>OX638064.1:51146786-52346786 GCA_951804385.1 Trifolium dubium
CCAAACCTTCAGACACTGTGTTTACTCGCAGAATCATACGTGGGAACAACTATGGTTTGTGAATCTCAAAGCTTTCCTCGGCTACATGTCTTAAAATTTTGGGTGCTGGAGCAATTACAAGAATGGATTATAGAGCCAGGATCACTACCATGTCTCAGACAAATGGAAATCAGATCGTGTCCTCACCTCGAAATGCTTCCTGATGGACTAAAGCATGTGAACACTCTGCTTGAGTTGAAGTTAACAAACATGACAATAGAAATCAATGCTGAGACGCGTAACATCCCACCAAATTGTCGAGTCGTTCAAACTAGTTTTCAGTAGAGTGTATCTTTGATTTGAATAAGGAGGATCTGTTTATTTGTTTGTAATTATGTAATGTTGATTCTGCAATAAATAATGGTGGTGTATCATAGCCGTTCAAAAGATTTTAAATATCCATCAGAGTAATGTGAAAGTGTTCATTATCAATCTTCAAACAATAAAGACTAGATTTAATATTTTGAACACTTATAAAGTGTTTAATATTTTGTAGTACACTTTCAATTGATCTTTACTAATGATTCAAATATAACAAAAGGTAAATCATTCCATAATTTTCACTGCTTCCTCCAAGTATAATAAAAATCAAAAGAAAATGGAAGAATAAGAGAATCCAGACCAATGTGTTTTTTACAGGTCAATGTGCTTTAAGTTTAAACATGCATCTTTGAATCCCCTCCATTCAAGGAACAGTAGCTGTCTGAAATGAATGACCATTGATACTGGGAGCAAGACAAATCTTGTATTTGAAATTGTTACCTTGCTTAATTGTGTGGTGGAATCCAAATCTTATGCGTGACAGTAATTTGTATTGGGACAGGTTTTCTCAAGCTTATGAGTTGTGTGACTCAAGGCTTATGAGTGAGGGGTTCAAAAGTTAATTTATACGACCTCCGTTATTTATTATAAGAGACAAATGCACTTTTTAGATTCCTTAAAAATTTAATGTATCTCGTTTACATTATAGCCCAAATACATCTGTTTTTTAAAGAATCTTAAAAATGTATTTATCTCTTATAATAAAGAATAAAAGTAATATTATTCTATGTTGAACATAATATTCGACAACTTAGTTTAGTTGATAGGTATATTGCATAGTAAGATATATGTTGAACCCTACAACTAAGATATATGTTGAACCTACTCAAAGTTTTTTTTTACTAATTTCATCCTAAGTTGCTTTACTCACTTTTTTCCCCCCTATATCTTCCGTATTTCATATTTTCATGTGATTAATATTCTCTCGTTAGATTGAAGGCACCTCGATGGGTGAGATAGCTGGCCTAAGGATTTAAAGCTGCTCCATACCCAAGGTGAGGATCGAACCCTCGACCCTTGTTTAAGGGAGGATGAGCCCCAACCGCTCAACCACACCCCTTGGGTTCATGTGATTAATATTTTAATTTTATAAAAGTCATTTTTGAGGTACTTAAATAAACAACTTTGATTAAATCTATTAAATTTAAAATCTTATGTGACAAAACAAGTCAATATTTATTGTCAATAAATATTAAAGATACTCTTTAAGTTAAATACAAAATTCAAATCCTCATTCTTTAGAAAACAAAATAACCACGAGTGTCCCTATAAATATAAAAACTAGCATGAGGCCCGCGCGTTGCGCGATTGTGAGTTAGTTTTTATATGAATTCATTGTGAGACTTACTTCTATATCGGACGTGTTAGAGGAGACTATAATAATTTCAACAAAAAAGTAGGAGATCATGTAATTAAACTTAATATATAACAAAAGGAATTTCAAGGTGTGTAAGCTATTGGATTGGAAGACAACATAAAAAAGAACTCAAATTGCACAACAATGACATAAGGTTCACAACAATGACAATCAATTGACGACATCCATTGATTGAGATGCATGCACGAAAGGTGGTGGGCGAACGACGGCGAGGTGTATTAATGCCGATCATCACGGGGACTGAGGAGATAAAAGTTTGGTCACAAGCAGCCCGAACACCGCAAAGTGTGTTGCCGACATTACGACGATTGAGCAGAGATAAGTTTTGGAAAATTGCAATGATCGAGAGCATTAACTTACGCCGGCACGGGGAGGCTAATGACAATGGAGTGAAAAGGAAAAAGATTGTGAGACTGGGAGATCGTGGCATTGGTAGCGAATGGAAGAGGATTTTGAAATTGAGATTACTTACTATCAGGGTGAGTTTAGATTTTGGGAATTTAGAGATTAAAAGAATAGAAGAAGAAGGAGAGAATGAAATTGGGATTATTGTTAGGGTTTGGATTTTGGAAATTTTAGGGATTAGAAGAATGAGTTGCAATGAGAGGAGAGTAAATGAGAATGAGAGACTTCTATTGCAAGGGTGAGATACAATGAGAGGAGAGTTGCAACAAAACATGCCACATAAGCTTTTTGGTATACATGGCACTTGATGTATAGGTGGAGAAAAAATGTACACATGACAAGAGGAGAATTAAAGGCTTAAAATTAATATATTAAAATAGATTAGATTTCTCCATTCTTCAATTTGTTTTATAAGAAAATATCTTGGATCAATATTGTATAGAAAAATGTGGAATAAACCATCAATTTGATCTACATGTGAACTATAAAATATAGTCATATACTAAATAGTCTCTAAATATGACTATATTAGTGTATGTAATATTTAATGAATCTGGTCTTGATTCTTTTTTTGTATGGAAGCTAATAAGAAGAAAAAGAAAAATTAAAAAGAGAGACTAAGTACGAGGGAAGAAAGTTCCCATTGCGTCATTCCTAAGAAGTTCGCGAAGGTCTTCTGGAGGAGATGGATAATTCAGGAGGTCGGCATCTGATGATGCTCCAAGTTTAGCAAAAAAATATGCACATTGGTTCCCTTCTCTAAGTGTGTGATGGAGAGCACCATTGGTTTGAGATAACAACTCCTTGATATCTTGGATCAACACAGCATAAATATGAAACTTAACTTGTGGACCTTTGATGAGGTTAACACAGAGTAAAGAGTCAGAGTAGCAGACAAGTTCATCAATATTCATGTCTTTGGCCAGCAAGAGGCCCCTAAAGATAGCAGTCAGTTCCGCGAGCAAAATGTCAGCTGATCCTTGAATGGAGCCGGAGAATCCTGCAAGATAATGACCGAAGGTTTTTCTGATAAGGCCACCAAATCCAGCTCGAACAGGAGTACCGAGACAACTTCCGTCCACATTCAGAATGGTACAAGAAAAGTTATTATTGTTCCACCTGATATGTCTATCTACTAACTCGTCGTTGGAAGTGGGGGAGAAACAATTTCTTAATGTTTCGACCATGGCTCAAATGTTGAAGGAGAGACGACTTAAGGGCCAAGTCTCATTGTTCAAACACATCAAATTTCGGTGTCTCCAAGACCACCAGACAGCGGCCGAGAAAGTGAAAGCGTGTGTACCTGTGGTGCCCTGCTTGAGCCAGTCGTACACATCCTGGTTTGAGAAGAAATATGGGTTGTTGAAACCAATATGGTTCCAATCTGGTCTTGATTCTTGTAAAATAAAAAGTTTAAATTTCATCTTTATAATATTACTAGTATGTTAGCCCGTGCCGTGCACGGGATTATTTTCTTTCTTAATATTATTTTTTAATTTATTCTTAATTATTATTTGATTACTTCATTTTATTATTCAATAATAATTTGAGATATTATATCTTATGAGTTGTTTAAAAATAAATTGTTGGAGTAAATATATTTTTTTACAGATATTTTTTTAAATCACAAAACTCTCACATTTTTTCGCCGAAAAAAAAAAACTCACATTCAGCGAATTTTAATGTTTATTATAGATTTATTCAACTTAATTTTATCAAACTACATTTTTTTAAATACAATGTAAAATAAAATATATTTTTTCATCATCTTTTCACCTTGTTTCGTATTAATCCATATATAAATTAAAAAAAATACATAAAAATAGACAACCTTGCATATCACGAAATACCCACATTTTTTCGTCAACTGAATCTCATCAAACTACATGTTTTTATAAATACAGTGTAAATTAAGATATATTTTCCCATCAATCTCTCACTGTGTTTCAACTTGATTAGTAGTAATCTAGATGTAAATTTTTAGAACAAAAAAAATTCAAATAAATAGACAACCTTGCATATCACACAACTCACACATTTTTTTCGTTTCTAGTCTTCATTGAAATTACAAAAAAGATAGTGTCGTGTATTAATATATGGGTATAAATATTGATCATCGTGTAAATTATAAAATCAAAAGACACTCATATTAATAGGAGTTTTAATATATATATATAAGTCATATTATAAAAAATAGGTTTTCCATATTAATATGTGTATAAATATTTAAGTTTCTATTAAAAAAAGTCTTTCGTCTCGTATTGATAAATTTTGTATTAAAACATTCGTAGAAATAGAATTCCATAAAAACTAAAAAAAAAACCCCGTACATGAGTATAAATATAGGTCCTGTAGAAATATAACTCCTCATAGAAATATACATTCTCGTAAAATTACAAAAAAAAAAATCTCTAGAGAGTGATCTCCCACATTCTCGTATTAATATATGGTTTTTATTTTAAATTACGTAGACGTTCATTTTATTTTGATTTTATTTAAATATGAAAAATAATACTCTAGAGAGTGATCTCTCACTTTCCGTTCTCAACAACATTATATTTTCTCTCCCGTCATCGTAAAAATTATTAAAAGAAATATAAATCTTGTATGATATATGAATATAAATATAAATCACGTGTAAAGTAAAAAAAAAAAATAGGCACTTGTATTATTATATTAGTATAAATATTTATCCCGTGTAAATTACAAAAAAAAAAGTTATATTAATATAAGTGTAAATATTTTTCATAAGCAATAAAATAAAATATTATAAAATTGCTTCAAAAAAAATCATAAAAATATAGTTTTAGTTGTTGGTGGAATCGAACTGTGTATCTCATACTAAATTTTGTTCGTGAGAGAGACATAGATGACACACATAAACTTTGATTCTTTATAGATTGTTTCGTGAAATTTTGTTCATGAGAGAGACCTCCGTAAAAATAATTCATAGATGACACCCAACATTCTTTCATCTTGTTTCAACATATTTCGCAGAAATTCACATGTAAATTTGAAGAACAAAAAAATACAAAGAAATAGAAATTCATGCATATTACAGAACTTCCACATTTTATTGTAAAAAAAATTCTCACATTCAATCATCTTCCTTCATTTATTGTAGATTTATTCAACTAAATCTCATCAAACTACATTTTTTTTTACAAATATAGTGTAAATTAAGATGTATTATCACACTATTCTTCCATCTTGTTTCATAGTAATCCACATGTAAATTTAAAAAAAAATACAAATATACAGACAACCTTGTATATCACAAAATTCCTACATTTTTTTCTTCGGAAAATAACTCTTTCACATTTAGTGATCTTCCTACGTTTATTGTAGATTTATTCAAGTTAATCCAACCAAACTATATTTTTTAAATACAATGTAAATTAAGATATTTTTTTCATCGTTATCTCACCTTCTTTTTTAAACTTGTTTCGTAATAATCTACATATAAACTTCAAGAAAAAAAATACAAATAAATAGACAACTTTGTATATCACAAAACTCCCACATTTTTTTGTCAAAAAAAAAATCACATTTAGTTAACTTCCTACATTTATTATAGATTTATTCTTCTGAATATAATCAAACTACTTTTTTTGTGCTTATCAAAAAAAAAAAAAAAACTACTTTTTTTTGTTAAATTTGAGATATCTCTTTTCACATCATTCTCTCACCTTGTTTCAACTTGTTTCATAGTAATCCACGTATATATTTCCAAAACAAAATAAAAAAAATAGACAAACCTTGAATAGTACAAAACACTTTTTTTGTCAAAAAAAAAACTTTCATATTCAGTAATGTTCCTACGTTTATTATAGATTTATTCAACTGAATCTCATAAGACTACATATTTTTATTCATTGATAAGTTTGGTGTATCAATTGTATTTCAATAAACTAATTCGCAACTGTTTTTTTTTTGTTACAATTAAGTGTCAAAAATCGTTCCTTGATATTGTATAACTATTTCATATAATCTTTTTTTGTGATTTAGAACAATTTTCTTTAATAGAGCGTTTATGTTAAAGTTTTAGAATTGAACTACCTTTATAATAGATTTTTTTAAAAAATATTTATTCTAGATTTATTCAAACTGAATCTCATCAAACTATATATTTTTTTTATAAATTTTATGGTAGATTTATTCAACTAAATCTCATCAAACTACATTTTTTTTTTTAAATATAGTATATATTTAAATAGATTTCTCCATCGTTCTCTCACCTTCTCAATTCAACCTTTTCGTACTAATCTACATGTAAATTTCAAATAACAAAACAAAAGTACAATTCCTTGATAACCTTTCATATCACAAAATCCTCACTATTTTTTTTTTGTTATAAATTAAGTGTTAAAATCGTCTCTTAATATTTTAGAAATTTTTGATATGAAAAAAATTTGTGATTTAAAATAATTACTTTTTGTTACAGATTAAAAAATAAGTGATTTTGACATTAAATAATTTAAAGATTATCTTTTAGAGATTTTACAAAAATATAGAATCTATTTTGTGTCTGTTTACCTTTATAAAAATTCCTTTTTATATAAAAAAAATCTTTAACTTGTTTGAATGCAACCATATAAAAGTGATTTTGTATGACAAAATTATCATAAAGAACATCCAAATATAATATATCATATAAAATAAATATATCCCAACAAATTTCTAAATTTTTTGTATGAAATTTTGTAACACTTATTTTCTCTTTCTGATCTATACAAAAAGCTAATAATACCACCTTCAGATTTTTAGCAATTTTTAAATTATTTTTAGATCTGATTATTTTTTATAGCTATAACATGCATATGTTATTTTATAAAAATTATATTTTTTTTTTAAAAATAAGTAATATTTTTTTTAAAAAAACTATAACAAACTGTCACTATATGTCTCTTAATCCTTACAAAAAAAAAATATGTCTCTTAATCCTTACAAAAAAAAATATGTCTCTTAATTGATATTTCCTCCATTCCTTTTTATTTGTCATTTTAGAAAAAAAGAAAAAAGATCAAATTAGGAAGGTGTATTTTTGCACCTTATTTTCCTATTATACCCTTCTTTTTAGAATATATATCCTAATTTTAATCCCCCAATAAATTTCTATTTTTTTTTTGCACACACACTTTCTCTTTCCTTTTTGTTGGTACATCGGAAGATACACACTTTCTCTTTCAAAAAAACTAAAACCACCAAATAAAAATTGTAACAAACTTTTATTTTTTGCTGCAAAATTTACAACAAACTTTATGTAAAAAAAAAAAACAAACAAACTTTGTTACAAAGAAATAGAAAGAAAGGTATAATAGGTAAAATATAACCTAAATTGTCAAAACGACAAATAATTAGAAACAAATATTTTTTAGAAAACGACAAATAAAAAGGAATGGAGAGAGTATTAAAGCACATTTGAAAATAATCAAAATGTATTACTGAAAACAATATATGTCACCAAACAAATTTATGATTAATTCTATCAATGTGAGTAATAATATAATGCATAATAATCAATGAGTGAAAACATCGGTCTATTAAACTAAATGACAAAATTGAATAAAATTGTCAATAAAAAAGTGCATAATAATGCATTAAAATTAAACAATGAAAATCTGTTGTTTGACGATCATAAATTTGTCTAATCTTTCTTAATTTTTATATTGGTCTTCATATATTTGGTTGTGGATAAATCAGCTTCATCAGGGTAAGCTCTCTTAACTGATATACCATCAACTTGTCTACGACATCTAAAGCAGTTCTATCTTTGACCTTCTCCTCTACTGTTTCATCAAACTTTGTTATAAGATCTTGTGAATCGCACTGATAAAATATTAGAACATATAAAGTATGAATTGCACAGATAAAAATTAGAAAAATATAAAGTATGAATTGCAATTATAAAAAATTAGAAATATAGAGTATGAAACTTATTAGTACACAAAATTATTAATAGTATCATAATAATAAGTCAAGAAGAAAAAGTTAATCTATAGATTTAATAAGTTAAGATGAAATAGTTAATCTATGAAAATTGATTTTTTAAATGAAAATTTTAGGTGCTTACCGTGGAACTACTTTTGATGTATGTCTTTGACTCTGCTTGCATTAGTACTCTGTGTCATGATCTTCTTATATATTATATTTTTGACATGAGTGATACCACCAAACACCATCATCACTATATTTGATTTCAACCATGATTATAAACATTGATTCATACAATTTATTCACAGTGATATTTGTCAAAGTGTTTTAATAAAATAAATAATAATAATAATAATAATAATAATAATAATAACAACAACAATAATAATAATAAAATACTCATAAATTGTAAAAGAAAATTGTCTTACTTGTTGACATTCTAGAAGTGTCTCAATATTTCTCATAGGTGTGATTTTAAGTAGATCTTGATAGAAAACTTTGGAGATGAACTTAAACTTGTACAAGAGAATCATTCTTTTCATAAGTTCTAAAAAAAATTGAAAGGACAAATTAATAAACAATTACATATATGCATAACTGAAAATTTCTTAAATGTAATTTATAATTGATATAATAATAGAATCATACATCAATTTTAACGTCGCAACTTCAGGAAATCTGGATTAAACATGAGCCGCAAATAGTCTAAACTGATGTTTAAATTATTTGATCATGAATGTCATGTGTTTCTACGATGAATGTGTTTTCTATATATAGTTAAATTATATTCGAACTTGTTATGCTATAGTAGAAACAAATTAAGTTGTTGTTATCCGTAAAATATTATTTTTTGTTGTTATCTATAATTTTTATTTTAATTGTTTAAGTTAATTAAAAAAATCTTTACAAAAAAAAAAATTAGTGAAACTCTAATTGAATAACACTTAGGGGGGGTTATTCAATTAGGATTTTGAGGGATTTATTTGGATTTTAAAAGTCTTGTGTTATTCAATTAAGACTTTTTTTGTTTTTTTTTAATCCCACAAAATCCGTTGTTATTCAATAAAGATTTTTAATCAAGACTCTTTTTTTTTTATAATCTCACAAAATCCTGTGTTAAGAATCTTGATTTTTTTTGTCAAAAAAAAATAAAAATAATCTTGATTGTAAAATATCTTTTAAAAAAAGTCTCTCAAAATCTCACAAAATCAATATAATCCCATGAAGTTTTTTAAAATCTTCAAGACTTTTTTGTCAAAATAATCCCTCGAAATTATGCTAAAAAAAATCTAAAAAAAAAAAAAAATCTTAGAGAAGCTCTAATTGAATGCCACGTAAGCAAATTTTCCTGATAATGCACGAGAGAGCTCCGTAAACCTATCGTAATGTATATAAACTAGTATGTTAACCCGTGCCGTGCACGGGATTATTTTCTTTTTTAATATTTTTTTTTAATTTATTCTAAATTATTATTTGATTACTTCATTTTATTATTCAATAATAATTTGAGATATTATATCTTATGAGTTGTTTAAATATAAATTGTTAGAGTAAATAAATTTTTTGATAGATATTTTTTTAAATCACAAAATTCTCACATCTTTTCGCCAAAAAAAAAACTCACATTCAGCGAATTTTAACGTTTATTATAGATTTATTCAACTTAATTTCATCAAACTACATTTTTTTTAAATACAATGTAAAATAAAATATATGTTTTCATCATCTTTTCACCTTGTTTCGTAGTAATCCATATATAAATTTAAAAAAAAATACATAGAAATAGACAATCATGCATATCACGAAACACCCACATTTTTTCGTCAACTGAATCTCATCAAACTACATGTTTTTATAAATACAGTGTAAATTAAGATATATTTTCCCATCTTTCTCTCACTTTATTTCAACTTGGTTAGTAGTAATCTAGATGTAAATTTTTAGAACAAAAAAATTCAAATAAATAGACAACCTTGCATATCACAAAACACACACATTTTTTTCGTTTCTAGTCCTCATTGAAATTACAAAAAAGATAGGGTCTTGTATTAATATATGGGTATAAATATTGATCATCGTGTAAATTAAGTCATATTATAAAAAAAAAGGTTTTCCGTATTAATATGTGTATAAATATCTAAGCTCTTATTAATATATGGGTAGAAATAGTCATCTTATTAATATATGGGTAGAAATATAAATCCTCATAGAAATATACGTTCTCGTAAAATTACAACAAAAAATCTCTAGAGAGTGATCTCTCACGTTCTCGTATTAATATATGGTTTTTATTTTTAAATTACGTAGACGTTCATTTTATATTGATTTTATGTAAATATGAAAAATAATACTCTAGAGAGTGATCTCTCACTTTACGTTCTCAACAATATGATATTTTCTCTCCCGTCATCGTAGAAATTATTGAAAGAAATATAAACCTTGTATGATATATGAATATAAATATAAATCACGTGTAAATTAAAAAAAAATACACACTTGTATTATTATATTAGTATAAATATATATCCCGTGAAAATTACAAAAAAAAATTATAATAATATAAGTGTAAATATTTTTCATAAGCAATAAAATAAAATATCATAAAATTGCTTCAAAAAAAATCATAAAAATATAGTTGTTGGTGGAATCGAACTGTTGTTCGTGAGAGAGACATAGATGACACACATATACTTTGATTCATTAGATATTGTTTCGTGAAATTTTGTTCAAGAGAGAGACCTCCGTAAATATAAATCATAGATGACACCCAACATTCTTTCAACTTGTTTCAACATATTTCGCAGAAATTCACGTGTAAATTTGAAGAACAACAAAAGAAATACAAGGAAATAGAAATTCATGCATATTACAGAACTTCCACATTTTATTGTAAAAAAAAAACTCTCACATTCAATCATCTTCCTTCATTTATTGTAGATTTATTCAATTAAATCTCATTAAACTACATTTTTTTTAAAAATATAGTGTAAATTAAGGGGGGGTTAATGGATTGGGATTTCGAGGGATTATTTTGACAAAAAAGTTTTGAAGATTTTAAAAGACTTCGTGGGATTATATTGATTTTGTGAGATTTTAAGAGACTTTTTTTAAAAGATATTTTACAATCAAGATTCTTTTTTTTTTTTTGAAAATCTTGATTAAAATTCTTTTTTAAAAATCTTGATAGGATAACAACATATTTTGTGGCATTAAAAAAAAAAAGTTTTGATTAAAAATCTTAATTGAACATTGAATAACAACGGATTTTGTGGGATTGAAAAAAAAACAAAAAAAGTCTTGATTGAATAACACAAGACTTTTAAAATCCATTAAAATCCTTCTAAATCCATTAAAATCCCTCAAAATCCTAATTGAATAACCCCCTTTAAGATATTTACGTTCTTCCATCTTATCTCATAGTAATCCACATGTAAATTTCAAAAAAAAAAACAAATAAACAGACAACCTTGCATATCACAAAATTCCCACATTTTTTTCTTCGGAAAATAACTCTTTCACATTCAGTGATCTTCCTACTTTATTGTAGATTTATTCAAGTTAATCCAATCAAACTATATTTTTTAAATACAATGTAAATTAAGATATTTTTTTCATCGTTATCTCACCTTTTTTCAACTTGTTTCGTAATAATCTACATATAAATTTCAAGAATAAAATACAAATAAATAGACAACTTTGCATATCACAAAACTCCCACATTTTTTGTCAAAAAAAATTCACATTTACTTATCTTCCTACATTTATTATAGATTTATTCATTTGAATATGATCAAACTACTTTTTATGTTAAATTTAAGATATCTCTTTTCCCATTATTCTCTCACCATGTTTCAACTTGTTTCATAGTAATCCACATATATATTTCCAAAACAAAATAAAAAAAATAGACAATCTTGAATAGTACAAAACATTTTTTTTTGTCAAAAAAACACTTTCATATTCAGTAATGTTCCTACGTTTATTATAGATTTATTCAACTGAATCTCATAAGACTACATATTTTTATTCAATGATAAGTTTGGTGTATCACTTGTGTTTCAATAAACTAATTCGCCACTGTTTTTTTTTGTTAGAATGAAGTGTCAAAAATCGTTTCTTGATATTGTATAACTATTTCATATAATTTTTTTTGTGATTAGAATAATTTTCTTTCATAGAGCTTTTACGTTAAAGTTTTAGAATTGAACTACCTTTATAAAGATTTTTAAAAAAAAATATTTATTCTAGATTTATTCAACTGAATCTCATCAAACTATATATATATATATATATATATATATATATATATATATATATATATATTTTTTTTTTTTTTTATAAATGTTTATTGTAGATTTGTTCAACTAAATCTCATCAAACTACACATTTTTTTTAAATACAGTATACATTTAAATATATTTCTCCTTCGTTCTCTCACCTTCTCAATTCAACCTATTTCGTACTAATCTACATGTAAATTTCAAATAACAAAAAAAAAAGTACAATTTCTTGATAACCTTGCATATCACAAAATTCTCACTATTTTTTTTTTGTTATAAATTAAGTGTTAAAATCGTCTTTTAATATTTTAGAAATTTTTGATATAAAAAAAATTTGTGATTTAAAATAATTACTTTTGTTACAGATTAAAAAAAAGTGATTTTGACATTAAATAATTTAAAGATTATCTTTTAGAGATTTTACAACAATATAGAATCTATTTTGTGTTTGTTTACCTTTATGAAAATTACTTTTTATAAAAAAAAATTAAATTTTGACTTGTTTTTGAATGCAACCATATAAATGTAATTTTGTATAACAAAATTACCATAAAGAACATCCAAATATAATATATCACATAAAATAAATATATCCCAACAAGTTTCTAAATTTTTTGTAAGAAATTTTTTTACATTTATTTTCTCTTTCATTTAAAAAATCTATACAAAAAGTTAATAATACCACCCTCAGATTTGTAGCAATTTTTAGATTATTTTTAAAAGCTATAAAAAACATAAGTTATTTTTTAAAAAGTGATATTTTTTTTAAAAATAAATAATTATTTTTAAAAAAAAACTATAACAAACGGTCACTATATGTCTCTTAATTCTTACCAAAAAAAAATATGTCTCTTAATTGATATTCTCTCCGTTCCTTTTTATTTGTCATTTTAGAAAGAAAGAAAAAAGATCAAATTAGGAAGGCGTATTTTTGCACCTTATTTTCTTATTATACCCTTCTTTTAAGAATATATGTCCTAATTTTAATCCATCAATAAATTCCTTTTTTTTGCACACACACTTTCTCTTTCCTTTTTTTTTGGTACATCGGAGATACACACTTTCTCTTTAAAAAAATAAAAACCACCAAATAAAAAATTGTAACAAACTTATATTTTTTGGTGCAAAATTTATAACAAACTTTATGTTAAAAAAAAAACAAATAAACTTTGTTACAAAAAATTAGAAAGAAAGATATAATAGGTAAAATACGTATAGCCTAAATTGTCAAAACGACAAATAATTAGAAACAAATATTTTTTCAAAAACAACAAATAAAAAGGAATGAACAGAGTATTAAAGCACATTTGAAAATAATCAAAATGTATTACCGAAAACAATATATGTCACCAAACAAATTTATGATTAATTCTATCAATGTAAGTAATAATGCATAATAATCAATGAGTGAAAATATCGGTCTATTAAACTAAAAATGACAAAATTGAATAAAATTGTCAATAAAAAAAGTGCATAATAATGCATTAAAATTAAGCAATGAAAATCTGTTGTTTGACGATTATAAATTTGTCTAATCTTTCTTAATTTTTATATTGGTCTTCATATATTTGGTTGTGGATGAATCAGCTTCATCAGGGTAAGCTTTCTTAACTGATATACCATCAACTTTATGTGAGCATAAATCTACGACATCTAAAGCAGTTCTATCTTTGACTTTCTCCTCTACTGTTTCATCAAACTTTGTTATAAGGTCTTGTGAATATTGATAAAATATTAGAACATATAAAGTATGGATTGCACAGATAAAAATTAGAAAAATATAAAGTATGAATTGTAATGATAAAAAATTAGAAAATATAGAGTATGAAACTTATTAGCACACAAAATTATTGATAGTAATAAGTCAAGAAGAAAAAGTTAATCTATAGATTTAATAAGTAAAGATGAAATAGTTAATCTATGAAAATTGGTTTTTTAAATGAAAATTTTAGGTGCTTACCGTGGAACTACTTTTGATGTATGTCTTTGACTCTCTTGCATTAGTACTTTGTGACATGATCTTCTTATATATTATGTTTTTGACACGACTGATATCACCAAACACCATCATCAATATATTTGATTTCAACCATGATTATAAACATTGATTCATACAATTTATTCACAGTGATATTTGTCAAAGTGTTTTAGTAAAAGAAATAATAATAATAATAATAATAATAATAATAATAATAATAATAATAAAAATAAAATACCCATAAATTGTAAAAGAAAATTGTCTTACTTGTTGACATTCTAGAAGTGTCTCAATATTTTTCATAGGTGTGATTTTAAGTAGATCGTGATGAAAAACCTTGGAGATGAACTGAAACTTGTATAAGAGAAACATTCTTTTCATAAGTTCTAAAAAAAATTGAGAGGAAAAATTAATAAAGAATTACATATATGCATAACTGAAAATTTCTTAAATGTAATTTATAATTGATATAATAATAGATTCATAGATCAATTTTAACGTCGCAGCTTCGGGAATATCTGGATTAAACATGAGCCACGAACAGTTTAAACTGATGTTCAAATTCTTTGACCATGAATGTCATGTGTTTCTCACGATGAATGTGTTTTCTATATATAGTTAAATTATATTTAGACTTGTTATGATAGAGTGGAAATAAATTAAGTTGTTATTATCCGTAAAATATTATTTTTTGTTGTTATCCATAATTTTTATTTTAATTGCTTAAGTTAATTAAAAAAATCTTTACAAAAAAAAATTAGTGAAGCTCTAATTGAATAACACCTAAGCAAATTTTTCTAAGAATGCAACAGAATTATGCTAAAAAAAATATCTAAAAAAAATATAAAAAAAAAACTTAGAGAAGCTCTAATTGAAAGTCACGTAAGCAAATTTTCCTGAGAATGCACGAGAGAGCTCCGTGAACCTATCGTAATGTATATAATAGAGATAGAGATAAGAGATATAATAGAGATAGAGATATTCTTGATTAAAAAAAATATTATATTCTCTACTTGTACCCAAAAAAAAAACATTATAGTCTGTACGGTCAAAAAAAGTAAATTATATTCTCTAATTTTGATTTTTTTTTTTTTTTGGTAAGGTCCTTTGTAATTTGATCTCTCACTTAACTTTGTCAAAGCAACTTATCATTTAAATTTAAGTAAAGTTAAGGGTGCATTAGTTATAATTTTAGCTTTAAAAAAATTAATTTTGAATTTTTATAAATTAAAAGATTTTAACTTAATAAAAATTACAATTATTTTTTTAAAAAAAAATCTCAAAAAAATGATTTTTATGAAAAACTATTTAATTTTTTTTAGAGATTATTTTGAAATTTTATGATCTAAAAAATGTTTGATATGTTATTGAAACACGTAATGATTAACCGCGTTTAAAAAAATCACATAAATCGTTAATTTTAATGTGTTTCAATAACATATTAAATGATTTTAAATTTATCCGAAATTTTACACAAATAATTTATATGATATAAACTTTCAATCCAATAATATATTTTATAAAATTTATATCGATTAAAATATTATTGAATGATAAATAAGTCTCACCCCAAACTAAAAACGAAAACCCCAAAGGATAGTTTATCACTTTACCTTACCTCCTTCTTAAGGTTCGGCTGGGTGATATTCAACCTCCATCTTTCTAAATAATGTGTGTAAGTTAACTCATTTCACACTTAGCTTTTCTGCGTCTTCTTTATGTTTCTGCATTTTTGCGTCTTGATGATCACGCTTATCAACATCATTGTGTGTGTTCCTGTTCGTAGCCAGCCATTGAGTGGAATGGACAAAAGGAGCCATATGCAATGCATGGATGCTACAGGACTGAGCTGAGTGAGGGTATGCTCAATTTTCCAAATTATTTCCATAACTGTTCTTTGAGGCTAAACTCAGCTATGCAAGTAATCCAAATGGTTCAGGTATGATTTCAATGTTTTTAACCCCATTTTAAAAATTCACCGGTCTATGTTTATAGTTAAATTTGTAATGTGGAAGAGTAATGCCCTATGAAGCTCCGACACTCCTTAGATTAGGCGTGTCACAGTGTTTCGTGTCAGACACCGACACGACACTGACACTTATAATTACATTGAATTATATAACTTTTTCAAAAAAATTATCTTTGTCGACGTGTCAGTGTGTCTGTGCTTCATAGGTAATGCCATTGTCATTTGTTGGCTAAATAAAATCTTTTGTTGTCCTCTCTTGTTAGAGAGCTAGAATCTAGAAGAAAGTTAGTTGGTGTTAGCATGGAATTAGTTGGTCAAATTTCAAGAGTAGGATTTGAATACTTGAATATGATTAATGACAGTGGAGTGAGGCAATCAATCTTTCATAATCAAGAGCTTAAATTAATCGGTTCATAAAAGATGTAATGAACTCTTATCGGGTAAGGGAAATACAGCAGTGTAACATTCATTTTCATTTTCAGAACTCACAGTCATAGCTGTCTCAGAAAAATCACATTTTTACAATATCACACAGAACCAAGTTTTTAGATATGAAACAAAATACTAACCAAAGTTCAATATTACATCACTACATTAGTTGATCACAAAATGGGAACGCATACTCCTATGCTCTGTCATCCGTGACACTGTAAAAAGACATGTTTGAGTTAGAGAAAAAGCGCAAGAAATCAAAAAGAGCACAATAATAATTTAAGTAACAAGAACTCTTAAGTCTTAACTACTCACTCACCAGACATTTTACGTGAGCTTCAACTTTGCCCTTACATGACCTTTAGAAATCTGAAATTGTTCAGTGATACCTAAATGAGCCATCAAAAGCCAGACATGGGTAAGCAACTCACCGCCCTGGCTAAGTTGCTTGGCATGATTAAGTCCTCTGCATTGGCTTGCTGCATGACACAGCATCTCCACCCAAACATTACTTATCATTTTCCATTTCCTTTCTTTCGACCAATTCTCCTGCGTTTCTAAAGATTGCAGTGATTTGGCAAGCCTGCACGCATCAAACAACACAGATTTGCTTCTATCACCTTTAACCTCTGTTGGTGGAATAGCTGTATTCACTCTAAGTATCATCTTGCAAACTTGACTTGTTTTCTTTATGTATTTTCTCTCTTTCAAAAGTTCATCCACTTCCGCACATGTGTCTTCAAATCTTATCTGTCCTATTCCATTAGGCAACAAAAAAGGATACATAACAAGAAGGTATAACATATAATCCGACAACAATTGACTTTCTTCACGACTTTGGAGAGCAGCAGGAGTTAAGTCTTGAGACTGATTATCATCTGAATAATAACAAAGATCTGTAGCAATATGCCAAAGCAGAATGCTCTGATCAAACTCTACCTCCTTAATGCTTTGGTTAATGTCACGAATAAGACAGTTCCATTTGTTAAGAACTCGATCACCCTTGTGAGCACATAATTTCTTACATGCTTCAATATCTATTGCTTCCTCTGACTTATCCTTAAGCTGGTAAAA
The DNA here is from genome assembly GCA_951804385.1 of Trifolium dubium. Lineage (NCBI taxonomy): Eukaryota > Viridiplantae > Streptophyta > Magnoliopsida > Fabales > Fabaceae > Trifolium > Trifolium dubium. The sequence goes on from OX638064.1 coordinate 51,164,597, forward strand.
TATGAGTTCCTTCAATCCCTCAGAGACTTGTTTTGATTTTTGGTAGTAATACTTCTCAAAAAAGTTATAGATTCGTAGGAGTTTCTGAATTTCTATACATTTGACAGGCTCATCTTTCAAACAGAATCTTATGAGGTTGAATTGTGACATTTGATTCGACCACCTGATAGTGTGTGAGAGTTTGAAACAAATTTGACAAACCGAGATGAACTTGTACAGAAGATCCACTCTCCGACTCTTATGCTTGCTCAGCCAATTCATTACCCAACTTGAACAAAGTAAAACAATGACCGCATATATCTCAAGAAGAATTGCCCCAATGAAAATCACAAAAGTGATAATCAGATCATAATCCCTATTTTTGTGTCCTTTAAGATCAAGTCTAATATGTAAGTTTTGTTTAAATATTAGAAAAGAAAAAGCGATGAATGCAGAGAGTGTACAGAAAAAGCTCACAAATTTAAGGAAGATGCCACGTTTGGAGTATGTTAGTACTGCCTTTGTATATAGCATATCATATATTAATCCTAGCTCAACCTCAATTGCTTTAAAAGCATCTTTCCAATTAGAATTGTGAAAGAAAAATTGGCTGCTTTTGTGGTCTTGAAAACTAAAGATGAGATCTGCAAATAGGCACTCAGGAATGTTGTAGAATTTGAATCCATCATGTAATGCCTGACCATCTGGAATATTTGGATTTGGTATTTTGGTTTCCCCTTGAGAATTTTGATCCAATACTAGGGGAGTGGATTCATTAATTTCCTCTAAGGTAATACAATATCCTTCAACTTTTTTAGCGGTGTAATCATCCATGAATTTAGCATAGTTTGGTCCTGGGTCTGGCGGAGGGAGAATTGATTCTCTGAATACATCACTGCTTCCGGACCGTAACGACCAAGTCCTCTCTCCGTATTTGATTATTCCTGCCATGACAATAGGAACAGTGACATACTTAAGGGGATTGGTGTTCCATGACCGATAAACAACATATACTGCAACTGCTAACTGATAGAGTAATCCAAGCATATGTCGTGGCCATAGTTGGTTGTCTTCAAGGGAATAAGCAGTGATTGTGTCAGGGCCACCAAGATGCACAAGAAGAAATGGCGCCCATATTGCCATAATTACAAAGCTGGTGTCTGTCTTGTGATCTTTAGTGTCTTTGGAAAGAATTCCTAGAGCAAGGGTAGCAATCCAATCAGCTGACAGATAAGTGAACCATATCAACAATTTTAGCCTTTTATCAACTATATGCTTCCTTCGGTTTCCCAAAAAGATTAGGACCATTTGCAAAAACAGACTAACAGCAACCAGAATCCGAAGTTCCAATACATTCCACTCTTTTGCCAGACTGGGAGTATTCTGATTATCTGATATTGTTTCTCTTGAATATATCAAACTTACAGCAACTGAAAAAAAAATTATCTATGTCAATTGTTTGCATAGCCTTTTTAGAAAGGAGAGTAGGACCAATATTGAATTGAATGAATAAATAAATACTAAAACAAACATCCGTCTTACTTGTGAGTAACATTTCCTGCTTTTGTGCTTCTTGAATGCTATTTTTTTTCGAGCAATGCCACAAGCCCGCGGCTCTGCAAAAAGGAAAAAGTGGAAATCAATGGGAAGATATTAATTTAAAAGTTACTTGTTAATGCCTGACAGAGCAATCCCTTCAGGTTTCCTATCTTGTTGAAGTACTCCCTCCGTCCCATAATATAAGAGAAAAAATCTACTTTTTTTGTCCCAAATTATAAGAGAAAAAGCAACACCTTTTATCTTTTCAAGAAAAGTTTACTCTCTCTCTCTCTCTCTCTCTCTCTCTCTCTCTTATCTTTTTCATAACTAATAACCAATAAAAACTGTTTCTCCATATTTCCATGCAACCTTTTTACAAAAAAGTTCACTTCTAATCATTGTATTTTACGTTTTCTTAATAAGTATGATTTTTGTTTTTTCTCTTATAATATGGGACGGAGGGGGTAGTTCTGTAACCAGCTTCATGCATATATCAAGATGCTCACACTTTTAAAATTTTATATTTAATGTCTTATAAAAATAATAATGTAATATGTAATTTTGAAAAACTATAAAACAAATTGTCAACATGATATGCCATCTCATTAAGGAAAAATGGCAAATGGTCCAAATTGATAACACACCAACATAGCTACTGTCCATTTGATTTCTAAATTGTGTTATTATCAGGACAGATATTTTACTTACCAAGTAGCATTCCTGGTGTAAAATATCTTTGTCCTCTTCTTCCCAAATCATGTCACTTGTCATGCCACTAATGAAAAATGCCAAACAGTGGGAATTGATAGTACACGAAACATAACTACGTCCATTTGATTTCTGGACTTCTTATTAGTAAGACAGACATGTTTTATCAAGTAGATGTTCTGGTCAATAATATACAGCCATCAACCACAAATATCTTCGTCCTCATCTTCCTAACTCGCAGATTCCATATTATTTCCTTCTCATTCTCTTTCAAGTCCTAACAAACAAACAAACAAAAAGAAAAACAAATATACTTACTTTCATTATAAAAAAAATACTGAGCACATTACATTTGAAAAGGAGGGTCGGTAGCATAGCAAGAGTAATTCTGCCGATAAAGCAGACTCTGACACAGACACGTCTACAACAAACAGACACACACACACACATTATAATTAAATAAAATGTGAACATCATTAAAATATCAAAATTGAGAATGAAATTTTATATATGCTAGTGTTTTTAAGATCTTTAACCCACTCATTAATCATCATCCTTGAATATTGTAAGAAATGAAAATATCTGTATGTGAAAAGATGTGTATTTTTTAGATGATTCTATTGTGTGTCTGAGGAGTCTTCAAGGTGTTTTGAAGCAAAGAAGAAAAAAAAAATTTAGGACACTTGAGTTATCAGACACATGTCGAACGAGTGTCGGACATGGACGCATGTCTGACACTGGGACACACCTCGAAGTAGTGTTTGTGCTTCATAGTTCCTTACTTATTTGGAAAACCAAGTAGAGAATATTACTTAATTAGGCAGAGCAAAGCTTGCATTGCACTGTGGTTACTAAATTTCTGATATTGTTTCTCTTGCATATATGAAACTGACAACAACTGAAAAAACATATCTATGTGAATTGTTTGCTTAGCCTTAGAAAGGAAAGTAGGACCACTATTGAATAAATAAAGTACTGAAACAAACATTACTCTTAACAGCGAGTAGCATTGTTTGTTTGTGTTTCTACTTGATTGCTATTCTGTTTGGAGCAAAGCCTTCAGGTTTCCTAGTAATTCTATTGTTAGCTTCATACATATTGTTAAGTTATTATTACCACACTTTGAAAGAATGAGCTATTTGATTGCATTTTCATTGTACATTTAATTAGTTTAACACAAATTCTTAACATGACATGTCATGTCATGAATGAAAAATGCCAAACAATTGTGTTATCAATAAGGTGTGGCCTAAACCTATCAATAATATACAACCACCAATAATAATGTTGGTTGTTTTCCCACGCATTCGGTGTAGTGAATTGACACACGTCTAGCTTCCAAAGTTTAAAATATCTCCTATCTTGGTCCTCTTCCAACCGAGTCCAAAAAAAGTAAGTTAGAATCGAACAGCAAGAGTAATGATTCCTTCCTCATGAGAAAAAAACTCATTAAATAATAGAGCTTGGTTCTCCATCATTAATATTACTTCATCATGACTGATGTTCTAATGGTGTTGGGGGTTGCAAACAGTCTATCCAAAATCCTGATTGAAGAGTACGCAGTGTTGTTGGGCAGCGGGACAGTTAGGCAGGTAGCATGGATTGAAAAAGAGCTGAGGTCAATGCAAGGATTGTTGGAACAGGTTGGGCAGCGCGGATACGGTGAACAAGAACAAGATTTGAATGAATGGGAAGAGAAGTTGAAGGAAATTGCCCGTGATGCAGAGGATGTGATAGAAACATTTGTGATAAAATCAGTGAAGAGGAGGAGGAGCGGAGTTCTGTATTGGATAGACAAACACAAGGTTGGGAAGGAGCTGGAGAAGATCCGCAAAAGGATGAGAGATATCTCTCAGACTGGAATGACGGATATTGTCAGTGTCTCCATTGAAACAACTCCAGGACCAAGAGTAGAAACATCGTCATCGTCTACTATCACCACCACCACTACACTAGCTATGGAGAAGCTTGATCACATTCTGAGTCGATGTTTAAGTACCAACGATGAGGTGGTGGAGATAGTTGAGCAAGTAAAAGATGGTCTCTGTAAACTGCAAAAAATTAATTTGATTTCATCTAGCAGTGAAAGAGAAAAAGTGTGGTTGGAAGAGGTGAAGGAACTTTGCAATTATACTGAAAGTGTTGCAGGTAATTTCATCCTTGTCAAGGAAAGAAAGTCTAAAATGAGTAGGCTTAAAATGATACTTTATCTTTCAGCCGATTATGCTTCTGAAAATGAACTTACGAAGAAAATGAAGTATATTAGGACTCGAATTGGAGATGCAGTTTACAGAAGTTTGACCTACGAAGTTGGGGGACAGTTAGACATGGGAGTGGGATTCAAAAAAACAACACCCGTCGTCCCAGACTTGTCACCGATTTTTCTGATGAAAACAAAATGGAAGGGAAGGAAAATAATGAGATGCTTTCTGGCCAACCTGTTTTACTGTGTAGTTACTTTACCAATTTCTATCCTTTCCGCGTTTCACCCTGTTCTGGCATGGTTCCTTTTCATCTTGAGTTTTCTGCTTATTGAAGTTACTGTGTGGACTGTGACTTTGTGGAGGTCTATGGACAGTAATTTGAAGTGTACTCAATTATATTTAGCTCTAATGCGTGCGTTTTTGAGTGAAACGGTCGAAAGAATGGAAGGCCTAAATAAAAGGCAGAGAGTGTGGGTGGGTCAACTGAGAGTCGTCTCTCAAAATGGCCAGTCTCTTATTAATGCATATCCAAAAGGTAAGGGCGGTTGTTTGAGCAGAATTAAGTTTGCCAAGGATATCAACTATTTTTTGAAAGAGATTCTCGATATATCAGATAGGAAGGCTGTTTATGACATTGCAAATATTCAAACAACACAACAAGAAAGAGATGTTGAGTATGAAATTGTTGTTGAACATGGTGAAAATTCTGGTGCTACACCAGCAGCACCTGCCTCCTCGTATCGGCCTGTCACCGGGCTCAAAGAAAAGGTCCAATCAATCAGAGGGGAAAAAGAATTGATGGATGCACTGCTTCTGGATGCACAAGAGATGGGAGAACTAGATGGAAGATCCAGAATCTGGGTGGAGCAACTGAAAGGTATTTCCCTTGAAGTTCAATCCATCATTAACGAATATGATGCAAAATTGAAGCATAAGCCAATTCTCATCTACATTTTAAAGTTCTGGACCCGATGGATTGTTAATAAGAAGATAGATGGTATCAGAAACAAAATTGAAGATGCTTATAGGAGAAGAAAAGCATATGGTTTGGTGCAAATTCAAAGCAGAGTTGACCCAATGGTTCAAATATTACATGCAAGGACGCAACCGTCTCTTGTTTCCAGGGAGTCAAATGTTCTGATAGCTGAGTTACTGTCGGATGAAAAACGTCGCTGCATTACTTGGATTGTTGGAATCGGAGGCACTGGCAAGACTACACTAGCCAAGTTGATATTTGAAGACAACACCGTCGTAGCTCATTTTCAGCGTCGCCTATGGGTGTCACTGCCTTCAGATTGTACGACAAACCAGTTTGTTGCAGAAATTGGCAAGGAAGCTGCCGAGCAAATTACTGTAGTAGAAGAAGAAATCTTGTCGACTGATTACGTGCTTGGAACCTTGGCGCGTACAAAGTACCTTATAGTTGTTGATGGCATAAAAGAAACCTCTCAAGTATACTTGGATGCCTTGAACCGGGCCATACCCGATATGTCAACGGGAAGCAGAATTCTTTTTACCACTCGCAATGCAAATGTAGTCCAACATGAAGAAGGTACAATCTTCGTTCACCCACTACAGTTATTAGATGATGATACTAGTTGGCAGTTGTTCACAAGACATTTGAAGGTGGACATTCAGTCAGAAACAGAACTTATCAAGGTTGGAAAACAAATTGTAATGAAGTGCGGGGGTCTTCCATCACAAATATTGAAAATGAGTGATTTGCTTTCACATAGAGATGTTTTGCACGAGGAGTGGTCAAGTGTTCTGGGAGGGCAACAGCTCAATGAAGATCAAATACAAAGTTGGTCTGAAACGCTCGACACAATTAATACAAGCTTACCTTCTTATCTGAGAAGATGTCTATTTTACTTTGTGCTATTCCCTGCTGAATTTGAGATCCCTGTCAGAAGGTTGGTTGTTCTGTGGGTTGCTGAGAGTCTGATTCATCAGGCAGAAGATGATATATTGCCTCCAGAGCTTGTTGCAGAAAGGTATTTGACTCAGTTGATAGATCGGAACATGGTCCAAGTTGCCAAGAGAAAGAGCAACGGAAAGGTGAAAACATGTCGTCTCCCTAGTGCTTTGCGACAACTCTGGTTGACAAAGGCTAATGAGTCTAGATTTCTACAAGGCCGCCGATCTGCCACAGATTTGAATGCAGACCCAAAAATGTCCATTATTCGCCGGGTTGCAGATCATCTTGATAAAGATGATATCTGGAATGATCACATTCATGGTGACTTTACTGATTCAACTTCCCTTCCAACCTACTACAAGGACGTTCTCTCCTTTCTCTCCTTTGATACTCAAGAGGGGAGCAAACCTGGGCAACAAGTAGGTAACTTTCTCAAGGGATGTATTTCAAATGATTGCTTCTTACTCCTTCGGGTGCTTGACCTTGAACGCGTTTACAAGCCCAAGTTGCCTAATTGCATAGCAAGACTTTCACGGCTAAGGTATCTTGGCTTGAGATGGACCTACTTAGAGTCACTTCCATCCTCTATAAGCAAGTTGTTGAAGCTACAGACACTTGATCTCAAACATACTTACATACATACTCTACCTACCTCTATCTGGGAGATGGAACTCAGACACTTGTTCTTGAGTGAGACTTACCGCACCAAATTTCCAACTAAACCAAAAGGTAATTCTCTATCTGATCTTCAAACTCTGTGGGGACTGTTTGTAGATGAGGAGAGTCCAGTGAAGAATGGCTTGGACAGATTGGTCAATATCACAAAATTGGGATTAGCATGCCAATCAATGTCATTAAACCAAGAGGCAATGATAACTCAACTTGAGGCAGTGGCTGACTGGATTACTACATTAGAATACCTTCAATCACTGAGACTAAAATCTAGAGATGAAGAAGGCCAACCATGGATTTTACCCTTGAAGTCCTTCGAAAAAAATGTAAATCTCACTGAGATGTATTTGCTAGGAAGCTTGAGCAGTTCGTCTCTTCCTCTCTCCCAATTTCCACTGAGCCTCATTGAACTTACCCTATCACATTCAAAACTACAAGATGACCCCATGCAACTTTTGAAAGATTTTCCAAACCTTCGGACACTGTGTTTACTCGCCGAGTCATACGTGGGAACAACTATGGTTTGTGAATCTCAAAGCTTTCCTCGGCTTCATGTATTAAAGTTTTGGTTGCTGGAGCAGTTAGAGGAATGGACTATAGAAACAGGAGCACTTCCCTGCCTCAGACAACTGGAAATCAGATTGTGTCCGCGCCTAATATTGCCTCCTGATGGACTAAAGCATGTCAACACCCTGCTTGAGTTGAAGTTAACAAACATGCCAATGGATACAAATGCTGAGGTGCATAATAACGTCCCACCGAAATGTCAAGTCGTCCAAACTAATTTTCAGTAGAACAATATATTTCCATCACTGCACAGCTCGGTGAGTAGTACTCAGTTGCCTCAATTTTTATATGTTTGTTTTATTTATCCTTTACTCTCAATTGAACTCAATACTGAAATTTAATTATGTAAACTACTCTTGGCAGAATATATCTACTGTTGCTTGTTCTGATGAAAGGCTTACTTGGATTCAACAAACTTCATCAACTTAATTGCTTACTGTGCAAATGGAAGTTCTATTCGCATGTTGTGGAACGATAAAAGATGGTTTGAGTTTGGTTCTTTGTTTTAAGGTGTATGGATTTTAGAGTTTGTTTATAGACTTATAATTTGTATTTTGACAGTGTTGTGGAATCATAATATTGTGCTGTGTGTGAAAAATATTAGTATTGGGAAAAGTTATTTTCCTAGACTGTTATTTATTTTATTTTTTTGAAAGCTCGTTATTCCTAGACTGTTATTAATGGAGAAGTTGTTTTGATTTGTATGTGTGGAGTTTAAATACTGATTGATGATGAGTTTTTAGTGAATATTGTTAATCTTGATTTGTCTCGATAATATATCAAATGATTTTTATTTTTTTTAAAATAATTTGTATGAATAATATATACGATATATACTTTCAATCTAACGGTACGGCGAAATTTGTAAAATCCATATTTATTATTGTGTTTTTCAGAACTTGTGCACGATGCGGCACTTGTATCACTATTTCATGTTAGACAAAACCCTTTCAACCTTGTGAGTTGTGACAATCTTAACTGAACTATCAAAAACCTCATTTGATTGTTGTCTAATGAACTCATCACTAGAGTTCTACGGTGTGAAATAATCTTTCCAAACTTGGTAATATCAAACTTCTTTGGATGAAAACTATTAAAAGTGATAAAAATAAAAGAATACAAAAAACATGATAAAACTGAGTGTCTAAAGAACATAACTGACATTCTATTATAGAAGTAATTTTATCTTAAGAATATTCTAGAAAATATTTAAATATCATCAGAAATTATTCACCACCAACATTGATTCAAATTCAAATTCAAAAAATACAATTTTTACATTGAAAATAATATTTCTTATATTTTACAAATATTGATCACACAAATTTTAAAATAAATTTTTTATATTAAATTTTTCGGAGCACCACCATTTTCATATTATTAAGATAGTTTAGAGGACACATACATAATGTTGCAATAATTGAAAAGGCTTTTGACTTTTTGTGAGTGATAGATACGATATTTTCATTACACACACTCATGCATTTAGGCAAAGACAAGAACAAAAATGGAAACACCTGTTTCATAAACATCATCTGTGTCTCTGTCTTTGTGTGACTGTGAGGAGAAGAAGAAACAACAATGCTTCGTTTAACATCATCACCATTTTCTCTTTCTCTCCCTTCACTTTCCAAACCCAATTTTCCTTCATTCTTCTTCCCTCTCCCTTCACTTCAATTTCCTTCTTCTACTTTCCAAACTATTTCACTACGTATCAATACCCCACCACCTCTTTCTTCCTCAATTTCTTCTTCTCTCGACCAAATTACTTCCATTTCTCAGGTTCAATTGCTACATTCATTGTTTCATTACTCAATCAAAATTAAAAATCATTTTTTTATTGAAATTTCTAACATGATGAATGACCCAGATGCAGGATAATTTGTTATTGTATTCAAGAGCTTATTGGGTCACCGAATCTGTTATTGCTTGGAATGTTGATGTTCAAAATGGGTTTTGCTATTTACTTGCCAGCAAAGATGCTTCTTTAAGCATTTCAAATTCTCAAATTCAAGGTTCAATTATCTAACCTTCTAGTTCTAACACATGTGGTTACATTTGATCACTTCCATTTTCTTAAGTTATTAATTGTGTATGTGTCAGTGATTCATAGTAGTTTATGTTTATTCAAGTGTGCGAGTAAAATAGATTCTGCTTTTCTTATTTATTTATTTGGTCAGGTAGCCTAGTGGCTAGAATTTAACCCCTTAAAAGTGAATAAATGGGCGTACCAGGGTTTGAACTCTGTTCCAGGCACATTACGTGTAATGTCTGTACCAACTGAGCTAAGCTCACGGGACTGCTTTTCTTATTTATAGTTGATTGCGAATGAGCAATGACTCGTATTGTATTGCTAATTGATAGGTGAGGATTTGAGAGTTAAGCTTCAAGAGGATAAGGCTGGTCTTCCTGCAAATGTAATATACCAGTTTTAGTCTTTATGTAAATATCTGTTTGCTTTATGGTTGCATTCTTTTTGACAATGTGGTGGTTTTCGAATCAGCACTATTTAGTTACTATTGCAAACTTTGTGTTTGTAGGTGGTGGAGAAATTTCCACATATTCGAGGTTACAAAGCTTTCAATCTGCCACCCGGTTCGGATGTTAAATCTCTTCTTAAATCCCAATTGGCGGTTGTTATTTATGATTGTAAGTCCTTTTTGTCTTCAATAGCACATACAAGTATATTTTTAAATGTTATAGCATAGAATGGAACACATTTGTGCTCAGCAGCACTTTTATTAGCATAGTTCAGTTAATTTGTAACCTATGCTGCTCTAGATTGTGTGAAGTAAAAAATTTATGCAGCATGTGCGTTGCACTATATTTGATGATTAGTCGGGCTTATATCACAGTATTCTTGTGTACAGCTGATGAGAAATACAGGAATTGTACTGGTTTGCAGTTACCTGGTGTTTTAGATGATCTATTCTCATATGATGGTCCCCTTGGTGCAATTTTCTCAGAGGAAGCTGTGTCACTTTATTTGTGGGCGCCTACTGCTCAAGTATATTTTCTTCCATTGAAATAACATAAAAATCTTACGGACACTCTCTTCAACCTTATCTTCATATTAAGATAGATCTTTGCACATTATTTTTTGGGTGAAAACAGTCGGTGCGTGCTTACATCTATAAGCATCCATCAGGAGATGATCCCATAGAAATTGTTCCCCTTGAGGAAGAAAATGGTGTTTGGAGAACTAAAGGGCCAAAAAGTTGGGAGGGTTGTTACTATGTTTATGAAGTATGTGTATACCACCCTAGTACTTCGCGTGTTGAAAAATGTTATGCAAATGATCCATATGCTAGAGGGTACGCTCAGTTTTCCATCAATTATCTTTTCCAAACTATTTCTATAATCTAGATTCTTGAACTCATAAGAACAACTTAGTAATACAAATTATTAGTAATTAAATATAAAATTCAATTTCCTAAACGATTTTTTGTTTAACCTCTTCTTTTTCTGTATTTAAGCAGACTTTCATCAGATGGCAGGCGGACTTTTCTGCTTAATCTTGACTCTGATGAGTTAAAACCTGATGGATGGGATAATCTGGCAGATGAGAAACCCATTTTACATTCTTTCTCTGATATAAGTATATATGAACTGCATATAAGGGACTTCAGGTAGCTATTTATTGACATCTTTAATTTTATCAGAGATGATTCTATCTTTGTTGAAAGTTTACTATAAGTGATGTTATTCTGATTGCCTTCTGCTTGTTGCGATTTAGTGCCAATGACCTCTCTGTGCAACCTGAATTTCGTGGTGGTTATCTGGCCTTTACTTTGCCGGTAATTCTAATATCTTATAGTCTTTCTAATGATGGAGTTCGATAAGAATAAGAATTTCCATCTTTTATGAACAGTAATACTTATTTGAATTATCTACAATCATATGCTTGAAGGATTCGGCAGGTGTACTTCATCTAAAGAAATTATCAAGTGCTGGTATCACCCATGTCCATCTATTGCCAACATTTCAGTTTGCTGGGGTTGATGATCAAAAAGAGAATTGGAAAAATGTTGGTAAGATTTATAACATATTATCGTCTGAATAAAACCTTTTTCGTGTTTAAAGGAATTTCACCTAATATATAGTTAGTTTAAGATATACTTCCCACCGTCTTCAGGGAAACTCTGTCTTAGTATTATTTGCTACTGTCTTCAATTTGAATATCTATGAGTCTATGTAAGCATTTTGAAGGTGCATTTGATATTTGTGCCATCCTTCTATCATGCAGCTTGTTATCTTTTTGTTTTATTTATATTATCTGACTTAACCGCTTTGATAGATACGTCAATACTGGAAAGCTTTCCACCTGATTCAGATCAGCAACAAGCTCTTATTACAGCCATCCAAAACTTTGATGGATATAACTGGGGGTAAGTTTCTAAATACCAAACTGATGGACAATTCAGACGTTCGTATATGGAAAAGTTAACTTATTCATGTTCTCGTCTTAAAAAGGTACAACCCTGTTCTTTGGGGTGTCCCTAAAGGAAGCTATGCAAGTAACCCAAATGGTCCAAACCGTGCAATTGAGTTTCGTAAGATGGTTCAGGTATGATGATTTCAATGTCTTTTAACCCGATGTTCAATTCATGGATCAATAGTTGTAGTTAATTTTGTAATGTGAAAGGGTATTGCCATTGTCAATTGTTGGTTGTATAAATTCTTTTGTTGTTCTGTCTCTTGATTGATAGTTTGATACTCATATGCATTGCAGGCTCTTAATCATACCGGCCTTCGCGTTGTGTTGGATACTGTCTACAATCATTTGCAAGGAAGTGGACCATCTGATGAACATTCTGTCCTTGATAAGGTCAGAAATTATCAAGATTTTTTCTTTTAGTTGATTAATTCTTCATTATTAAGATATGTATATTTGTAGCTGTCCTATTTCACCTTGCTCACTTCTGTGATGTGAAAAAATGTATCTTATAGATTGTTCCAGGTTACTATCTAAGAAGGAATACAGATGGTTTCATTGAGCAAAGTACTTGTATGAATAATACTGCGAGTGAGCACTTTATGGTTGAACGTTTGATCCTTGATGATCTTGTACACTGGGCAGTCAATTACAAGGTGATTGTTTGTATCTTCACTCCTGTTTGCTCATTTCCTCTTCGATTTGTATGGTGTAGAAACGGTCTGTTTATGGGATGGACCTTCAAAATTCTAAATAGTACATTGATTTTATGTGTGGCGTACAATTTTTTATAGAATTTTCCCCTGCTCTTGGAAGCTTTATAGGAGTTGCTATCTCTGATTTGTAGAGAGATTCAGCAGCCGGAAGGCTTTGAAGTTTTGGTGTTCTTTGTGTTTAAGTTTTGTTGTTCATAAAAGTTATCCTGATTTGGAGATTTTTTATCCTCGCCTTATTTGTACTTTCCCTTTCTTTTTCCATTAAAATAAAAAATTTGTAATGAGTTTTCATGAGTTGATTATCATTGAGTATTAACCATATGATGCCTTTTCTTTTCAGATTGATGGGTTCAGATTTGACCTCATGGGTCATATAATGAAGAGCACAATGGTATGTAATGTAAACTCACTTTGGCGTTTTACTGTGACTTAATATTGTTAAAGAGTGCCACATTGGATGCGAGATGGCCTGAACATGTGTTTATGAGTGCAAACAGCAAACCTCACCTTCTAAGCTGATTTTGTAGGGTTGAGTTTGTCCAACCCAAAATCTAAAAGAAACTAGCAAAATACTCGTGCATTCGCAAAAAATAACTATTACTTTTGTGACATGGATGCAGGTGAACGCAAAAAATGCACTCCATCGTTTAACAAAAGAAAAGGACGGAGTTGATGGTTCCAGCATCTACATGTACTTGTTCTCCAATGTTGATTTTTATTGAATTACACTTTGGTGAATTTTTTTATGATCTTCATGCCTCTTCATTTTACTCATGCATGTTGTATTTTTTCCTCATATTTTGTCACTAATTTTCTTACATTTCAATTAAATTGAAAAACAGATATGGTGAAGGATGGGACTTTGGTGAAGTTGCAAATAATGGGCGTGGGATAAATGCTTCTCAGTTTAATCTTTCTGGAACACAAATTGGGAGGTAGGCTTTGTCTTCTTCTGCCACATGTTGCTTAATAATCTAATCTTTCACCGTTTTTTAATTCTAAATGTACGAGATAGAACTTCTGGCTTAAATGTTTTTTTTATTAAGACAGACGACAATCAAAACATGCATCTGTCGATGCAAGTTCAACTGATAAGGATGTCATGTTCTAATTTTAAGAATTGCATATCATTGCTTAAACTTTTGACTGTTAAATTCGAAATACTCAAATAATTTTTGTTGTTGATTTGTCATGCTGGAATGTAATATTCAGCTTTAATGATCGAATTCGTGATTCTGTGCTTGGTGGATCTCCATTTGGCCACCCTCTACAACAGGGTTTTGTGACTGGTCTACTTTTGCAGGTGTTTTGTTTTCTTTCTTTTAAAACTTAATTCCTACTCCTGCTCATCCCTTCTCAAGTTTCTTAATAAATTGCATGTGTGTGTATTCAAAACGACTGTTTTGCATTTCTGGGGCCACATTTTGTATATTTTTAGCCCCTTCTTAGATGTTTTGCTATTACTCGTCCACTTACCACTTCAAAACAAACATGTTTCACTCCACTAGCAGAATTCTAATGTGATGTGTTGCCAAAAGTTAACATCTAGAAAAATTGTTAGCGGCCAACACTCGGTGGGATTTAGTCCCACATCGGATAGATAGGATTCTTGATAAGAGTTTATAAAGAGGATGCACTCCTCACCTTACAAGCCGATTTTGTAAGGATGAGTTAGGCCTCGATATTTATGACAAAAATATGCTCAGAAATCTCTTTTAATGCTTGCTGCATCCTATTTCTGCAGCCTAATGGCCATGATCATGGAACAGAAGCTAATATGAAATCCATGCTTGCTGCATCAATGGATCATATCCAGGTTTTGGCTTTATCAAATTTTGTATTATTTTTCAAGTTAAATATATTGGAACGTAGTCACTTACTGTTTGAATTATTGAATATTGCGGTGCCTGATTGAAGGCTAGTGTTCTGTAACATCCTCTTATCACTATTCAGATCGATTTAATATTATTTTGTAGAAAAAAAATTGGCGTATATAAGTCATTCATATTCTTTCATGTTTTTAGATTGGAATGGCTGGAAACTTGCAAGATTTTGGGCTAACCAACTCCAAAGGAGAAGAGGTATTGACATTTGCCCACTTGCTATGTTTATTTGAGTTACATGTGTGCATACTGATAAATAAAAATCACTGTAGGTCTCTTTCATTTGAAATCGGATCACGAACTCAAGTTTTAACATTTGATTAGTTGAATTGCACTAGTAATTGTGAAATAATTTTGAAATTATGATTTTCTCTAATTGATGATATCATCTCTGTAGGCAGAATGAGAACTCTTTGTATGAGAAATCTTGGCTAATAACTTATTATGGTGATATCAGGTGAAAGGGTCAGAAGTATTAACATATGGCGGGGCACCTGTTGCTTTTGGCTCGTTCCCCATAGAGACAGTAAGTGCATTTCCTTGTATGTCCCCCGGCATCACTTTAAATATCTTTTTCAACAATGTGGTTGTGACAGTTGGCAAAAACATTTTAAACATCTGTAATCGTTTTGCAGATTAATTATGTTTCTGCTCATGATAATGAAACCCTCTTTGACATCGTGAGCTTTAAGGTAATATATACAATATGATCAATATTCTCAACATCCTATTTTCCATTTTTTCTGGCTCTCTAGTACAATTTCATTCTTTACTTTCAGACTTCGATGGATATCGGTGTAGCTGAGAGATGCAGGATAAACCATTTGGCAACAAGTGTTATAGCATTATCACAGGTAAGAAGTTCGCTACTAAAATCATAACATTTTGTATTTCTTTTATTTATACTGATGCACTTATGTTGGAGACAGCAATAAGTGCAACAAATAGGATAGTGTAGGATGAGAGAACCTAGGATACGAAGTTTTTCTTGACAAAATTTAAAATAAGAAGTTAAAAAACTTCCAAAAGTATAATCTGATTGCTAAGCAGATTGTAACTGTCAATTTCTTATAACGAGACTAGAATTGTACTAAAGAATTTCTGTTTTTAGGGCATACCATTTTTTCACGCTGGTGATGAGTTACTCCGCTCTAAGTCACTGGATCGAGATTCATACAATTCTGGGGATTGGTTTAACAGGTGTTCTCATATTAATCATCATTGTTACTGTTTTTTTTTTTTTGAAAGGATCATTGTTACTGTTTTAACTTTGCCAAAATTAGTATCATCTATATCTTTATAATGTTCATATATTTATTTATACTGGTTGCTCTGTTATTTTTTGCAGATACAGTGTCATTTAATTATTTGATTCCTTCTGCACCTAACTTCACTTTTAATCTCGCAATTTCAGGCTTGACTTTACATACAATTCCAATAATTGGGGAGTTGGTCTTCCTCCAAAGGAGAAAAATGAAAAAAGCTGGCCACTGTAAGCATTTATATATTTCGTTATCACAATTTAAAAACGATTATGTAAATGCATGGCTCAAGGATACTGGTTAATGAATAAAAATATTGTTTTATTAAAATGCCATTACATTCAATGTATTAGTAATATCAAGTATTACTATTTTCTGTGCATATTTTCTTAACGCACTTGTTGGCATTTGCATTCATAAAATATGCCACACCAGAACGAGTCAACAACTTATCCAGCATTATATTGAGAAAACATATGATTTGGAGGGTTGTTGAAACTGTTATGTAAGGCAATCATTTTCGTAGTTTACCAATTGTATTTCATCTGTTTACTACTTTATGATCTTCAATATCCTTTGACTTTTCAGAATCCAACCAAGACTAGCAGACCCATCCTTCAGGCCTCAAAGGACCGACATCCTTGCTACCGTGGAAAATTTCTTAAACCTGTTGCGCATAAGGTATTCTTCACCACTTTTCCGCCTGAAGACGGCAAATGCTATACAGGTGAGATATTTTAAACTTCATCATCCTATGAAATTCTTCATCAATTAGTATACATATATACAGAAGTTCTTAATCAACTTAAAATATATTCTTTATCAATAACTAATCATCTTCATCATATTAATCTACTTGAATTTTGAAGCATCGAATTCAATAGTGTTCATAATTAAAATGCTAACAATTATAACCATCACCATCAGCAATTGTCATTGTTATTGATCTGAGTAATAGTTTTTCAAGCTTTAACATCGTGATTTTTAATTTCCTGTCTCATTTGCAGCAACGAGTACGGTTTCACAACACTGGACCATCGTTGGCTTATGGAGTCATAGTGATGAGCATTGAAGATGGTCACGATGGCTTTCCTGGGTTGTCTCAGCTGGATCCAATGTATGTTAAAACATATTGCAATTTTTTTGTTTGATAACTAGAACAAGAACATGCTTTAATTTTGTTGACATTTGTCTTGGGCAGATACTCATTCATTGTTGTCGTTTTCAACGCGAGTCCACAAGAAGTATCATTTGTTAGCCCTTCCCTGCAATCAAGAAACCTTCAATTGCATCCCATTCAGGTACAATCAATTACATCTTCAATTGCTCGAATTTTATCCATTAGTAATTTCAAACAAGGGATTCAATTCCACGGTGCTTACGTATTGCAGGAAACATCATCTGATGACCTTGTTAAGAGCTCAAAATATGAGGCTTCTTCCGGTTGTTTTGTTGTGCCTCGAAGAACTACAGCTGTGTTTGTCGAGCCACGGAAAAGTAAAATATGATGCATTTTCATGAAGTAAATTTTTATGTTTTTGGAGGTCTAAGGCGATTTGTCTTTGCGGCCTTACCCTTGAATCTGTCTCGGTTTTGAATGTCAAGCCAATAATGTAATAATTGCATACTATATTACTGATGATTATTATGATTATGATGCTAGTTTTGGTTTATCAAGATGGTTCATATAAAATACAGTATATATAATTCATGTCGAAAAGTCTGAGTCCATTCCACATTGAAGTTCAATGTACAAGTAATTTATACACAATAGAGCATTATTGTACTATATATGACTTGGAAATTATCTGTTCTTTTATTACTACTAATTTTTGTTTAGTTTTCTTACTTCAGATAGTTCCTTTTTGAGTATCTGAGAAGCCACTAAATAGTTTTCTAATCGATGACTTTCTCAAGTACAAACATCATCATAATAACAATAATACTGATATAAAGTATTGGTAAGCCAGCTACACTAACTGGAGTAGCATACTCCACAGTCCACATTCTTTATGATACAAGAGCTTAGAAGGTAGAATTATTCCTTCCTTTAAAGAATGATTTCTTTGGCTTTGGTTTTGTTTTGCTTACTACACACAACAAGCTGCAAAAAACAATCTCAATGTCAATAATTAGACCTCATTACCTGAGTGATTTCAATGATTAGTTAGGCTGCTAGGCACAAAAAATTTAAAGGGAGAAAAATAGACCTCTAATATTGTCAACGGATGCATGTTCTTATGAATGTTAGCAAATATTTTATTGTAAGCTAACCAGTTTAATCAAAAGTGTACAAAGATACAAGTTAGATGCAAAATGAAATTTCAAAGTTTAAATTTACTGTTTTTATATAGAGGTTGATATTTTAGATTTTTAGTGTATCTAAAAAGTGTATCATCATTAGAAACAAGGATATGAACATCTGAATCTCCTTAATACTTCCTTTAGAGATTGAAATGAGTTATATATACATGAGATAAATAGGCTAATATAAAAGTCATTAATAAACTAACTTTGTAACCATCTAATCAACAAGTCTAAATAACTGTATAGTTTAACTGAGTAATTAACTGATGTAATATGTCAAAAACTTATGATATATTTTGTAACATGCTAGTAAATAGTGATATTTTGTAACATTTGATGCGCTTTTCATTTTTCATATATTCTATGTAAACCCTTTTTGTTAGGCAAGCTTAAAAAAAGGAAAATGAGCAATGGTTAAGAATACTAAAATAGTAAAGATTCTCTCGAAATTTGTGTTTTTTACTTTTCTAAAACAATAATACTACTAGTAAACTTGGGTAATCTTAACTAACATATTTTTCAGATATGATGCCTTTATTTTTCATTTTTGAGGTACCTTTTGTTGGATTTATTTATTAATTTAGATAAGAACGTGGGAAAGGAACAAACAAAATTTCAATTCAATTTTTTTTAGTAGAATGAAAAAAAGTTTTAAGGATATTAATTAACAAGATATATCCAAGTTTACTCAAAAAAAAAAAAAGATATATCCAAGTTGTAAGGATATTGAAATTAACAAGATAAGTGGTTGTACCATGTCTAAAAACAAATAGTAGTTGTATGTAGACTTTTAAATCGTGATGCATGATAGAATTTAATGGTCAACTAGTAAACTATCATCAATTTGAAGAGTGAAGTAAAGAGTGATATTAATTATATAATTGATAGGAAATCTATGTTAGAAAATGAGCATGGAATAATACAATGATCTAAGAAAAGTAGTGATAACTAAAGTTAAAATTTTATTTAAAAACATTATTATTTAATTAGTGTCAGTTAAATTAATAAAATAAATTCCCCTCAAAGTAAAGAAATGTTCATTTGTTATAGAAAGTTGTTCTATTATATACACATAAAAAGGGAAATATGGAATTGATGTAAGTTTTTTTATACGAACAGGATATCATCTGCGTGCAATTGTATAGACTCGAGTTGGATAGGCCCACAAAAGATGATAAAGATCTCCCTCAAAAGTTTAACATTACTAAATTCTCAGTGTTGGATACAAATATATAACTTCTAGAAAGAGATCATTTATCATCTATCCAAATACTCTTTGGTTGATATAGTATAAGTATTCTAGCTAGATAAACAAGTGGAGAGGGTGGATACATGCATGGATGCTCTTTAATGGGGGGTCCATCATTCGATCCCTTTTAAAATAAACTTCTTTAAGTGATGTCCTAATCCATGATGCTTTCTTGGCCTTAAACATAAATGCATGGATTTCATCCAAAAAGGTTAAATAAAAAAGTGCTTAATTAGGTGAATATATACTACTTGCATAATTGGATCCACTCACACACTAAGAGTTAAGCAAATAATGTTGCTAGTATGAAAAAGCAAGGACAAATTTGAGACTCAAATTTGTCATCCTACACTAAATTGATCCATGTAAATCTTGCTATATTTTATGGTTTAATATGGACTTTGGATAATCTCGTATGAAATTGATGAGTAGATTATTATGGTCATTAATCATATACAATATTATACAATACAAGATTAGGTGTCAGATTATAGTTTACTGAAAATCAGATCTACATGTAAGTGAACTCACATGAACTTAATGATTGTGTACAAATTTTTTGCGTAAAATGTTTCACATGGTGGGAGAGGAAAGAGAAGAAGAGGGGAAGATAATCATTAATCTCTTTTTTTCTTTATTATTGTTGTTTTTACTGATTTTTTTTAGTTGTGATAATTGATTTTTATTTTATCAAAGGGTTAGTTGTTTTTTATGGTTGCAAATATTATTATATATTAATCCGTATTTGTTTTGTGAAGTACTAAAATGAATCTTCACTCATCGTGAAATTATTTCAGTTGGTAGTAATATCACATTTTATATGCAGTATTAGTAGTTGGTGGTAGAGACATCGTAATTTATACGTAAGAGTCAGGATTCGAACCTCCGACACTCTATTTATTCACCTAAAGTGTGGAATTTTTAACGACTAGACTATTTGACTAAAAAAAATGAATCTTCACTCTAATTTTTAGTTACTATTTACAACAATAAGAGCATAAAATTAAGAGAAGCTAAAAAGAGTGGGAAGGTAGCACAAGAAGTCCATGGAATGAATGTAACTAAAAAGTGTGGACATGACAGACAGAATACTAAAAGTAGCAAAATAGGGATCACCGCAGATTCCGTGGTTCCAGGCTTGCACTACAATTAATCATCTCGTGCACAAATCGTTGAGCCAAAGTAATGCCTTAGCTTATTGCTTCCTTAGCTTAATTTAAATTTATTAATCTCATTCTAAAGATAGTGTATATATATATATATATCACCCTCTATCTTACACTCTACATTACATTATGTCATATTCTTCAAGCAAAACGTGTTAGCAACTATACTACAACCTTTTTTTTGTGGTAACTCATCACTTATTCATTAAAATATATATTCCATAAGATTGAAACAATCATTAGGTTCATTCATTGATTGAGAACTTGAATTTAGCTATAGCTAGTAACAAACGAGATTAATTGTGGGAGGGCATTAATTCTAGAAATATTGAACATGCCACACATTTTCTATGGTTGATCATAAAGTAGAGAGTGAGGGGATTAGAAGAAAGCTTCATGTTTCTCTTCAAAAAGAAAATTCTTAAACATAGTCTATTTTTAGTAATCATTTTTGGCTTTTAATTACTTTGTTGTCTTTTGAACTACTATGTACTCTTCACATGATTATGTTCACACATATGACACTTCATTTTCATAGTCTTTTTTTAGTTATTTTGGTACTTCACTCCAACATATAGAGATTCTTTTTTCACACTCAAAAACCCATAAAATTCAAAATTTTACTTTTAAAAATAGTTTTTTTATTAAATTTACAAGATCTAATAATCATATTAAATTTTCTATATTTTACAATATTTCATTTATTTGTTATATGTTGCACTCAAAAAATATCAATTAGTAATAAATTTGGATTGATATATGTATACTTTTGTGCGTGACTTTTATATTTCTTTTCAAGATTCCATTAATCATATAATAGACGCGTCTTTGATTAGAATATTTATCGTTTTGAGCTTAACTTTTGTAAAAATATGTTTGGGACCATGATTGAAATCGATGCACCACAACACCTACCTCTAGCAAGCATACTTTCGTGTTCGCCACGCAGCGTCGTCACAGTAACCATATCACTTTTTCGAAAGATTTTATAAGTGAATGTCACGCTTAAAAATATAATTATCTTAAATATTGTTTGATATGAGAATAAATTTCATATCTTGTGTTTCAAAAGTGTATTAATTGTTTTATCCTTATCTTTCTTTAACTTCTTCCATATCCAAATTTAATGTAGAGTCATTTGTACGCATTTCTAGCATTAAAAAAGTTAAGATTGTTCACAAGCTCTATTTCAACTAGCAAAAATGATGAAATTGTTAGGTTGGATTGTCGTGATAGGGATTCAAACCTCAACTCCTATACTTGTGCGCGTGAGTTTCAAATGACTATTCACATTTCGTCTATCTAACAAAAAGAAATAAGATTAAATTAAAATATTAATTATTTAAAATTTATCTTTAGAAATATAATTGACATTGGTAGTACTATATCATAAAATAAATACTCCATATTTGATAATTATATAAAATAAAATAATTAAGATATTTTTTTAGCATCAAATAGCTAGCTAATGATCTAGCATTCCAAGCATTCACCCAAAAATAAATGGTGTAAACTTACAACCTACTAAACCTTGTGTGGTTTAGATATGAAAAGCCCGTGAAGTGAAAAAGATAGATATGAGAGGTTGGTGTGAGATGCAAGCAAGCTATATTTAAGGAATTTCATTCACCCCATGAATATGATCATAGGCAGTAATTAAATAGTAATTACTAATTTACTAATTACTGGTCATCATGCACAGAGTAATTAACTAATTAATTAATTAAGATTAATGAATGTAATAATAAAAAAAAGAGCATGCTAATTAAGTTGGTTGGAGTAGTTTTTGTTTTGGTGAAGTGCGTTGGCAAAGTGTGAGAAAGAGAGTGTGTGACGGACTCTATCTATATCTTGTCCACTCTGCCACACTCTCCATTTTTGGTCACTTTCTGTTAATTTTTCATTATTTTTGGTCTCTTTTTTTTCTTTAGTTAATTTTACCTATATTCTCTCTTCATTTTTTTCTATATTTTCCTTTTCCTCACTTAATTTTCTATAATTAAACACTTGTTCTATAATCACAAACAAATCAATCACAGTTACTGTATTGGATGGCTTTTGACTCCCCCTAATACAAATTAATTTTATCCCTTTATTCTTCTTAATTACTCTCTCTCTCTCTTTATATATATATAAATAACCACCACTCTCTCTTTTCTTGCTACCTTACATTACAAAACCCCTCTCTCTCTCTCTCTCTCTCTTAACTTTTAAGGTTCATTTACCTCTCTCTCTTAATCCAAATCAACAATGGAACCTGCCCATGAACCTCCTCCTCAACAACAACTTTCATTGGCCTCTAGGGAACTCACCAATAATATCATCAAAGGCAAAAGAACCAAAAGGGTTAGGCCACAATCTCCTATACCTTTCTCCATTCGTGCTAATTCCTCCACCGGCGAAGGTGGAGGAGGAACAGGAGGAGGAGAAAGAGAAGTTTGCAATAATAATGGCGACGATGTCATAAACATCATCAACAACAACAATATTAATAACAGCTCTCCGACAACTTCTTATGTAGCGGAAAAACAAGAGGACAGTACTGTTATGGATGAAGAAGAATATGATATGGCGAATTGTTTGATCCTATTGGCACAAGGACAATCAAGGGAATTATCGCCGAAAAATACCGATGAATTTGATGGTGGAATGATGAACTATACAAAATATAGTAGTAGAAAATTCATGGAAGCTGCTACTTTGGATTCTGGAAGAGCAGGTTACTATGTTTATGAATGCAAAACATGTAATAGAACTTTTCCTTCATTTCAAGCACTTGGTGGTCATAGAGCAAGTCACAAAAAGCCAAAAGCATTGGCAATTGCTCAAGAGAGAAAACAATTTATTGATGATGATCAAGATTTTCTATTCAAACCCAACAATCATAATCATAAATCAATTTCTCTTCAATTCAATAACAACAATGGTAAGGGAAATCTTTATGGTACTGGAAACAACAACACGGCCTCCGCCACCACCACCACCAATAACAATAAGTCTAAGGTTCATGAATGTTCCATTTGTGGTTCTGAATTCACATCTGGACAAGCACTTGGTGGACATATGAGGCGACACCGCGCGCCCGTGGGGACCACCACCGCCTCCGCTGCTGCCAACACCACACTCTCCTTGACACCAATGGCTTTGGAGCCTGATGAAGATCAACCTAGAAAGAAAAGGAATGTTTTGTCTTTGGATTTAGATCTCAATCTTCCTGCACCTGAAGCTGATCATAGAGAATCCAAGTTTGCCTTTGCTTCCAAGCAACAACAAGGACAGAAACAACAACAACAACAACAACATCAGCAACAACAACAGAAGCAGCAGCAACAACAACAACAACAGCAACAAAAAAGTCTTGTCTTCTTGTCACCGGCTTTGGTGGATTGTCATTACTGAGACAAAGTGACAAGATTTTGAGATCCTACACGATGATCAACGAACATTTTGTTGATCATCAACATTCAATTCTGGAAAATTCTAGAAATATTTTTATATGATCTTATATATATTCTTTTGATTCTTTATATATCACCTTGAACAAGCACTGATAATTTTTTATGAATTCAGTTGTTTATTGAAGAAAAAAAAAATTAAACTTGTTCTGTAAAATAGCCTCAACAACTCATGTGTATAGTTCATGTTGGGTATATTTTTTTTTCAATTTTTATTTCCATTGTTTTTTTTTTCTTTTTTGCTATTTATTTTTGTCCCAAAGATTAATGTGATAATGTATTATGAATACAGAGAGAAAGAGAGGCATAAGGGGGGGTTTTGGTACTATTACTATCTTAAAAAATTTTGTTTAAGTTTAATTGTTTTGTTTACAAGAAAAGTTGCCTCTTCTCTCTCTATTTACATGTTATGTCTCTGTCCTTCTCTATCTTGTTTATGTGTGTGTGTCCCCTGATATTGGTCATGGAGATAGAATAAAAGTGTTGAAAGCCAGTGAGTAACTGCTATTCCCACATGAATCCTCATGCTGTCCTTTTTTTCCCTCTTTGCCAATATGTTAACATACAAAATATATTAATTAAGGAAGTAGTTTCTGTAAACATATAATGACATAAAATAAAAACAAAAAATTATGGGAGCAGTTTACTTTATGTAAATTAGAGTTAGGCTCAATATAAAAATCTAATTAGACTCAAATCTGTAACGGTAGAAAGACAGAAATTAAGTCGTAGAGTTTCTTTTTTGATAACTTTGTTATAGGTATGAAGTGTCTCAATGTTATTTAATTTGTTACGTTGGAACACAATGAGTTTTATAATCTCAAGTAGATTTTAAATTTTTTTTACAAATCCTAAAATTACCAACTTTGGTTTCTAGACCGTCCAACGGTCACGATTTCCTTGACCACGGGGCAATTCAAGTTCTCATTTCAATTAAGTTTTTTTCATATGTAATAGTCAGTGATCAAATCTCTAACCACTTGTTTAAAATTCTTGAAAATAAATAAAACTTGACTATATATATTTCAACTAGAATTCGAACATTTGTAGCTTTTAACAACTTGAGTTCACTTTGTTAGATGTTGGTAATTTGATTTTTAAAAATCCTAAATGCCATTCTTTTTAAAATTAATTTTAAATCTTTCTAATGAAAGTGTTTATATTTAAGTGTTTTGACACTAAATATAACTCTTTTAATCAGTCTTCTTCAAAAAAAAAAAAAAAAAAACTCTTTTAACCAAAATTTAACATTGGTTTGTTAAGTGCCTGTTTGTTATAGTTTTTTTTAGAAAATAATTACTTATTTTTAAAAAATAATCACTTTTAAAAAAATAACATCCGTTTGTTATAGCTTTTAAAATAATCAGAATCTAAAAATAATCTTAAAACTGCTAAAAATCTGAAGCTGATATTAGTAGCTTTTTTTTATAAATTTTTTTTAGAGGAAAGAGAAAACAAGTGTAAAAAATTTTTAGACAAAAATATCCTTAATATTATTCTATTATTCCAATAATATACTGTTTAGAATTTATAGGATTAGTTTGTTATTTTTAGAAAATAAGATTTAAAAATTTGTTTTATTCGTAGCTATATATATAAAGTCATATGACCATAATGAAAAACAAGAACTTAAGTATTTTTCATATATTTATTCTACAAGATATATTATATTTGGATAATTGTACTTTATGGTAATTTTATGATATAAAATCACTTTTATATGGTTGTATCCAAACAAGTTAAGATTATTTTTTTATAAAAAGTAATTTTTTTAATGGTAAACAAACACAAAATAACTTCTGATTTTTTTATAATCTCTAAATTATTTAATGTCAAAATCACTTATTTTATAATCTGTAACAAACGGGCCCTAAGTTGTTGATGTATAATCACTTCCGCTAGTCTCAATTTTTGTTGGTTATCTTTTTAGATACATTTAATCTATATCAAGAATTTTTTTTGAAATCTATATCAAGAATTACTTTGACATATATTTAAATTTAAAATTTGTAACTAAATTAATATTTTTTATTTGTATGAGATTAAATAAGTGTATGTGCTTTTTGTCAAGAGTTTTTTTATACCTTTACCCTCAAAACAAAAATATTACTGTTCAGCCTGTTTTGTTATTTTCTTGCCATGGTCCATCTTTGTGCTAATTAATTGCCTACTCATTTACACCTAATAAAAGCAACTCAAGAAATCATCTAGTAATAATTCGTTATTCACAACTCTCAAATTTCTCCACTGGATCATCAAACTAGTTATAGATGTACAGCTAATAAAACCCAAAATTAGAACAGAAACAATTTCACAAAGGAAAATAAATAGTGCAATTCTATTGAATTAAGCTATTACATTAAGTCATTGACACATAACTAAACTACAAAGCATTTTGAATTGTATATACTTTTCTTTTAGATGAAGTGAAAAAAATAGAGGCGTTGAAGAAAACTTGAGTCCCTCTACAAATTATATAGATTTACACTCAACCTATTATTAGTAGGGTCATTGTATTTTAGTATTTTATATGATTAATCAATGAACATAACAACCAAAGTTTTGTTAGTATAATAAGAAGTCAATAGTCTAATTAATGCAACATGATATTATTATGTGAATACAAGTTGAGGATGTATATTTAATTACTCAAAAATAGTAAATAAATATGAATATGATTATATGAATGAAAAGGAAGAGAAAAGGAGAGGAGAGTGCTAATTTAGGAGTTCACTTGCCAATTTATTGTTAAATGGTCATGAAAAGAAGAGAGTGAAATTGGATCAAAATTGTATGGTGCAAAATAAATTTAATCAAATGGATTGAGATTAACTTAACTTGGTTCAGTAGTTGTTTTCATTAGAGGTAAATTAATGTTCCTAGCATTGACTTAACAGATCAATGACTTAAGTTTTTAAGATAATCGATCATCTGACACATACTAATATACGACTAGTATAGACAATGCTAGAATAACGAGAATCACACAAAAAAAATGATATTAGAAAATTCCCTCTTTAATTATGAGCTTGGTTGTGCAGCTACTGCCATACTTGCATAGTTGCATTGCAGTTGCAGTGGATAAATGCTTTGTGTTGAAGCACTCTTTGGCTTTAGATTAAACCTTTATTTATTTTATACTATACTATAGTCTATAGTACACAGAAGTTTAGGTTATACGCAGAGTATACGCAATACATGAGACTTCAGTATATACCTGCCTCTACTCTACCCCACACTATACTTTAACCACCTCTTTTATCCGTTTCTTCAAACATGTACGGTACGTGTAACGTGATACTTCAAATACTAACTGTTCTTTTCTCAACTATACTAGTGTCTAACCTATTTTTATTTTTTTTGTAATAGACGAAAATTCACATACACAATGAAAATATTAAAGTTCAAACTTCAATTATGAGTGTTTCACTCTAATAATTTTAATATTTTTTATTAATTGAATTATAATTTGTGAACGTGTTTATTTTTATCTACCACCAATTTAATTTAATTTCAATTCTTTCATAAATACAGTTGTGTGGATCGAACTGCGTTTTTCCACTAAATTTAGCATTAATCACCGCTAAATGAAGTAACATTTTAGTAACATGTTTAACATATACTTTATTGTATCTATACTTTATTATATATATACTAAAAAAAACTTTTTTGTGTAGTTATTTAAATTTTGATTTCTTTTTTAGTCACGCATTAAAATTTTCCGGTACCAAAATTACCCTTGTTCAAGGGCGGAGCCACTCATGGACAGTGTAGGGTCATCATAGTCTACCCTTTAGCTCAACTTTTTTTTTTCTTTTTATAAGTATATAAACATATTTTTGTCCTTTCAAAAATAAATATATTTTTGTTAATGTGTATATGATATATATTATTTTCTGCACTTTTATACCATCAGTGTCATGTGGTTGTTGATGCCGTCCAGATATATGAATGGTGTGAGTTTGATTCTCACTTATGTCATTTTTTCATTTTAATACCAATGAAAGACTTGAACTCTAGTTCTTCAAACAAAATTAGTAAGAACAAATCACTACACTACAAATGATAAATCATAATTTTCATTCAAAAAATATATATTTATATTATAAACACGAAAATATAAAAAAAAATATTTATGACACCCTAAAAAATTTCTCTAACTCCGCCACCTTCCTTATTCATATAAATTTTTAATAAACCCTTCATCTCACACTAAATCTTAACATCCATGCACCACAAAAAAAATCTTAGCATCCATGTAGTGAATCTCATTAACTACATGAGCATAGTGATTTAGTTACATACATACTAAAATCAAAGTTAACAGAATAATAATTTTTTTGCGTTAAAAGTTCTCCTATTTTTTGGTCTCATCGATTGTAATGCCATATCTTTAAAATAAGAGGGGGACTATAATAAAAAAATTGCCTTTTAAAATGGAGGGCCAAAAAATTGACTTTTTAAAATAGAGGGATTAAAAGTTTAAAAATATCAAAATAGAGGGACTAAAAATGCATTTAAGCCAACAAATTTTATTTTATAAAAGCTTTAAATTAAAATTTGGTTTAAATAGTATATGAATAGAAGGTAATCGGCTAACAAGCTGCGCCGCTACCCCTTTTTGGATTGCAAAACTCATTCTTTTAAAAACAACATCCATAGACCTAGGAGAAACAATGTTGCTATGCATGACCTTTTGAACTCTATTTAAAAGATCCACAGCCTCTGGAGCTAGAAAACCAAAAGTGTCAAATGCAAATGGTATAAAAGCATGTTGATTATCCGAACATGCTTTTCCGTGTTTAGCAACTTTGCTTGAAGCAGCTTTGAGGGCCGCTTGTCCCACAATGAAATCGTGAGTCCTCAATCCTACAAGTGGAGAAACCCCAGTCAAGTCTACGCACGCATGTTTTCCTCCGACCCATCCATACACCAAAATGTCTGCTGGCCTAAGTGTCGATCTTCCTTCTTGTGGGTCAGTTAAAAAGTTCACAGGCGCCTCTTTCTTTACCGATACTCCCGCCCGTCTAAATATATCATAAAGGACATCTCTCACAAAGTCATGCCTATATTTGAAGCCTGGAAGTTCCTTACAATGAACTGCATGTTCCCCGAAAGAGTCCAAACACGCCTTACGACAAACTGGACACACTTCATCAATAGGAAATAAAGGAATCATGAGGCGATATCGTAGGATGGTACGATACTCTACCGGCGACATATGCTGGCCTAACCCATCAATGGGGATAGCTAAAAGAAAATCCTGAGCATGAGCAGCCCGCAAACACCCAAAAACTGCTTTCTGTCTTGGTGTCATGTCGAAGGTGACTTCCATGTCCTGAACAATTTTACTAAACAGAGCACTCGCCAAAACATGTTGAGGTTTAGGGGGGACGGTGTCCTTGCTAGTGAAACTGCTAACATCAAAAGTCGGAATCGTATCATGAAACACATTCAAAGCGTGCTCAAAATCAGAGTCCATACCACATACTCCGCTGTCTCTCAAAATATGATCCTGCAATACCCAAGACTGGGCCCTAGAAGCAACAAAAGCATATGAGGCGGCCTCTACTGCTGAGTATAAACCTAACCCTCCAGCTTTAATTGGTAAAGATGCCAACCTCCATTGAAAGTCCCCAAAATAAGGTCCTCCACCAACCACAATATCTTCAATTGCCCCTCGCAGCTCTTTATCAAACAGAATAGCCGCCTTCTCCATGTGAATTGGTTGGCACGTCCTAAGGCCGAAAAATAATTTTGCGATGCCCATGCAAGACCGGAGTAGAAGAAGTTCACTCTGGGGGTCCCTTAGCTTGGGAAGAAGGTGCATTAACTCAATAGCTCTAACAGTCCTCCTCATGGCCACCCCCTCAATAAACCCTTTATCACGACTGACAGCCCCTCCGAGCAATTTCACCCCCAACATCGGTCTCCCAATGTCCAAAGGAAACAACCCCTCATGAAGTTTAATGTCGTCACACGATGGCCAAAAAATCTCCGTCTTACGAATGTTCAGATCAAGACCTAAACTAGGGTCTGTCTCTCGAATGATATCAAGTGCTTTAGCAACTTCCCTTGAATCGCCTATGATAGTCCCATCATCAAGATACCAAGCATGAAGAAGCAACTCACAAGAGTCTCTAATCTTATGAATAAGAGGGTGTAACACAAGAGCGAAAAGAAGTGGTCCCAATGGATCTCCTTGTTGCACTCCAGTGGCTGACATAATATGTCCATCTCCAAGGTACAACCTTGCTGCCTGACCATATAGAAATTCAACCCATAAGGAAATAGATGGACATCTCACCCTGACCTCATGTAGAAGTGCTGACCTGTCAACCATGTTGAAAGCATTCGAGAAATCTACTGTGAGCATAGTCAATGAACCATCTCCATGTCGCTGGCTCATTACTCTGTTAGCACTGTGCAAAATAGCCTCTGCACCACCTGATATTCCCACCCCAAATTGAAAGTCATTCAAATATTTAACCATATCTTTACTGACACCTTTCATGGCAACCTTTGATACCAAACGTCTCCAAATAGTACCTACAGCAATGGGGCGTATCCCTCCATCAGGTTTTAAAATAGTTTATTTTAAAATGTCATTTTAAATATTTTATCATTTTGTTACAAATTTTTTTAGATCATAAAATTTTTTTTTTAAAAAAAAAGTCATTTTCAAATTTCCTTTCCACAAAAATATTTTTTTAAAGATAAATTTTTTAAAAAATTATGATTTTTATTAAATTAAATTCTCTAACATGAATACTTTTGTTTTGTAAACTAAAGATACCCTCTGCGCGTAAATACAGAGAGACCAATCTTCTCGAAGTAATTGATATTTATTTAAGGAGTTGACTTCACCCAATAAATATTTCTCGCAGTGCCCGGAATCGAACTCAAGCCCAAATATCCACCACTTTTTTTTTAAGAACTTTTAAATATCTATCACTTGTATCACATTATGTTGGTTTTAACATAAAATATTAAGTTATTGAATGTCAAAATAATTCTTTTAAATTATAAAAAATAAATTAAAAATAATAAAATTATTTTTAGTTAAATTATCATAAAAAAAAATTTTGGTGAACAATTTTTTTTTTGACGAATTTTGGTGAACAATTATCATAACTTTTTTTGTCAAAAAAAAATAAAAAATTATCATAACTTTTTTGATCGTATCATAAACATTTTGTTTTTTTTAGAATCATAAAAAATAATTTAAAAAAGAAAAATTATTTTTTCATCAATAGGTGAAATCCTAGTCACAACTCATCCACATTCCGAATACGGTGTGACATTCATTGGCTCATTGCCTTTACTTTTACTCCCTCAAA
The DNA here is from genome assembly GCA_951804385.1 of Trifolium dubium. Classification (NCBI taxonomy): domain Eukaryota; kingdom Viridiplantae; phylum Streptophyta; class Magnoliopsida; order Fabales; family Fabaceae; genus Trifolium; species Trifolium dubium. The sequence goes on from OX638064.1 coordinate 51,195,997, forward strand.
TTTCTTAAAATTAAAAGATGAACACAACATTCATAATTCTTAACCATAAACATCTTATAATTTTTATAATTAAAAGATAATAGTTTAAGAATTATCCTTGTTGTGTTCATCTTTTAATTTTAGTGTTGTTCAACATTTCCATGGTCTGTGAAGCACAAGGTTGCAATTGGGATTGCAAAAGCTATGGCTTATTTGAATAGTGGAACTGAAAGGTTGTTGTTCATGGAGACATTAAGTCCTCTAATATTCTGCTTTTTTCCAATGAGATTCCAAAGGTGAGATTTTCAGTCCTGTGAATTTGTCTCTAAGAGTTTTGTTTGCGTTTTATAAGCAGTTTTGTTTAAGTTGTAGTTATGTGATTTTGGATTAGCTACATGGACTTCTACACCTTTAGTTCCTTTCCTTTGCAAAATTGTCAAAGGAACATTTAGGTACAAACCTAAGCCCTTCATGTTGATTTTACAACGAACCAGCCTCTCCACTTCGTTTTATAGCTTTCAACCGCAAACCTCATACCACGGATGGGCGCTCGCTGCAAAAACAATTCTTGGTAGCTTAGGGAGTATTGCTCCTTTGTCAAATGATTTAGTAATTGAATACTGTTTGTCAGATTTTGCGAACATTCCTCTCGAACTGCAGTTATCAAACTACATGTATAACAGAACATTCTGTGGAACCTTTGCAACAATTTCACAAAGATCTAAAAAAGTTGTAATTTTTAGCTGTCAGCCTTTGTGAAGTTGCTGCGCTCGTTCCACAGGAACTTTCGTTTTACATGTTGTTTGATAAGTGTAATTCGAGGGGAATGTTTTTGCAAAATATGATAAGCAATATCTGACCACTAAATCAAAGGAACAAAACTTTCTAAGACACTATCAATTGCTATTACAGCGTGCGCCCATGGTATAGGGTTTGCAGTTGAAGGCTATAACACGAAGTGGGGAAGCTGTGGTTCGTTCTTCACACAAGCCTTGATCAAAATAATTGAGAAGAACAAAAAGCTGCGGAACATAGACATTGTGAAGTGTATCGATAAAGACATGAGGGATTATATTGGACAATTAAGGCTGCAAGACTGAAATTAGGACTTGAAGAGCTTTGCATTGAGCATCGTGCTCTTTTTTCTTCTTATTTCTAAGCAGGACAAACTTTCTTAATTAGGTCACTCTTTATATTTTTGTCTTTAGTCTAAGGGAAGTTAAAGAATATAAAATTGAAGTTGCATTTCATGGTCAATTACAGTGTTTGTTGATGTGTTCCATCCAAGTCCAGCGAAACCGAAGACAAAAATTGGTTTATTCTTTCATCAGCAACCTTAGACTTGTAGTATTGGATGGGTTAGTTTGTGTGAGTAATTGAAACCAAAATATTGTGAGAAATTTATGTAAAATTTGACTTCAATGCTTGATTTCATTTTACGATGATTGAGATTTAAACCACGGTGGTTGTTGTTGTGAGTGTAGCAAGGAAGTTGAGTTGTGTATAGTGTAGGTTTGTTTTTGGCTTTGTTTGTTTGGTTCTACCACATATTATCTGGTGCTAGTGGCTCATATAATTCTACTAGGTCTTGGTGGGTCTTTACTTCAATTTTTTAAGATAGAAGAAAGATTGAAAATCTAAAATTGTAAGTAAAACATTAGAGATAAATTAATATGAAGATCTACAAAAATTCATATGTAGTAAAGGAAAAAGAAGAAAAATTTAAAATAAAATAAAAAGTAATAATAAAAGAAGAAAAATAATATGGAGAACTATTGCTTTCATTCTTGATGTTGCAACTTAATGTCTTTGTCACAATCTGCATATCTCCAACCACAAAAGGTGCACCCCTCAATGGAAATCAATGTAGAGAAAACACATGGCAGTGATGATCATAGCAATTAGGGACCTGTTAAAAATATTTACAATGAAAAACACACAAAATAACTCATATTAGCTTATAACAATTTCACAAAATGCAACATATTTATTGATTTTGACTATTCAATCTCAAAACAAGTTAGTCCATGTTTGGTATCACAGTAAATATGTGAAAATCACGTTGATCCACCGTAATTTTCAAAAATTATAGTTTATAACTTCGGCAAAATTACGGTGGATCACTATGATTCTAGCGTACCCGCCATAACACCAAACATCTACTTATTAGTAATAATACCTAGTTGTATGTGGGTTGTATGCCATGGATGATGGGACATTTGGTGGTGGTGACACTGTGGGAGCTGGAGGTGGAGCTGAAGGTTGATACTTGCCTGTAATAATGTAAACAATTCTATAGCATCAATATTCAATATCATAATCATAGAGAAATTTTTCATATTAACTTTAACTAACTGACTAACTAACTAACTAACCACATAAAAGGAGATTTTGTGGAGGGGGTCTTTCTTTGGCAGGATTAGGATCAGCATCATAAACTCTCACATAAAGCTCTTCACCTAAATACCTATTTTGCAAAATCTGTGATCTCAAGTTCCACATTCCTGGATTATCAGGAAACACATAAACTGCACTCCACCCTCCAGGGAACACTTGCACCGTTGAGCGAACTACAGGGTCAAAAAGATTATAACTTGACCGCGACTCTTCGTTCCATTCTCCTTCTCCGTATCCAACAACAAAGAAGCTATATCCATCCAAATGCCAAGAATCAATGGTGGTTAAACTGTTCTTTACCACTATCTCTGCCCATTCTTTATGTAATGCACTTGCTACAAAAACATCGTGAACCGCGTTAACATTTGAAGTGTTCTTAGAATAAGCATCAAGTTGATATACGCCAGATCCGTTGGAAAAGTGATCGGCTAGCTTCAACGGTGTATTTGGTGTCAAATATGACACATTGTTGACAGTGTAGCGAGATAATCGATCGATTGTTGCTGTTGATGCTTCTAGAATGAAAGTCTGTGATATTGTCACATTTGTTACATTGAATGTTCCTTGAGGATTAGGCCTTGCAGCTCCAGTTGTTAGATTCCACCTTCAATTCAAAATAAATCAATGATGTGAATTTTTTAGTTTTGTATGTGATTTGATTAATTTATTCATAACTGATTAGAGGCATTACTATTGCTAACATCATAGTATTAGTATGATGACATTAGATAGATCATAGACGCACTTTTTTAGTATACTTGTTTGGATAAACAACTGAGTTAAGCGATTATAGCATAAGCGCTTATCATATAAGTGCTTATGTATAAGCAATGTCTATAACAAAAGATAAAATAAAGTCAAACTATTTTCATATAACTTATAAGCTATTTTCATAAGCTATTCTAGAGAGCTTGGAAAATTAGCTGAAAACAACTTACGAACATGTCATAAACTGTTTCCATAAACTTTTCTAAACTGTCTCGCAAGTGCTTATATTAGTATATAAATTTAAATAAACCATTATATGACATGCAATTACCTAATGGATTTAGCTTGGTTGATGGAGAATTCCAAATCAAAAGGATCTGGACCACTTGGGAGAGCACCATTAGCTTGTGATGTTGAATTATCATAATGAAGCACAGAAATTCCAACAAGACTATTGTTATTTGTAGCATTATTCAATTTAGGAGATGCCACTATGTAGTAATCAGCAGCATTTTGATCTGCTGTGACAAGAACTGAATAGGATTGTCCTACATGAACATCAAGAGAATCCAATTCTATCTGATTCACATAAGATCCTTCAGTTTCAACCAAAAGCAGCTTATGATTTTGAATCCTGAAATTGAAGCTCCATGCTGTTCCTACATTTGATATCCTAAGCAAATATGTTTTGCCTTTTAACACATTATCATAAAAGAAATTATGTTAGTAGATGAAATTATGAAAATTTGAAGTTATTAATTCATCAACATTTTTTTTTCACTTCTTACCTTGTGTAACATTGAATGTCTCGTATGATTTTGAAAAACTATTCAAATATGGTCCTTTTCCATTTATTAACATCCAATTTGGAGAAACAATATCCATAGTGTCCAACCTTGACCTAACATCCTAGTCGAAATTAAATAAAAAATAGAATTAGCAAATCAAAAACAACTAACTTATATTACAAGAAAACATTTAATTACCTTGTAGCTGCTATTGTACCAGTCACCAATTAAAAGATCAAACTCGGCTTCCGGTTTAGAAAACGGAACACTTATCACTACGCGATTATTGACTCGAATCGGACCAAACCCTCCACCAGCTTTAAGGAAATTGGTGGAAGGGAAGTAGAAGAATGTGCCAATTTGATCTTTGAATTGAAAATTATAAGTCCAATTTGTTGAAGGTTGGATAGGACAGTTTGTACCAGATACTCCATCTTGCCATGAATTTAGCCTTTGTTGTATGCCATTCCTACATCACAACCATAAATAATTTTGCATGCTTAGTTCATAACCAAATATATACGACAATAAGGAAATATGCACTGACGTGTAAAATTATTTTACACTGTCAACCAATAGCAACCACGTATTTTGTCACGTTGCCCCACTTTTTTGAGATGATACGGAACTTTAAATCACTTCCATTGGATGTCAGTGTAAAATTAATTTACGCAGACCGTGCCTATAAACTCAATCTATAATGCTAAAGGAATTCCACAATAATCATTAAAACATAAAAAGCACTATATACCATGTAAATAGCAAGGGTTCATCCAAATCATTGAAAACATTGACATGAAAATTATCATTTGTTGTTGCATTTATAAGTGGTCCAGGGAACAAGCCATTGATTGATATAACCTGAAAATCACAATCACATCAACAATTAAGATTAATTAACCAACAATTTGTATATAAGTTATAAAAGATTAATCAATTAAAGGCAATAATCGATCATAACCGGTTGATTTGCAGAAACTAGATTAATATTGTTGTCCAAGGAAACGTGCCACTCAAGAAATACATCAGCACTAGTAGCTATTGTAGCAAAGAGTACTAGAACCAAAATTGCACATGAGATAAAATTCATCTGAAGATTAGAAGAAGTCATTGAGACAAAACCTTAACTATGTTTTTTGGTTGTGATCATATAGCAAGTGCTAGATGTTAAAGTGTTTATATAGCTTTGGATTTATCAATTGCTAAGAGGTAGGATGAAAAGTACAATAAGAGTGAAGCCGGCCAAACTACAATAAAAGACCTCAAATTTGGATTAATGTTGCCGGTGTTTTATTCTTTCATTGAAAATTACTATATATATATAGTATAATGTGAAGATATGCTTTAAAATAAGATTATTTTAAGTTTTTTTATTTTTTGACTAAGATTATTTAAAAAAAACATGTAACAAAAAAAACTAGATAGGTATCATAACAAAGTGAAATTCTATTTGTTTTAAAACTGAATTTATTTTTTTTTGATAATATAAAACTGAATTTGTTTCAAAAGGAAAATATATTTCATTGTGTTACAAGATATGTTCTTTTCTTCTCCCCATAGGTCTTTGTTGGTAACAAACTAAACAAACCGGCTAAACAAATCGTTATCTTTATCTTGTTTTTTTTTTTTTTTTATGTTTATAACTATGTTTTTTTGGTACGTATCTTTATCTTGTTAATATTTTTTATTTCTTTTTGATAAAATTTATAAATTCATATACAAAGTGGAGTGACTAGGGACGTACCATAAAAAAATGGAGTGATCAGAGATCGAACCTCAATCATGGATATCCTATCTAACAATTTCACTTTGTTACGAAATAGAATTTCACTTTATGATACCTATCTAGTCGCTGATTGTCATCGTAAAATTTTATTTGCTAATTCACAGGAATTAGTTATAAATTTAATTTAGTTTCAATTTTATTTTATTTTTTTCTATACTCTTATTATCTATTTTTTACATATATTAATTAAATTACCATTATGAGTTTATTTGATATTTTTAGTAATTATTAATTAAAAATTTTATTTCCAAACCAAAAAAGAATCAAATTATTATTTAAGTTTTTCCATTTTTAAAAAACTCTTCTTTGCTTTGTCAAAAAAAAAACTCTTCTTTTTTATATATATTTCGTAATAAAAATATTTTTAGTTATTAAATAAATATAAAATAAATACAATACACATGAGATTATAGTTCAGTGGTAAGTGGTTAACATTAATTCACCTTATTTAATAGTGTAATTTTTTATGGCGATAATGTATATAAATCCTTATCTAATAGTGTAATTTGTTATAATGATGGTGTATATAAATTAAACTAAGAGTAGTGCTTGATTGCACGATAAATTTAGTCGTGGATTAGTGACGACATGATATCGTGGCATGTACTATATGAATATAATGTTATATGAATGATGTCCCTGCAATTCCATGCTTTCCTTCGGTCGTGCCGTCGTGTTATCGTGCTATATAGAACTACTCTTAAACTAAATCTCTTTTGATATAATATATACAGATTTAGACATTGCAAAAATATGGAAATCATATATTCTTAGATATGTTTTTATTCCGAATCATATGCAATATACATTGTCCAAACAGGAGGATCTTATATTCTTATGATTCCAAATGAATGAATGAGACACGTTTTATAACTCTATAAAACCCGAACAACACATAAGAAATAACACAAATTTTTTCTTGTTTCACCTAATTTTCTTCTCAATCACATTGCAACCATGGGAAGAAGCAAGGTGAAGCTTGCCTTTATTGCCGATGAATCGGCAAGGAGAGCAAGCTACAACAAAAGGAAGAAGGGTCTCCTAAAAAAGGTGACGGAACTCACAACTTTGTGTGATATTCCGGCTTGTGCTATAATTTCCAGTCCTTTTGATTCTCAGGTAGATGTATGGCCAAATCTAGAAGGAGCCAACCAGGTGATTGAGAGGTATCGAAATTCGTCAATGATAGACGAAAACAGAAATGTCAACCACGAGAAATTCGTCATGCAAAGGATTGCTAAAGTCGGGAACCAGCTAAGAAAGTTGAAAGAAGACAATCAGGAGCAAGAGTTGACTCTTCTTATGTTCAGGTGCATGCAAAACAACAATTTGTCCGACAACCTGCCTGCTGAAGAATTAAAAGATTTCGATAAGATCGTTGGAAAGAAGCTGAAGGAAGTTGATGACAAGATTGTTACACTTGATTGATGAAATGTTATTTTGATATATTTATTGTTATCATGTTATTTTAAATTGTGATTTTGATTAGTTGTTGCTCTGAGAGCATTGTGGCATCTCTATGAATTAGATCTTCTAAATAAACTTTATGGATTCAAATATGATTTGTTATAAATCTTGTCTTTGTAATTCTTTTAATAAACATTCTTTTGATAAACATTCGCGCGCTCTAAAACATTTGGTTCAAATTGTATTTATAATTTGGATCACGAATAAATTGTCCAATCGTCATGTTTTCTACTGAGTTTCGACTAAGTTTGATAGCTTTGTGACCTTCGTAGACTCTAGTAAACTTGAAAATGATCTAACTAACTTGAATTCGACTGTATTAATACTTTCCTACGCTTCTATCGGTTGGGGGAAACTCGCATGATCCTAACTAACTTGTTTGCCGATTTCAACTAATAACTAATTTATTCATAGGTGTAATCAATCATTATAGAACAAGCTATATAAAACAAAAATAACAAATTTGCTGCATATCCTAACCAAACCTCAAACCAATTCTAAGTTCTAACACATTCAAACTAGAGGCATATTTACATATATGATATACAATGTATTGTAGGTGTTTCCAAAACTTTAACAGAAGTAAGAAAAAATGCAAAATATTGAAGAGCTTTCATATAATCTAAATACTAAATTGTTGCTCCAAGAGATATTGAGAGAGCAATATCCATCTCAACTCTCAAACATTCAAAGTCCAAAGTATGTGATTGTGACACTTGATAATAACTATAGTATCCCTTTAGTTAAAAACTTTTGCACATTCGTGTTGCAGAATGTATTTACTAAGAACAGCAACCACCTCTTTGCGATGTCTCGTATATGCGCTTTTGTTTTTGTCTCTTCACTTCTACAGACCCCTTTTCACGCAAACTCGGCACCTCTAATATCTGTAAAACAATTTATATGGAAGAACAAAATAATTTAGCTTGTGGAAAGAAGTTAAAAGTAACTAGCGTGCAGACAGACACTAACGTGCCCGAGTAAAGGACTAAAGGTACTAAGTATCCATTATGGCCGTAGATTCTTTTAATTTCATATAGATGAGAAATGAACAACATGAACAAACTAGACCAGTTGAGATGTATAAAAATCATGATACCTTTAACGTGAGGTCTTTAAAGCATTGTTGAACATTTTCTCTAGTTTTGGCACTACACTCTAGGAACAAGCATCTATGTTCCTTTGCAAGAGCCATTCCCTCTTCTTTGCTTACAGCTCTTTCACTCTCCTGAAGAGTGGAAGTTCATACAACAGAAACTCGTTAAAATCCGTAAAAACACTCAATAACAATACATAATATTTCTGAGTAAGTAAAGGACCGCAAGACCTTCTGAGTAAGTAAAGGACCGCAAGACCATACGCTATAAATGTTACCTTATCCACTTTATTGCCAACAAGAATTTTGATGCAATCTTGATTTGTGGAGTAAAGTCCAACCTCTTTGGCCCATATGCCCACCAGGTTTGTAAATGTTTCACGCCGTGTTACGTCATATACTAAATTAGAAAATTGAAGAAAAAAGCTGTTAGATGGTAACACTAAAGGCAATACTGTAATTGGCAAAATGCATCTTTACATGTCATAAATCTAAATATACATATAAAATAAGTTCAACTTTCTGATATATAGCATACCGAGAATGATTCCGTGTGCGCCTCTGTAATAAGAACATATCACTGTTCCAAACCTCTCTTGGCCAGCTGCCAAAAAAATCAAATATTAGAATCTAACTGCACGGTCACCGCAGCAAAGTTTCATATAACAGACTGTGCTCAGTGTGCTGACACTTACAAATGGAAAAATAAATCTTCACTACTGATCATTGTTGAGCTAGTGCTATCATAGAGGAAAAACATATTTCTTTTTAGTACTTTCTATCAATTAAAAGATGTCGATGCTGAGTTTTGTTGAAAGGCTTGGTTTGTGTTCTCACCCGACAACACCTTGAGAAGTAGAAAATCAATTAGAATCGACGAGGCTAACTCAAATTTACTTGATTTGGACGTCATTGGTGCCGAGTCCTTTTAAGGACGCGACACAACAATGAGGTCTATTCTATTTGGCCAAGGTGAACATAATCCCAACCCAAGACCTGTTAGTTTTTCTGTTTTGGTGAAGATACTGCAGCACCAACAACGATGAAAATGATGATGGTTGCACTTGTAAATTCTAAGGTTGGTGTATTACACTAAGCTTTAGGTTCGATTCGCACACTTCAGGCCTATCTCTCAGAAACGATTAATATTCAGATTCAGATTCAAAGTTCTCTTCTCTATGATTGTGAAATTATGATGCAATGCTCTTTAATTGCTTCAATCATCACCGAGCAATCAAGATGATATAAAGAAAAGAAGCAATGAACCATTTAAATAGGTTATTTTTATAACATTACCTAAATGCATATTATGTAAGAGACATTTCTTTGAAAAAAGATAAATGAAAACGTGACAATGAATAACTAGGAAAACATCTACCTGTGTCCCAAATAGTAAGCTTCAATCTTTTGCCACCAATTGTAAAATGCTTGATTTTGAAATCTACTCCTGTGAATGATTTCAGAATACAAAGTACAAACAAATCAGTATATAACAAAAACCATAACAAGTGTCAAAAAACAAAACAAAAACCATAACAAGAAAATTAAACTGTGAAAATTCCTTATGTTGCTAGTAAGCACCAAACCACGTAGGAAGTGAAACCTTCAAAGCCAAACACCGGAAAATTCTGATAAACTATTACTAACTTAATGTAACAAAGAAATTAAAAATTGTGAATGAAGGTGGTATATAGGCTTTGGACCTTCATTCACAGTTTTTAATTTCTCTAATGACCACTTTACAATTGTCCCTCAGAAAATCTGAACTTTGTCCCTTAGATTACAGGATCATGTCTATTGAGTTGACACCTAATGGACAGATGAAATTCCAAACAAGATACTGATGATGATAGAAAATATACATGACCATTTAGAAAATATAACATTGAAAATAAAAGCTATTAAGCATGTGCTTTGTTGGTTTGACTCCTGATTTCATACTATATGTCATTTTTCTTAATAACTACAAAAATGTCAAATTATGTTCTATGTTTTTCTTGTTTTCCTTCAAGAGTTTGGAAAGGAAATTTCCCTAACAAAATCTTCAAAACATAATAACATCAATGTTCTAGTTTTATAATTACCATTAACAACAAGATATCAACTTAAAAAAATATAGAACCAACCAAAACTAGTATCATAAATAGTATCATAACTAAAACTAGTATCCTTCTTTTTCTTGTGTTTACTCTCTGGTTCTCAACCCTGATAATCCAGAGTTCGGCCCTAAAGTCAAGCCATTGTTCCTCCAAGGAGTCAAACTCAGCTTCTCTTGAACGATTCGTTCTGACGAAATTCATTAATTGAGTTCAATCACTTAACTTATATTTTTCTCTAACACATACATGTAAGAGTACTAGAAAATAAGAGAAGAGAATTAACTACTACCAATAGTGGGAGAGAGGTCATGAATTGTATTAAAGTGAGAAATGAAGCTAAGAAGAAGACTACTCTTGCCAACACCAGAATCACCAACCAACAAAACCTTAAAAGAGTAATCATAGCTGCTATTTCCAACTTTAGAAGAAGAACCCATGATGATGATGTTTCCTTTTTCACAATCAACTTCAAAACCAAATCAAAATCATGATCATAACAGGTTTATTTTCACACAAAAAGGGTGAATAATCAGAAAGAAAACAAAGTTGGAAGTATTGAAAAGATGAAAATGAGACAAGAAGGTAAGGTTGGCAAGTAGTGTGTCCGTCCTTTCCAGGCGGTTGAGAGTTTGGTCTAAGGAAATCAGCTTGGTTACTTGGGACAAATGTCTTCTTTACTTGAAAACTATGTTGTTTTATTTATAGTTTTTTCTTTGAGTCCACGCGCCGTTTCTTGTTGTGTTTTGCTCACAACACATACACAACAGACACAAAGTGGGGATATGAATATACTGTAGTTTTTTAAGTTGAATTGGTTTAACCGGTATACTAACGTTGAATTTGGTAGAAAAGATTGTAATTTTATTTATGTAACAGTGTTTGGGAGCGAATTTGAACCACTTGACTACCTGAATTGGATTACTCGGGTTAAATATTGGTGTTGAAAACAAAAAACATTCATCAAAAATTATTTAATATGCTGTTGAGACACATTAAGATTAACGGTTTATGATTTTTTATTGAATACAGTCAATCTTGATGTGTTTTAATAACATATCGAATATTTTTAATTTCTGTAAAATTTAACATGAATAATCTATATAATATAAAATTTCACTTCAATATTAAATTTTATAAAATTCATATTCATTATAACATTTTTATCACAACTTAATACATCATGTACCTCTTAATCAAATGACGCATGTTAGAAAAAACCCTATGACCTATATGTCCTACAATATTTATGAAATGATATGATATGATATATGATATCTTGCCTTTCAATTCAGTGATGCCGGCCTTAATTCTCAAATGTGTTTGGTCTCCATCTCTTTAATCAATTCATTAGTGAAACAAAATCACTCGTTAACTAATTAACCATAGAATCATGCATTTAGTGCCTGTTTGGCCCGGTTTATTTTCTACTTTTCTATTTTGCTTAAACGAAATAGAGAAGTATAAAATTGAATTTAGCCATATTTCTTTTTAAAAGTATTAGAGAAATAAAGTAAAGAAGTAAAAAATAAAAAGAAGTAGAGTCAAATACAATTTTTTCCTACTTTACTATTTTTAAGAAAAAGAAAAAAAGTAAAAAATAAGTCGGGCCAAACGGGACCTAAGTATTTAAGTTCATATAAGTTATAACTAAAACTTATTTTTCTCTGTCAAGACAAACGTAATTCTACTTCAATCATAAATAATAATTAATTAAATATTAAATATATTTCTTCTAGAGAAATTTTGGTGGAAAACGTATGACAATGCAATTTTATGGAGAAGTTCCCTCCCATAAGAAAACTCCAAATATGCAACATATGAGATGCAAAACGTATTTTAATAGCAATATCTATACCTATTCCGTGTTGAAGGAAGTTTCCCTATTTGTCATTTTCACCATTAACAACTCATCATTTAATTTGTGACTTAGAGTTAGAGTGATGAACACTAATGATCTCTTTTCGTCTACTTTCATTATTAAGACGATTACATAATAGAGTATACCAATACTTGTATAAATATCCAATACTTGTATAAAGATATTGTATGCATTAGTGTATATGTTAGGACCATCTCTGTAATCAATGCTGAACTGGCAAGTCCTTAGTCAAAGCAGGATTGAAGACTATATATTGTGAGCTTCAATCCTAATTCAGTAACGCTTGTGTAATAATAAACAATGAACAATGAAATGAAGAATGATTTTTCACTTCTCTAACATGGTATCATTCGTCCTCTAACCGATTCAGTTACAAGTTTGTTACGCTTCTGCAACAGAATCTTCATCTTCATCCATGGCAGTTGAAACTCAAGCTCCTTCCATGGCGGAAATTCCTCAACCAAACCCCAATCTTCAAGCGTCACTTCCGATTACTACCAAAGATTCAACAAAATCTGGACTCACACATTCGTTGACGATCAAGCTCGACGAAAACAACTTCTTGTTGTGGAGTCAACAGGTTAATGGAGTAATCACTGCCCATAACCTTCACCGTTTCGTTGTCAAACCGCAGATCCCGCTGCAATTCGCGACGGTGGAAGATCGTGCGATTGGAAGAAACTCCGATGAGTATCAACAGTGGCTAGTCAAAGATCAAACGCTGTTCACTTGGCTTCTTTCCACGCTCTCTGATGGAGTTCTTCCTCGTGTTCTCAGTTGCAGACACGCTCATGAGGTATGGGATAAAATTCACAAGTACTTCAATTCTGTCCTCAAATCTAGAGCTAGACAATTGAGATCTGAGTTAAAGAACACAAAGAAACTGTCGAAATTTGTGAATGAATATCTCCTTCGAATCAAATCCATTGTGAATTCGCTAATTGCGGTTGGCGATTGCGTTTCTGAGCAAGAACAAGTGGATTCGATTCTTGAAGGTTTACCAGAGGAATTCAATTCCTTTGTGATGATGGTGTATAGTCGTTTTGAGTCACCAAGTGTAGAAGATGTTGAAGCCTTATTGCTTCTGCAAGAGGCTCAGTTTGATAAGTTCAAACAAGAACTGAGCAACACTAGTGCTTCTGCTAACCTTGCACACGCTGCACTACATGCTAGTGAATCCAATTCTGAAAATGAGAGTCAAGAAATTGGTACTTAACACTACAATGCTATGGCGTTCAGAGGTAAAGGTCGTGGTAAGGGCTGTGGTGGAAAAGGACGTGGGAGAGGTTCAGGACAAACCTCCAATCAAGGTAAAACCACTTGCCAAATTTGTGGCAAACCTAATCATGATGCTATTGGTTGTTGGTACAGGTTTGATCCACAAGCAATGAAGCAAGCTTCTCGTGGTTACAATGGTGCACCACATCCTAGACCTCAAAATTTCAATCCCTACATGCGTCCTTCAGCTCAATTTGCTGTACCTCAGCCTTATGCTTTCATGGCAAACTTGGATGGAAGCACAAGTGGAGCTTGGTACCCTGACTCTGGAGCATCTCACCATCTCACTTACAATCCCAATAATCTAGCTTATCATATTCCCTACACTGGTCAGGATCAGGTGCTTATGGGTAATGGACAAGGTGTGTCAATTCAATCCCTAGGTCATTCTCACTTTTATTCACCACACACACCCAATGTGCAGTTAACACTTAAGGATATGTTACATGTACCTAATATCTCTAAGAACTTACTTTCTGTCAGTAAATTTGCTCAGGATAACAATGTGATTTTTGAGTTTCACCCATACCATTGTTTTGTGAAATCTCAGGGCTCTAGTCAAGTCCTCCTTGAAGGCACTGTTGGTGCTGACGGTCTTTACCAGTTTCAGCCTTTCAAGTTTTTCAGTCCAAATGGAGCTAGCTCAAGCTCTTCTTCCAGCCAGAATACAGTTCTTAGTAGTCAAAATAACACTGTAAAGTGCAGTAACACATCTGTATTGCACACTAGTCCCTTAGTTTACAATTCTAGTCATTTGATTGATTGTAATAAAGTTGCATCAGTTGTATCCAATGACTTTACTAGTCAACATTGTACTTTTCCTGGCTTTGCCCATTGTAATAACAACACTGTTGAGCTTTCCAATGATAATACTCTTCATATGTGGCACCTTAGGTTGGGGCATGTGCACATTAATGCTGTCAAGTCTGTCCTAAATTTGTGTAAAGTCCCTTTCTCTAATAAAGATACAAATCTGCCATGTACTTTCTGCAGCATGGGTAAATCTCACAGACTACATGCTTCACTCTCCACAACCATCTACACTAGACCCTTTGAAGTAATTCATTGTGACTTGTGGGGCCCTGCTCCTTTTGTGTCTTATTGTGGCTATAACTACTACATCTCCTTTGTTGATACATTTACAAAATACACTTGGATTTATTTTCTAAAAACCAAAGTTGATGCACTTAAAGCCTTTTCCCAGTTTCGTGCTCTTATTTACAACCAATTTCAAACCACCATTAAGGCTCTTCAGTCAGACTGGGGAGGTGAATTTCGTCCTTTTACCAACTTGCTTAATGATCTTGGAATACAACATCGACTTACTTGTCCACATACTTCCCATCAAAATGGGACTGTTGAAAGAAAGCATAGACAAATTGTAGAGATGGGTCTAACTCTACTATCTCATGCTTCTTTGCCTTTAAAATTTTGGGATCATAGCTTTACACAGTCTGTCTACCTCATCAATAGACTACCCTCTAGTGCTATTCCTAAATTTCAGTCACCATTTCATGCCCTCCACAATAAGTATCCTGACTTCACTCAATTCAAAGTCTTTGGTTGTCTATGTTTTCCTCATCTCAGGCCTTATAACAAGCACAAACTTCAATTCAGGTCAAGCCCTTGTATCTATCTAGGCATCTCCCCTCAACACAAAGGTCTAGATTCCACAGGCAGAATTTTTATATCTAAGGATGTTGTGTTTCATGAGTCTAAATTCCCTTATATATCTCTATTTCCCACATCATCCTCTCCTAATATCTCTTCTTCTAGCTATCCTGCTAACATTATGTTTCCCCCTGGTTTCACTGAGTCTCCTACTGTGTCTATAGACTCTACCTTCTCTAAGTCTATTTCTCACTCACTCAACCTTAATCCCACACCACCATTGTCTCCGTCTGTGACACACATATCTGCTGAACCTACCACCTCTGAGTCAGCTCAATCTTCAAACCCTTTTGCACTAAGTGACCATATCCAGCCTGCACCTATTCCAGCACCTCCTGTCATATCCAATCACAATGACCATCCCATGATTACTCGTGGTAAGACAGGGAATCTCAAGCCCAAGGTATTTCTTGCTGAACTTGAACCTAAGACTGTCAAGAGTGCTCTCAGCCATGAAAGATGGAGAAGGGCTATGCAAGAGGAATACAAGGCCCTCATGGATAACCAGACCTGGTCCCTAGTGCCACTACCACCACACCGGAAAGCAATTGGGTGCAAGTGGATTTTTAGAATTAAAGAGAATCCAGATGGCTCAGTCAATAAGTACAAGGTTCGCCTTGTGGCAAAGGGTTTTCTTCAAACTGCAGGATTTGACTTTACAGAAACATTTTCTCCTGTTATCAAACCTGTCACTATTAGAGTCATCCTTACATTGGCAGTTACCTTTAAATGGCAGGTCCAACAAATTGATGTTAACAATGCATTTTTGAATGGTGTTCTTCAAGAGGAAGTTTACATGACTCAACCATCTGGTTTTGAAGCTCTTGACAAATCTCATGTTTGTAAACTTCACAAGTCCTTATATGGGCTGAAGCAGGCCCCACGCGCCTGGTATGACAGACTCACACAAGCCCTACTGCAGCTAGGCTTTGTCAAAAGCAAATGTGACCCTTCTTTGTTGATTCACACTCAGCAAGGCACTTCTACCTATGTCCTTATCTATGTAGATAATATTTTGATTACTGGGTCCTCCTCTCAACTCATCAATGATCTTATCAACAAACTTCATGCACAGTTTGCTCTGAAAAGACTTGGACAAGTGGATTACTTCTTAGGTTTGGAAGTTCATCTCCTACCTTCTGGTGCCCTTTTGCTTAACCAATCCAAGTATATAAGGGACTTGTTGTGTAAAGCTGATATGGAAGACTCCAACCCTATTGGGTCTCCTATGGTTAGCAGTTGTCGTCTCAGCAAGTTTGGTACAGATGCAATGATTGATCCCTCTTTATACAGGTCTATTGTGGGTGCCTTACAATATGCAACCTTGACCCGACCTGATATTGCGTTTAGTGTCAACAAGGTCTGTCAATTTATGGCTCATCCTTTAGACAGTCATTGGAAGGCTGTGAAACGCATTCTACGCTACCTCAAAGGGACTCTCAGTCATGGTTTACTCATCAATCCTTCAACCACAGGTCCACCATTTTCTCTCCGTGCCTACAATGATGCTGATTGGGAAACTGATCAGGATGACCGACGCTCTGTATCAGGTTCCTGCATTTATTTTGGACCCAATCTTGTGTCATGGGCTTCCAAGAAGCAACCACTAGTGGCGCGCTCTAGCACGGAAGCAGAATATCGCAGCATGGCTAATACTACTGCTGAGCTGCTTTGGATACAATCCTTATTACAAGAGTTACAAGTTCCATTTTATACTCCAACCTTACTTTGTGACAATCTTAGTGCTGTATCTCTCTCACATAATCCAGTTCTACACTTCAAGACCAAGCACCTGGAACTTGATATTCATTTTGTAAGAGAGAAAGTTTTGTCTAAGCACCTGAATGTGCTTCATGTACCAGCTTGTGATCAACTGGCTGATCCTCTAACCAAACCACTATCCCCTGCCAACCATGCTACTATCTGCTCCAAACTCAAAGTATTTTCTCTCAAACCACCTTGAGTTTGCAAGGGGAGTAATAGAGTATACCAATACTTGTATAAATATCCAATACTTGTATAAAGATATTGTATGCACTAGTGTATATGTTAGGACCATCTTTGTAATCAATGCTGAGCTGGCAAGTCCTTAGTCAAAACAGGATTGAAGACTATATATTGTGAGCTTCAATCCTAATTCAGTAACGCTTGTGTAATAATAAACAATGAACAATGAAATGAAGAATGATTTTTCATTTCTCTAACATTACATAAGAGTTTTAAATTAAATAAAATATGAGTCATATTAACTACCATAGTTCATGTATTTGCTGTTGAGCATAAAAAATATATAATTTTTCGTATTAAAATTAACATTTTTAATATTTTTATAAATATTGACTATACAAATTATTATAATACAATTTTATTATATTTAATTCATTTAACTAATGTATAGAATAAACTAATCAACATTTTTCTTTTTATATTTTTAATTAACACACTTGTTCGTCAAAAAAAAAAATTAATACCCTTGTTAGCGTGAACTTAAAAAAATAGTCTCATTTCTTTGTTGCTGCTAAAACAAGAAGCAGGTGTAGCGTAGGGCATAGGCATATGTTGACTAGTTTTGTAGAACGATGATCCAATCTAGGGGTGGCAAAATGATCCACCAATCCATTATTCATCCAATCCATCCACTTAATTATCCATCCAATCCATCCATTAAACAAATATTTGATAATGGATTGGATTCAATCCATCCATTTAAAATATATGGATGAATCCAATCCATCCATCATATTTTCAAAATCCAATGGATTATCTTAAATGTTATTATAAAATTCATTGGATAAAAAAATAGATAAATTAAAAATAATTTGATTACAATCTTTTAAAATTAAAATAAACTTTAACTTTATAAATAAATAAATAAAAATTGAAATAATAAAATAATCAAAATTAAAAAAAATGAAACTTAAAAATTGAACCCTAATTTTAGTTTCATTCCCAAATTATTCACACTTCTTCTCACTTCTCACTTCGCAGTTCGCACCACCGTCAACCAGCACCACCGCAGAAGCAGCAACAGAAGACGCCATATCGGTTTCAGGTGCGTGCGTCTAACTCTTCTTTTTCTAAGATTCTTCTTCTTTTCAATTTCAATAATATATTGAAATCTTGTTTGATTTTTCATGTTTAGGTGCGTCTAACTCCATTACTTCATTTCAATTTGTATTACTACATTTCTCATGCTCATTATGTTATGTTTTGTTTCAATTTTAGATAAATTAGGATTATGGGAAGTTATTAGGTAGAGAAAATGAATTCCTTTTGAAATTGGGTTTCTTTGTTTAAGATATTTTGCATTTATTTCAAGTGATTCATGGAACATTAGAGACTTGTTGCTTCTTTAAGATTCTTTAGTAAAAAAAAAGAAAAAATGCTTTTGTATGTATGATGATGCATTTGAGTAAACTTGAGGGATAGTTTTTTGTTCTGTTTGTGATGAATTGTATTTCATCACAAAGAACTTATTAGGAATTAGTTAGTAGTTTTAGCTAGTGTAGGCAAGGGTCAGTTTAACAATTTTTTCATAGTTTTATACCTATGACAGTGATAAAATTCAGAGCTTATTTCTATTCACAATTTTTTCATAGTTTTATACCTATGTCGGGCGGGTGTCAGACATGTCGGGCAGGTGTCGGATATTGAGTGGACTATCCATTAATAATCATTTTTATAAAAATAAAAAAATTATAAATTAAATTAATTACTATATTTAAATTATTCTTTTTGATGGATGGATTGGATATCCATCCATTAAAATTTAATAATGGATGGATTGGATGAATTTTAAACTTAATGGATTGGATTAGATGGATTTTTTTAATGAAAAATTAAGTGGATTTAAATGGATTAATGGATTGATTTGATCCATCCATTAGGATCAAAATCCATATCCATCCAATCCATCCATTTTGCCACCCCTCCAATCCAAATCAAACACATAAGCGTCAAGGACCCCACCTAGGTTTCATCGTCATTATCACGTGACTAGACCGAATTCATTTAACCAATTTTTGTTGTGCGAATTTGTATCTCTCCACTTTTATTTATAAACAAAAATGATTTTTTAGAAGTGTTGTATTTAATCTATATTTAAATAATGAATAAATAGCTTTCTCAAATGCTGCCTTTTTAATCCATACTTTCCTTTCAACGGTGTTCGTGACTTCTTTAGAAATGACGCAACAAGAATCCTCTTTTCTCGTATTTATTTTTTTTAGCTTTCTAACCAAAAATGTAATGAATAAATATATTACTTATTTAATGAATTTAAAAAATAACTTTTATTTATAAATAAAACGGATGGGAGGATATAGTTTTGTCTAACATGAAATATTTAGATAAGTCTACAATTATGCACGAGTCTTGAAAAATAATATAATAAATATGAATTTTATAAAATTTACTGTTAAATTAAAAAAAATTACTGTATAGATCATTCATATAAATTTTTAAAAAAATAAAATCAATTGATAAATAATCAAAATATTATAAATGAATAAGATGAATGATCAATTTTTTTTGGTCGAGACTGGGGTATCCACTGCCGAACGCAGTGACTAATCCCTCGCTAGATTGGAAGCATGGGTGGGATAACTAGCCCAAGGATTAAACTCTCGACTTTTAGTTAAGGGAGGATGAGCCCCAACCGCTCAATCATACTCTTGGGTTAGATGAATGATCAATTTAATAAAATACAAAAATAAAGAATTAAAATATTGTACAAACAAATAAGATATAAAAGACTACTAAGATATTTTTCAATTTATTAAGCTACTTCCCAAAAAAAAAAACTAGTGCTAGTAGTAGACGTAGTAGTAATCTCCAATAGAACAAGATGGAAACATGTGGCAGATGCATGCCATACGTAGTGTACACGTGTAAGGCATGCTACTCAGACTCGTTTGAAATACTGAGAGCAAAGACCCACGCGCACCACATTTCATACTTCTACGGTACTACTGTAACTTCTTACTAAACTATCTTTATAGACAAAATGACAAAACTATTAACAAACTTATAGATATAAGTGGAGTGACCGAGGTTCGAACCTAGATTATAGAAGTCCGTCCTAACAATTTCAGAATTTTCTGCCAATTGAGTTAGGACTTCTAGACTCTTATCAAACTATAACTATCTTAAAATATTTGACACCGTTAACCATCAAATAATATTTATATACCTTAACTATATTTTTTTATTTATATATAAATGTAAATATCTATATAAGATATAATTTTAATGAGTATTTTCAAAATACATAATT
The DNA here is from genome assembly GCA_951804385.1 of Trifolium dubium. NCBI lineage: Eukaryota > Viridiplantae > Streptophyta > Magnoliopsida > Fabales > Fabaceae > Trifolium > Trifolium dubium. The sequence continues at coordinate 51,216,420 of OX638064.1, forward strand.
TTTATAAAATGTAATCATATATAATTAAAAATATTAACGATTAAAGTTCTTTATTAACAAACGTGAACTAATCGACTGTATTAATTATTTTGCAACGGAAAGAATAGTAGATTCGAAGCTTTATTTTACAAGAATTCATAATTATTTTTTTCATGTAGAAATTGATTTTTTTTAGTTGACATGAAAATTCGAAGCTATTCCGAATTGGCAGTTGATATGGGATTCAGTGATCTGGCTTGCTATTCCGACTCCCTCCTTGCCATTCATCTCATACAAGGAAACACACCGCCTTTTCATGCTTATGCTGTCCTCATCCAATCTATAAAGGACATCTTGACAGTCAATACTTTTTCTGTGTTTCACACTCTGCGAGAAGGTAACCACGCGGCGGACTTCATGGCAAAACTCGGCTCCAATGCCGACCACGACCTTGTCACATTTCAGACACCCCCAGCAGGCATTAGCCAACTCCTCTTCAACGATGCTTCAGGAGTTTCCTTCCTGAGGGGCTAGCCTCTCTTTTATTTATTTTGTTTTTTCCTTCTTTTTATTAGCCATGTAACCAAATAAAAATAAAAAAATTCGAAGCTACATATATAAATTGAAAAAACAGTACTATTCAATTTTCAACTATAAAAAAGTAAATTATAAAGAATAAAAATGAATTTAAATCAAATAATAAAGAAAAAAAGAAAGAATAAATTATAAGCTGTAACTTTTTTCTTGTCGAGATCGGAGTATATACGGACGAATGCAATGATTAACTACTCAATATATTGGAGGTATTTTAAACGATGTGATAGTTAACTTAATATTGTTCCATATTTAAAATGATGATCGAACCTTCGACCTTTGATTAAAGGAGGATAAGCCTCAACCGCTTAACCACACCTTATGAATTGATATAACTTTATATAAACTACTTGAAAAAAATAAAGTATAATAAACTCTTAAACATATATTAATTAAACATATATTTTTTTATGTCATTTCATATCTATAGATCAACTCAACCACTAATTTTACAAAATACTACAAATTTAATCAACCAACTTATAATTATAAGCTATAAAGTATAAATTTAACGGCTAATGCTTCCAAGTGTCTCATGCATGGTGCACAAGTCATTTGGTTTCATTATAACAATTTTGTAAAATTTACCGTTTGATTGAAAGTTTGTATCATATAAATTATTTATGTAAAATTTTAAAAATATTAAAAATCATTTGCTATGTTATTAAGATTCATCAAGATTAACAGTATTTAATAAAAACTATAAACCGTTTAATTTTGATGAGTCTCAATAACATATCAAATTATTTTTAATTTCTATGAAATTTGACATGGATGATCTATATGATATAAAATTTCAACCAAACACTTGATTTGTACAATTCATATTCGTTATAGTGTTTTCCGCGACTTGGGCATGGCCACATGAGCGAGAGACTTGTGCACCATAGACTTTGTCTAAACTACTATTCTCTTTGTCTCAATTTAAATGTCGTAGTTGACTATTTCAACACTTAAAAAAAAAATGTAAATAAAAAAGAAATAATATGACTTTTACTAAAATATTTATTTTAGGATAAATAATGTTAACAACGAGTAACTTATAAATTATCACTATTTTTTGTTAAACAGAATCTTACTCTTTTTAGAGTTTTTTTATTTTAGGTGTAGGAGATGCACATTAGATTAGGAAAGGCAAAATTGGCGGGAGAAAAAAAGTTAAACACAGCAATAGAGTACGCACTATAAGTACTACAGTGGTAAATGGTTGAAGATGAATGGAACCACGTGTATACAATGAATGGATTGGTCATGTCATAGATCCTCGAACAACCCAACTCAATCAATTACTGAACGGTAAAATCCAACTCAAACATACTGTAAAAGCCTGCAACAGTACGGCCCCTACTTCTACTCGTGAGAGAGATGTACACAGTCAGTGCACACTTAATTTAGCTATTGATTTCTCTTTTTATCTTTTCTTGGTAAAATTTGTCACTCTTTCCATCAAACCATTGTTTTTTAGTAAAGGATTATTCCATATTGCGTTTTTCATAGGTTAAGCTATATTCTTATTATAGTACTAATATTTGATTTAAAGTTTACTATCTATATCTATTTTTCGTCTATATTTTATTTTTGAGATTAAGATATCCACCGTCGAATGCAATGATTATTTCCTCGCTAGATTGGAAGCACTTCAAAAAGTAAGATATCTGATCCAGAGATTTAAAACTGCCCCGTATCCAAGGCGATAATCGAACCATCGATCCTTGGTTAAAAAAGGATGAACCCCAACTGTTCAACCACACCTCTTTTAGTTTCTATTTTTCGTCTATTCAATAATGAATTAATTAATAATTAATTAGGAGAAAATAAATTGGTCAAAGAAAATGAATTTTTATTTTTTGGTTACAAAGAAAATGAATTTAATTGGTCCAAAATTTTAATTTTAATTTTGATAATTTAGTTGGTTTAAATTTTGCTCTAAAAGATGTAGTTTAGCCTAGACATTATTTTTTAGTCAAGCCTAGATATATTTTAGTGTGAGGGAGTACTTACAAAAGGAAGGGCTTATTATTTTTTTGAACACGTGCATAAGAGGTATTTTTCTGATCATTTTAGAATTTCAATCATCTTTTTTGTGACAAAAACATGACAATTATATTCTTAGTAAAAAAAAAATGACAATTCTATGATTTATAGAACCCCACCAAAAAAGCCACACATATGAAACACACCACTATCTTTTTTTACCCAATGAAACACTAACACACCACTTTAGCATGATTAATGTCCCAAATCAAATGTTGAAATTAATCTCTCTGTTAAAGGGAAACTAATCTATTACTAATAGCATCACTTTTACTTTTTTTTTTATGCACTGTAAGATCACACCCTAGAAACAAATAAATAAAAGATTACATTTGAGAATTCTCACTTAAAATAGAATTTATCTATTAAAAAAACTAAAGGGAAAAGGATAACAAAAATATATTTAAAATAGAAATTGCGATATTCCTACATGAAAGTCGTATATGTTACAAGAATCGTTGCTTGTGTAATTTTAATTATTTCCAAATTCCAATGAAACAATTCACTAAAACCTATAAACAAAAGCTTTTTGAACTTAAATTCAAATCACACAACATATACGAGTCAAAAATCTAACCATTTACGTCGAACAAATTTACCTAACCATTTCAAATTCCAACCATTTCAACACAATACACATCCAATAGATTTCAGTTACCAAAATACTACTATTAGCATGACCCTAAATTCAACACTTTCTCCATGAAGCAAAGGATACCAACAATGGGCCATGGATGGTAAGTATGCCCAAAATGAACCCAAATAACCACAAAAAATAATAAAAGGGAAAAAAAATCATAGCATTTATTCAATTCCCTTTTTTCACTTTTTTGAATAGTCAATTCCAATTTCAACATCAGTAAATTGGTAAAACAGAGAAAACCAAATCACATGATTTCCACAACAACATCATTTCTAAAATTATTATAATAATCAAACCTAACTAAAATAATATCTTCCAATTTAAAAAATCATTTTTTTTATATGAGAAAATGAAAAATGAAAAATAAAAAATCAGAATCCTTGAAAGGAACGAAGCGTTAAGAATTTCTTGTCATTGAAGGTACCCTTTTGTTACTTGACCCTCAATCAAAGACCCATCTTTTCCGTTTCACTTTGTGCTGCTGAAGCCCTAATCCACCATACCCACCACCACCGCCACCACCCCTTTTTCCTCCACACTTTTTCACAACATGGGTCACGAACCTCTCTCACTTTCAGCCCCAAACTCAGCCCCATCAACCACCCCCACTGTTAACCTTTCACTCGCTGTTTCACCACCACCTGCTTCAGCTACTGCTGCTCCACCTACCTCTCTTGCTCCTGGCTTTAGGTTTCACCCAACTGATGAAGAACTCGTTATTTATTACCTCAAGCGCAAGGTTTCTGCAAAACCCTTTCGATTTGACGCTATTGCTGAAGTTGATATCTATAAGAGCGAGCCCTGGAACCTTTCAGGTTACTCATTTTTCCTTTAATTTACTACGTTTTTATGACTTTTGTATGATAAAAATTGAATCTTTGTAGGTTATTGTTTGTGGGCTGGTCTTGTTTTAGGTTACCCTCAATGGGGGTAGGGTAGGGTAGGGTTTCATTTTTATTTATTTTTTAAAATTATTGAAATGGGTTTTGTTTTTCTTAGGTTAAATTTTCATGGGTTTTTATAAAGTTTGGTTTTTTTTTATGATGTTAATGTGAATGGTGGTGTTTTGAATGTTTGTTTAGATAAGTCAAGGTTGAAGACCAGGGACCAAGAGTGGTATTTTTTCAGTGCATTGGACAAGAAGTATGGAAATGGTGGCAGAATGAACAGGGCTACCCTTCAAGGGTACTGGAAAGCTACCGGAAATGATCGTCCGGTTAAGCATGATTTAAGGACTGTTGGGCTGAAGAAAACTTTGGTGTTTCATAGTGGCCGAGCTCCCGATGGTAAGAGAACTAACTGGGTCATGCACGAGTACAGGCTTGTTGAAGAAGAAATGGAGAGGGTTGCGAATGGATCCTCTCAGCCTCAGGTGAGATTTTACAAATTTCAGAAATTGAAGTGACTTGAGCCTAAACTGCGTGATTTTGTGTTGTTTCGTTGCAGCTAATAAGGGCTTTCTTCATTTTGATGTTGATAAAATGAAGAGCTTTGTTGTTTTTATGTGGTTCCAAAACCCAAATTGTGTGTGACTCTTGGATGCAAGAGTCTAAACTTTGTTCTTCAGTAAAAATTTGAACAATAGTTTGCTATGTAATGTAGTATGTACATTGTTATTATATTGCAATTGGTTAATCATTTTTGTGCATTTCTCTTTTGGATGGAGAAGGATGCATATGTCTTGTGTAGGGTATTTCACAAAAACAACATAGGACCTCCAAATGGACAGCGATATGCACCTTTTGTTGAAGAAGAGTGGGAAGAAGAATCGGGAATGGTTCCTGGAGCAGAGCTCGTGTATAATGGTCCTCTTAACCGCCCTTTGCGTGTTGAGTACAGCAATGGTGGCGTTTCATGCAGTGAAGGAAGAAATAACATTGTGCAGGTCTGTTCTCTCCCAGTCTTTTTGAGTGTATATTTAATCTTTGTCGTTAGTTAGTCATTACTTTTGTCGATTTGCAATGGAACACATTTATTGATGCTTTTTGTTTAATTTGTGCATGGCCGACTACGTGTTTGTGAAAAAGTAATTGGAATATGGAAAGTATTTGTCGCTATTCATTCAATCAATAGCAAAATTGATAAGTTTGCCGACGTATTGAGAGGCTTTGCTACATTATTTGTTTTTAATTAGTTATTTTGCATTTTCTTTGATAAGGAGGACTCTTTATCCCGCAAACTCGTGTATTTTCTTCTTTTTGTCTTTATGATTTTTTCCTTTGTTAAAAAAATAGTAAAATTGATAACTGGAATGTTCTGCGGGGCTATTTTTGTATTGTGTCCCTTTCTCCTTTCCTTTGTGTTGGATTGCCTCAACCCTTATTCTTCTTATTCCTTTACCTATCTTCGGCTTGATAGACAGTTTTTTGCAAAACTAAAATAAAATTACATTCTCCAATTATAAGGCTTTTTGGGTATGTGTCTTTTAAATATCATTTGATGCAATGACCCTTCTTATTACCTTTCCACATGATATACCCTTGTGTCTCGGGGCAGAATCCCCTTTGAGGGACACAAATATCTTATCTTTGCTGATGCTTTAACTTTCTTAAATGAGTGATTTTTCCCCGTATCTTGTGTACTTTCTATTACATTTGTAGTTCTTGCAACGTGAAAGTTTGCCTTTCCAAGGATAGACAACTTAGAATCACTGATGGCACATGACTCATATGGCAAACCGAGTTCCGTGTAGATGGATGTTCCTTGTGGTATTGTATTGTGAAGGTTTTAAACCGGCTCGAAGCACCCTGTAGTTGGGGCCAACTGTTTCAGTGGTTATATGGTATACTTGCAATGATGATTGCTTTAGGCAATTTTCCAGGGCTTTATAAAGTATTTATGTTGGTTTCTTACTAAATAGTTTGAAGTCAATGTAATATGACCAGTGGTCAATTAGTTGACTTACCCTGGGTATTGATACCTTTGGAAAAAAATATAAATACCAGAGTAATCTCTTTATGTTGGAAATATTATACTATTCTTGTTCAGAAAAAATTTGACGCTGTAATCAGATGGCTTGGTTTTTTCTCCTTCTTTCAGAGAAGTTATTCATTAATGTGTCATGGAATTGCTAAGTTGATACTTTTTTTCTGAAATTGGTTGCTAAGTTGATACTTGGTTGGGTCATACCGTTTTTTAGACATGTTGAGGCTTTTAGAAGTTGTTTGGAGATATTTGGATTTTGGAAATTATGGACTGTCATTGAAAATTAGAACTAGACTTGTAGTGCCATTGATACTTGTCTTGTTTGCTTGGATGTAAGAAGTGAAGAGAAAATATCTATATTATAGAAGTTATCAGGATGCAGTGAGTAGAGTACTCAAAAGCTTGAACAGGATTCTGAGACATGTTAGTACGAAGATATTTGGATTCTGAGACATGTTAGTATTAATTAAATAGCTGATGGGAACAATGATCATTAGACGGTTTGTTCATTAGAGAACTTAATGGTCTGTTCTCTGTTGAATCATATATATGACATCAATCATTGATTGATCCTTGAACAAGAAAGTTAATTAGTATTCTTGTGTTGCATCAAAAGAATTTGTATTGTTGATGCTTCTGTTGATCCTTCCACTGTGGTAAAAGGCAGTAGCAGTTTAAGCCCAGGATTAGCATCTTCAAAACTAACTATCGGATCAACTTCTTCTCTCTCCCTTACCCCCCAATGCTTCTTCTTCTGGCCACGACGAACATCCTGTTCACAAAATTAACCAATTATATAACTTCTCGCCACCTCTTCTGAAAAACCCTCCGTCAAAAAGGTCGAAGCCCCCTCTCCTCCCTCTGTAGCTACATGTTGAAGGAAATCAAGGGTGAGTTCTTACCCCCGCATTCCACGAGTCACCTCCTCATCTCTTTCTACCATGTTTTAGCCAATTTTTGGGCTCAATTTTTCCCTCCTCTTCCCTTTGTATTTCAAGTTTGCGAGGGTATTGGATGAAGGTTTCATCTGGCTAGCTGAACAAGCGATTGAAAGAGGGAAACCATTTGGTGGAGGCAAGGGCATCAAATTCGAATAACGTAGGTGGGTAGGAAGATACTTCATCAAGACTAAATGAGTAGTTAATGGTTATTTTAATTGCTAGGGGAACCCCAAACCCGTAGGTATTTGGTATGAATTTGATGAAGAATGGAGTGTTTTATGGAGATTTGAAGGGAGTTATCAATTGAGTATTTAGTAGGGAGTTAATAGTATTGTTAGCAGTTGGTAGAAACTTCATCTTCAAAACATTTGACTAATTAGTTGTTTAAGGGAACTTCCAAAGCCCCAAAAGATTGGGGATACATAAGTTGTATTTGCTAGCAATTTCTACGAATCTCCTTGTTTTTTTAAAGTAGGAACCCCATCATCCAAGTCGAGTTCCGTTTCTGAATGCATTAACGATGAAGATGCTGCAGAAGATTTAGCATCAAATGGTGCAAGTAGACTATGGATAGTGAATTGGGAGATCAATTTGGCTCAATTTTAGCCAATGTCCGAATTTATTTTGGATAATGGTAGTAATCATAAGAACCTTTCTGGCTCTACCATTGAACTCAACATAACGAGTCCTTATTCTGAGTATGTGTCCAAACGTACCTTAATCTTGTTTTCCTAAGCATACCTATAGAGGAGTTATGTCTGAGAAAATTGAATTTCGGCGAAGAATTTATCCTTGTCTGGAGGGAGAAACAGATGCAACGTTACAAAGCATCCACATTAAGGGTGCTACTTTGTGCGTTTGCAACTTGCATTGCTAGATAATGTTTTCATTATTGGGAAATTCAATAAGTACATGGCATCTCATCCCAAAGACCATGCATCAAGTTTCCTGTCATTGAGGAGCTTTTGATGATTTTATTAACAGTGGGGGTGTTAGAGGTCTTCCATGTTTTTCTAAGAGGCTTTGTTTGCGAGTTGTGTTTTGGAGGGGAGGAGAGTGCATACTTTTCTTTTTAAATTAAGGACAATAAAATATAGACTTAGTCGTCAAAAGTCCTCCTCTCCAAAACCGATGTTGCAAACAAAGCCTCGAGAAGTCAAAGGTAGTATCTGTGTAATGACTACCGAGGCTTTCGATAAGGTTTTTGATAGAAATTCACTGGCCAAGCAAAGTTTAGATAGATAACTGCTGAAATGTTTTGAACTCTGACCTGGCTATAATCTTTGGGGATGAGATTGAGAACAACTCTGCAACGTTTGTACGTAGTTTCAGATTTTTTTTAGTTCCTATTATCGCTTTCTTTCTTGTTTTCAAAGATTTATGAATGGATATTTCACTGTTCATTATACAAGTTTTATCCACTGATTCTAGGCATGGTATATCCTTTTTCCTCTTTTGTCGCTGAGTGTGCAAGCATACTGATGTATTCAAACTCTTTATTTTTTCTCCTCACTCAATTTTAAGTCACTGTTGTATGGCGGCATTTCGTCTGTTGTGTAACTCATAATTACTGGTTTAGTAAAATGATTATGCTGTTGATGCAATTAATAGAAGAATTAGCTTCTACATTGTTGTGTATCTATTTGCCAACTTCTCTTATTTGATGCATCATTTGCCGGCTTAACATTTCATCGTGTTTACAGGACACTCAATCCAACAACAAAACTCCACTGGATGTGAACAAGCTACCGATTGAAACCCAAAATCTTCTTGCTGTGTGCAAGAGGGAGAGCATGACTGAGTTTTCATCACCCGAAAAGGATGATTCTAAGTATATGCAAGTGGATGACTCTAAGCATATGCAAGTGGATGATGAATACCCATCTCCCCAAACTGATAACCCAAAGACCTTACCCTTACCTCAAATATACAAAAGGCGGCGGTATAACTTGAACTCCAATCACAACAATGTTTCTGGAGATTCATTCCCTAACAGTCAGGATCCGTGCTCATCCACAATAACCACTGCTGCGACAACAGTCCCAACAACCGCGGCCCCCACCAGAACTACCAACCCTGCACCTAAGAAACATTTTCTGTCTGCACTGGTGGAGTTTTCTCTGCTGGAATCACTTGAAGCGAAGAAGGAAAAAAGCCCCTCGGTTCAGCCGGTGGAGTTTGACTTGGGGAAACTGGAATCGACTGTGCCTCCGAGTGTTGCAAAGTACATCAAACAGTTGGAGAGTGAGAAGCAGAAGCTTAGCGTTGAAAAGGATGCAATGCGGTTCGAGTTAACAAGTGCTCAAGCCATGATTAGCATTCTCCAGTCCCGCGTCGAAACTCTTAGTCAAGAGAACGGGGAAATGAAGAAGATGATGATGAGAAATCCTTAGGAATTGGGAGTGATCTCATTCCTTGTATGAAGATGTATCAGTTATGTTTAATGTTAATTTTGGATTTTGGATATTTAGAGATTATCATGAGTCAGAATTGTAGTTTGTTTCTTTGCCTAAACATGTCAATGACATGCATGAATCATTTCAAAACTCATCTTTATGTATGTTATGACTATCAGTTACTCATTGTTGTTAAAAATGGTCCATCTTAGTTCTTAGCCTTTCTATGAATGATGAATAGTTCTTAACTGGAAATAGGTACAACTGTGTCATCAATTCTGTTATGTATGTTGTTTAGATTCAATTTAGAATTGTGTGTGAAACTTCAAGCATTTTTCTACAAATATGTTTTCTAGAGAAAGATATTGCCAGCATTCTAGTAAAACCTTGGATACAATTTTTTTCTAAGTATACCAGTACTTTTTTTTAACAAAACTTTAGAGTGAACCTAGAGTGGATGGTGCCCCAATTTAAGACAGAGAAGACTTAAGATTTTAAGGACTTTTTACAAATGAGAAAAATTACTAGTTTATCTTCTGTTTTGACTAATTTATCGGTTTACTATTGACCGTGACATAGACTAAAATATTACCGTAAGAATAAAAAGTAGTCTTAAAAGTAAAAAGTGATGCATTTTTTATTCATATAGTGCTCCATAGTGCACAAGTTGCTTGGTTTCGTTAGGACGAATATATGGATTTTGTAAAATTTAGTGTTGGGTTGAAAATTTATATTTTATAGATTATTTATGTAAAATTTAAAATAATTCAAAAATTGTTTGGTTTGTAATTTGAACCCTTCAAAATTAACGGTATTCTGTAAAACTTATAAACCGTTAATTTTGACGAGTCTCAATAACATATCAAATAATTTTTTTTGTTTAATTCAACGATAGATTTTATAAAATTCGTATTCGTTATAACGAAACTGACAACTTGTACACTATACACAACACGGGAGACTTGTGCATGTTAGCATTTGTCATGATTTTACTTTTAATATTGGAGATCTAAGTACCTTTTAAAGAATCTAATTTTATAAGAGATCTTTTTAAAATTCTATTTTATAATAATATAGTGCGATTATAATAATATTTTTGAATGTCAAACACTGATATATGTCAATATGTTTGAAAGTATTTATATTTGCTTCAATAAGTTGGTAATTCTTAGACCTAAAATAGTTTTTTTAGTGAATTGTAGTCTTGCCTTGTTTGTTTAAAAAACATATGCCCTGGCTTAAGCTTATGTTTGGCATATGCTTGGATGTGTTTTCTCACTACCATCACTCAACGATATGTCATGATTGTGAAAACCAGAAGCTTATGTTTGTAGTTTCAACGTGATTTTTTGTCATGATTTCAAAACTTTCCACTGTATAATTGGAGTAGAAGAAACTCCCTCTATGGATTTCATAATTGAGGAAGAAAATACACGAATTCACCAATCTGACAACTCTCTCTATGGGTGTACCCTCGATAAAATCCCTATCTTGACTAACACCCCTCCTTGCAATTTCATCCCCAACACCGACCTTCAATGTCCAAAAGGAACAACCGCTCACAATGTATATTGCCATCACACGAAAACAAAAAAATCACAATCTTACGAATATTCAAATCAAGACCCATCTTAAACTATGTTTCCTGAATAATATTAAGTGTTTTAGCCATCTTCCATGAGTCTTCTACAATAGTACCATCATCAAGATGCCAAACAATAAGAACAAGTTTGCAATCTTATCTTATAAATAAAAGGGTGTGACAAAAGAAAAATACAAACAAATCAGATAATATGTTCATCCTCAAAATATAACTTTAATGTTCCACAATAAAAAAAAAACTCAATCCACATAAAAATGAATGAACATCTCACACCCACCTCACACATTAGTACCAACCTTTCTACCCAATAATTTTAAGGTTGATAGACTTTTAGGATTATTTCCCCTTTAAAATTATTTTTTAGGGTTATTCTCTTTAAAATTATTTTTTTGGATTTATCTCATATGATGACTTTTTGTTAACGTGACATACAAAAGTCAACTGTCACGTCAGTAAAAAGTGTACTGTCACATCAACAAAAATTGATTTTTTACCTGTCACGTCAGTAAAAATGTCAATAGAGAAGGATAAATCCAAAAAAATAATTTTACAAGAGCTAATCTAAAAAAATAATTTTATAGGAGAAAAACAAAACACGTCTACTTTGCGGGAAATAACAACCCATTTACTTGTAATTTTATATTCCTCAATACATTAACTACCTCCTTTTTTTAAAAAAAAATTTATATACACTTTTAATATAAAATTATTTTATACATACATCAAATAATATATTAAAATCTTTTTTTTGACTAAAAGATTAAAATATTTTTAATATATTTAAAAAATATAACGTATTATATTTATTAGATCTTATAAAAAAAACAAATTATTAGATGTATATATAAAAATAAAACACTATAGTATATCAATTGAAAAAATTGTGAAGATTGTGAAGGAAGCAAATCCAACTATCATCCATTATAGATTCACTTTTCCATTTTATCACCCTACCATATTTATTTTCTCTTTTTTTTTCCTCTTTAATCCTTGTAGACATCACCCTACCAATCACATCCCGCCACATACTACCCCAAACACCTCGTCACATTAAACGCGCGGGTGACACTCCCACACACCACCCTACACCTCTTCCGCGACTCTTCCAACCTCCTAGAACCTTCTAATTTTTTTCCCTTATGTCTTAAGACACTACCCTTCAAAACCAAAAACTAATTTCACTTTCACTTCTTCAAAAAAATCCCAAATGTCTCGTATCTGAAAATTTCAACCCTAAAAACCCTAATCCCTTTCAAATTTCTCTTTCTTCTTCTTAGATTCGTTTTTTTCCTATGGAATCATCAATGGTTGTTTATCAAGGTCCTGGTTTCCGATTCCACCCTACCGACGAAGAAATCGTTTGTTTCTACTTGAAACGTAAACTCACCGGAAACTTACCCTCTTGTTTCGATCATCTCGCTGTTATCGATATCTACAAATTCGAACCTTGGGACCTTCCCAGTATGTGTTAATTTTTAGGGTTTCTTCATTTTCGTTAATTTTTAGGGTTTGTTGATTCATGCATGATTCATAATTTTTGGGTTTTTTTGTTTTTAGGTTTGTCGAAGCTGAAGACGAAGGATTTGGAGTGGTACTTTTTCACTGGACTGGATAAGAAGTATGGGAATAGTAGTAGGACGAATCGTGCTACTGATAGAGGGTATTGGAAAACTACTGGTAAGGATAGAGTTATTAAGAATGGTGAGGATATTGTTGGAATGAAGAAAACTCTTGTTTATCACTTGGGTAGAGCTCCACATGGTGATAGGTCTAATTGGGTTATGCATGAATATAGAATGATTGATGAAAAATTGGCCAAAGCTGGTGTGCAGGTATTGTATATTTGTATTATAGTATTAATAGATAGTGAAAATTTTCTAAATTTGTTATTTATGTTATGAATTTATAGAATTATTGAACTGGGTTTTGATTTGATTGTTACTTGTGATGAGGTTTGTGTTTGTTTTGATTTGGTTTGGTTTGGTGGAAAAGGATGCATATGTTCTGTGTAGGATATTCGAGAAGAGTGGTTCGGGGCCTAAGAATGGGGAGAAATATGGGGCTCCGTTTGTTGAGGCGGAATGGGAGAATGTTGTTGATGGCGGGGTGCTTACCTTGCCGCCTGTTGATAATGAGGTTTTGAAACAAGAAGCGACTGCTTCTGCTCCTGATGTTAATGAATGGGTGAATAACTTGGTGGCTGTTGATAACGAGCCTTTCAAAGATATGCCTGCTCCTAGTGATGATGATTATATTGAAAACCTTGACCTTGACAAGGTATGTGTTGTATCCCAAATGATGTTAGATTGTTAATTAAACTTTGCTTGGGGTATAGATTGTTGGATGCATTTTTGCGTGTTGTATTAATGTTCATTCATGTCGTAGCTTTGATCGGTTTTTAATTGAATTTTCCATGGGGTGGAGAATCATGTATATCATTTCAAATTTGTTCTTGTACAGATTTTAACATTGTGATTTCTTCTTCAAGCATATTTTTTTAATTTATTTCTTACTTCTATGTTATCTGCTTTTAATGATGTTTTCAGCATGTTTAATTCTTCTAATTTTTTAAAATATTTTCAATTACTAGGATCTTGATACTAGTGTTACAGTTGGAAGCGCTGAACTTCCATTGAACTACTTTAATGGGGAGTGTAGTAGCCATCCTCCTCAGTATTCCCAAGCATTTATTAATGATAATAACCAATTGGAAGCTGCTCTTGGTGTTTATGATAATCAGGTTGATCAACCTGATAATATGGCTGATCTATATGTGAATATCAGTTCAGTGCAAGATGGATACGATGGAGAGACAAACCATAACGAGAATCCTCTGGTGGATTTCAGTTTTGCATCTGAGGATTCAGATCTATATTTTGACGCCTCTGGCTTTCTCACGGGTTTAGGTGAAGAATACCTTGAGACCAATGATATTAAGAATCTCGATGAGGTTATTCCCTCTGAGATAGATCCTTCTGCTGCAGCAATGGTAGATGAGTACCTTGCATGCCCTGATGAAGATATTTCCAAATATATATGCTTCGATTCTCCTTTGAATGCGGGGAGTGAAAGCCCTCTCTTCAACTATGAACAACCTTTCATTGATCAGGTTATTATAGTGTACTCTAGATTTGTAAGTCATTTGCTTACCGATTTTGATTATAGCTTTCTTAAAATCTTTTGGGGTCATTGACAGAATCTGGAGGGCGAAACCAATGGTAGTTCCTTGGCAAATAAACATGTTTTTGAACCACAGTCTAGTACTGAAGTTTTACCGAAGGAGAAACCAGTGATGCCAAATTGGGTCTCAGGTGACAATCCCATTCACTTTTTCACTTTACATCCTGATTTGTTAAGATATTCTTTTGATGCATGTTATTGTAGATTGATATAACATGTACATTAGTAAGCTATCCCTCTTAACTTCTTTTTTTATCATTTTGGCAGGAGATGATACAAATTATTTTGTGAAGCAAGCCAATAAATTTTTGGCCAACATGCCTGCTCCACCTGCATTTGCTTCAGAGTTTCCTGCTAAGAAGTTTGCTCTTGGGATGCATCCTTCAGCTGAGTCTTCCAGTTCAGCTCATATTGCTGCTGGTATGATCAGCATAACAGACATTACTTTTAGAGGTAATGCGATGGATTGGATGGTGGGCAAGGATGGAGGTTTTAGCACCATAATGTCTACTGGGTTTTCCCAAACTGATGTTAACTCTCCTACTATGGTGCCTCTTTCTGGCTTGATCTGTAGCAAAACTGCACTTGTGTTATCACATGGTTGGGTTTTCTTGACGGGTTTCTCAGTTGTGATGCTTTCACTTAGCTTCAAGATTGGATGCTTCATGTATACGAGTAAATGACAAATGCAAGGTTGGCTATGTTAGAATAATCTGCAGTAAGTTAAGTATCGTTTGGTTGATGGAACTCATTGAATGACTAGGATTCCATGACTTTGTAGATTTCTTTATAGTAATTTAGTCATACCGATCTTAACATTATTCATTGTAACTTACGCACCTGGTTTTTTTTTTTTTTTTGGCTTTCAGAGTGCAAACAGTTATACTTTGATACAATTAGTTTATACATATTAGAAACTATTCACCTCGATAGTTTCAAATTCTGACTGATAGATAGGTTTTGTATTATCTGTGATCAATTTGATTCACTAGGTATGCATTTGTTTTATTTATCTACTTGTTTTGTCCTCCTGAGTATATATATGGATGGGATAGAAGCTTTGCTGGCCTTCCTGCATGTTATGAAGCTGAGTCGGTTCATCAACTACCGCAAGATGTTGCTTAATTGTATTGAGTGTATGGTTCACTTTGCTCGGTAACTGCGAGGGAGGAAAAACTAACTTTTTAAATTCACAGGTTTAAAATTTGTAACTTGGCCTCTAACCATGGAGATTTTGTTTCACTTAATTTTCATTGATTGTCTCAAATTCTTGGTTCCACCCATTGCAGTGGCGCTATTGAGCTTTTTATTTCCAAATTCAAAGGTTTATCCATCATAATCCAGTTTCTTAACCCTGTCATCTCCTTCGCAACACCTGTGATACCTTGGTATCATTTAAACCTCAACCTCATGTAAAATCACCTACCTAATTTCTTAAATAAACTTCTCATATTTTCTCTTTCTTGTGGTAGTGTTGCATTGAGGAACTTTTATTCCTTCTTATACTTTGGGACATCAGAAGGCAGGCTATATATGAGGGTTGTGAAGATGGTGCGCCTAATGGTTTCATCTTTAATATAGTTTGCCAGTATAACTATTTATTTATTTGTAAAATAAGAAGTAATACTGTGTTAGTATTACACCTTTTCTTATTTCGTCTTTAAATTAAAGTTTATATATATAAACAAGTAGATCTTAATAGTAAACGGCATTAACAAACAATATTCTCAATTTAATTCAAAGTGCATAATAATCAACAATAACACATTTCAATTTTAGACAGCCCAACAAGTCAATTGACAATATTCGCAATTCAATTTCAAAGTACTCGCAACAAATTAATATATGATTCAATTCAAAGTTTCTAACAATAACAATGCTACCCCAACAGCTAAAAAAGACTTGTCTTTGTTGTTGGGTTTTACTTGAATTTGTAAAAGTAGGTTCCCTTTCAGCTTTTTACCATCTGAGTTGTACTTATGAGACTTACATAGTTAGTTTAATGCGATGATACAAGAAATCATAGAGTATATTTAAGACACAAATTGTACTCTAACTTGCACTCCTATAACACAATAATTTAGATTAACCCATCTCAAGCTTCATAACTAGAAATAGGTTATACAAAATCCCACTTATTACATTGTTGATGAGCTTTATGGTTTTACAATCAAATGAATGTTTTCAAATTTATATTATTGCTCAATAAATGTTTTTCACCTTTATTATTACAGAACCATATTATTCTACATCAATTGGTATGATCTTACTTCCAAATCTGTTTTGATATTCAGAGGATTAGCTTGTTACATTTCTCCTGGGAGCATGGTATCACCAGGTAGATCACAAACAGCAACTCCCTGATAAGAGAGAAATAAATGTTTAGATTTAAGTGAATATCCATAACTATGATTAGTAAAAAAAGAAATCATAGTTATGCATTATTTTTTTTTAAAATGTTGCAACGACCGCAATTTGGGCAGCGACATTTACCTCGCCTGTTAGGTGAGCTACACATTTTTTCTCGGCCAATAACTCAGCTTCCGTCTGCAAAATATGATGTTAGATCTCATCAATCTCATAAATGTTAAGCTGGATAATGATAAATCTCATAAATGTTAAGCTGGACTATATATATTTTTCGCCGAAAACTACTTATAGATCATTTGGGACATATATGCTTGTAAAACAATTAGACAGTATATAATATGCTTGAAGTTTTCACACTCACCTTTGCTAATTTCTGTCGGAGGTAGTCATCAAATATAACGTCCTTGACAAGTTCATAATCACCATCTCCCTAATGAACAATTTTTTTTTTTGTTATAGGAGGAACAAAAGTAATTCAAAATTTATAAGTAATGAAACATATAATAGACACACTTGCCTTTGATCGACACGGCATGCTGAAAACAATATCTTCTGCTATTCCATAAGGATTTCCATTTGTATACACCTGGTATTGCAATTGCAAACTTTGTGATCGAAGTAGATACTAGAAAATAGAAAAGAACAAAGACAAAATCTGTTTATAGGCCTTTTAATTGAGCTTTAAAATAAACTATTTCATTTATAGAGAAGATAATTGACTGCAATATATTTAGTGTTTTAGTATGCATGATATAAACAAGTTTTTCCATCCTTCTGAACAGATCACTTAATTCTATATTCTATATTAGACACAAGGTTGTTTTAAGTAATACAAACTTACACCGGTAGAAAACCAATCACCATCGGGCGTAGGAGTGATCAAAGATCGTATGGCATCAACTATCGAAACAGAAGTTGATGCAGCAGACGATCTTCCCCACTTTTGAATAAGTGCGCCACCTCTCTACAAATTAAATAATAACTCGTTAACTTCTTACACAAGAAAACTGCATATTCTCTATTACAAATATTTAACTCTGGATTATAATTACAAATATCACCTTTTGAACCTTCTCAGTGAAATCTTCCTCTAACCACTTTTGATCCTTAATCACTTCTTTGACGGGCAAACCATCAATTCTGGCATTTAAGAAATCGGGGACCTGAGTAGTTGAGTGGTTGCCCCATATCGTCATATTTGACACTTTATCATAGAAGACACCTGCCTTGAGGGCTAGCTGCGCGTTTGATCGAAATAATACAGAATAAATAGATGTTATTTCTTCTTCTGTTTTCTTTGTAAAAATGAAGTTTATATACTTTGTTACCTGACATTTTGCCCGGTTCTCATCTAAACGGGTTAAAGCATGAAAATTCTTTGCAGGAATATTTGGAGCATTCTTCAAGCATATTAATGCACTGCATTAAAATACACATGAACATTAGCAACATTAGGAACAAAGTGCAACTTCTAGTTTACACATGAAGCACCGAGCTGACTTTGTATTGCAAGGGTTTCCCACAACTATAACTTTGACATCGCGAGATGCGACTGCATTTAGCGCTTTTCCCTGTTATACATATGGAAAGATATAATGTCAATAAGATAGTTAACAGAGAAAGCATTAGATATGGCATAAATTTGCATACGAATTTACCTGCTCCGCAAAAATCTGCCCATTTATGTCTAGCAAAGCCGCACGCTCCATTCCAGGTCCTCTAGGCTTTGCACCTATTAGCAAAGCCCATTCTGCATCTTGGAACACTTCATAAGGATCGATGCTGATAATAACCTCCCTCAGCAAAGGAAACAACGAATCCTCCAGTTCCATTGCAACACCTGCGATGTTGAACTATTATTGATTAAAGTGGCATTAATGGCCATATTATAACTGTCAGCGAAGGGATTTGAACTCTGTCGTTACAAAGTCATACTCCTACTGCTGAGCTGACGCCTTATGATACACATGTAGGAAGCTTACCTTCAAGAGCTTGGAATGACCTTTCTGATCCTAATAATTTCAGAGCAATAGGTTGATTTGGACCAAAAACTTCACCAGATGCAAGCTGGCATAAGAAATTAACTCAGAATGGAACTAAATTGCATGACCATTAAAGGTAGAAGACTACTTGTGGCTTCACAAACATGGTCCTGATTTAAATCCAAGACACACTACTCACCTTGAAAAGCAGATGATTGGAAATCATTCCAGCAGCACCTGAGACTGCAATGTTGATTAATTTCTTCCATGATTTTGTCTCCTCTTCCTGTAAACACATTGACCAAATGTTTCCACAAGACATCAACACATATAGCATAGTTTGACAAATTTAACTGTGTGTCGACATCAAGAAACCATTAAATTCTTCTTCAAAAAAAAAAAAGAAACCATTAAATTTAATACAAGAACAGAAAACCAGAAAGTCATTGTAACATTAAGTAGAACCATAATTTTTTTTGAAAGGATGCTAAATGAAACAAACTGTGGCACTGACACTTCAGATTCAAGGTATCTATGTCCGACAGCGACACATGAGATTACATTTAAGAGTTTAATTAGTATACTCTGTCAGCGTACAATTATTGTAAACATGCATCCAATAATTTGTTGCCACATCAATTAATGAACATTACAACTCATGTGTTTTTATATTCATTAATTAACGTGGCAACACATCATTGGATGTATGTGTAAAATAATCGTACACTGACATAGTATACTAATTAAATTCTACATTTAATTATATTTTCTTAAATTATTACACGCCAATGTCGTGTCCGGTGTGGTGGTGTCAGTATCTATGTCAATGCTTCATAGGTTTCAACATAAAAAATATGACATCTAATCAAATCACAAACTTAACAAAAGAGGAGGAATCAAGCTAAGTACAGTTAAAGAGAGACATACAACCATTGGTTTCATTTCTAACTATATAGTAGCATATATACATGATAAACAGGAAATTGTCCATCAACATGCACATATTGACAAACACCACCAGTGCTCCTTATAAAAATCAGAAACAACATATATACATGGAAGAGTAGAAAGGAATACTCACAGCCTTCAAATCATAGGTAAGGCAGAAAACACCATAGCAATCAGGCTTACTCTTTGGATCCTGTGATTGTGCAGCTGGAGCCTGCACTTGACTGAAAATAAAAACAAGTAAAATTCATTCAAACCCAAGTATCTTAATTGACATAAATTTGAATGAAAAAGAGTAAAGTTACTCACTTTGGTGCAACAGAACAAGTAATTCTACCATGTTGAGTTCTATGAAGTGGTGCAAAACTACACTGATAATGCCTAGGAAGAGTCCTAGACAGAAATGATAGCTGAGATGAATGAAGTTGAGTTTTTGAGCAAGTGGGGTTGTTTATCTGTGTCAAAGCCATGGATGCAGAAAAAAAAAATTCCAAGAATAGAATTCAAGAACACTGTTTTAGTTCTTGAAAGAGTAATAAAAAAACAACACTTTATGAAGAAGTTTCTAAAAGGGTATAAGAGAATGCAAAAAAGATAGAAATTTGATTAAGAGATTGTAAAGTTGATGAAGAGAAGTGTAGAAGAAGGAAGAAAAAAGGAGGGTATGAGGGAACAAAGATGATGGATTTTTGAAATACAAGTATAAGGCTAAGGTAATGACACTTGTCAAAATACTCAATAATAGTAAACATCATCCACAACTTGTTTTTTTTTTGGGTTAAAAATCTTTGAGGTTGGGTTGTTATCATTCTATATATTCATCATCACAATTTTTATCTTCTTGTTATGAGACATTATTGGATGAAAATGAACTCATTGACATTCTGTACTATTTGGATTTTGTAAAAATATTATCCCCTATTTTTTTGTTCTTTTTAAGAGAATCAATCGGGTTCCAAACGGATTGAGTTTAACGGTTAAAAAATGCCGCAATTATGTATTGGGCACATTCTTAATTGTCGGATTAAGATTGGAAGATTTTAGATGAATTAATATATTGAAATTTATACTGTTCAAACTTGATCCAACGATCGAAAATATGTCATATGTGCAACATTTTAGTAATAACAGATGATCTAATTTTGTTCGAGACAAAATTGAAAATTAAAGGTAGACACAATTGAGATTTAAGAAAATTCAAAATAGTATTTAGGGTTAATTATTTTTAACCCCCCTGTAAAATACGCTAAACTTGCTTTACCCCCCTTTAAAATATTTTTGTTTCTTTACCCCCTGTAATATAGTATTTTGTGCTTTACCCCCCTTGACTTAGTCAATTAGGTAGAATTTGGAAAGAAATTACTTATAGTGACGGTATTTAGAGCTTTAGTGACGGTATTTAAAGATTTTCAAAATCAAAAACGCAAAAATCTTAAAACGAGTCCAAAACTTGTGAAACAAAAGTCTATCCCACTTGTTTTTTCTTCCTGATGACGAATCTAAGCTCAGATTTCACATTGGAGGTTTCAAAATTCAAAAAAAGAAAATGAAGAAAAAGAAAGAAAAGTGGTGGTATGGTTAGAACGTCTCAGGCTTTTAAACATGTAGGTAAGGTTTGTTTCATGATCAAGAAGCTTTTTAGAAGTATTTCCATAGTTTACTTTGTGCTAATTCTTACTATTTTGTTCTAAACCATTTTTGCACCTTCTTCTTCTTCGTTTTCGATTTACGAATTTAGAGACCTCCAATGTGAAATTTGAACTCAGATTCGTGATCAGGAGGAAAAAACAAGTGGAATAGACTTTTGTTTCACAAGTTTTGAGCTTGTTTTAAGATTTTTGCATTTTTGATTTTGAAAATTTTGAATACCATCACTAAAGGTGATGAACACTGTCACTATAAGTGTTATTTTTCAGATTTTTTCCAGCCAGCTTTGAATACCGTCACTAAAGCTCTAAAAACCGTGGCTATAAGTATTATTTTCCAGATTCTACCAAGTTGACTAAGTCAAGGGGGGTAAAACACATAATTTTTATATTATAGGGGGGGTAAAACAACAATTTTTTTTTACAGGAGGGTAAAACAATTTTGGTGTATTTTACAAGGGGGTAAAATGTAATTAACCCTAGTATTTATGATAATTTGTATTTTTTTTACAGTGTTACCCTTCAAAAAAGATAATTAGTTTGTTTTTATCATTGTTTTAATTAAAAGTTGCATAAAAAAATTAACATGATTAGGGGTATATTGATAAAATAATTATTAATGTAATTGAAAATATAAAAGGAAGCTTATAAAAAAAGATAAATAAAAAATACATGACATTCTTATATTTAGTGACGGGTGATTGATGTATTTTTTTTTTCATAATTAACTATCAAAATTGACAGTTATAATTTTTTCAATAATTAATCATAAGCTTCATAATTCTTAAATTTTTTGAAGAAGTTAAATGCTGATTGAAATTGATCTATAATCTCAATCATAAAGTATTATATATTAATCTATTAATCATAACCGTCTTGTGTGTCTCACAGGTTTTTCGACGGATGATCTATCTGAATTATTAGTTAGGATCTTAAATATGAATCACTTTTTTTGTTGATCTTAAATATGAATGTTTAAGTACTTAGTTAATTGTAAAAAAAATTATAATGTAATCAATCTTATTTGAGTAAAATGAATCTTATGATTGTGTGTTATATCTTTTGTATTTTCCTTTTTTGTATTTGACTTTATTAAGGGCTCAATTTTTTATATTTTCAAAAGGTTTCATTTTTTAATTCACTCTGATACTCCAATTATATTTGGTCAGTCCTAAGTGTTAGATAATAAGGTATCAGGGTTAAATTATTGGATCTTTTATTAGTAAGTTAGAGTCTGTTAAGTATTATTGTAAATTATCTTGTAATCCTTATTTTGTCAAGTTATGCAATGCAATGATATTTTATTGAAACTCGTCATTTTTTCTATATCTATTTTGTATAAATATAAATATTGCTAACATGGTTTCTAGAGCATGGTTTGATTCACCTTAAAGTGGTCATTGTTGTTTCGTTGTTGAGTTCCCAACACTTTGGGAATGTGTTTCTTTGCTTATTGGTTTTGTTAATAAACATGTTGAGTTTCCCTACAGCTGTTGAAGATTAGAAAAAAAGACGTTATTTGGATTTGGGATTGTGGAGGTAACCTTTTATTTTGTTTGTTTCTATTGTTTGCTCAATTAAAGAGACAATATTTTAATTTGAAGTATGAGTGTTGATAAGGCTCCTGATCATCCTCGGTGTAATTGGTTGGTGAAATTGGAGGAATTGAAGCTATTGATGCCTATGTTGGCATGTGTATTTTGGAGATGTTTATATTGAGGCATTTTCTTTTGTCTTAGGTGTGGTTCCAGTGTTTTGAACATATTAGTCAATTGCTTGTGTACCGTGGTTTCTGCTTTTAAGTTATTTTATTTACTTGGTTAAGTTGGATTTGATTTTGTTTGGTTCAGTTTGGTGCATTAACATAGTATTCATAATTTGTATGTTAATGCTTGTAATTTGTCTGTTTAGTGATTGAATGTTCGCAATTTGTCTGTATATAGTGGGTGAATGTTCATAATTTGTTCGTTCGGTGAATAAATTTTCATAATTTATTTTGGTGAGTCAATGCTCACAATCTGTTTGGTTGTACATCTCCCTCTTGATTCTTCGGATTGCACTTCCTCCCTTTTATTTCTTTTGATTGCATTGCACTTTTCTTTATTTGGTTATTCTGTTTGATTGCACATCTCTCTTTTGATTCTTCGGATTGCACTTCCTCCTTTTTGTTTCTTTTGATTGCATTGCACTTTTCCTTATTTGGTTCTTCTCTTTGATTGCACTTCTCCCTATTGGTTTTTCTGATTGCATTGCATTTCTCCTTATTGGTTCTTCTTTTTTATTGTAGTTCTCGTTTTTTATTCTTCTGATTGCATTGCACTTCTCTCTATTGATTCTTTTGAATGATTTCACTTCTCCCCTTTTTTATTCTTTTGATTGCATTGCACTTCCCCCCCCTTTTGGTTCTTCTGATTGATTGCACTTCTCCCTCTTTTGATTCTTCTAATTGCATTGCACTTTTTCCTATTGGTTCTTCGAATTGATTGCACTTCTCCCCCTTTTGGTTATTCTTCTGATTGAATTGCACTTCTCCCTACTGATTCTTCTATTTGGTTTGATTGAAATTGTTTGTTTTAGATTGACTTGGTTAATGGTGATGATTCTTGTTGCATCCTCTATGAAAACCAATTCACTTTGTCGCTGCTCTCCATTGGTTATCAGATTTAATTTATTTTTCTAGATTAATTTGTAACAAGGTTAAAGCTTAGTAAGTAGCTCGAGGGGTAGTTTTAGAAGTTTAAATTATTTAGTATGTTTTTATTGTATTTTGTTTGACAAACTCACAATGCTTCTTGTTGTTGCATAATGAGTTTGAAGGTATGTGTTAAATAATAAAGTATCGGGTTTAAGTTATTGGACTTTTATACTAGTAAGTTTGAGTCTGTCCGTTAGGTATCATTATAAATTCTCTTTTAATCCTTATTTTGTCAAGTTATGCAATGATATTCTATTTAAACTCTAGTCACTTTTTCTATATCAATTTTGTATAAATATTGCTAACATTAAGAATATCGAACTCATTTGTTCATCAACTAGTATTTACACCCGAAATCGTACGGGGAATAAATCGTTGATATTGTTAACAATGCAAAACAAACAAAGAGAAGGTTGCTATGGTTTCAATAAAATATTATTAGCATTGTATTACTTGACAAAATAAGAATTACGAGAGAATTTATATAATAATATCTAATGGACTCTAACTTACTAGTATTAAAAGCTCAATAACATAAAACTGATACTTTATTATCTAACACTACCATCAAACTCATAATGCAACAACAAGAAACATTGTGAGTTTGTCAAACAAAATATAATAAAACCATACTAAATAATTTAAACTTCTAAGACTATCCATCAAGCTAAGCTTTAAGCTTGTTACAAATTAACCAAGAAAAATAAAATAAATCTGATAACCAATGGAGAGCAAGAATCATCATCATTAACCACCATAGAGCATGTAACAAGAACCATCACCATTAACTAAGTCAATCCAAAACAAACAATTTCAATCAAATCAAATAGAAGAATCAGTAAGGAGAAGTGCAATGCAATCAGAAGAATAATTAACCATCACCATTAACTAAGTCAATCCAAAACAAACAATTTCAATCAAATCAAATAGAAGAATCAGTAAGGAGAAGTGCAATGCAATCAGAAGAATAATTAAAAGAGGGAGAAGCGCAATCAATTAGAAGAACTAATGGGGAGAAGTGCAATATAATCAGAAGAATCAAAAGGAGAAGAAGTACATTCAACCAGAAAAACCAATAGAAATAAGTATAATACAATCAGAAGAATTAATAAGAGAAGTGCAATCAAATAGAAGAGGAAGCAACCAAAGAGAAAAAGACAATAAAGAGAAACCAACATACCAACAAAGAAAGGACCAACCCAAAAAAGAGAGCATACAAATCAAATTGAGCAAAACTATATGAGCAAACCAAATCAAGTTTTAGACTACATCGTGTTGCAACTGTTGTAACTATCAAATACCCAAAAAAAAAAAAAACTAAAGCCAAAAGCAATATAACACTCCCTTCCCGCAAGAACATCATGTACGTTTCTTTTAGTTTAAACTTAAAGTTTAATCCATACACATAAAATCAAAAATAGCAGGCATATAACCAGAATGAAACAAACTCTAAATTATGAGCACTTACAAACTTTGCTTCCGAACAAAGACAAATGAAGCACCGAAACAAATCCACCGATTCAACAAGAACCGAAACACATACAGCCACTCAGGACGTCACAAACAACACTGATGCAAATCAAACACATAACATTCCCAAACTTTTGGGAACTCGACAGCGGAAGCCAACAAGCGGCTCGAAAGAAGCTCTAGATAGCATGTTAACAATGCAAACCAGACAAAGAGAAGTTTGATAGGGTTTCAATAAAATATTATTAGCATTGCTACTTGACAAAATAAGGATTACAAAATGATTTATAGTAATATGTACCGGACTCTAACTTACTGTAAAAGTCCAATAACTTCAAATCGATACTTTATTTTATTTTTTATAAACCAAATCGATACTTTATTATTTAACAGATATAATATTATTTTTTTTGGTATAAAGATATAATATATTTATATATGATATGATTTACTCGTTATGTCTAAATTATAAATCGTGAAAAAAATTTAAATAATTAAAATAAAATAGTAATATTTTGGGACAGATTATTTGTCAAAAGGGACTTTAATTTCCGGACGGGGTTATATTTATTGACATAATTGGTAAAATAAATTACCACAAAATATGCAAGAGATGGTCGATAACTGATGTGATGCAGGATGATTGAATATATTTGAAAAGAGAAAGTAGATGAGGATTGAATAGGAAAAGTAACTCTAACAATCCACTATCTTGATTGAATTTTTTTATGTTAAAACACACTTAAAAAGGAAGAGAACTTAGATGGAATGAACAAACTCTTCATAAATCCTCTAATCTATAGGAGAAGAATATATGGCCTATAACTTTTAAGAATATAAAGGTAGTGGATAATTAATGCTTAGATTTACAAAACATAACTCTCATCTTCACATTTTCTAAGTTGAATGTGTATTATCAAGGTTGAATCTTGCAAGAATTCTATCTATAAAAAAAGGTTGAAAGAAGAAATTCCAAGATCATGAATTGTTCATCCCCTTTTCCATGCATTGAAATTATTGTGATGACTTCACAATGCATCATCAATGAAGGAGCAAATACCAACACTTTCAAATATTCTATTGTTGATGAAAAGAATATTCACTTTTTAATTATTTTTCTTGGCACATGCAGTGAACATCAAGTACATATCTTCTAGCTACTTAATTAGTACTTATTGCTTTCTATGTCTCACTCACTCTCTTTGGCCGGCAACAAAATATTCAGGACAATGATATTATTGTCTTAATAACCTTAACCTCAATAGATCTGACATAGTTAACAATGTTAATCCTAGTATTTTACGAAAAATATAACCTTGTATATATGTAGTTTATGGTTCACACTCATTTTACCTAAGCCTTATTACATTAACATTAACTATTTGCTTTACAAAGTACTCAACTTTGCATGCAAAAAATGTCAGGAGAAGAAATTTGGCCACCGGTCGAAGAAGAATCTAACGAGTCGCTGTCTCCATTTGATAACAGTAGTGGCTACAATTCAAAAACAGGAATTTATCACTCTCTTGTTAAGCTTGAAACCAAGCATGAAATCCCAACAAAGCGAGATCTTAACACTGCAAATCTTGTGCTATCACAGTTTCCAGCAGCAGAACTTGCTGATACAAAAATTGCATTCATTGATTTAAGTACTAATCACAGTATAACCTACGGCGAGATTCACCGATCAGTTTACTCCCTTGCAACAGCTTTGTTTCATGGACTTGAGGTTAGAAAAGGCGACGTGGTGTTTTTGTTGTCTCCGAACTCAATCTTGTACTCAACTATATGCTTGGCTGTGTTGTCAATTGGTGCAATTCTTACCACTGCTAACCCTCTCAATACGAAGTCAGAAATAGCTAAACAAGTGCATGATTCGGGTGCTAAACTAGCCATCTCAGCACCAGAAGAGTTACACAAATTGGTTCCAACTGGAGTTCCTACAATTCTTACCTCCGGTTCATCTGATGGAAAGTTTTTATCAGTTGAAGAGTTAATAGAAGGGTGCTACGATTCACAAGAGTTACCGCATGTTCCTGTGGAACAATCAGACACTGCTGCAATACTTTACTCATCAGGTACTACAGGAGTAAGCAAAGGTGTTGTTTTGACACATGCAAATCTCATATCCATAATGAAACTACTCTGCTGGTCTGCCGATGTATCTACAGCCCAAGACGATGTTTTTTTGGCCTTCATTCCAATGTTTCATATCTATGGATTGATGTTCTTTGGACTTGGGCTGTTGTGTGTTGGTGTTACAACAGTTTTGATGCAGAAATACGATTTCCAAGCTATGCTTGTCGCTATTGAGAAGTACAAAGTTAATAACATACCGGCAGTGCCACCGGTGATCCATTCGTTGGTGAAACACGCAAGCAAAAATCGGTGTGAATTGTCAAGCCTAAAAAGAATTGGCTCGGGTGCTGCACCTTTGAGTAAGGAAATGTCACAGGAGTTCAGAAATATCTTTCCTTCGGTTGAACTAAGGTCAGGTTATGGACTAACAGAAAGTTGTGGGGGAGCAACATTTTTTGCGTCGGATAAAGATGCTAAAGCTCATCCAGAAGCATGTGGAAAGCTGATTCCAACTTTTTGTGCAAAAGTAATGGATATTGAAACAGGCAAGCCTTTGCCTCCTCACAAGGAAGGAGAGTTATGGCTGAAAAGTGCTACTATAATGAAAGAATATCTAGGAAATGTGGAGGCAACAACTGCAACAATCGATTCAGAAGGCTGGTTAAGGACAGGTGATCTTGGTTATATTGATGAGAATGGAATTGTCTACATAGTTGAACGAATAAAGGAGCTAATCAAGCACAAAGGGTATCAGGTACTCAAAGCTATAAATGGTTTCAGTCATCAATTGTGATAGATTTGTTGCTCTTGAACTCAATTTAGAATATCAGTTATATAGTTTGAATGGTTTGAGTTTTTCATTTAATACATATGTGCATTGCTTGTGTTAGGTAGCTCCTGCAGAACTGGAATCTGTGCTGCTAAGTCATCCCCTTATTGTTGATGCAGCAGTTATACCGTGCGTAACATTCATCCCATTTTTACTCTTATTTTAATTCTCTCTGTGACTTTCTTATGTGAAAAAAATATGTTACAGGGTTGAAGATGAAGAAACTGGGCAGATACCAATGGCGTATGTGGTGAGAGCAGCTGATTCTGAACTCTCAGAAGACCAAGTCATTCAATTTGTTGCTGGCCAGGTAAGCCACTCATGAAGATCAAACAATTCATATTCTAAGTTTATATACTTTTTTTAAAACTCAGTATCCGGCCCAGAACCGACTAATCCGAGGGGTCCAATCCCACCGTCAACTACTCAACTTGCAGGGGGACTACTTAAAGCCAGAGTTTTGCTCTGTATGAACTATCCCACCGAAATTAGTGAAGTTAAATTTTAACTTGATATTCTGACTTCCCCTAATTAGGATTGAAATAAAAACTTGAAGCAAAAACTTTCCAACCAACAATCTATGCATTGAATACTGGAATCTTTTACTTCATCAATTTCATTTCTGCCACTCTTAGCTCCTGCCTCCTCTTTTTTCCTAGAGTCATTTTAATTTGTTTATCTTTATTTTTCAGTTAAACTAAATTTGAAAATTTTCAGGTGGCTCCCTATAAGAAAGTGAGAAGGGTGAGTTTCATCGACAGTATTCCAAGGTCAGCTGCCGGCAAGATATTGCGGAAGGATCTTGTTTCTCAAAGCAAACTTCAACTAGTCTCTAAGTTATGAATTTTCTTTTTTATGATTGTCTCTAAGCCAAGAGTTAAGAGTAAAGAGTAACATGGGAATAAATAATGGTGCTACAGAAAGTTTAGCTTTATCTTCATTTGATGAAGGGAAGTTTAAAACTTAACAGAAGCCACCATTTACAATTGGAACTTACTCAGGAAATGGTCATCTCCTTCTGTGCATGAATCATGATTTTCCATTTTTAATTTCATATTCTTTTTTTTTTGCACGTGATTACCATATCAGTTGGGATAAATTTGCTAGTTCTAGATTTTACTCATGCATGCTTAAGAGTTTCAATTAAATCAGTAGACAGTGTTCTTAAAACTTTGGTTTAGTATAAAGATTTGGACAAAAAGAAAAGAATGGACTCACCAGAAGCAGTGGAATGAGAATTCCAGTCATCAGTGACAAAGAAAAACCTTTTCATTAAGAATATGGCTGCTTGTCCATTGAATCTTCTGACTTTTTTGGCTTTAATTATACAAAGATTCGCTCCAATCTGAACATTTGAAAGCTTTGTTTGTTGCTCGTTAAACAAATATTAAAACGAGCAACTAACTGCACTCCAAATTTGATATAATACAATGAGCAAAGCTTCATAGTCGAAATAATTCAACAAGCAACGAACAAATTTGAAAGCTTCCGCTACAATCTTGGTTTATGTTAGTGGATTCATTGCCTATGGCAGAAGAAAGATGCTTGCTTTCATATTTGAAACATGAAAATATTCAAGACATTAACAAACAATGACCTGGAAGGGAAGGACCACCAGCCAAGGAAACCATGTCATGACTCGTGACCATATTTCCCTTGGAGATATTAACCTTACTCACCCTTAATCATTCTTCTTTGACTCAAATCAAAACCCAAGAACGAACATAGGGGCTATCAAATGAATGAAAAGTGAAAAGGGGCGATGGGAGTTCCACGGGCCACCGGAAGAATAATTCTACTTTTAACATTAAAAGAAGTCATCATGTTTGAAACAAAATAAACATTAAAATCATGTTGCAATAGCAATTGAAAGTATATTATTAATTAGTTGATTTCAAATGGAATAAATCAAGTGAATAAAATGTCAATATACACACTCAAATAAATGAAATAAAAGTAAATCATGTCGAATATAATGGAAACATGAGTATGAAATGAAACCAGACAACAGTAAACATGTTCAAAGTACAAATTACAAATACAAAAACCTTGTAAACCCATCTTTAGAAAGTTGCAGTCCATCAAAAACTTAGGGGGCGCAGAAAGAAATTCCCACATCTTATCCATCATGCATTACAACACAAGATGACGGTCCAAAAGCTTTGTAGCAAGGAAATTTCATTTTCTGCATGAACTAAAATAACACAAACTAATCAGCTGCATGTAAAAAAGTTGAAATTTCTCCGACTAATCCCCCAAATCAGTTTAACTTGCATTGCCCTCACAATCTTCATTTTTCACCCCCACCAAACAATCGCCAAACTCCACCAGAACTCTGCCTCTGAGCAGTTGCAGCGTGCTCCACCTCCTGGTCCAAAGCAGACTTCTTTTGCCGAAGAGCCTGTACCTGATCTTCCACAGACTGCATTGATTCCAGCAACTTTTGGAGTTCTGCAATTTTGGCCTGGAAACAAACATCACTATATACTCAGTCCAACACAACCACAAATAAAGAGTAAACTTCAAACATGGTAAGGTGAATTTTAACCTCTAGGTTAAAGCATCTTGATCTCTCAGCCACAAGTTGTCCCTGGACTGATTGGAGTTCCTGAAAATACATATTCAATGATGAAAACTACATTTATTAATTAAATTATAGTGCACCTTCGTAGAGAAATGGTAATACATACCTTGGTCAATTCAGCATGAGTATTATTTACTTCATGTATCTCACCTCCAAGCTTAGAATTTTCGGCCCTGGCTTCTGTAATTGACAACTCCAATAACCTCTTTTCTTCTTTAATGGCTGCAATTTTAACTGTGGCATTGTCTTGATGATGACCATTTACAGATGACTTGGGATTTATATCATCTAGTTGCATGTAATCCAACTTCTCAGATTTAGACAATGCATAAGCAGAAGAAACAGAAGCTGCGGCGGCTGCAGCGGCCGGTGACTGGAATATTTTGGGACGCAGAGTGTCCTTTGCCTTGGGTCTCATCACAAAAACCTAAATTTGCAGTCCCTAGTCATCAGTCGCAGAAACCACTAAATGGAATACACTATAATTTTAATTCAAAAATGAAGTGCACTTATAAATATTTAAAACTAGCAAGTTCAAAATTTGTGGCATAGCGCCATTTGCAATACATGGTGTCAGATAGAAATTTAGAATTTAGTTTGGTTGAAATAAACTCGATCAATTTGTATGATATAAATAATCAAACCTTATCTCACTAGCTTGCTGTGTGGATAATTGATGCTACCGGGTTTTATTAGCTTTGAATGCCAAATTTTCAATAAAACCAATCCTAATCTTAGTCACAATGCTAATAGTGCAAGGTCTTTCGAATTGGACTATCTCCTATTTGAACAGATTTTCTTGTTGATGCCTTATGACCAGTTATCTTCAGTCCTAATCTTTTTTGTTTTGTTTCTTGTATGGTTTTTCTTTACAAACTAATTTGGATTCATGTTATTGCATAGCCTAAAATACTTAATTCAATAAAATCAAGTAACTATGTATTGCATCCATCTACTACTAGTATAAGAAAAACGATCTTCGTTAAGATTTTGACAGCACAAATAGTATTTAATTATTAAATACTCAATGCTAAAATAGAAATGAGATTCTTGCATACCTCATTGCTATACTTCCCATTGTAGCCACCAAAAGCAAACAGATATGTTTCACCATCAATCAATCCTGAACAGATGCTAAGACCCTGAAAAGCAATGAAAACTTTCATCATATATAAACCAATATGCAAAGGGCGTAAATCATTACCACACGTTTTTTTGTACAAGCAATTGCTCACACAACTACTGTCATATTTAAGTATATACAAAAAGCAACCCACCCATTTTAATTGATTATCTAGTTAGCAAGTTATAAAAAGTTAAGATGCCACTTTCTTTCATCTTCTTGCTAGCCTCTCTAGTTTTCATCTTCAAAGTTGCCTTTTGAGGCTTTTTCTGTACCTCTCCAAGGTGGCAGTCATTTCTGTTCTCTTTTTGTATAATTTTTGTGTATGTTTTCTTTCAAGTTTCAATAAATCCTTTAAATCTGACTTGAACTTCGTAGACATGTGAGGAATTGGTTTACAGGGATCAAAGTCCAAGATAATTAGAATGAGGTTCAATATCAAATCCTAAGATGCCATAGAAACTAATCTAGATGTATCTTCTACAACTTTGGTAATGACAAGGGCAAAAACAGAATTAATCAGAAGGTCTCAAATGTGGGTCGAAAAAGAAAGTGGTCGGGAAAGTTGAAATATGGATAACAAAAGAACAAAATATTTTTATACAATAACAGGTGAGAATTACAATCCTCCATACAGCATTCCTGGAAATATTAATAAAAATATAAAATGGATGGATTAATAAAGTAATTACCTCACTAGAAAGTGGATCTTTTTGCTTCACAACATTCAATACTGACCAAACAAGTGTAGACATGTTTAAGACCAGGGTTTCGGGGCAACCTGTTTCGAAAATCAGATAATCATACATCCATAATACACAGTTTCATTAATGTAGAGAACATAATGTATGCATAGTTGATGTCAATAATTAATTTAACTACCTCTTGCTTTTAAGCAGTTTCTTATGGTTCATTTAGAAATAAGCCAACTTTATTTTGAAGTGTGGGGTTTATGCAGTCCTCTGTTATATTTGGTTTGAGCAGGATGACCACACATAATTAGAGGTAGTCATTTTCCTCCTAGAATGTGCTTCAAGATAAAAATGTGTTTATTTATGGTTTCCCAGTGATAAAGTCAATGCACTTTCAAGTTAGTTATTATTCTAAAATGCAAATGAAGCGGACTTCCATGCAGCATTGTTGATTCTCTCTGTCACTATTTTCTATTTCTCTTGATTTAGTGCATACCACTTTTGTTATCGCCTCCACCGACTATGAACCAGCTTTCATCAATAGTGATACCAGCATGTCCAGCCCTGGGAGATACTAAATCACCTTGAGATTGTGGTTGAGACCATTCCATCTGAACCAAATGAGATTGTTAGATCATCAGATTGTTGGTGCTAAACTTGTTACAATGAAGAAGAAAAAAACTTTGAAGATCAACGGCCAGAACTAAAGCATTTTTCAGTATAAAGAAATGTAAGTATAACAATTTGAACTTCAAAGTTTTAAAGGAATATCAAAATAGTTTTTTACTTAGATTCCATGGATTACAGTGTCTAGATAAACAAAGTAAGACCATAATCATTATGTTTAAAATAAGACATATTCCTCTTCAAAAACGAGCATAAGAAAGGAGATCTCTAAAAATAATAGCTGTTGTCAGACATGTGATGCAGAAAAGTGTAGAAGTTGTAAATATGCACAGAAGTTATCAACTTATCATCAATACCCAATTGCCCAAATCGATGATTAAATGATGTAAATATACACAGTAGAACAGAAGGTCCTCTCTAATTCAGTAGTTAGCAGCCAGACTTAATGACAAAATTTGAGGGGGAAAAAAGGAAAGCTTGATTGATAAACGCTCAAACTGAACACACCTATCTCATTTGGCATAATATGCAAAAAAAAGCAAGCCACATAATCTATCAAACATAATCTATCCCCCCTGATTATGTTTTCAAAGCACAGGAAATTGCATGCATGCCTTGACTCTCTACGGTCCTTTTTCTTCCGAGTGTACACTTGGGTAATGGGAGGTCTAACTTTTTTTGAAGAAGCTAAACTAACCCACCTAAATTGTCACTGGAGAGAATCGAACCTGAGACCTCGAGGAGGAGCATACTCCTAAGTCCCAAGCCAATACCACCAGGCCAACC
This sequence comes from Trifolium dubium, assembly GCA_951804385.1. NCBI lineage: Eukaryota > Viridiplantae > Streptophyta > Magnoliopsida > Fabales > Fabaceae > Trifolium > Trifolium dubium. Next base: position 51,250,546 of record OX638064.1, read on the forward strand.
CAAGTGGGTTGTAATGGGAGGTCTAACTATCATAAAAAATCATGTTTTTGTATGGGTGACATACAGAAAAAACTGCTTTGCGTATGGGTGGCATCCAGAAATAACTGAACGCCCAGATAGAAGAAACAACCGTACTAATACTTTGATTAGATTAAACATGTGGAAAAGTTTGAAAATACTCACAGTTTGCAAGTCTAATAAGTGAAGATCATTGAAGAAGACAGAATGAGAGCAACCACCGAAAATCATAAGGTACCGTTCTCCATGCATAGCAGCTGCATGATCATATCTAGGAGATGGAGGTGTCTGCCTATCAAAATGCAAGAAGGTGGTATGATCACACTAAATTTCTCTCAAGTATGAAAACACATTTTCTGGAAGTGTAAAATAGCTACTACTTACGAAGTCTTTATCACATCCCAAGTCATACTTTCAAGATCAAGAACATGGACATCATTCAACAGCTTCCTGCTCATATCTTCTCCACCAAACAATATCACTCTTGAACCAACCAGTGTTGCAGACTGTCCTACACGGGCTACCTGGAAAAACAGACTAAAAACGTTCAAAAGTCTATTTAACCACAATCAAAGAGACTCCCACATTTCTTAATGGATACTAAGAATAAATATTGCAGTCTGAATATCCTAAAATATAATTCAAAAGATAAAGTAGGGATATAAACAGAAGAGCAACAATATACCCTAACCCCACTACTACGGTTGGGACTTGGGTACATGAACCAATCAACACTGTTGGCCTCTCATAAACCAAATTTTCAGTGAAACCATTTACACTGGGATGTCGAAGTTCTTAACCAAACAAAAAACTTACTTTCAAGGATATGGAACTTTAATCTTTAAAATTAATGGACACACTTACCGGAACACTTCCAGAAGTCTTAATAACTCCAAACTGGAATGTTTCAATGTCAATGTATCGAACTGCAAGAAATCCAATAAACATTGTGAGTTTCCAACGTAACACACCATGTTATAAATTTATAATGCACGTATAAAAAATAAATTAGGCGATCATACATATTTTCTTCCCCGTTATAAAAAATAATTTACAGATAGTAACCTGTTAATGCATCAGAAGAACCCCTTGAATTGCCACCAATAATAAGTAGTTTCTCCCCCCACCTAATCTGCAGAAATTTCAAATCTCTAAATAAATCAAACATCCAGATGGTCATTAAAACTCGATCATACATAATTAATACTGAAACATGTATGCATGCACTATGTAGAGAGATCTGTGCACATAGAGTTTTACCATATTGTGACCAGATGTAGCTGGCAGATTTTCCTGTGAACTGTCGTCATCTTTTCCAGTATCAGCTTTTAGCTTTAGAGAAGACCATGTCAAACTTCTGAGGTCAAAAACCTGCAAACAACTAAATCATATAACTCGCTACAAAAAATCCAAGATTTAGCAGCATTTGAGCATACTATATACCTGAACATCCGACAAATGCCGACCATTACGACTTCCACCGACAACGTATAACTTTTCATCAACTACTGCTGCTGCATGCTACGGTAAAAGGGAAAAAATGGAGTAAGAATCTGGCCCAGAGCTAACTAAAGTTTTCAGCTAAGAACGACAAATTAATTTTTAGGATTCAAAGCAAAATAGCTGATGAAAAGACCCAACCAATCATGAATTAATTTTATGCCTTCATTTTAGTTTTGTATTCTAATTCTCCCATACTCTAATAGAAATAAAGAAAAGAGAAAGATTTGGAGAAAGAAACCTTGTAGCGAGCAGGCGGACGTGCACCAGATACAGTAATAGGTACCCAATTATCATACGTAAGTTCATTATGCCAATTGTTGACTTCCATATCTCTCCGGTTCTCCTTTACTCCAGGAATAACTGATTCAGAATTTCAGATCACATTGATTGTCACTTCAGGTTATAAGATAACTAACAAAAACAAGCAAAGTATCTCAAATGACAAATTCTCTAAAGTACACATTCAAAAAGATCCAAAGGAATAAAACTTAGAAAGCACAAAGTACAAAACACAAGAATGCGACAAATAAAATTAGCACAGAAACACAAATCTTAAATTGAAAGAGAGAAACAACATTTTAAAACTTAGCATTAGTAATTACATACAAACTAAATAATATCAATTATTTAATTTTTTACGACAAAACTTAGATACAGTGCCACTTCTGCCGTTCTCACTGCTCCTCTCACAAAAAAGACAGTTTTTTTAATAGACGATAAAGTTTCTTTTATACCCCTTAAAACAATTTGTTACGGATGTACTCTATTTTAAGTGAAGAATAATAACAACAGCATGTCATTGCCTAAAGCACTTTATCAAAGTTTGTCCTTAATTTTAATGTACACCTCCATTTGTATTAGTATGAGTAAATGAATTTAATTCGTATACACTATCATTGTAAAGATATTTTACACTTTCAATCAATCATAACAGTTAGGTCATGAAAAATATACAACTTTATTCATAACTACTTTTAATTTTTAAAGTCATTCATCTGAATGATTGTGATTTGTTGACCGTGTAAATTAACTACTATACAACAAAGAAATTCACATAATATTCGTAATGTACATCATTATTCCACAGTCCTCACAACAAATTCCAACACAATTCTCAGAGAAGTGAGAAACCTTCAATCAAAAATATAAAATTCTAACATAATTCTCAGAGTCACGTGATTTTTTCTACAATGCTTAGATAACAAGTTAAATATATCTGAAATTGGAAATCTAGATCGAGCAAGTAGTGTAAAATCACGGTGAATTTCAAATCGTGGATATCGAATTACATTGAAGATGATGAAAGTGAAATTCGAAATTGAGAAACGTAGAAATGAATGAATTGGGATTGAATGTGAGCAGAATGAAACCTGATATCGGGGAGAGATTTCAGATCTGGAAACGGCGTCGTATGAAGTGATGGAGGAGGAGGCGATCGGACGGTGGCAGATCGTGAGCCACCGTCGAAATCTGAGATGAAACGTCGTCGTGGTGCGAGTGAGTGCGAGAGTGAGACTTGTTTCAGACACAAGGCAATAGTAACGCGATAGTTGATCTCTTAGTTTTTTATGACAGTAAGTTGATCTAGTTAAGTTATTAGTTTTACTTTGATCTCTTAATTTATCATTTTATAAATTTATCTCTTAACTATTTTTTTTTTTTAAGAAACTAAAATGAATTATATTATCAACTTCTAATAGCTCATTCCAGCACAAGATGTGCTAAAAAGAGTCTCAGACCATAGTCTAACATCAAAAACAAAAATTAGCCGATGCCTGGATAAATTAGAGGGTTCGACCACCACATGTGAGAATTTACACAAATAGTAACATTAAAAGCTTTCAACCATTAAAAAAGAATGCACTTGGATTTTATCGAACATTTGTTGAATAGTGCTTTTCTTATTCTTGAACACTCTGTTGTTTCGTTCAGTCCAAATAACTCAAACACAACATAACCATATAAGTTACATAAAAGAGCGACATGCTCTAACCCCGCCTACAGAATATACAAAATGAGTAAAGTGGTCTTGTAAAAGGTTCGGGTCAGCTGAAGGAAAACCGATCCAAAATCTAACCATGCACCACAAATGAGCAAAACTGGGACAAGACATAAATAAATGATGAACTATTTCCATACCACCACACCTCCCCCACACAATTGAGAGTCGTGAGAAATGATATTCCGCTTTGCCAAGTTATCCTTAGTTGGTAATCTGTTCAGAAGAAGTCGACAAGCCAAAACTGAAACCTTAAAGGGACCTGGTTGTGCCAAATTAAATCTGGATTGACATCTACAACATGAGGTTCTTGACTAGTTAGCAAAAGATATGTTTCCCTCACTGAATAACCTCCACCTGTTTTAAAAGTTAGGCTGCAAAGTATAATCAATAAGAAGACTCCTACACTCCTCCAACAGCACCTCTTCCCATGTCCAAAGCTGGCGACGCCACTGCCAAACTTCCCCTCAGTCCTCCCACCCTAACTCGGACATACTAGCAACAAAACTTTGTTTATTAACAACAAACGCTTATACCTCACACTAAGAGGTACCCCACCTAACCACGAATTCGTCCAAAAGAACGTATCCACGCCATTCCCAACCTTCTGATCAATACTCTCCTGGAACCAACCCCCTCCATCACCACCCCCACCATCACGCAATTGCTCCCGCCACCACGAAGAACAACTTCGGCCCCCAACCACCAATCTCCCGGCCTCCTCCACGTACCGAGCAGCCAACACCCCGTACACCCTGTACCACAAATCCCCTCGATCAACTAATTTATTGGTTTCATTTTAGTTATTTACTTATTTTTTGTTACAAACGGGCCTCTTAGCTAATTTGTTTCTGCGTCAAAAAATTATTTTATTTTATTTTGGTCCCTTAAATAATTGTTGTTACAAATTGGTCATATAAACAAGTAAATATTTATTTTTAGTTTTAACGTTTTTTAAAACACATCACAAACCATATAGTTTGTCACATAATTAGTCACATGTACATATTTAACGGTTTTTTTAAATAAAAAAAAAAGAATAACGGAAAGGATTAAAATGGCTAACAGAAGTTAAGTTAAGGGAATAATTTATAACAAAAATTAGTTAAGAAATCAAAATAAAATCAATAAAATAATTGAGGGACTAATTTGTGACAACAATTAGTTAAAGGACCAAATAAAATCAATAAATCAATTAGTTAAGACGCCAATAAATTAATTAAATGACCAAATAGTCTTTTTTTTCAATAGTTTTTGACAAATTAAAAAATAAATTTGACAGTAGTTTTTGGCAATTTATTTAAATATTTAGAAATTGATATCAATTTTAATTTAATTATGGTGAATTTTTTGGATTTTGTACAATCTTTTTGAACATTCTAAATAAAGGAATGAAAATTTATAAGTCACGATCAATTTTCTAATTTACTCAAAGTAGAAAAAGAAAAAAATCATTTAAATAAACCATTTTAATTTTATGATTTTAGTTGTTTTTCACGAGTTTATAAGTTTGAATACATTTTGAATCGGTCGGCTCATTAACTTATTATTTTTGTTGTTTTGTTGGCTTATTCTATATGTTTTATGATGAATGAATTATGAACTTTTAAATGATAGTTTTTATATTTTTTATACACGTATTGGTTACATTTTTTATTGTCTAAAATGATCTATAATTTAGTTATTTTTATACTGTTTATGTGAATTTTTAAATAAATAATATTTTATTTAAAAAATTGACGAATTCGATTTACATATATTACATCAATGTATATGAGCTAAGTTCACATGACTATAATTAGTTCATTCAATTGTGTTGAATTATACATAATTTTCATGTGCATGTACACTATCATAATTTTCGCGTGCCCGGTAAAATTTAAATTGTTTAAACTTAATTCAACAATCCAAATAAAAATTATTGAATAGAGTCACTACAGACGATCAAATTTTATGAAATGAAATACAAGAAAAATCCTTAATTATGAAACTGAATTTTTTTTGTTGTTGTTAAAGGATAAGAGAAAATGTTCAAATTAAGTAATAATTATACAAAACTCTCATATTTTCTTTGGATAAACGCGTTATACGCTAAAACACAAGTTGTTGTAAAAAAAAAAAAGAAGTTTAAATTATTGCAAAAACATGCATCACTAATCATTTCATTGTATCATTAACAATAATAGTGTTTCAATTTAAGTATATATAATATAAATATAGATTGATGATGCAAAACACACTAGAAGTTAATTGACCATATATACAAAAATAGCAAATCCAAAAACAAACTACTAAATTGAAAATTTAAAAATTACAAACCTCTCCTAAAATCCCTCTCTGCCACTCTTTATGCTCCCTTTTCTCCAACCTCTCATTCTTCCCAAACTTGGCACATATGCATTATTCTCTTCCCATCACCCCAATTTGTTCCCTTCCTTCATTCCTTCCCCAAGAGAGGAAAAAAAAGAGTCTCTTACCAAGCTCTTAGAACTTCTCTTCTCTTGGAAAAAAAAATAATAATCAATTATTAATAATTAAATCTCAATATGCATAATTATTACACCATGGCTTTCCCTATTCTTTTTATTCTCTTCATTTCCCTTCCATTTTCTTCAGCTAAACTCAACATTAACTACTACAAAACAACATGTCCTGACTTTGAAAAAATAGTTAGAGAAAACATTTACACCAAACAATCCGCCAGCCCGGCAACAGCACCTGGCATCCTCCGTCTCTTTTTTCACGATTGCATCACTGACGGTTGTGATGCATCTCTCCTCATTTCATCAACCGCATACAACCCTCACGCTGAACGAGATGCTGATCTCAACCTCTCGTTATCCGGTGATGCATTTGACATAATTCAAAAAATTAAAACCGCTTTGGAACTAGCATGCCCCGGTGTAGTTTCATGTTCTGACATTATTGCACAATCAACAAGAGATCTTGTTAAAATGGTTGGTGGTCCATTCTATCCAATAAGATTAGGAAGAAAAGATAGTCTTGTTTCGGACGCTTCTAGAATCGATAAGAATCTTCCAACAACAAAAATGAATTTAGATGGTATAATTGAAAAATTTACCGTAAAGAATTTAACCATTAGGGAAATGGTTGCGCTAACCGGCGCGCACACAATTGGTTTCACACATTGCAAAGAGTTCAGTAACAGAATTTTCAATTTTAGCAAAACATCTGAAATTGATCCAACTCTTCATCCAAAATTAGCACAAGGATTAAGAGAAGTTTGTAAAAATTACACTAAAGACCCTACAATGGCTGCATTTAATGATGTGAGGTCACCAGGGAAATTTGATAATGCTTATTTCCAAAATGTGTTAAAGGGATTAGGATTATTAACTACTGATTATATTTTGGGTGTTGATCCAAGAACAAGGCCAATTGTGGAATTATATGCAAAAGATGAACAAGCATTTTTTCAAGATTTTGCTAAGGCAATGGAGAAGGTATCTGTGTTGGAGGTGAAGACTGGTAAGAAAGGTGAAGTGAGGACCAGGTGTGATCAATTCAACCATATTCCTAAATAGAATGATAATTAATTATCAAGTAAACTCAAAATTGATTGAGATTTTTATGTTTTTATAAATATATATATTTATATGTATGTATGTAATTAACACTTGTCAAAAAAAAATGTATGTAATTAACAAGAGAGCCATGGGTATATATTGTCCATATCAAAAGAAAAGTGAGACAAAATAATTACGTACCTGTATTAATTTAATTTGAATACTTATATATGTTGCTTTGGTTTCCATTTGATTATTAATTATTTTCTTTTTGTTTTATCAAGAAATTAAATAGATAGAGAGAGTGTGTGAGAAAGAATTATATATATTATAATTTATAGGATTGTGAATTGTGATAGAGAAAATGTAGTTTATTTTATTTATTTTGGTTACAAGAAAATGTAGTTTTATCTCATCTAATACTCGTGCAATTTGATGTTGTTGTTGTTATCTCATTTAATACTGTATGAAATGAATACAAAATAATATGTAGCCTTTGCGGAAAAGGGACTTTATTTGTCTTTGGTGTGTTGAGGCCCAAGTCTCTTCTTTATAACCTCCAATTTACCATATCTTGAACTTCAAATTATCATATCTTCTTTCCCTAAAAATTGGAGGTTATAACCAATTCTTGATCGATTGAGTGTAGTTTATGCTCTTTGATCAAGCAAGGGAGGTGTACCTGCAAGACATTCTGACGGTCAAGTATATACAAGTATGAAGTGAGATGTTTAGAGTTAGAAATAAAATGTGTGCCTTGTCTTTTTGCATTAGAGTGATATATATAGCTTTCAAGTCCCAGCACGAAGCCTTGACCACTAACATGGGCGGATTTTTCGGGCTCACCGTCAGTGACTGCAAGATAAGGGGCAAATAGACATGAAAACACCTACATTCCCCTACTTTGACCCGAGTTGTTCCAAGTCTCATTCGTTGATCTTTATAGTCGTATCTGATGTAGTAGTGTGTTGACTTGTTAAAGGATGAGGACGAGCATCATTATCTTCATATATGAATATGAGCAGTAATAAATATGCTTGGTTATATATAGTGACAATCTTAAACAATTCTATAATAAAATTATTAATCATTTGAAATGGATGATTTGGTTATTTTAATTTTCTTTTTCTTGTAAATAAAAAACATGGGATGAAGGGCAAAAATTAAGACCATACACTTGGTGTTGGTGACACTAGTAGTAGTAGCTAAAAACTCTAGTCAGTGGGTGATAGACATGTGTACGCGTACCACTAACTACCTGGTAAGCACCGTACGTACGTGCTATGCTTTTCATAGGCGTACCATTTTTGCTACCCACAAAATACTACATATATTCCTAAGCAATATTAAGTGACCTCGTCAAAATCAAAAATAAGTGCTGCCTCTAAAGTCTAGCCATTAGTATTATTTTTTGGAAAAATTAAAATTTCTTAGTTTGATAATTTAGTGGATCTACTAGTTGATAGACATTAAGCCATACATTAGTTATTAATTAGTGTATTTAGTGTTATATGTTTATATCAAATTAACCTTAGAAGTAATATAGCAAAAATTACAGTGCATGTTTATTGTTTGTTCCCATTTATATGAGGCCATAATATTGGTATAATATTATATAGGTCAATCCCATAATTTTGTCAACAAATATAAAAGTTCAATCCCATAATGATTGAAAGCATAGTGCGATACAGGAAGGTACTGAAATTGTATTGAATATGAATATGAATGAATACTGCCATTTGTCACACTCAAAATTAAGAGTACATTTCAAGAAAGTAGAAAAATAAAAAAAGCCCCACTGAAAGATCGATTGTCGAGTTGTAGGTATATTTCGTATATCTTGGTAGGTTAGATAGTGGATGTTTGTGGTGTATAAACTATTTGTTGTTCTTTAAAGAAATTGTTGTGTTAGTTATGAAATTTTGATACACTTATTTTAAGAAATTGTTGTGTATATTATATATAAATGACAAATTTTCTCTTGTAATAAAGGCATATTTTTGTACCAAAAAAACAAATAAAGGTATATTGAATTTGTTAAAAAATTAAATTCATATTTTTGTAACTTTTAATAATTATTTTATTTCTATATATTAAAATTTAATATATTTATATTTTTAGAATATTTAAATTACAAAATTACACCAATTTAAAAATCAAGCATACTATTAAAAATTAATTGTTAATATTTTTCATATATATTTTATTAGATTTCAATTTTTATTTCAAATTATATACATGAACTATGTATACCATATATATATATGAACTAACACTCATCATTTTAAAATATAATTAAAGGACTAAAATAAATGTTGATTAAAAGACAAAGGACGAAAGAAATATTATTTTTTGTTTGTTTTCGTGATCACTTTATACAAATCCGTGAGAAATCTGATGGGGAAAAAATCAGTTGGAAATTAATGAGCTCTTGAAAAAAAAAATCTCTTTATTGCAATTGCATGCTTAGTGTGCTAATTCGATGATTTTGGACTTTAATTATCTTGTCAGCTATACATTTTAAAGTTTTAAATAATATTTCTACATTATCTTGAATAAATATATACACTTAATTAAAATTCTCCACTTACGAAATGAAATATTTTAGATTATATACCTTGTGTTGATTTTTGTTTTTGGTACAAAAACCATGTGTTAATTGATGAAATGTTTAGAAGTCAAACCACCTATGTCTATATAATAATATGAACATGCAATCATATTACACTATAGTGCTAATTTGCAAAGTGCACTTAATTTGATGTCCTTCGTATATATGTGAACAGGTTGACAAAATGGGACGCGGCTTATTGGCTCAATTTCCCATTTTTCTATTATTGTAATAAGCTTAAATGTTAAGTTAAAAGTGGAAGCAAGCTTGGTTGAGTTAGTGTAAATCAAAGAATTGCATATATTACGTATATAAGGATAAAAAGAAGGCAGAGATTCCCCCACACCAAATTTCCCACTATCTGCATTGAGACCACCACTAACGCAATCTCCTTAAACACGTTTCTTCAAATTTGTTATTATATGGTCATACAAAGAAACAGTAACGGGTATACCGTATATCAATTAGATGAGATGGTTTAAGTCTCTAACACAATTAATTAAGATAATGAATAGTATTTCTGATTTAAACATGTAACAATGTTAAAATTTTGAGAGAGATTGTCACTCATTAATTTGAATTTTATAAGATTCGAGAAATTAATTTCTAAAATTGTGCACAGAGAATATCTTATTGACGCCAAAAAGAAAAATATAGTACTTCCTCCATCCCATTTTAAGTGTCACAGTTGACCAAATCACACACTTTAAGAAAAGTATGTAAAAGAAAGAGAGAGAATATGACTTTTACTAAAATGCCCCCTCTTTTTATTAATAGTATACATTGGAATACTAAAGTGGATATTTAAGTGTACTTTTTCTCTTTCTTAATGATTGCTTTGAGACAAACAATTTCGGCAAGTATGACACTTATTTTGGGACGGAGGGAGTAACGGATTAGGTGTATAATTAAATTATAATATATATATATATATATATATATATATATATATGAAAAGGAACTTACTAAAACAACCTTTACAATGTGTATAAATAGGGTCCCTCACCTCACACTTTTATGCAACCAAGTACAATTGAAAAATATATGATTCTTATTGTCCTCAAACTTTAGTATATACAAAATCATATCATATATCATTACATTACTTTTCTTATATACATTGAGTTTGTGGTAGTGTTGCTACTACTATTTTTTTCATTTTAAAAAGAGTATTATATACTAGTCATGGCAAGCTCCAAGTTCATAGGGGCTGTTTTCATTGTTTTGCTCATTGTAGACATAGCATGTGCTGCTAGGTTACTTGGTGGTGGAAGAGGTGGCGGTGGTGGAGGTGGTGAAGGAGGAGGAGGAGGTGGTGGTAGTGGTGGACATGGTTCGGGGTATGGGTCTGGTGGGGGTGAAGGGTATGGTGGAGGATCACTAGGAGGAGGTGGTGGTGGTAGAGGAGGAGGTGGTGGAGGCGGTGGTGGGAATGGTGGCTCAGGGTATGGTTCTGGGTATGGATCAGGATACGGGTCTGGAGGTGGAAAAGGTGAAGGCGGTGGGGGTGGAGGAGGTGGTGGTAGGGGTGGAGGTGGCGGTGGTGGTTCTGGTGGCTCAGGTTATGGTTCAGGTTCTGGTTATGGCGAAGGTGGTGGATATGGTGAAGGAGGTGGAAGAGGAGGAAGAGGTGGTGGTGGTGGTGGAGGAGGAGGTGGCGGAGGAGGAGGAGGTGGTGGTAATGGAGGCTATGGCTCTGGCAGTGGCTCTGGGTATGGTTCAGGATATGGTTCTGGTTCCGGAGGACATGAGTAGATCCCTTAAACGTATAGCATTATTCAATCTTCATATCATATAGTAGTATGTGATTTTCAATAATAATTTGCATTGTGACTTCGTGGTCATATTGCTTCATGCATATCGTAGGTTTTATAAACTGTGTATCATGGTTACTACAAAAATTTATGTGCACCATTATTGCAACAATATTGTAAAGCATATATAAAATTAATAAGAATATTTCTTGGAGTTAATTTGCTGCTTTTCCCTTTATTTCTACCTCTTTTAAATCTTATATTCTTTTTATCAAAATCATCCATTGATGTTGACATGCTTGGTGACTTGGAAGTGATGCAATTCCTAACTATATACTTGCAAAAATAGCTTACATGTATTAAGGTCAACCAACATTAATATAAACTCAAATGATTCACGAGCTTTTACATGATGAATATTCAGAAGAATTTGCAATCAAACTTCAAATTATTATAATTATAATTATAATTCATTTCTCCTAAAATCAGGAAGAGTTAAAAAAATAAAAAATATATTAACAAGCGGCTTGTTTATTCTCAAATGGGACAACTTTCTACACAATCTTTGATCATATGTGCGAATAAACTATAATTTATTTGCTTTAAACTTGGAAATTTGTTTTGCCAAACTGAGTTTTAATAAGTCTTTTCAATTTAACTAAGGCTCTTAGTTAAGATACTTATTAAGAATACTTTAAATAGTGATTAGTTTTTAAACAAAACAATTTTTAACTTCAAACGAGAAAAAACACACAATTTTCAATACAAAATTGCTAACTATAGCACACTAAAATCATCTCTAATGATATGTATCTCTGAGACCATCTCCAATGGTCAGTGCCTATTTTTTAAGAATTGGTACTTAATAGATACTCCCTCCGTCCCTAATTATAAGACCCTTTTTGACCACTGCACGTTCGCTAATGCACAATTTTGATCGCCAATATCTTTAATTATCTAACAGTAAAAATTATAAAAATTTGATATCTTGAAAATACTCATCAAAACAAATCAAACAAGATCTTATATACTAATATTTGCATCTGTATATTATTAGAAAAATACGGTCAAAACATGATAAATGAATAGTAAAATTTAGTCAAAAAGGGTCTTCTATTAAGGGACGGAGGGAGTATTCTATTAGAGCAAAACACAAATGAGTACCTAATAGGTATTAGTTCTATGATAAACAATGATATGTCTATTATTTGTGTGGTACCATTTATAACGATGTAGAGTTATTTGTGTGTGTTAGATTAAAATAATTGAGTGTTTATTATGTATTATTATTATTATTATTATTTTTGCTTAAGTAGTTTAGCGGCTAGAAATTTCCACTTTTAAAGTAGAGAAGTGGGATGACCGAGGTTCGAACTCCCGCCCCCTGCATATATAATACAGTGTCCAACCAATTGAGCTAAGTTCATAGGACATTATTATTATTATTATTATTATTAAATAAGGGGTTTGTTAACTTCCTCAAATGTAGGAGGAAGTTAGCAAACCTCCTCTCACTTTTTTACTCGCGCCCCCCCCCCCCCCCACCCCCCTTTTTTTTTTAGTTTTTTTTAGTTCTTTTTATTCATTTGAAGTATATATTATAAGAACCTATTTTCGTTTTTATATAGTTTTATTTTGAATAAAAAAAAACTCCACAAATTTTTTTTTTGAAATAAAATTTCCAAAAAGTAAAAAACTGGGGGTTAGGGCGGTGGGGGCAAGGGCGGGGTGGAGGGCACACGAGAAATGGGGGGTGGGGGGCACGCGAGAAAAAAGTTGGGGGGCGCGCGAGTAATAGTGTGGGGGGCGCGAGTAAAATAGTGGGAGGAGAGTTGCTAACTTCCTCCCACATGATTTTAAGTGAGAGGATGTTAGCAGCCCCCAATAAATAATATGTATACTGTATGTAGGATCCAATTAAATACAAAAATGGAGATTTTCATTGTAACGCTTCTTAGTTTTTCTTCTTAACTAATCCTTTGTTTGTTTGAAGACAAAAGTTCTATTGAAGCATCAGACATGTAGCTAGCCAGGTCCACCGTATGAATGTGAGACCCAAATGTCAATACTGACGTAACTAAACTTGGTTATGCCCATTTTGTCAACAAAAACTTGGTTATGCCCATACTTTCCAAAAGCTTCAATCACAAATATAACTCAACCGATTCGCGTGCATGTACCTAGCGCAAAGCGTTAAGAGACTTGAACAAGCAACACAGCTTTTATCACTACACCACCGAAAGAGCTAGAACTAATCAAATACTATAACTAATGCAGAATAAAATAACAACTGACAACCAATAAACATGCAAAAACATGCACACACATCACAACTTGGCAAATTCTAAATCCTCAGTTGCCATCACTGAAAATAAACAAGTCTCAGATCCTATCTCGTGCCAGTAATTGAAGATACAAATCAACTGCTGCTAGGATGATATCAGCAACTATTGACTTACAACAAAAGAATATATTTCTAAATACTACATTTGGAAAAGCAATTAAGCCCTTTCCAATAGATCTTATCTTTTCAATGGGTTTGACAAGAAATCCTGTAAACGGTCTAAGTACAAGGGAAAAAACCATGCTCTCTAACAATACAATAAAGACCTCCAAAAGTATATAAAGTCTCGATAGTTTTATGACAAATCCCAAAATTCAGCAAATGTATGAGCACTAGCAAGTAGGTTCACCAAGAATCTAACAGTATACTGGTGAACTTGCAACTACTCCGCCACTCTCTCGGTAGCATAAGCAACCTTCTGCAGTATCATGGACTCAGCCGTACGAATTGCTCTCTGCGATCCTGTTATGGTAACTTTCCTGTATAACAAGGAAATAGAAACACTCGTAAAACATCTGCTGTCAAATAAATTATGCCAAGACAATAGATTATTGGCTTTTGTTATACTAAAGGTATAAATGAATAAAACTAACCTATCAGTTGTTCCAGATATGTAATCGCCTCTATCTGATATCTTTATCTTTGCTCCACTAGTCTGAAAAGGCAAAAGTTAGTCAAGTTAGTTTATTTATTATATAAGTAATCACATTATACCATGTAAAACCATTAGGCATTGGAAAACCTGACTAATGTCCGATATATTCCTTCCACCGCGGCCAACAACCAGCCCTATATGCTCATCAGCAACGCCAATGGTCATTGAGTTGCTTCGATCCTCCTGGAAGACAACAACGGAGCATGTCAGTTGAAACTCATAGAGCAAATCACCATTACATGTGGAGGCATGGATTTAAACAAATATACATAGTTTTTTCATTCACTAAATTCACCATTGGTAATAGACATATAAGCATATAACTCAAAAAATCACCATTACATGTGGAGGCATGGATTTAAACAAAGATAAGTAGTTTTTTTTCATTCACTAAATTCACCATTGGTAATAGACATATAACTCGGAGGAAATCACCGTTACACGAGGACGCATGGATTTAAACAAAGATACGTACTTACTTCTTTTGTTCACTAAACTCACCATTGGTAATAAACAATATAAGTATATAACTCATGACGGTGTGTTGAATTTAAGACAAACAATTGTAAAAGAAGGAACCAGGTGGAAAGTGAGCCAAATAAAGTAACAAACCCCTCAAACACGAAACCCCCCAAAATACTAGAGCAAATGAGCAGGTTCTCGTCATGGTTTGCAATGCTGCACTGAGCCATTCAATTAGTTGTAATTGGACCATCAAGTCATCCTAATTTATCGGTAAGGCATGCTTTAAACTGACATTAGTAAAAAAATTCTAAATCTTGATTCAAAGCACAGATCAAATCTATCTGCCTGTCAAGCAAAATGTCAAGAGAACTGATTTAATTTCACACCATAGTTACACCAATTTTAAATTATTTGTTTGCGTTAAGGTAAGCAACATACATTACAAGGTGAATGAAACTACTGCACTACAAGTCTACAACATAAAAACACCTCTATGAAGTTCTGTAAATACTACAACAACAAAAAATATTTAGTTTGAATGCCAGATTTCGTTGTTTATAATCATTTCTGTGTCTCAACTTTTCTTAAGAATAAAAAATAATCTATAATGACATAATAAAACAACATACTCTCAATCTGCAATTACAAGTACAAATATATATTTATCAAGTAGAGCAGTGAATAGGGTATAGCTTTACTCTACAGAGATATATTTATTGAGTGTGTGTTTGTGTCTCTGAAAACTTGGCAACTTGAAACACTAGGAACCATTAACAAGATTAAATTGATGGAATGAGGAAAACCTTGCTGTTGTTCTGGAACTTTGCTCCATTACCATTAGATCTGTAATTCACTGCATTGTATGCTGGTGGTGCAACAGATGGAAGCACATATGTATATGGAACACCCTGATACCCCGAGACATAAACGCCTAAAATGCATATTAAAAATTTATGCTTAGCATCAAACTCACTAAGTTATTTATACAAGACAACATATTAAATCTACATTACCATCATTTTACTAGCATAAAAATAGACAATACCCCATAGTTGTTAATGGCGGATAGCGTAGCGTAGCGGTCGACCCCAAATTTGCTATAGCGGACAGCGGGTAGCGCTATAGCTCGCTATTTCATGTAGTTTATATATATATTTCAATATTCATTCAACATTCATTAGGGTCCATATTTTACGGCACGCTTTTGTATCTCTGGTTATTCCCAATTGATGTCTTCTTGAAGGTGGAACGGCGATTGAAGCTTGAAGGTCGATCGATGATGGTGATGACAGTGATGATGATGGAACGGCGATTGAAGTTTGTCGTTTGTCAAACAAGTGAACAACAAAACCCAGCCGTCAAATAAACAACGTAAACTTAGGGTTTGAAGGAAAACAGACCCGAAAATCCAATTTTACCCTTAAAATGTACGGGGAAATTTCAAATATGCCCTTGAATGAGATAGGGGATCCGAACCGCTATTTTGATCCGCTACCCGCTACGAACCGCTATAGCGCCGCTAGCAGCCGCTAACGGCAAATGCGCGCTATTCGATAACGCGTAGCGGCGAGGCAGCGCTACGCTACGCTACGGCGCTATAGCGCCGCTATAGCGCGCTATTGACATCTATGCAATACCCTCATGTTTTTAAAAAAGAGCAACTCCCAAAAATCATTATACTGCCGTATTAAATGAATACTCTGTATTATTGATAGAGGCATCCATGATAATATATTGCTCCTCTGTTTTAGAACATGTCACAGTTAGGAGGTAAACTAGTATTGGGCCTCGACCATTTTGGCATAATACCAAAATCACTACCACCTAGAGTTTGATCCTTATAACTCTTATCTTTTCAGAACAACAACCAGCTTTTTCTCACTAAGTGGGGTCGGTTACATGGGTGTATCAACCTTGCCGCTATTATTCCTAAAAGTCAAATGATATTAAATGTTTACTCTTTTTCAAATTCCCTTGTAAGTTTTATCTCGCAGAATCAAATGGTATTCTATAAATCACAGTTGTTACTCAAATGGATTATGAAACTACCTTAATCATATTTTACCTTCACACACATACACGCGGAATCATTAAATATTTTGAAATAGCACACTGTTTAAATTTGTAAGGAGAACATTTCCTTACCATTGCTGTCCCTGGTGTACAAGTAAATGCTACACTTAGCAGAAAAACAGATGGGCCCAGCTCATTAACAAAAAGGAAAAGGGTAGAAATGTACATGAACTTAACAAGCTAAACTAACAATAAATTGGAAAGATATACTAACTAAAGTAAGGTCTCGGTCTACTTCCTGCAATAAAGGTGAAAGAAGACTAATCTCAGGGATCCATAGTTCATGCATAAACAGGGCTAATGGAGGATCAGGATATTTAAAAAAAACTCGGTATTCGGCCCAACAACCAACTAATCTGAGGGGTCCAATCCCACCGTCTACTGGCGGGGGCCCATTTTAAGCCAGAGTTTTTGTTCTGTCTGGACTACAGCCACTGTAAAGATTAAAAACTACAGCTATCATCCATATTAGGTGCTCCGAAATAAATCAGTATTAGTAAATCCATAAGTGGATATGAGATACTCCGTGGGACAAATAAATGACACTGACCAGAATATGAAAACGGAGAATTCATGGTCTGTGAATAATGAGGATCTTCAGCTAACTTGGAAACAATTAAGTCAATTGCGCGCATCTGCTCATCAAGAGTTCCTGTCAGGGTCACTACCCGATCATTCTGTCCATAGTAACTATTATCTTGAGGAGATATTTTAATGCCAGCTTGAGAGTCTTCAATGAATGACCTGATCACGACCAAATAATGCAAAAGGTAAGCTTTTTACCCTGTCTCTGAATAACATAAAAAACAGAGAAGGAATTGTGCAATGAAAAGTAACAGTTAACATGCTTATTTTTAGCTGCAGGGGAAGCATAGGTCATAGACTCATAGGGAAATAAAAACTGTGACAACAAAGAACCAGCATACATATTCATATAAGAAACAGCCTCTTGAAATCATAACATATTCCCAAAACACAAACCAAAAGGCATATGTATCAAAAACAACTAATATGATCGGTGCTAATTTCATAAATATGGCAAACAAGTAGGCCCTACAACTTAACAAATGAAAGGAATGGTACCTAATGGTAGCGCCTCCCTTGCCAATTATTCCACCACAAGAACCATTAGGGACAATGAGTCTCACTTTTGTTTTTGGCTCAACCTCACTTTCATCCTCGCTATGAAGCTATAATGATAGAAGGAAAATTAAGCTCAAAAGGAAGCAATGCAAGAGTGCAAGACATTTTTTATCCCGCTAACTAATTACATCGATAACACAGTGATTACCTCACTAAGCAACTTTGAAAGAACGAGCTCTACAGCTCTTAGTATTTCATTGATTGCGCCAGATACCATGATAATCCTATCAGTAGTTCCAGGGAAGAACTCATTATTGCGCGACAACTGGATTCGTGCTCCAGATTGTGACTGAAAATCAGTGATAGTTGAACCACCCTTTCCAATAACAGAACCAGCTGCAGAGTTTGATACAAGAAACCTAACATATGTTGGCTTTTCCGCAGAATCTGAAATAAAAAAACATTATGTAAGAATGATCACAAAGAATAATGAAATATTGTTACATATTTAGAGATCAGAATAGAATTGGTGTAGTTGGGAAAAGAAATTAAAAAAAATAATCAATTTGAATTTCATGTTTTTACAAAAATAAGCATTCTGAAAATTGCCTAAAAAAAGCATTCAGAAAGGTATACCATTGCATTCTCCAGCAACAAGATACTTTTATACCCACAAAACAAAACAAGAGTACGAAACAAATGCAGAGTTCATACATCAAATAATTGTCTTCCCAAGCAAGAAAGCAACAAAGTCCTAAGTTAATCACACAAAAGTGTGAAATATGAATGTTGATTTGCCTCTCAGTAACAAGAAAGGTTAGAAAACATCTAAATTTGATAATTTCGAACAAGCATTCTATAGCATAATTCGCATCTCCATATTTTATATTTAAGAAAAAATTGGCCCAGCTTATGAAAACGGATGACACTTCCCTTCAATCAATAAACAGTATGAAAAATAAAATCACAACACAAACTCAATCCTGAATTCTCCACTCCCAATTCTAAGTGGATACCATACAGGATTAAACCTTAAAAACTTCTACCTCAAAGATAACAGTAGTAGTGAAATTTTAGTTGCATGATAAAGCTCAATTCTAATTTGGTAACAGTATAAAGTAGAATCTAGCTTAGATTCATTGAAACCCAAATTAACTCCAACATTTCTCTACATAAATGCTTCATTAAAAATTTCAAAATTGGATTCCCCGTAATCAACAAGTTTCCTCATTCACATAGTCAACAACACCGGGTGGCCGTCTGCACCAACGGATGTTGCTAACTGTGTGAACAAGGGAACCTACTGACAGCAGGAAATCCGAATTCGGAAAGTTCCATTTGACCTAAGTGCCAGTTAGGATACAAGTTGAAAATGGCGAAAACAAATTGTTGTTGCTTGTAGCCAAATTCAACAGTAAAAAACAAACACCATAAATAATTAAAAACAAAAAACAGAGTATATATATTGTTTGACATGAATTAACTTTGGTAGCATAATTTTCCTTCTATATCATTGAAATCTGTAAAATTAACAACTGAAAAAACGTATAGATTTAAAACAAACAAACAATGACTTCACTCCAAATTCCAAAATCATAAAACGCTAATCATTCAATTAATCAATTACTACCAAACCAGAACTTAAAATAAATACATGCACTAAATTTAAAATGAATAATTGTAAATCCTGACATAACGCATAAAACAAAAACGTTTAAACTCATTTAATGAATAAAAAATTCAAATCTAAGAACTACTAGCATTGTAAACAAACAATTAGGGTTGAGATTTGAGAAATGAAAACGTTGACCGAGAAACTTCAGCACCGACATTGAGTAACCTAGCTACATTACAGTGTATAGAAGAAAATTAAGAAACGAAAACAGAGAGAGAAAATAGATCAGATCGGATTAGAGAGAGAGAGTGAGAGAGAGAGAGAGAGACCTTGAGAAGGTGATTTGGGAGGAGGTGAAGCAGCTTGTTTTCTCGGTCCTTCTGGTGATGAGACGTATGAAGATTCCGTCGACTCCATTGTCGTTGTTCGGCGATGACCTAATTCTCACTCCTTCGTTGTTTCAGAGAGCGAGAGAAAGAGACGGTTAGAAAAGTGAGAGAGAAAGTTGCATAGTAATAGTGTGATGTGTGGAGAGAGAGAGAGAGAGAAAGAGAATTGAGAAAAATGAGAACGGCGGAGAGGGGAGAGATGAGAAGAAGTTGGTGGTGAAGTTTTTTTGTTTTGTTTGTGCTCGCTCTCTACATACACCCACCCAACGTCACGTTTGTTTAGTTTATTTATCTATCTATTATTGATAATAATAATAATAATATGCTGTTGCTGCTGATTGATGATGCTGCGTTGTGTTTGTGCGTGATGTGTCAATGTTTGTGCGTGCGTGTTTATGAGTAGGTGTGTGTGTGTGTTTCTCTCTCGCTGCAAATAGGTCATGTCCACTGAATCACACAAATTACCTTCTTGCCTAACTAATATCCATTCCACCATGCACCATGATATTATCACTATTTTGTTTATAGATAATATTAGTTGTTAGTAAATAATATATTATAATTTTTTTTTTTAGGATTTGAACTCTAGAGTTTTACTAGTTCATTAATCTTTAGTTCAATTGATCAGCAGAACCAGTTGACCTACCCATCCACCCATGATATTATCACTATTGAGTTATTCTCGTCACTCTTAAGGGTGTATTTGGAAAGACATATATTTGATCTTATAATTTATAAACTCATTATGAAAAAATAGTCATGCTTGGTAATATTTTTTCACACGAGTTTATAGTTTATTTTGACTAATTAGTTCATTTGCTATAAGTTAGTTTATAAGTTATCCGCTATTTTTTTACAAACAGAGCTTAAAAATAAATATAATTTTTTTAATACATTTAAAAATTGATATATTTAATTCATAATATATAAGAATTAAGGATTTTGATAATATAGAATAAAAGACAAATTTCTTATATGCCCAGCCCACAAGTTTGTTTTCATAGCCCAAAAGAGAGGCTCCAGCCCAAATCCCCTTCATAAACCGAAAAAGCCTCACACAAAAAATCCAAAGTTCAAACAACCCGCCAAAAACATCCGGAGAAAAAAAATACAATTCCCATTCCCAAAGTTCAAAAAATCCCTCCAAAACGAAGTATCCACGTCATCGATCCGCGCACTCTACAATTCAACCAATCAGGGCACACTAACCATTCCTATATAAACTATCCCACACCCAAAACCCAATTCACAACACAAATTCTCCACTCTCTGTTTTCTTTCGCTTTCCTCTTTCGTTTCAATTTCTTCATTTTGATCAACAATGGCTCCTAAGGGTGAGAAAAAGCCAGCAGAGAAGAAACCCGCAGAGAAAGCACCAGTAGCAGAAAAAACTAAAGCCGAGAAGAAGATCCCAAAGGAAGCATCATCAACCGACAAAAAGAAGAAGAGAACCAAGAAGAGCGTTGAAACCTACAAGATCTACATCTTCAAGGTTCTCAAGCAGGTTCATCCTGATATTGGAATCTCGAGTAAGGCTATGGGAATCATGAACAGCTTCATCAACGATATCTTCGAGAAGCTCGCTCAGGAATCTTCCCGATTGGCTCGTTACAACAAAAAGCCTACTATTACTTCTCGCGAGATTCAGACTGCTGTTCGTCTTGTTCTTCCTGGCGAGCTTGCTAAGCACGCTGTTTCTGAAGGAACTAAGGCGGTTACCAAGTTTACTAGCTCTTGATTAGTTATAGTTTTTTGATTAATATAATTTAGGGTTTATGTAAATTATATTTTGGATCGAAATTGAATCATATTGATGTAGTATGAATTGAAGTACCTTTCTAATGAAATTTAGTTTTGCCCTAAATTCTAATTGCAATTTTTTCTTGATTAGTTATCGTTTTGCTTTTATTCAATTGATTGGTATTATTCTGAATTCTCCACGTTTCAATGTTTGGCACATTGCTCGAATTAGTTCTAAAATGGGTGCTGCTTTAGGATGAAAGTGAAGAGTAAGCTTTACTGTAGTTTACTTTGTACTGTGTGTGTTGAATAAGAAGTGGGCTAGCGTTGATTGACTTGATTCTCACTAAAATATATATAGTCGACATTGTGGTATTCAAACAATGGTTGTAAAGCTTACCACAGTGATTTGTTCTTTTTATTTTGTTAGAAGGGCTTTCTTACGTTTCGCACGATTCATTGAACTAGGATCTGTTTACTGATGAGTGAAGACTAGTGGTTGTTTATCCTATGACCATTAGAACTCTGCTCATGGTTGAATATCACGTTCTTTATCAGATTCTTTGGCTTTTATGTGTTTACAAGAGACTAGTTTTTTAATTTTGAAGTTCATTGGGATGTTAAACCTCCTGATTTATGGTTGACAAAGAATTTAACTTAAGCAGTGAACTTGAAGGATTTATACAACGGATTTTAGGAATAAATCGAGGGCAGTAATTACCAATATGGTACCTTCACTATTGAAAACACATGGTGTACTGGCCCATAATAATAAACTTTAAGTAACAGCATTAGGATAACACATGCTAGACAGTTTGATATACCCTTGACTTTCTACATTTGGTTAATTGTTCAATGTTAGGGCTATAATGTGCATTAAATTATTTTAGCGTTGACAAGAGAATTGATTTGGTGCTAATTAGTAGGTCTTAAGTCTTACTCCCTCCGTCCCAATATAAGTGTCGCAGTTGACCAAATCACACACTTTAAGAAAAATGTGAAAAAGTGTGTAAATGAAAGAGAGAGAATGTGTTTTTTACTAAAATGTCCCTCCTTTTTTCTGTTTTAAAAAGAAACATTAATTCAATTATTTTGTATTGCAATCACTACCTAAAAAAAGTTGTAGCAGTAGCTGAGTGGATAATACCGTAGTCAAATAGGCATAGATATAGGCATGATAGCTCAATTTTTTAATAAGCCAATACATTTCTAGTAGATAAAACGTTATATGTTCTCTTTCTAAACAAAATTGTCTCCTTTTTACTGTAGCGCCAACATCAAATTTTCATTTCCACTTCAAATTTCCCACCAATTTATTGTGTAAGAGTAATATAAAACTTGAGTTTTAGTGGTAATACACTACATGAAAAATAAGCTAGAAAATGTTGAGAGAAATAGATTTAAATGAAAATATTATCAACTCTAATGAAGACAATCAAGAAGAAGAAAAAACTTATCTACCAGATTTGAATGAGTTAGTTATGGAAGATGCTACTAATGTAGAAGAATTAGATGTTGGCTTCAATCAAAGTCATTCAACTTCAGAACTTCTTTCTACATCAAAAAATTCTTTTCAATTTGACTTAAACAATGAGTTATTCATGGAAGATGACACACAAATAGGAGAAACATTGCAACAATCAAATTTAAACAACGGTATATTTATATATATGCACCTATCATGTTCTTAAATTTTATTAAAGTTGCACATGTAGCTTGTATCAAAAAAAAATTGAACATATAGCACATTTTTTTTTGACGAACATATAGCACATTTTCATTTTCTTTTTTTTACTGCTAATGTATTTAAATTTAGATCATTCACCACCACATAATTCTTCATCAAACTCTTTTCCTATTCACTACAATGATGGGCTAGAAGACATAATGCCTCAACCTCAATCAAACTTACAGTATGGTATGTATAATTTGCAATTTTTATAACTTTTTAATTCTTTTTTATTGTAACCAATTCTTTTATATTGTTGATTTATAGAATTTGATATTAACATTCAAAATCAACAAGCTCTTTCAGTATCCGAAATTCTTTCATCAAGTGACATAGGTATATATCTTTAACACTTTAATTTACAATTTGTATAATTTACTCGAATACATTTTTTTTTGGGTATGGAATACATAGATTTCAAACTAATTTATTTTTTCCTTTTACAAAAGAACATAGTGTTGATGATGTGTCTAATCTGGAAGTTCCAATAGCACCAACAACAAGAAAGAATTTGAAGAATGTGGATAGAAGGGCTATATATAATTCTGTTTTAACTAAGTGTATTGAAGGAAGACTCATAGATGGGGTGCTTGAAATGGTGGCATCAAAATTTTCGGTTTCAAGACGTACCGTTCAACGTATTTGGAAACAAGGAAAAAATAGTGGTGTACATGTAGATGTGTCTCATAAAAAGACAACAAATTGTGGTCGTAAGAGAGTTCAAATTGATTTTGATCGGATGCGTGATATTCCTTTGCGTAAAAGGACAACTGTTAGAGACATTTCTTATGAAATGAATGTAAGTAGGACCACTTTGCATAGGGCTCTAAAGTCACAAAATATACGAAGGCATTCCAATGCTATAAAGCCTTTTCTAAAGGAAGAGAACAAGAGAGATAGATTGAGATTTTGTTTGTCAATGCTTGATGGTGCTAGCTTGCCGCATGATCCAACGTTTTTAGGGATGTACAACACAGTTCATATCGATGAGAAATGGTTCTATTTGAGCAAGAAGTCTCAGAATTACTATTTGCTACCGGAAGAAGAAGATCCAATTCGCACTTGTAAAAGCAAAAATTTCATTACAAAAGTGATGTTTTTATCTGCTGTGGCTCGTCCAAGGCTTCGTGCGCAATACGATAATGAACCATTTTCAGGAAAACTTGGTTTGTTTCCCTTTGTCACACAAGAGCCCGCTAAAAGGAATAGTATCAATAGAGCAGCAGGAACAATGGAAACCAAACCAATAACTTCGGTTAATAGAGCCGTGATAAGGAAATACTTGATTGAGAAAGTTTTACCAGCCATCAAAGAAAAATGGCCAAGAGAAGATATAGGATCTCCAATATTTATTCAACAAGATAATGCAAGAACACATATTGATTGTAATGATGATGAATTTCGTCGAGCAGCTTCACAAGACGGGTTTGATATTCGTTTGGTGTGTCAACCGGCAAACTCTCCGGATTTAAATGTCTTAGATCTTGGATATTTTAGAGCTATTCAATCCTTACAATATAAGAAGTCGCCTAAGTCTGTTGATGATCTTGTGAAAGCGGTTGAAGAATCTTTTGAAGAATTTTCAACAGAAAAATCAAATCGTATTTTTTTAACTTTGCAATCGTGTATGATCGAAATCTTGAAGGCAAGAGGTTGCAACAAGTATAATATTCCACATTTGGGCAAAGAGAGTTTGGAACGTGAAGGACTACTTCCTACTGTATTAAAATGTGATGCAACACTAGTACAAGAAATTGTTGAATATTTAGGTTAATGTCTTATGTACGTGATTGTAATTCTGCTGATGTTTATCTTTTTTATCAATTAATATTGACTATTCTCATCAGCCTTGCACCAATCTTTTTTTCATTATCAAAATGGTAGTACACGCAAAGATTACATTAATACTTTCATTTAGCATGAAATACAACCAAATTCAAAATGACAGTACACAACCAAAATGATAAGGAAATAGTACTAATTTAATTTAATTGGAGTAAAATTTTGGAACTAAAATTTGTAACATGGTGTTCACCTCTTCATAATCTTCATTAGGCAATTCATTCAAATCAAAATCATGATGTGCAGGCAGATTTAAATCTATATCCAACTGTGCTCTTTCTACTCTTTCTACTTCAATATTGTCTTCCACTATTTCTACATCAATGTCATCTTCTTTAGCACTACTCTCCAAATCTGAGTCTTCTACTGTTTCTACTGCAATGTTGTCTTCCTTAGCATCACTTTCCAAATCTAAAGAGTCTTCTACTCTTTCTACTTCCAAGTCATCTTCCTCATAATTATCATCACTGTCCTTATCAAGAGAGTCTTCTACTCTTTCTACTTCAAAGTCATCTTCTTTATCATCACTCTCCAAATCAAGAGAATCTTCTACTCTTTCTACATCAAATTCTGGATGATTTTCACTTACACTCTCAATCTCTAATTTAGTTGACATAGTTATATTTTTGTTAGGAATAAGTTGTTGTGAATATGGAGTAGCACTATTTATTTTACTGAGAGTCTCTTCACATTTTTTTTTCTTTTTTCGGTACAATTCTTCACATTTCTCTTAATGGGAGTAGTTGATTGCTTCTAGATATGATAAGCCAATCAAAATATACATGCAGCAGGAATAAATAAAGGCATTGGCTTCTAGTCTCATAGCTACCTAGACAAAGTAATGATTGTTACGTTGGGAAACTTTATTTTTTTAGTTTTTCTATTCTTTTAATGATTGACTTAGAAGTATAGTAAGGGGTAAAATAGGAAAAAATAATGTTATAAATAGGTAGGACACTTATTTTGGGACAAACAATTTTGGCAAGTGTGACACTTATTTTGGGACGGAGGGAGTAACATATAGACTTCGTTGGTTGTGCTGTAGAGTGTGTTCGGTCTTAATGCTTTAATAGTGTGGGTGGACGTTTGAGAGAACATATTTTTTTGAGGGAACTTCTATGTCTTAATCCTTTAATAGTCTCGCCCAACTTGCTCTTGAACTTCTATGTCTTCCTTTTTTTCGAACACCTCTCTCTCATTTCCATCTCTCAGGTTATATGTGTTGGAACACGTGGTATCAGAGTCAATGGTTAGATCAGACTTCTTGTATCGAAAGTCTTCTCGACAAAGGTGGTCAGGTGGCGGGTAGCGTTGAGTATAGTGGCACAACGGCGGTACAAGTACAAGTGTATATGGTTGGATAAGCTTCTGTCCGCTTGAGGGGGAGCATAATGAATTGATGACTCACATTTGATAAGAAATTTAGCAGTCTGATAACATTGCTTGATAAGAAATTAGTCCCATTCTATTAAGTTGAATATGTAAAATTGCACGTATCTTGGGCGGGACGAATGGCATAATGTACATGGAACCAAACTAAAAGAAAGGGAAGCTTTGTTGAACTTAATAAGTCGGGTTCAAGGTTTTGTGTGATGAAGAAATTGGCTTAATTAAAATGGTGTACTTAATTTTTATCAGATTACCATCAAACTATATTCTGAGGGTCCGTTTAATCTGCAAAATGAAAGTACTGGACAGAACAGTACAGGACAGCACAAGGAAGAACAGGACAAATATTTATAGTATTGAACAAATTTTGTTTTGTATGATACTTGATAGAGGAAATGTTATTTTGCTGATTTAGACAAGTTGTGCTGAGGACAAAAAGTTGTCCCATGGTTCTGTGGGGGACAAGAATATTTGATTTTGTCCAGTCCATTGACCCCCAGTTTGTCCAGTCTCAGCAGCAGTTTTAAAATCAAACACATTACAACAGAAGTTGTCCTATCCATTACCTTATTTTTTAGCAGATCAAACGCACCCTGAGTGTTTAATATTGTAGCCATTTGTTTTGGTGAAAATTATGAACAATTAAAAGGGAGATGGAGTATATTAATGTCCATACACTAAACAAACTATCCCAATTAGCCCTTTTAAAGTTCCCTTAGAGATTGTAGAGTTGAAACTTGAAAGAGTAAATATTGAGCATCGTATTATAAGTTAGAACTTAGATTTATACGTAATTGAAAATGTGGTGTTCAAAACTCACTTGTGTTAGCGGCCAATAACTAATAAGTCAGTTTTGTAAAGATGAATTAGACCTCGATATTCATGACATGGTATCAAAGCTTATGTGGTCTGTCATTGGGCTTCTTACATCGTTCACGCTTCAGGCTCATTTGGTCGGGATGAAGCGTGAAGAGGTGTGTTAGCGGTCAATACTTGATGGAATTTAGTCCCACATCGGATAGATAGGATTCTTGATATCGATATTCGTGACAACTTGTATAATTCTTCTTAATCATTTTTTTGAAGAATATAATTATTCTTAATCTAATGTGAACGCCTAAAGTGAAAAAATGTCTGACATTTTAAAAACAAAAGGACATAACACGCTTTAATATCCCTTTTTGTTCTTCAAAAATGGTTTTAAAAAAAGAAAAGAAAAGGTGTATGTCCTCCTTATTGTTTGTTTTCCTCTTTTTTTTATACATCAGAAATATAAATTGTTCCCACCAAGATTTAATCCCTGAACATTCTCCTAGTCCTATCCAACCTATGTCCCCAGCTCTTACTGCTTAAGCTAACCTATGGGAACATTTGTTTTCCTTTAATGCATCTTTAGCTTATAGAACAACAATAATATAAAATTTTATCCGGAACTACATTGCATTCATAGTCAAAAACATTGCAATTAAGGCCCTGTTCAACTAAGGAGAGGAAGGAGGAATTTTTAAGAAGGAAAGGGGAGGTGAGGTAAAACATAATTAATTATGTTTGACAAAACTATCTTCATTTTTTTTAAATTAAAATCATATATTATCCTTGTTTGAATACTTAAAATTTAAGTATTTGTTTTTTTGTCAACAAAAAAAATTAAGTTTTCTACTCATTATGTTTTTTTTTGACATAATATATCCATTAAAGTTTAATCCTTATTTTGAGTTTATAGAATTAAGGATAAAAAAGTAAATTACTTCTCCCTTCCCTCCCCTCGTTAAAAAATTGAACCAAACATAAATTTTTTAAATTTCCCCTCCCCTCTCTTCCAACAACTCCGAACCCAACACAGCCTAAGATGTATAAAAGGACTATTATAGAGGATTAAAATTACTATTAAAATTTAATAAATATTAAATTTTAAAAACCTTAATTTTATAGGGTTTATAAATATATAACTCTTATTTATTTCTAATAAAAAAATATAAGAATAAAGAAAAACTATATTTTTGTAAAACCAAAATGATTTGTTATATTTCGAGTTTAAACTCAAGGTTTGGAATGCAACCGTATTTGCCTTTTGGGGAGAGTTTACCTCTGATTTAATCTATACAATTATGCATTGAGAATATTCAATTCACACAAAAACGTGCAAAATTTTAAGGATACAAATAAAATAAAAAGATATATTTAAGGAAATATTCCCTTGAAAAGTAAATATTAATATTTTAAGAAAATAAAAATAAAATATTAAATTTGATTGTGAAAATAAGATAAAAAATAAATATTGTAATTGTGATCATAGCAAATCAACATTTCCATAATATTGAAGAGAATGTTAGATTTTACCAATACAACCTATATGATAAATATTAAATGATATAAAGTAAATATTAGAAAAGGTAGAGCATAAATATGGAAGAAAAAAAAATAATATGCATTGAAAATAACTTTAGTTGTATCTTTCTTGTTTATGTTTTTAAGTTTAGTTATATTAAATGAAATTTAAATGGAAACCAAATAAAATAAACATAATTTCTTATTAAAATAATTTATTAATAATTTTGTTTTCCTTCTAAAAAAATAATGTTTAAATTTTTTTACACAAAATAAGACTCAATAATTAATCTATCAACTTAAATTGAGTTGTTTTTCTCCCTGTAGGATAGCTCGAGTGGTTAGAACTGAGAGACATGGGTTGGGTAGGAGGAGGTTCAGGGTTCAAATCTTGGCGGGAGCAATTTATATTTCCGATGTATCAAAAAAAAAATTAAGTTGTTTTCAGACAAATCACATTGAGCTGAAACATATTTAGAATTTTTTTAATTTTAAAGTGACCTTATAGCTATAAAAAATATTGAACTAAATTTAATAGAGGTGTGTTTTAAAAATAAAGGCCTTCACGGTTCGGTTTGGATTGATTTGAACGTAAAAATTCATCCGATCCAAAGATAAATTTACTCGGGTTTCAGTTTTGGATGACCAATTAATAATTAGATCCATTCAATTTAGTGTAGTTTAATTTAGATCAGTTGGATATCTAACTAACAAATTGAATTTTTTATTAAATATTAATATTGGAAATTGCTGTAAAATAATAGGTTTGACAAAAAATACAACATATAATATTATAAAAAATAATATTGTGGAATGTCAAATATTGATTATACTATTATTGTAATAAATTAACAATTGCATTTGAAACATATTAAATAGAAATAAAGATTAAATTAAACTACTAATTAAAATTATAAGAACTAAAAATCAACAAATATTAGGTTGATATAAAAGATAAATAAATATTAAAATGTATGCGTGCAGTTTTGTTCAATTTTCACAAAATGACATTCAAACACACACAAAAATTAATTTTTGTGCGATTTTCAATGTGATTTTTTTGGATCGATTTGAATTTGAACATATCTATTTAAAAGTAGTTTATTATTAAAGGTAATCGTTATAAGTTATATTAATAAGCGATTATAATTAATTGATAATGTGAATTTAGACATCGTAAAATAGGGAAATAGTATATTCCTAAAAAAATTCTTTTTGAACCAACGGTAACTTCCATTGTTAAAACGAGTATTGTCATGATTTCAAATTAGGTAGAAAATACAACTCTCTATAAAACCCATATGATACAAGACAAATAACTCACAATTTGTTTTCTGGTTTATCGTAAATCTTGTCACAATTCGTTGCAACTATGACCGGAAGAAAGGTGAAACTTGCCCTTATCTCTGATGATTCGGCAAGGAGGGCAACCTACAATAGAAGAAAGAAATCTATCGTGAAGAAGGTGACAGAACTCACCACTCTTTGTGATATTCCTGCTTGTGCTATAATTTCAAATCCTTTTAACTCTCAAATAGAGTTCTGGCCAAATCAAGAGGGGGCCAAAACGGTGATTGAGAGATATCAAAGTTCATCTATGAAAGATTTAACTAGGAACGTTAACCATGAAAGATTTGTCAAGCAGATGATTGATAAATCCATGGGTAAGCTAAGAAATTTGAAACAGGAGAATCGAGATAACGAGCTGAATTGTCTTATGTTTGAGCACATGCAGAACAATAAGTTGTCAGACAACCTGAGTGCTGAAGAATTGGATGATTTTGATAAGTTTGTTGAGAAGAAGCTGAAAGAGGCTGATGATGCAATTAATAAACTTAATTGATGATTTTGTTATTTATATATGTTTTAATCCTTGTTATGCATTTTTTTCCCTTAATCAAGGTTTTATCCCATTAAATTTTCCTTGATAAAGTTTTAATAGAGCAGTGGGATTCCTACACCTTGGGTTTTGGTCTAGTCCCCCCACAAGTAATTTGCATCTTTTTGTTTTATTTTTATTTAATATATTTCACTAAAGTACTTCTTAGGTGGCTTATTTGTAGCGGCCAACATTAGTTGAAATATCTTATTAGTAGCCACCTTTGTACCCTTTTGACCTTTTATTAAAAAAATCTATTTTAAAATATGTGTTCTAATTTTGATGTTATTTAAATCGCAATTCTAATTGTTGCTGTGAGAGCCTTCAAGTGTCTTTATCATTAGCTTATCTGAATAAAATTCAGGGATTCAAATGATATTTCTTTATGGTTATAAATATTGTCTTTGAATTGTAATCTTCTATCAAGCGTTCCTCCATGAATTTGAAACTTTAAAGTAAGAAGAATAAGTATTTATT
Source organism: Trifolium dubium (assembly GCA_951804385.1). Classification (NCBI taxonomy): domain Eukaryota; kingdom Viridiplantae; phylum Streptophyta; class Magnoliopsida; order Fabales; family Fabaceae; genus Trifolium; species Trifolium dubium. The sequence goes on from OX638064.1 coordinate 51,281,966, forward strand.
TCAACATTAGTATCTTAGTTAAAAGGGTTAAATATATTTTTGGTCCGCATAAATATACTAAATTTTAGTTTTAGTCCTTCTAAAATTTTTCTTCGACTTTTAGTTCCTATAAAAAAATTTATCTTCACTTTTGGTCCCTCCTTCTAAATAAACTAGAATGCTTATTTTTGAATAAATTTTTGCAGAAAAGTTTATAACATTAGATCACCCACAATGGTGGGTTGAGAAAGGTGTTGAGATGGGAAAAAATATTAAAATATGAAGGAGGAAGGTGTTTAGAGGAGAGAAGTGATGAGAAGAGTTATACTTGTTTACACTGACAGTGCAGGCCACGCGGCGCGCTGTCATTTGGCCAAATCTGACGCGTGTAGTACACGCGGGAACAGCGCGCGTGACGCGCAGAGGGTGCGCGGAAAGAGAAAGTTGAGTGGATAGAGGTGACACGCGGCGCATTCTTATTGGACGACGGGATTTTAATTACATCTTTATCTTTAAACTCAATTATTTCATTGCAAATTAATTTTTTATTTTTTTATTTTTTCACCAAAATTCGTAATTTTTTTTTCTCTATAAATAGAGACTTGGTTTATTTGATTTGGACACAGAAAAAAAATCGAATTTTTCACTACTTTAATCATATTATTAGTGTTAATTTTGAAGTTTAAGTATTTTTTTTGTTAGTAAAATGAATCCTAATAGATCTTTCAATAAAAAAAATTATTTAAATAAATTTTGTTAAGTGTTTATTATTTTAATTTAATTTTAATCGATAATTGTAATTTTATTTAATTATAAAAACAAAAAATTTAAATTTAAATAAGAATATGAAATAAAAAGTGGTGGGGTAGAGAAAGTGGTGGGGTAGAGTGTTGAATGAAAAAAAAAACATTGGAGAGGTTAAGGGTTGAGTGTGTGTTGAGAGATGATGTGGAGTGTAAAAAGTTGTGTTGAGAGGAGAAATGGTGTTTAGACCATTGTGGGTAGTCTTATAATAATCTCTCTCAAAAACAAAATAAGAATTTTTATCAAAACAGGATTTAATTATGAATTTTTATATTTTTTGTGGTTAAAAATTCATATTAAATTTATGTTTTGTTAAAAAATTCCAAATTGTTTTAGAGAGATTTTCATAACATTTTACACATTTTTGCACAATTTTGTTAAAAAAAATACAAAGGTTATAGATGAGTTGAATTAAAAATAGAGACTAAAAATGGTGATTGAAAATTTTATAAGAAAAGTCGAAGAAAAATTTTCGAAAGACTAAAACTAAAATTAGGTATGTTTATAAGGACCAACAATATATTTGACCCTAATTAAAATATAAAAACAATATAGGTAAACTTGGAGGCGTGTGGCTTATAAAAATTATGGGAGGGTTGATATAAGTTGCCAAGTATTTTTTATCAAGAATCAAGAACCAATAAGCAAGAAAGTAGAGAGAAAAATGAGAATTAAAATAAAATTTGAGAGAATATTTTTATAAAGAACGATACATAGATTATTTTTGGTCGAGACCGGAGTATCCACTGTCGAACGCAGTGATTAATCCCTCGCTAAATTGGAGGCACCTCAAAGGGTGGGATAGTTGGCCCAGAGATTGAAAGTTGCTCTATACCCAAAACGAACGATACATAGATGTTTGTGTAAAATATATTTTAAATTTTAATAATATTATAACAACATAAATTAAATTTAAATAATTTATATAAACCCTCCGAAATTTTCTCTAGTGATTATTTATCTTATTTATTTGTAATAATTTAGTCCTTTATTTTTTTTGTCATTTAGATCTATTATCTCTTATAATCGCACGTATAAAGTGAAATCTTTTTTATTAAAATTAAATAAACACAATCCACTTAGGTTGGTTCAGTGTTATTGGTTTGAGATCTGAGAGTGTGCTCCTCTTCAAGGTCGCAGATTCTCTTCTCTTCAGTACCAATTTAAATCTTTATTATCTTCTTCCTTAAACAAAAAAAGAATCAGCTCAATACAGCTTCATTTTGTATAGATGTATGCATGTGTTATGTATGTTCTTCTTCTAAACTCAAAAATAAAAATTCAAATTATCAATAACCCGACAAATTGTTTGTCAAAATATCTTTTAAATCTCGAGGACTAGAGTTTGAACTATGGTATGCTCACATATTAACTTTTAAAAAGGTAGAATTATACACACTAGCAGCGAAGAACCTATACATAAATTACGAGTGCGGCTAAAAATTTTAAACTAGCTTATAATTTATTTTGATAAGTTAATTTAATTATCTTATAACTTTTTATTATTTTGACAATAATTAGCTTATAAGTTATTATTTTTATTCAAATTTTACACATATTATCTTAGTTGAAAAAAAATATATTAAATAAACGTAGTTTTACCTTATTTCATATTTATATGCTAGTTCAATTGCTAATTTTATTCAATAACTACAAATTTAATTGGTTATCTACTATTATTTGTCAAAAAAAGTCAAATTATTATAAAAATGATCTATATAACATAAAATAAGACTCTACATTTTTATTTTATTTTTGATAATCAATAAGACTCTACATATAATAATGAAAGACATAAAATCATCAATTATAGATTATGAACTAATATTTACATTAACACTCGAACTAAATATATGTGTACTGAAAGACTTACAATCATCGGTAATAACCTTTATTTTTTATTTTTTGAATATGGATAGCCACACCAAGGCCCAAGCTCTGAGAAGGTCCGCCCATGGTCACTAGCCTGGCCAACCAATTTTTTTTTGATAAAAATAAAAAGGTGGGAAATTTCCAGTTCAAATCTCGGTCTAAAAAATAATATCTTTAATAGCTTCAACTGAGTCACACTTACGAGAATATTATTTAAAATTACTTTGATTTGAAATATAAGCAAAAAATTTAAAACAAAATTATCAAAAAAATTGAGGTATTTTGGTTACCAAATACATTATACCAAAAAAGTTGAACCAAATTAAATATATTGTAACAAAAAAAATTGAGCCAATTATATTAATTATATTTTACCAAATTTTGCTTATATTTCATCCCGAGGTAGTAATAGGCTAATAGCAATATATTAAAGGTGCGATTGTTGATGACACATGGCTTTCAACTATTTCTTAATAGAATTTATTCTGATAGTCTCGTGAGTAACCTCAGTCCCTTATTATAAGTCCATTTTTTCTCAAAAAAAAAATCCATTTCAATAATTTTTACATATATTAAAAAAAATTGTAGTGTAATTATTATGTATGTCTAGTTTGTGCGTGAATTTTACTCGGTTGTCATTTGTTTGTATGTGTATTTAATTTAACTTTTAGTATTACAATGTAATTTAGAAGTAATAATTAGAAGTATGTGTAAAAGAAAAAAATAATAAATACAACTAATACTCCATTTGTATAGAGCTTATATTTAGTGGCTATATTATTTTTTGAAAGATATCTTATAATTAGGGACCAATGAATGTTAACTCGGTTGGTAATTGCAAGAACATTTGTTTTTAGGGTGTGATTTGAACTTGTATTGTCTACTTATTTATCTTTAAAGAGTGAAATTCTATACAATATTATTTGACAAAAAAGTTTTGATATTGATGACCACAACTAATTAATTGTGTGTGTCGTTACAAATAGTTATAATTAAATTCAAACACTTTTAATAATAATTTGATTATATTTAATTGTCAGCGTAATTTTTTTCTAATTACAACGTGTGTAATTATTTTTTATATATTATACAAATATAGAAAATAATATATTCTTATAGTATTTACTTTTTCAAGCCGACGGTAATATCCATTGTCCAAATAAGGATTGTCATAATTTCAAATAGGGTAGCAAAAATAACTCTTTATAAAACCTACACGATACCAGATAAATAACACACAATTTTTCTGCTTCTGGTTTATCATATATTTCGTCCCAATTCATTGCAACCATGACTAAAAATAAGCTGAAATTTGCCTATATCTCTGACGATCGGGCAAGGAAAGCAACCTACAACAAAAGAAAGAAAGGCATCATAAAAAAGGTGACCGAACTTACTATTCTTTGTGGAATTCCTGCTTGTGCAGTAATTTCCGACCCTTTTGATTCTCAAACAGTATTCTGGCCAAATCGTGAGGGAGTCAATAAGGTGGTTGAGAAGTATCAGAATTCATCTGTAAAAGATGAAACCAAAAATATGAACCAAGAGAGTTTCATCATGCAGATGATTACTAAAGCTAGGGATAAGCTAAGAAACCTACAAAACAACAATTGTGAGAAAGAGCTTACTCGTCTTATGTTCGAGTACATTCAAAATAACAATCTTTCAGATGACCTAACTATCGAAGAGCTTGAAGAATTTGATAAGCTTGTTGAGAAGAAGCTGAATGAGCTTGATGCTGAGATGAATAATCTTAATTGATCAAATTCTATTTTAAAATTTTTGTTTTGATTTTCATGTTAGTTAAATTGCAATTCTGATTGTTGCTTTGAGAGCCTTGTAATGTCATTGTCATTAAGTTCATCTAAATAAAGTTATTGGATTTAATCTTGTCTTCAAATTGTAATTCTTCTTTTGAATTTGAAACTTTAAAGTAAGAAGAATAAACATTTATCGAAGCAATAATATCTTAGTTAAAAAATAAAAAGAACATTTTCAATCAATATATTGTGTTCAAGTGGTTATTGAACTTTATTAAAGGATGAATTATGGGATGACCTCGGGTCAAACAATTCACCAGAGAAATTTTACTTATCTTACGGCTGAACTTTTGAGTAGTAGAGGCTTATTTTCCTAAAAACAAGAGTGTTAATACTAGATGTCAAATTACTAACACGATTATGCTCTTTTGCAAGATGTTTGGGAAAAAGTTCTGAAATCGATTTTATCTTTCCAAACTCGATTCTAGTCGAAGCTAGAATTCGGAGCTTTCATAGTCATTAAATCACTTTAATTTTAATTAGTATGCAGCAATTTTAAACAAATATTGTCCCGTCTTACCCTTGCTCTCTGTAAGCTGCGGTTACTGTTACTTCTTTCTCTTAGGTTGAAGAAGAAGAAAGACAAACCACTTGGGCTGACATGAACCAGGCCCAAAGTTTTATCTTAGTTTTCTTTTTAATTGTTTCGTCAACTATCAAGTAAAGCAAGCCTCAATTCTTTTTATTTTGTGACCCAACCGGCTACTCAAGTTTATTTTCGTGTTTTCCTTTTATTTTTTATAAGATGCTCCTTATTTCATTTTATTTTGGCACAAATTGCTATGGTTAAGTTTTTTTTTTTTGTGTCAAAAGTTGTTTTTCTTTCATTTATTTGTCAAAAAAATAAAATTAGTTTACAAAGTTAAAATAACTAAATAGTAAAAAAAATTACTGTCTTCAACATTAAAATAGGAATGACAAATAGTCTACACCATGCTAATATAAGTAGGAGTAATCTCTATCTCTATTATATACATTACGATAGGTTAACGGAGCTCTCTCATGCATTCTCAGGAAAATTTGCTTACGTGGCATTCAATTAGAGTTTCTTTAAAAAAAATTTTATATTTTTTTTAGATATTTTTTTTAGCATAATTTGGTTACATTCTTAGAAAAATTTGTTTAGGTGTTATTCAATTAGAACTTCACTAATTTTTTTTGTAAAGATTTTTTTAATTAACTTAAACAATTAAAATAAAAATTATGGATAACAACAACTTAATTTGTTTTAACTCTAGCATAACAAGTCCGAATATAATTTAACTATATATAAAAAACACATTCATCGTGAGAAACACATGACATTCATTGTCAAAGAATTTGAACATCAGTTTAGATTGTTCGTGGCTCATGTTTAATCCAGATATTCTTGAAGTTGCGACGTTAAAATTGATGTATGATTCTATTATTATATCAATTATAAATTACATTTAAGAAATTCTCAGTTATGCATATATGAAATTGTTTATTAATTTTTCCTTTCAAGTTTTTTTAGAACTTATGAAAAGAATATTTCTCTTATTATTGTTGTTATTATTATTATTGTTGTTGTTATTATTATTATTATTATTTCTTTTACTAAAACACTTTGACAAATATCACTGTGAATAAATTGTATGAATCAATGTTTATAATCATTGTTGAAATCAAATATATTGATGATGATATTTGGTGGTATCAGTCGTGTCAAAAATATAATATATAAGAAGATCATGGCACAAAGTACTAATGCAATAGAGTCAAAGACATACATCAAAAGTAGTTCTACGGTAAGCATCTAAAATTTTCATTTAAAAAACCAATTTTCATAGATTAACTATTTCATCTTAACTTATTAAATCTATAGATTAACTTTTTCTTCTTGACTTATTACTATCAATAATTTTGTGTACTAATAAGTTTCATATTCTATATTTTCTAATTTTTTATCATTGCAATTCATACTTTATATTTTTCAAATTTTTATCTGTGCAATTCATACTTTATATGTTCTAATATTTTATCAATGCAATTCACAAGATCTTATAACAAAGTTTGATGAAACAGTAGAGGAGAAGGTCAAAGATAGAACTGCTTTAGATGTCGTAGATTTATGCTCACATAAAATTGATGGTATATCAGTTAAGAGAGCTAACCTTGATGAAGCTGATTTATCCACAACCAAATATATGAAGACCATATAAAAATTAAGAAAGATTAGACAAATTTATGATCGTCAAACAACAGATTTTCATTGTTTAATTTTAATGCATTATTATGTACTTTTTTATTGACAACTTTATTCAATTTTGTCATTTAATTTAATAGACCGATGTTTTCATTCATTGATTATTATGCATTATTACTCACATTGATAGAATTAATCTTAAATTTGTTTGGTGAAATATATTGTTTTCGGTAATACATTTTGATTATTTTTAAATGTGCTTTAATACTCTCTTCATTCCTTTTTATTTATCGTTTTTTTAAAAATATTTGTTTCTAATTATTTGTCGTTTTGACAATTTAGGTTATATTTTACCTATTATACCTTTCTTTCTATTTTTTTGTAACAAAATTTATTTGTATTTATTTTTGACATAAAGTTTGTTATAAATTTTGCACCAAAAAATAAAAAAAATTTACAATTTTTTATTTGGTGGTTTTTGTTTTTTTGAAAGAGAAAGTGTTTATCTTCCGATGTACCAAAAAAAAGGAAAGAGAAAGTGTGTGTGCAAAAAAAAAAGAATTTATTGGTGGATTAAAATTAGGACATATATTCTAAAAAGATGAGTATAATAGGAAATTATTTAATAAAAAGTAATTTTTATAAAGGGTAAACAAACATTTTTGTAAAATCTCTAAAAGATAATCTTTAAATTATTTAATGTCAAAATCACTTATTTTTTAATCTGTAACAAAAAGTAATTATTTTAAATCACAAATTGTTTTCATATAAAAAATTTCTAAAATATTAAGAGACAATTTTAACACTTAATTTATAACAAAAAAAATTAGTGAGGATTTTGTGATATGCAAGGTTATCAAGGAATTGTACTTTTTTTTTTGTTACTCCCTCCGTCCTATTATATAAGCTCATTTACTACAAAAGTTTAGTCCCAAAATATAAACCCTTTTACAATTTTTGTATTCCAATGCAACTTAGTAGTAATAATTAGGGGTATGTATAAGCAAAAAAGTAATAAATGTACCTAGTAAATTGTAAAGGGGCTTATATTTTGGGACTAGACTTTTGTAGTAAAAGTGCTTATATAATGGGACGGAGGGAGTATTTGAAATTTACATGTAGATTAGTACCAAATAGGTTGAATTGAGAAGTTGAGAGAAAGATGGAGAAATATATTTAAATATATACTGCATTTAAAAAAAATGTAGTTTGATGAAATTTAGTTGAATAAATCTACAATAAACATTTATTAAAAAAATATATAGTTTGATGAGATTTAGTTGAATAAATTTAGAATAAATGTTTTTAAAAAAAATCTATTATAAAGGTAGTTCAATTCTAAAACTTTAACATAAACGCTCTATTAAAGAAAATTGTTGTAAATAACAAAAAAAAAATTATATGAAATAGTTATACAATATCAAGGAACGATTTTTTACATTTTATTCTAACACAAAAATAAGTGGCTAATTAGTTTATTGAAACACAAGTGATACACCAAACTTATCAATGAATAAAAATATGTAGTTTTATGAGATTCAGTTGAATAAATCTATAATAAACGTAGAATATTACTGAATATGAAAGTTTTTTTTGACAAAAAAAAGTGTTTTGTACTATTCAAGGTTTGTCTATTTTTTTTATTATTTTGCTTTGGAAATATATATGTGGATTACTATGAAACAGGTTGAAACAAGGTGAGAGAATGACGAGAGTTTTTATTTTTATTTACAATATATTTTTTTAAAAAAATGTAGTTTGATGAGATTTAGTTGAATAAATCTACAATAAATGAAGGAAAATAATTGAATGTGAGAGTTTTTTTTTTTACAATAAAATGTGGAAGTTCTGTAATATGCATGAATTTCTATTTCTTTGTATTTTTTTGTTGTTCTTCAAATTTACACGTGAATTTCTGCAAAATATGTTGAAACAAGATGAAAGAAACAATCTCTAATGAGCATATTTACGGAGGTCTCTCTCATGAACAAAATTTCACGAAACAATCTCTAATGAATCAAAGTTTTTTTTGTAATTTTACGAGAACGTATATTTCTATGAGGATTTATATTTCTACCCATATATTTATAAGAGGACTATTTTTTTTTTTTTGTAATTTCTATAGGAGCTATATTTATACTCATGTATGAGTTTTTTTTGTAGTTTTTACGGAATTATATTTCTACGAATGTTTTAATACGAAATTGATTACATGAGACGAAAGACTTTTTTTAATAAGAGCTTAGATATTTATACACATATGAATACGGAAAACCTTTTTTTTATAATATGACTTATATTAACACTCCTGTAAATATGAGTGTCTTTTGATTTTATAATTTACATGATGATCAATATTTATACCCATATATTAATACACGACCCTATTTTTTTTGTAATTTCAATGAGGACTAGAAACGAAAAAATGTGTGAGTTTTGTGATATGCAAGGTTGTTTATTTATTTGAATTTTTTTTGTTCTAAGAAATTACATCTAGATTGCTACCAACCAAGTTGAAACAAAGTGAGAGAATGATGGGAAAATATATCTTAATTTATACTGTATTTATAAAAACATGTAATTTGATGAGATTCAGTTGACGAAAAAATGTGGGTGTGGGTGTTTCGTGATATGCAAGGTTGTCTATTTCTATGTATTTTTTTAAAATTTATATATGGATTACTACGAAACAAGGTGAAAAGATGATGAAAAAATATATTCTATTTTACATTTAAAAAATGTAGTTTGATAAAATTAAGCTGAATAAATCTATAATAAACGTTAAAATTCGCTGAATGTGAGTTTTTTTTTGGCGAAAAAATGTGAGAGCTTTGTGATTTAAAAAAATATCTGTCAAAAAAATTATTTACTCCAATAATTTATATTTAAACAACTCATAAGATATAATATCTCAAATTATTATTGAATAATAAAATAAAGTAATCAAATAATAATTTAGAATAAATTAAAAAATAATATTAAAAAAGAAAATAATCCCGTGCACGGCACGGGCTAACATACTAGTTTATATAATTTAAATATAATAAGTGTGATTTCATGTGCGGATTTGACACTACCCAAATCTGAACTCAAAATATCAGGTGTCACCCAAAATATTTAAGCCTTTATAAATAAATAAAATTGTTTTTAATTAATTTTTTTTTATAAAATAAACAAATTTGGGAGAATCAAAATTAAATGATGATTAATTAATTAATTAATTAATTAATGAAAAAGATACGGTAGTAGTTCAGGAAAAAACACTAAAAAAAACCGCGAAATACTCGCGTTTGAAAAAATCCCTCCAAAACGAAGTATCCACGTCATCGATCCGCGAACTCTACAATTCAACCAATCAGCACACACTAATCATTCCTATATAAACTATTCCACACCCAAAACCAATACACAACACAAATTCTCCACTCTCTGTTTTCTCTCGTTTTTCTCTTTTCGTTTCAATCTCTTCATTTTGATCAACAATGGCTCCTAAGGGTGAGAAAAAACCAGCAGAGAAGAAACCCGCAGAGACAGCACCACCAGCAGCAGAAAAAACTAAAGCCGAGAAGAAGATCCCAAAGGAAGCATCATCAACCGACAAAAAGAAGAAGAGGACCAAAAAGAGCGTTGAAACCTACAAGATCTACATCTTCAAGGTTCTCAAGCAAGTTCATCCTGACATCGGAATCTCAAGCAAAGCTATGGGAATCATGAACAGCTTCATCAATGATATCTTCGAGAAACTCGCTCAGGAATCTTCTAGACTCGCGAGATACAACAAGAAGCCTACTATCACTTCTCGGGAGATTCAGACTGCCGTTCGTCTTGTTCTTCCCGGTGAGCTTGCTAAGCACGCTGTTTCTGAGGGAACTAAGGCGGTTACCAAGTTTACTAGCTCTTGAATAGATTCATTAGTTTAAATTAGGGTTTATTTGATGTAAATTTTGGATCGATTTGTTTCGATTTTGATGCTTCAATGAACTATCTAGAATGAAATATATTTTTTTTGCCTGAACAATTTTAGTTACCTTGATTTAGAGCTTGTTTGAATGACTTCTCAAAAACAGTTTTTTAATTTCTAAAAATTAAAAACTAAAAAACTTGATTGATAATTCAATTTTACAAAACTGTTTTCAAAAATTGTTTTTTATTTATGAGTTTTTAAAACTAAAAAAGTAAAACAGGTGTAACAAGTTTTGCTTTTCTCTTTTTAAAAACAGTTTTTGAAAACACTTTTGTAAAACACATTTTAAAAACTAAAAACCAAAATTGTTTCAAACAGTAATTTTCTTATTGTTGCTGTTTATTGTGTTTCTCTTATCCTAAATATCATGAATCTCATTGTTTCTTGCTAGAGCATTTCAATTTTGTATGTTTCTTGTATTAATTTTTTTGTTTGTTTTTGTTTTTTAACGGCTCTTGTATTAATTGATTGCGGATAAGTGAATAGAACAAGTGATTAGGGTTCATAATCTCTATAGTTGGGAAAATCTTTTAAATCTCTAGAGTATAATTTCGGTGAAGTCTTTGGAGATCAATTTCAATGAACTAAAATATCTTAGGGCATGTTTGAATCAGTTTTTAAAAACTGTTTTTTAATTTTTAAAAATTGAATAATTAAAAACTTGTTTGAATGTATAATTTTGTAAAATAGTTTTAAAAAATGTTTTTCTTTTTCTCTTTTATAAAATTAAAAAACAAAAACACCTGGTTTTCTTTTCAAAATTCACTTTTCAAAAACCACGGAGTGGCATTCATGTAATTAAGTGGAACTTTTCTTTTGTTTTTGTTTGATTAAAATAACATAAACAAGTTCCTTCTACTCTTCACTCTCGCCCTCTTCCATGACCGATTTCTCTCTCCGTCAACCCCATGGTTAGCTCGCTCTACTCTTACTCTCACTCTCTTCCATGGGCGATTTCGTCTTCAGAAATTTGTCGTGGTTAGCTCGGTTGGGGTTTTTCTGCAAGTTATAAGATTGTGTGATTTGGGGTTTAGGGTTGATTGCAAAGTTGTGGTTTCTGTTAATTTTCCTTCTGTTTCTTAGTGATTCATTACTTAATTTTGTACATTTTTGTTCCTTTTCAGTTTTTGTAAAATGGGTTGTTTCTATTATAGTTGAATTTGTATGCTATTGTATGCTTTGTCTAAATGAATTGTAGTTGCATAAGATTTTCACATGATGAACATGTTTTGCTTAATTAAGAGCAAAGAAAATGGATTCTACTTTAAAGCTATATTGTTTGTTCAAAATCAGAATAGGTGGTTGTTCAAAGCTATATTGATGTAATTTTCATTAGAAATTGAGGCAGGGAAATTGAGTGGTGAGTTGAAAATGGGAAATTGATGTACTTTTAATGCTTATTAGGATTTAGAATTGTGCTTACAAAGTCACTGATCTGTTTTATAGCTTAAAAAAATGGATGTAGTTATTGTTCAATTGCAATTTGTGTTGAGTATGCTAATAGCTTACTACATAAGTGCTTATAGCTTATTAGTGCTTAGTTGTGATAATAGCTTATTCATTAGGTACTGTTAAGTGAGTGAGTGATTGAATCCGGTCTTAAATTTATGTTCCTCTCATGCAAGCTTTTGATTGTTTATTATTAGCTTATGATTGTCAAATTAGGAACATTAGGGGTGACAATAGGACGGAGTAGAAATATGTAGTAATCACTCAACTATGATTAGAAGGATTGAATTAGAAGGATTTGCTTTGCTTTGCTTACTAAATGGTTAATATATTGTATACATACATGAATTGAAGGAGAAATCATGAATTACAGTACAGTGGAATAAAACATGTAGTATCATTTCCAAGTGCGTGCAGAAATGAATATATGATGGATTTTGCTTTGCTTTGCTTACTAAATAGAAGGATTTGATCAATTTTGTTTTCTCTATAGCTTGTATGTTTTCTTTATGTGGTTGAAGCTGGAAGGTATATAAATATAAGCAATTAATAAATCAAAGCTTTATGTGTTTGTTTGTTATTGTTGTTAATATCAATAACTTTTATCTAATATGTTTTCTCATGTCATCATTTCATATATGATGGATGATATGTTTCTATTTCTAATTTGAATCATCATTTTTTTTGGGTCTGTTTCTGTTGATCACTTGATCATCACTATCATCGTCGTCGTCATTTATCACGTATAAGTTTCTGATTCAGCTGAATATATTATTGCAATTTGCAATCAGTATTTTTGAAGGGTTTAGTAAGACTAGTATATACTTGTAGAGCTGTAGACATGTTTGTAAGAGTTACATAAGTTGTTTTCTGCATGTAGCTTATTTTTTTAAGTTGTTTTCAGCTTAGACAGAGTTTTTTTCATTCCATATTTGATTTTAGAATTAGCTATTTCATGATACATGTTTATCGAATAAGCACTTAAATAAGTTTTATCAGCTGGATTTAATGTGATCAGGCTGCTGCATTGTAGTTATCATGATTGAATAATACGTTAGTTCAGAGAAGTTAAACAAGGAGATATCTGTAGCAGTATAAACATGTAGGCACTATCAATGGCTCTATGTAGCTACTAAGATTTCATTAGAATGTTCTTGTTTGCATGATTTATATCAATGGAATTTCTGTTATGTTTATGGACACCATTTTCATGCATTATGTTCAATTTTTTTTTTAGAATCAAACTTGGCAACTAGTGTTGACATTAGTGATGCAAAGCTTTGGTCCGATTTTGTTAGTAAGGCTTTCATTGACATTATGGTGACTGAAAGTGCTTTTGAATATATATATGACAGGTTTTAAACAGAATTGATACTGATATAGATGAGGATTCTTCGTCTGATGCAAGTGATGATGAGTTTGCGGACTTTCTCATTAGTAGTATGCTTTATGATTATCACCAAAAATACTTTAATAAATCAAAGGTTTTGACATCTTCATTGTCTGGTCGTGAGTTTGTTGACATCAAAAATACTTTATGAGTTTGTTGCTACATTTTTATTCATAATTGGCCATAATGTTCGTCATAGAGTTGCTTCAAATTGCTTTCAACATTCCACGGAAACAATCTCACGCAATTTCAAGGAAGTATTAAGGGCGGTGTGTCGATTGGGAAAAGAACTGATAAAGCAAGAGTCCACAGAGTTGCCTGAAAAGATCAAGAATAATCCCAAATACTATCCTTGGTTCAAGGTATGCTTGTAATGTAATTACTTTTATTGCTATTGTAGTTGTATCTTTATTCCTTGATTCTTGATTACTTATCCATATATTTTGGGTTATGCCTTGTAGAATTGCATAGGTGCAATTGATGGTACACATATAAGTGCATGGGTTCCTGCAGAGAAACAAATTTCATGTAGAGGTAGAAAAACAACTATCACACAAAATGTAATGTGTGCTTGTGATTTCAACATGATATTTACATATGTATATTCGGGCTGGGAAGGAAGTGCACACGATTCAAGAGTTTTTTTGGATGCAATTACTAATCCAAATGCGGGATTTCCTTGGCCACCTAGAGGTAAGTAGTTATATCAACACAAAATAATGTTTTTCTCGATGATATTTATAACGCTAACATATATTTTGTTTATTGAAGGTTCATTTTATCTTGTTGATTCTGGCTATCCATGTACCGGAGGTTTTCTCCCTCCTTATAGGGGCGAAAGATATCATGCACAAGAATATAGAGGTCAAGGTAGACAACCGAGGAGCCCGGAAGAGTTATTTAACTATAGACATTCATCTCTAAGGATGACAATTGAGCGTTGTTTTGGGGTGCTAAAAAATAGATTTCCAATTTTGAAGTTGATGCCTCCATATAAACCTTCTAGGCAACGACTCATAGTAACTGCTTGTTGTGCTATTCATAATTACATACGCAAGTGGGATTTGCCTAACGAGTTATTTAGAATATGGGAAGAAATGGATCCGATAGAACTTGAGAGGGTGAATGAAGGGCCTAACATAGAAGGGATGAACTCCAATGCTAACAATTTAACAAGGTTATCTGATGAAGGTGCAGCTGAAATGGCAAGGGATAGGAATCAAATTAAAGAAAGGATGTGGGAATACCATAACAATTAATTGAACAGATCACACTTTATATTTTATTGTATGAGACTTTAGAGTTTGTTTAGTTTATATTTTCTTGCATGAGACTTTGAAATTACTTTGGTGGTTGTTGACTTGTTGTTAGAAGTTTGCTTTGGCATATTGTCATTTTTCAATATTATAGTGTTTAATTTGTCAAAATAAATAAATTAGTATAGCGTGTAATTCGTCACAATCACATTTTTATTGTAAATCCAATAGTTTATATCTATATAGTTAATATAGATATAGGTTGTAAAAAAATATTTTAAAATTTAATATCAAATAAATTTTATAATTTTCTTGTTTTAAAAATTGTTTTTTGAAAATTAGATTACCAAATGAGTTTTCTCTTTTTTTTGTTTTGGAAACTGTTTTTAAAAATTCACTAACCAAACAAATTTTGTTTTCTTTCTTTTTGAAAACAGTTTTTAAATTCTAATTTTTAAAACACATTTTAAAAACTAAAAAACAAAAGTGTTTCAAACAGGCCCTTAGTGTTCGTTTTGTTAATTACAGTTTTTGAATGCAAATTCTTGATATTCATCTGCTCAATAATTCATTGTAACATAGCCATTGATTTATGATCTTCATCTTATAATGGCGAATGTTTTGCAGAAGTTTGGCCTCATTACTTACCTTGTTATTCTCTTCATTAGTTTCAAGGAAAACCACCTGTTTCCTCAATATTGAGACGCCGGATGCGTTAACATTTTTCATTAAAGAGCGGGAATATAAATTAGCAGTGCAGATATTAGGATATTGGATTCAGGATATTCCTTAGGTGTATATTGTATTTTCATTTGATAATTTGTAATAAAAGACTCATTATGCACATATTTTACACATGCTATTGATTCTACTACATCTAGCAAAAACTCTTTTTTTGCTGGTTTGTCATAAATACATATCTTGGTAAACAAATTAAGCTGATACTGCATCACTTGTGCTGCAAGCTCTTGGGCTGTTATGTGATGCGGCAAGAAATCATGAAAAAGTCAGCTTAACGCTTAAAGACAAGAAAGGTTCCCTTCGAATAGTTCCATCTTCAGTGTATGCCTTGGATCTATTACAAGATGCATTACATTTCATAACATGGCTGTGACTTCTAGCTGCCTTCGAACATCTGCCGCGTTGATCAACATTCTTGGTGATGGCGCAGACTTTAATGTGTCTAGTCTGAGAAAAAGAAGGCTAAGCTTTTGGATGACGGCAGGACACTAGTCTTGTCATCCTGACACAAGTGTTTTCTTGACTCTGGGAGCTTGAAGTTTCTCGAGTCCTCGAATTTCCAAGCCTCCTTCACTGACTTTCATACAATGCTTGTTGCAGTTGTTGTTGAAACCTATTGTTTCTCAACTTGTCATAGATCCACCTGCTTTGCTAGATGACAACAGCATGAATGAACCTAGCGTGAAAGATTTTGATGACCTACTTGTTGTGTGCATTGTTCAAATGGCCGTCACAACCGGCTCTGACCTTTTGTAGAAACCTCTGAATCACGAGGTATATTTTGTGATTTCTATTTCTCTTGTACTCTCAATTAAAGCTGTGTGAGTATATATATATATATATATATATATATATATATATATATATATATATATATATATATATATATATATATTTCATCTGCGTTAAAAAATGCATGCAATTTGTAGACTACCTTTTCTGCAATTTTGAGTAAAACATAAGTAACCATGTCAAGTTATCCGCGTCTTGCAGCTGACTATTTTGTTGCTTTAATTTGGTTCTTTAGCAGGTTTTGATGCATACACGTAGTGAGAAGATGCAAACTAGAATACTGGGATTGAGAATTGTTAAATATCTAGTAGATAACTTTAAAGAAGAATATTTAGTGTTGTTAGCGGAAACAATCCCCTTCCTCGGCGAACTGCTCGAGGATGTGGAGCTTTCAGTTAAATCCCTTGCTCAGGAAATTTTGCAGGAAATGGAGTCTATGAGTGGGGAGAGCCTTCGACAATACCTATGATGAAGTTAAGATTAGGAGGGTCATATTTTCACGGTATAGTTTTGGTTCACTGTGTTCACCTAGTTTGCTAATCATCACCTTCACTTGGTCTCCATTGAATCTATACCAACATATTCGTCTTTTTATTTGAATCATCACCTTCACTAATTACCTAAAAGTACATAAGTGTCCAACACAAACACCATAAGAAAGGCAAACACATGATACTGGATAGGCAGGAAGAAATGTTGTATAAGTGAAGTAAAAAAATGTCACTTAACTCACTTACATTCAGGGGATAAAATTCCATGTAGTACGTCATCCTCATCATCCGTTGGCTCGTCCTAACGGATTGAATTGGCCACCATCATTCACTTGAACTATAAGCATGTAAATGTAAAAGATTTCAATAAAAATTAGAGTGATAAAAAACCATCCAATAATATATTTGATGAGGGAACCTTTCAAACCAAGCAAAACATTGCAGCATTGTCATTATTCTCATTGATGTGGAAATTTATCTTCAAATTCATAGCAACATGACAAACTTGTTTGTTTTATGTTGTTCAATTAGAACATCACGGTGGAACCATAAAAAAGATTAAGTTAATGATAGATCCACCCTAATCCATATATACACAACACTAATTTTAGGCATCAAATGGTGCAATTTTCTATAGTTAATAATGAAAGGGGTGCCTTATTTATTTGAAGCTCTTGAAACTTGACAAAAGTTTAAATAGATTATCCATTATTGAGGATGGGATGAAAACAATCAATACACAACACCACTTCGAGTAACGAAAAAAGCGGAGAAACTCAGGTTCGCTAGGGCGGAGAAACTCGGTAACATGTTTACTTCCTATTGTGGTATTCATCTCTTAAAAATTAAAAAGTCTATCTATGCAAGGAAGTCATTGTAGCAACTCCAACATCAAATTTGATTATTCAAGACTACACTTACCGTGACTACTAAACGAAAGAGCCATAAAAATTGTCTATAAATATGCAGTTTATGAAACAGTAGTGTGACATCCTAATCCTCTTCCATTGTAATGTTAAAAGCATCATCATTGTTAGTGCTTCTTAACCTCTTCAAATTTGTTTGACAAATAGTTAATTAAGTTTGGTCCTCAATGTAATTTATTCATTTTAAGTATGCCAATGCCACCTTTAAAAATATGTTTGCCGCTGATTTGTAGATGAAATTAGAGTGTAGGGCATAGAATCAATTTGGTAAATGATTTTTACTGTTTATTCTAATTGCCTTTCACCGAAGCAGTGTCAAGCGACAATTTATAGTTGGATGTTTACAGATTTAGACATGTTTTCAAAATTTGCATGAGAATGATTTCTAATATTACTCCATCCGTTTCAAAATAATTGTCGGAGTTGACTGTTGAGATTTATTTTGACCTTGTTTATCTACTAATCTAAAAATAAATATTAGCATATAAGATCTTATTTGATTTGTCTCGATGCGTATTTTTACAATATTAAATTTTTATAATTTTTCATTAAATAAAACTGAAAATATTAATGATTAAAATTATGCATTGGTTTGCGTAAACAACAATTATTTTGACGGAGGTATTGACATCTTTGATGATGTTTGGATTAGCCTTAGTAATTACTCCCTCCGACACGGCGACACACCCTACTTTAGCCGTGTCGGAGCTTCATAGCTCATTAGTATTGTTCGGAAGCCCCGTATACCCCCATATATTAAGGTCAACACCGATGACTACATGGAAAATGATTCGGCTGCTTGTGGTGGTATTTTTTGAGATTCTACGACTTATTTTTTGGGGTGTTTTTCTAGCAACCTTTGTCAACAAATTGTTTATTTGTTGAGCTTAGTGTCATTATTTCGGCTATTAAATTTGCACATGAGAAAGGTTAGCAACACCTTTGGGTAGAGAATGACTTTTCTTTGACACTTCTTGCTTTTGTCAATCCATCTATCGTACCTTGGCAGCTCAACAAAGTGTATCCATTGTACAACCCACAATATACCGATGCGTCTTTCTCATATCTATAGCGAAGGAAATACCTGTGCAGATGAACTGGTGATATTGATGGAGTTTTTTCATACCTATTTTAGGTTACCTTCCTTTCGCTTTTTTATGGGTTCTGACTTAGTCTCCATGCTGTATATATATTCTTTTTCCTTTTTTATATATATTATTATGAGAATATAACATAGGATCATGAATCTCTGAAGATGCTAACATATTCTTTGATGTCTAATTTTCTTTTAGTTCATCTAAAAAATAATAAAAAGAAAAATCAACTGCAATTAATATTAATATTAATTAAACACAGACAACTAACAAAAATTATACCGTTTGATCTATGATTTTAGCATGATTGATGATTGATACATAACTAACAAATTATAAGGTTCCCTCTCTCTTTTTCTTCTCATTCCTTAACTTGCAAATTAACACATGCACCTTTTTAATTTGTTTTAATTATCCATAATATATTATGCAAAAATAATTAGCTTCACTTTTCCTTGTCTTATTCCCATGGTTTTTCTCTTTGTATATCTCACTAGGGATGTCCAAAAATCGAAAAAGGGTAGCATCTATATTCTTGTATTGAAACTAGACATTAGCAAAAACCCCTAAGTGGGTCCCACACTACATCCATACTATCAATTCACAACATCCTATCAATAACATGGGATTCTAAATGCTACCATGTTGATGTCAAACCTTAGAAAAATTTATTAAGAACATTCATGCAATTCCAAATTGGACACATGCAATGCTTACTCATTTTTCAATGAGTCCACTAATTTAGCCCGATCTAAGGTGATTTTGTTTAATAAAATCTTCTTTGGATGAATATCAAGGGAACATGGTATAATGGGTGAAATGATGTTTATGGCTTCTTGGTGATGGAGTTTTGTGGAAAATCGTTGATAATGAAAAAGAGACAAAATGAATGAGATAAAAATATTGTGTATGATGGGTTACCTAACAGTAACATAATTCACACGTCTTCAATTTTACATACCAATGTCTTTGTCTTGATACAAGTGGAACATAGATGATTGCCCATGTTTTAATTAAAGTTATACCTAATCCCCATATTCGTATGGATGTATGAATTTCATGTGACTTAGCCTACTATCTAGAAGTTATTGAAAGGAAAGTTTTATTTCATCTTATTGTTGCAATGTGCCCCTTGTTTTCTAAGAAGATACAAATATGACCTATTTTCTTTACAGGTATGCTATTATGCTAACAAATGTTATTGAGACGCTTGTTAGAAAATTAAAAGAGGAAATAAAGTAAGAAAATCATGTGAAAAAAATAAATTGTATGCACAATTTAGCGATTAAAATTTCATTTATTTAAAAACTAATTGACATTACTCATTTTAAGGAAGTCGGATAATTGTACATCATATATTTGAGCCACCCTAGACTTTGGCCAGACCCCAATAAATCATACAGATCGAGGTGTTCTCGAACACTCTCTCTACATCATTTTCAAGCGGGTGAGAGCCCCTTATGTCATTTCTTCATAGATGGAGCAATCCTCTCTCGAATACCGACATATATAAGATATAATTATTATTTTTTATAATTGATAGGAAATTTTTTATAAGCCAACATTATTATTGAAGTTATAATAAGTGAACACACTACCATAGAATATGTTAAGAGTGCTCCGACCATAAGACCAATAATAAAACCAACAAAAAGTACTAAACATATCAACAAATTATTAAGGCAAATGGCAGCCCCCCCCCCCACCCAATTGGTATCTAATAGGCTTCAACCTCTGCCCTTGCAATTCGCATTTCATCACAAGTAGTGGACTTTATCTTTTCGTAGTTTATATGCATAAAAAGCTTATCATCGTTGATGTATTTATTTACTTCTTAATATAATCTACTTATAGATTGTCAAATTTTAAAATAAACTGATAATTGAGATACAACTTTCAAAAAGTAAAACCAAGCTTTAAAAGGTAGTATATGATATGTAACAAATTTGAGCCTTGAACTCTTAGAATAACCCAAGCTTAATTATTTAAACAAAATACTTGTGAGACACAACCTAGCTATTTCCATTCCAATAGACAAATTTTTATCCATCAATTATATATTGGCCTACTAATCAAATGATTTGTTTGGCATGCTAGCTAATAATGTTTACAAGGGAGCTTAAGTACCTTTAAGGTATTATATAGTTCCATTCCAAGCTTCTAGCTTCAAAAAGAAATTGTATGAGCATAAAGCTGAAAAATTAATAACTTTAATCTAGAAAATTTCACTGCATTCTTTTTCTAATTTCTTCTACTTTTAACCTTTCTCAATTAACTTGAGCTTAATGTCCCAAAATATAGAAGTCTATAGTGAATAATTTTGTCCCTTTTATATGATATATTATTCAAATACTCGATTGCATTGATAATTTGTTTAATTACCATAATAACATCTAATTACTTCACCCCTACATTTCTTAATCATCTAAATACGTAGTAAAATGAATATAAAAAAAAAAAATAAGTACGTATGTAGTAAAACAATAAATAATTAGTTTAGAAGTTCTAACTCAACTGGAAGAAATGTCGAAATTGTTAGACCAAACGTTCATGATCGAAATTCGATCTCCGGTCGTTCCATTTTGTGTGTGTAAATTTATGATGGTTTTGCATTTCATCTATGTAAAGAAAACAATAAATAATGATCGTTATAAACAAGTTCATATATTTTTTTCAATTACATCCTTTAATAATATCCATCCATTTGCATTGAATTATAAAAAATTAATGTTAAAACATTTGACATAAAAATATTACTAAAAATAATCAATACATTTGGCACAAATT
The DNA here is from genome assembly GCA_951804385.1 of Trifolium dubium. Classification (NCBI taxonomy): domain Eukaryota; kingdom Viridiplantae; phylum Streptophyta; class Magnoliopsida; order Fabales; family Fabaceae; genus Trifolium; species Trifolium dubium. The sequence goes on from OX638064.1 coordinate 51,303,498, forward strand.
TATTATTCTAACAATTTTTTAACACCCATAATTTCTAATAAAAATATTTATAATAAAGTAGGGAGGAGAATGTTTTGTTTTGTTTGATAACTTAGTGACTATAATTTCACTTTATATAATTAATAAATAGATGTACCAGAGTTCAAATATCTATACATATAATATACAATATTTCTATCAACTCAATTATACTCTTTAATATGACATAGACATACAATATTCATATTTTGAATGATTGCAAATTTTTTCACTGGTGGTAGTGTCCAATTTTTTCAACTCAATGCACATTTATTCATTCATAGTATTCCTCCTTCACCTGGAAGAAAGAGTTAGCCAACCCTCCTACTTTGAGTTCATAAACAGATGTAGACTAATACTGACTTTAGTCTTGTTTATTAGAGACAGTTATGTTATACTACTGTTTTTCCTATTTTTCCTAAATACATATGTTATTAATTAACTTGAATGTTTTGAGTTTGTTTCCAGATTTATTCTTTTTATTTTTAGCGAATTTGTATTTGTATTTGATGATGTACTTAATCAATTATTGGAATAAATATCTCATTTTTAGTCGAAATAAAAATAAAAATTACTACTATGTACTAGTATATATAATTTGTTCCCCATTCTAAAATTAGACCCAAGAAAATGAGATATTATATTAAAATTGGTCTATTTATAAAATAAAAGAGTTTAGATAGTCATAAATTCGGATATTACATAAATAAATTTAATCAAAAATTATTTAAGGGATTGAATTAGAGTTCTCAAATGATTCATTTTAAAAATATTTTAACAAAATGACTTAACTAATATGTGATGTCTTATTATGATAATTTTTATTTTCACAAAAATAAAAAAATGAACATGTTTAAAAGAGAGAAGCCTAATTTTCTTCCCTTTTTTTGTTTTTCTTTTGAAGAAGCCTAATTTCCCTTTAATTAATTAGGATAGAAAACTTACACTGTCAATCAATCAATCAATAGTAAATAAAAATTTATAAGCATGTGATCAACTCTATCACTAATTTTGATGATTCATGATTTTATTATGTGACACGTTGATAATTGATAGCTTAACAAACCATTTTAGCCAACTATTTGACTCAAATAATTAGGTTAGATCATATAGTACATTTTTTTTTTGAGTAAAAGATCATATAGTACATGACATGACATGGATATGATAAAGTGGTTCAATTTCACACAATAGTTAATCTTAGTCGTAAATTTATAATTCAACAATTTAAATTTATGTAATGTAAATTTGACAGTTTTATATAATATTCAATTTTAATTTTTAATTTTTGATTGGACCACCAATAACAATTACTAATCTGCATAATAATTCTGTTAAATTCAAATCCAAAAAGAATAGCAATAACATTTTGTTAAGTTACACATGGTTTTTATAGGCAATGTGTATGTTTTTAGTTTATACAAAAACATCCATTTCTTAAATCTATTTAAAATTTAATTGCAATATTAAAATTGTCCAACACTAAAATTCTTATCACTTAGTTTTAAAAAAAAATACAGAAGTGCAATTACTTTATACTAACAAACAAGCATAAAATGAGTAATTAAAAAAAACAAGTTTAATTGACTTGATACCGACATAAAACAAGAAGCTTAATCTAGTTTTGCGTTTGTAACAATCCAATATTAAAAAATGTTTAGTGGAAAACAAAATTTTGATGTTAAGATAATAAGATTAGACAAAAATATCTTCTAAGGTGCTCTAATTCAGTAAAAAATTATTTATTATATTCAGCAGTAGATACTTCAGCTTCTTCGATAAAAAGACACTTATATATGATATTTTGGTCTCGAAAAAAAATAAATAAATTACAATAATTAAATAAGATTAATAAGACACCAATTTCATGAGACCGAAATCAATCTTGTAAAATGTAGCAATGTTAAATTCTACTAAGTAAGAGTTTTAACCACTTTTTATGATTATACCCAATTTAAAGAGTTAACACTTACAATTGCCCGATTCAAATAAAATAAAATAAAAACACACCACGCATCGCCACACCACTCTCTCTCTTTCTCTCTCTAGTTTCTCTCTCCTCTTTCTTAATTAATAATAATAATATATAAATAAATTGTAACATAATTTGCTCCTCACATATCTCTTTGTTTGTTTGTGCGTATTTTGCTCTTCATTTCACCTCAACTCACCACTTTTTTCTCTTCTCTTCAATTTCAATTCTCTCTTTTTTCTTCATTCATTCCCACGAATTTCAATTTCTAGGGTTTCATTTTCCCTCTTTCAACAACAATTCTCAATCCACAATCTCAGGTACCTTTCTCCCACAATCCTTCTTCTTCAATTTCGTGCCCTAGTTTCATTTCCACTCATTATATCCTTTCCATTGATCCCAATTTTCATTGTTTTTCATCAATTCTGAATTATTATTATCATTCTGAATTTCATTGCTGTTGATTTTGACTCGGATTATCGTTTATCAGGTGGCATGTGTGGTGGTGGGGCTTTGAATTTTGATTTGATTTGGGAAACACTTTTATTGTTTTTCCCTCTTTTTTCAATGGGTTTCAGTTTGACTCATAGATTGGGTTTCCCTTTTTTCTTTTTCTTTTTTCTTTTTCTCTTTGGTTTCCGAGATATTCATATGCTGGTTTAGTACCAATAAAACAATTGGGTTGGATTAACTTGTATTTATTACAGTCTTAGGAATGAAAAAAGATTGAATTCGACGTGTTTTTATGCCGGTGGATTGATGCAGGGATAGAGGCTGGTTGGGTGGGTTTTGTATATTGTATAGTGTAGTGGTGGTGGTGGAAATTCTGCGAGGATGACAGAAATTCAACCTCTACAGCAGAAGCCTGAATCTGCTGATACGCATGCTGAGTTTGACCATGGATTGGACGACTATATGCGTGGTCATTTGGACGATTGTATGTCATTTGCTTCGTGTAGCTCTTCGCGGGCACAGGAGGATGAGGACGATGAGAGTGATCAGCTGGTTAGGAGGAGACGGAGGTCTGATCTTGAAGGTGATGATTTAGCGGAGTCATCAGCAGCGCGGAGGCGCCATTCGCGAATTTTGAGCAGATGGGCTGCCCGACAAGCGCAGGAGATGATAACTACTATTGAGAGGAGGAATCGGGAGTCGGAGTTGATGGCTCTTGCAGGGTTACATACGGTGTCCATGTTGGATTCGTCTTTTCTGAGGGGGTCGCAGTCTCCTACTTCTGGTCAGGAGGGGGCTGTGGAGAGGCCAAGCACTCAGGCGTCTTCCATTCTGCAGATGTGGCGTGAATTGGAGGATGAACATTTGTTGAACCGGGCACGTGAAAGGATGAGGGAAAGGTTGAGGCGGCAGAGGAGTTCTTCTGATGCTAATACCAACGTGTCAAGTAACATGTCTGACAGTCGTGGCAGTGAGAATCGAGGGAGTTTGGGGGATGCAAGTGAAAGTGAAAATGATTATGGTACCTGGTCACATGATCAGATTGGATCACGGAATGCACGTGTGAATCATAATGGGTCTAGCAGGGAGCAATCTCCCGATCTTGGCGAAGTTGAGAGAGAGAGAGTTAGGCAGATTGTTCGGGGATGGATGGAAAGTGGTATTAGTGATCATTCATCTAATGTGAGCCAGAGAAATAACAACCACAGATCAGAATGGCTTGGAGAAACAGAGCGTGAGAGGGTAAGAATTGTCAGGGAATGGGTGCAAATGACTAGCCAACAAAGAGGTTCACGTGAGAGCCGTAGGGATGCTCAAGTCAGTGAATCTCCTCAAGCTGATCGGACCCATGATATGGCAGCTGACAATGATGAGCGTCAGCCAGAGCATGTTCGGCGGGACATGTTGAGGTTGCGCGGAAGACAGGCTCTAGTTGATTTGCTTGTTAGGGTAGAAAGGGAAAGACAAAGAGAGCTGCAGGGTTTGTTGGAGCACCGAGCTGTTTCTGATTTTGCTCATCGCAATCGCATTCAGGTCTGTTGAGTACCCTATCAGAATTTAGAATTATCTTGCAATTTATGTTTGTTTTGGTCGTGGTGTTTTTACTTCACTTAATGGAAAACCTGAGCAGATTTTGAAAGCAACGAAGTCTTACAAGAACTAATATTTAACTCAAGGCTCCAGTAATTTACATTGTAGTTTTTATTTCAACTTTATTAAACTCTTTAATTATGCATTATTATGTTCTGCCTTAATATGGATTGATCGGCATATGTCTTCTTCTGTTCTCTGATATGTCTGGTACTTTGATTTGGTCTGTGTTTTTTTCTCCTTGGATATATTTATACAATGTTATTGGTTTTTCAGTATTTAAGGTGGCTATGTGTGCTGGAAAATTTGATAAAATGCATTGTGGTGTTTCTTTTCTCTAATTTGTTTCATTGCACTATTTTTATAAATTGAAAGCATCCACGGAGTATTGCCTTGAAAATTTCTATAATATGTTCCTTAAAAAAGTGAGTGTGAAATATTATTTGGATGACTACAACTACAATTCACCTGCCCAAAGTGGCAGATATTTTATTGCATTATAAAATTCAGAAATTTCGGTCTAAATCAAAACTTTTTAAGACTATAATTCAATAGGTATTTCTGTGCTCTGTATCATCAAACCTTTACTTAGAAAGGAATAGCTAATTATATATTTTATTCCTTTTTGTTCAGTTATTCATTGTAGTAGAAAATGGGCCAAGTTATTAATGCGTATTATAATATATCTCTCCCTTTGTTGTGACATGAGCTACTGGCTGCTGCACATTGTTTCAGTTTTTGATTCATCAGTTGACTCCTTTGTCTTTAATTTTTTCCTCACCACATAATTAATTAATAATGAGACTTAAAGATATCCACATGCATATGACTTTGTTGTTTCTACTTTTTCACCAATTATACATCCTCTAGTTGTAAATTGGCTATTTATACAAGATTATCATTTTCAGTCATTGCTCAGAGGTAGATTCCTCCGAAATGAAACTGTTGAAGATGAGAGGCCTCCTTCTACAGCTGCAAGTGAATTAGTTCAGTTAAGACAACGACACACGGTCTCCGGTATAAGGTATGCAGCGTAATACTTTCTTCCAGAGACGTTCATTTCACCCTGCTCATCATTGGTTCAATCTAATTAGGATTATAATATTTTGTAAGTTTTTATAGAATTGAAATTAATGTGTATAGAAAAAGCTTTGATTTTGTGTCTTATTTGATCTGCAAAATGAAAGTACTGGACAGAACAGTACAGGACAGTACAAGGTAGAACAGCACAGGACAAATATTTACGATATTGAATAAATTTTGTCTTGTATGATACTTGATGGAGAAAATGTTATTTTGCTGATTTAGATAAGTTGTGCTGAGGACAAAAACTTGTCCCATGGTTTTGTGGGGGACAAAAATATCTGATTTTGTCCAGTCCCTTGACCCCCAGTTTGTCCAGTACCAATAACAGTTTTAAAATCAAACACAGTACAACAGAAGTTGTCCTGTCCAGTCCCTTATTTTTTAGCAGATCAAACGCACCCTTAGTCTTAGACGTCCCCAGGCTCCAAGATACGAAAGGAAAATATCGTGTTATCTTATAATTTTAACAAAATTAATTTTTGACCATAAATCCATGTTGCCAGCAGTGCTTCTTTCTTGTATCAAATATTAGAAATTAGAAATAAGATTAATAGTGGTTTAGTTTGTCTAACATCTGTGTCAAGGAGAATTAACTTAAACGCACATTGGTGGACTTTTATTTGACCCTTATGCTTTGTATAATAATTAACTTTGATGCGCAATGGTGGATTTTTGTTTACTTATCATTTTATTTGATGTTAGTCTTGATATAGGAACTTATTTTGCTATTTTATTATTATTATTATTATTATTATTATTATTATTATTGATTTTAAGTTTAGCTATCTGTTTATTATTGATTTTAAATGAATTATTATTATGTTGCAAAAGAAATTGGCATTTCTGTTCTCACTCAAATTTTTACCGATTTTATTGTGGCAGGACACTTTTTAGGTTTCCTCTGAGTTTCTCTTGAATTAGTACACCAATTATTAATATATTTATATATTTTTCATGAAATTTGGTTTTTGTTCGTAAGTTTCGTAATATTTAATGTGCTCATCTATGTTCTGTGGTTCAACGAGACAGAGGGGTACCGAGTGTGTTCCCTTGGCTTGCTTCTTCTCCATTTTTTTTTTCTTTTTTTTTATAATGCTTAGCTTTTATATAGCTATACTTATGTGGTAATTGTGTTTATCATCATTAATTTCTTAGAATGTGGTATGTCGATTTTTTTTTTTGTTGAGTTCAACTTGTGCTTATTATCAAACTTAAATGGTGTGATTCAGGGAGGGGTTTCGTTCAAGATTAGAAACTATCGTTCGTGGTCAGGCAAGCACCAATCCTGATGCCACATCAAACAGCATCGATGAAACAAGACATGATGTGAGCGGATCAAACGATCTCATAGATGCCCAACAAGAAAATTATGACCAAGAGCAGATTAGGAGCCCAGAAACTGATTCACGTCAGTTGCCTAGTCAAACAGGAACTTTGGAGAGTAGCACAACTGAGACTATTAATTGGCAAGAAGCTAGTAATCAAGGAGGGGATTGGCAGGAACAGATTGCTGAAAATGGAGTAAACTGGCCACAGAGAACTAATGGTCCATTCAATAACCTCAGAGATGGAATGGAAGCCAGTGATTGGCCACAGGAAACTTCCAGAAATTCAGCTGGAGAAGATCCTGGTCCACAGGAAGCTCAAAGAATTTGGCAGGACGATAACACAAGGGAAGCTGCTGGTAATTGGCCTGAAGGACCTTCTGCAGCTTCAAGGAGTCGCCGTGGTGTTCCTGTTAGAAGATTCAATAGATTTCATCCTCCTGATGATGATAATGTATACAGTATGGAGCTTAGAGAACTTCTGAGCAGGTAATTCTTCCCTCACAGACAACTTTGATCCTGTTTGGCTTATATGTATCCAATTTCCAACCTGGTGTTGGAGAGATGGAAATAAAAGATGTATTCGAAAACGTGTCTTGATTTCTTTGGAAACACTTGGTTAACCCTTACCAAAATCTAAAATTAATTGGCTATCCTTGATATTTTACGGAACATGGCTGGATACTTCATTTACTGGCTTTCATTTCTTCCGGTCACCATGTCTTGTGTAGTTATTGATCTTTATATTCACGTTTCAGGAGAAGTGTATCTAACCTTCTACGCAGTGGTTTCCGTGAAAGTCTGGATCAACTAATTCAGTCATATGTTGAAAGGCAAGGTCATGCACCAATTGACTGGGATTTGCATCGAAACTTGCCTACACCGGCTCCTGACTCACCTGAACGAGACCCTGATCAGCAAGGTGATGAGCGTAATGAGGGTCAGCATGAAGCCATCAACAGACCTTCACTGGTGTTGCCTTCTCCACCAGTGCCCCCGCCACAACCACTGTGGCACCAAGATTTGCACCAAACTGGATGGACTCGGCATACCATGCATCGCTCTGAAATTGTGAGCAAGACTTCATAATATTTTTTTAAATAGTTTTTAAATTCTTTTTAGAATACTTTCTAAATTATTGGTTTTGATTCTAACTGGGAGCAGGAATGGGAGATAATGAATGATTTAAGATCAGATATGGCAAGACTTCAGCAAGGCATGAATCACATGCAGAGGATGTTGGAAGCTTGCATGGATATGCAACTGGAATTGCAGAGATCTGTCAGACAGGAGGTTTCTGCAGCTCTGAACCGCTCGGCTGGTGAAAATGGTGTGCTATTTTTTCTCCTTCATTGAATGCAATTGGAAGTTATTGTTTTGTGTTTTGTTTTAATGAATTTATTATTTTAGTAATAGTGCAACTGTATCGGTTGCATTTTGTCGAAGTTTGTTATTTATTTCTGTTCATCTTTCTTTTATCTTTAGTCACTTATTGTATATTGATCTATTTGTAGGATTGGGTGCTGAGACATCTGATGACGGGTCTAAATGGGGGCATGTGAAAAAAGGAACTTGCTGTGTTTGTTGTGATAACCACATTGATTCACTTTTGTACAGGTATTTACACATCACATATATATATAATTCGGGTTATTGAAAGAAATTCAGCCCCATTTTTGGCGGGGTTTAAGTTATATTGGTTGCCTTTTCAAATCAGTCGTTTTCTTATTGTTTTTTGCTCTCCAAATATCAATTTCTTGTAGATGTGGACACATGTGCACATGTTCAAAATGTGCTAATGAGTTAATTCGTGGAGGAGGTAAGTGTCCTTTATGCCGAGCGCCAATTGTTGAGGTGGTCCGAGCATATTCCATATTGTAAAAAGGAAAATTGGAAGGACACGGAAAAAGAAGAAAAGACCACGAAGGTGTTAACTTCTTCAGCTCTAGATGTCTCGAGGTTCTTATTTATAGATGTTCAGTAGGTGCCTTGTTTTTCTGATTACATATGGAACTTCACAAAAATGTATAATTGGATTAGCAAATGGCGCTGTTAGTTCATCTCATTCTTGCGTAAATAAATAGTTGGCTCATTTATTCTTTACAAATCTTTCTTCTACTGTAGATATAGTTTTCTTTGAAAATTCTGAGCTTGTACATGCAAACTAAAACAGAAACCTCCAAAATAGATAGTTGGTCATTCTGTACCTATGATATTTTGACTTATAATAACAATAACAATGTAACTAAAAAGTGGAGAAGTAATATAATAAGCACACATCATCAAACAATAAAAAAACACTCATCTAAAGGTTTTTGGTTACTATGTCATCTAAAGCTAATTTTTTGTCTATTTATTTACTTGATGGCGTGATGTTGGGAAAAAGATTTTGCAAGGATTTCTTTTTTTGGGTGGGCAAAAGATTTGAGGATAATAACGTCATACTAGGAGGATAAATATTGTTTTAGTTATTGACGTGCACGTTACAAGGATAATGAGATATAAACAATACTATCTAACTAGAATTTTCTTGCCAAAATATCAATTCAAAGTGACTTGACATGATAGTGAATTTTGGATGGTTCCTCTTTAATTTATTTGTATACTAAAAGTTAGAAACAAGTGTCAAGGAGTAAGAGAACTATGGTAAGAGAAAAAGGGAGAATGCTGGAACTTTCAAATAACTACTAGGAGTGCAAATGTGCAATTTTAAGTACCTCAAAACAAATTTCTAATATTATCATACAACTTAAATTCCTGAAATGCTGTAGTCTTTTACATGAATAAAACTTTGAATTAGGAACATAACTATAACTTGTATTGTACATCAAACTGTGATTATGCCAGCTGCTGGAATCAATGGGATATTATTCAATCAGAAGCTTGTTGTGACATTGGAAATATGTGGCAGTAAAAGTTGCCTCTCACTGGATTTGATATTGATGCAATTATACTTCTCCTGCAAATGCAAGGCAAAAGATATTGAATCCCAATAGTACCAATTTTAATAGTTTAAACAAAATAAATTAGAGACCAGTTCTTTGTACATACCTGTGACAGCTTGAAATCATCCTGGGAAGTTGTAGAAGTACTACATTCTTTGTCAGTATATATTGGTCTTAGTTTTTCTTCTTTTTGCTTCAGCTTTTCTTCAAGAGTTTTAACTTTCTTCTGATAATCTTCATTCTCTTGTTGAAGAGAATCTTTCTTCTTATGTAGCTCATCCTTTTCTCTTGTGACTTGAGCTAGTTCATACTTTAACCGAGCATTATTACGCCAAGAAGCTTCTTTTGTGTTTAAATCCCATTTCAGCTGCAAAATTTTATCCTCAAGGTCAACTTTACTAAGTTTGCAGTCCTCCAACTCTGATGTAACTTTCTCAGTGGTTAAGAGTCTTTGCATGTAGGATACTTTCTCAGCCTTCAGCACGCCGTACTCTAAGGATAGTATCTGATACGAAGCTTCTAGTCGTCTGTGTTCAATTTCTGCTTCATATAGTGATTTCTTGAGGATGAAGAGTTCATTTTGAAGCACTTCAGTTTTCTGAAGTTGGACTTCAAGTTCAGAAATTTCTTCTGTTGCTTGTAGCCTCTCTAGTTCAGAGACTTTCAGCTCCGCCTCGAGCTCTCTTACAATGCCCTTCAATTTCTCTTCATTCATTTTGGATTTTCCCAACAAAACAACTACTTTTTCATGATTAACCTTCAGAGTTTCATGGTTTTCCCTCATGGCAGCCAACGCTTTAGTATAATTATGCACCGTGACTTCATATTCGGCTTGAAGATTATCAAGCTTTGCGCCATATAGCTTTACTGTCTCCTGTTCTTCTTGAAGTGCAGCTTCAGTCATAGCTTTATCAGCACATAAATCATAGACACCAAGTACAACATTAGTGGCTATAATCTTGTGTTGATCAAAGATATCCGATATCTGGTCTGTTAGCTGCTCAACCTCTCTTTGCAAGTTACTCACTTCAGCTGCTTTTTCCATATACATCTGTGTTAGAAATCTCTCTTCTATAGTAAACCTTTCATTTTGCTTTATATTGTCCTGAAGAAGTGCTTCTAAGTCTACATTTATGGTTTTTTCTTTCAGAGCAATTTCTTCCAGCATTGAAGTAAACTTGCATTCCAAGTCTTCAACTAATTTCATTACATCAGAAAATGCTACTTGTGATTCTCCTAGTTTAGATTCCACTACTGTATATCGGTTGTGCAACGCCAAGTTTTGCATTCTTAACTCTCCATTTGTTGTCTGAAGAGTTTTAGACACTTGAATCAAATTTTCATTTGTAGCTTGTAATTTTAAATTGGATCCTTTCAGAAAATCACATTCCTTTTGAGCTTCTGTCCATTTTTTCTGAATGCTCTCCCCCATTATTTTCAAATCGACTTTCTGTGTCGAAGTTATATTTTCCATTCTCCTGATCTCAGCCTGGAGATACGTGATAATATTTTCTGAATTCTCCAACGCCAAATGAGATAACTCCTTTTCTTCATTCAAATGTCTCACTTCGGCTTCCAAGCCAGATATCTGTTCTGATAACTGTGCAACTTCAGCTTCTAGTTCAAATAAAGCATGTTGAGGATTCATCTCATTTTCAAAGGAAGTTTCCTTTGATTCAAGCAGCTTATTTAACTCGATGATGGTGCACAAGATTGCTTCAGTCAATTCCTTAAAGTCTATTTTGGCAGCAACTTTTGAAAGCTGTGATTCATTTTTGATAAATGACAGAAAAGAATCTTCATCCTTCAGATTTTCTACTGAAACAAGAAGCTGCTTATATAACTCTAGGAACGCTTCAGTGATGTTGATAGCAGTGTCAAAGTTAAACAGCAGAAAACTCGAAGGAGAAGAACCAGATATGACAAGATCCTCTCCGGACTCTCGTTGCCTCTCACGAAATTCAGCTTCAAGATCTTGCACCCTTTGTGTTAAAGCTAAGATTTCATTGCTGAAAGCATTAACACCATCATGTAACTTCTTTTCGAAGTTTGCGATTTGTTTCTCTTTCTCAAACAGTCTATTATTCCATTTAACCTCATTTTCTTCCAAAGTTTGAGCCATAAAACGTCTCGTTGCAATTTGCATCTCTTGATCTTTCTCATCAAGAGTCTTTTCCAGAAACTGGATGGTACTTTGCATGTCTTTTTGTTTCTCTCGCATGACTTGACGCTCAATCTCCAAGTTCCTGAATTCTTGTAATTCAATCCCTTCATGCAGGCATCTTATTGCATTTTCATTGGTACTGAAATCAAAACCTGGATGATAGAACTCCTTTCCCCATTTCTCTGGCAAAACATCTATGCTCAAACTGAAATCCTCCTCTTCACTGTCTTCGATCGTATGACTATTATTTTCAGCATTTTGAAACTGTAGACTGGTCCTTGATAGATCAGCAATCACCCTTTTCTGATTTTCTACTTTCTTCTCAAAATTCCGGAAAATGGAAACTATATCGATGTTTGACTCCTGTGTTTTATTTAGCTTCACTTCCAAGTCATAATTAAGTCCTTTCTGATAATTGATCTCATCTTTCAACTCCTTTATGACATTATCCTTCTCTTCTATCTGAAGCCGATGATTTCTGCTGTCATTTTGTTTCACCATAGCTGTTAATCGTTGAATTTCTTCCTTCAAATCACCGCTCTCTTTGCGCGATTCTGTTAACTTCGTTTCAAGATCTTTTTTATGCTTTGACTTCTTGTGTAACTCCTTCTGCAGCCTCTCCACGCCACTCATCAGTTTTCGAGAATTTTCTTCCCACATCTTCACTTCACCATGAAGTAACTCGATTGTTACTTGCGCTGCTCCCAGCATATCCTTAGATGAGCAAACACTTGTTGTTGATGTTGCGTCAGCGGCATGCAAAACTTTCCCAAAGTCTTCCATTTTGTCTTGAATCTCTGTCCCTAAACTTGATGCTGTTGAAGTAGAGGATGCATGTTTCAGTGTGGAGGTATCATAGATTGCACAGGAGCCATCTTTAGAACAAGTTGAATCTTCTCTCTCTTGTACATTATTCTTCCATTCATTGACATTACTTTGTTGGGGAAAGTTTTCAATCCAAGAGGGAAAGGAACTATCCAAAGAGCCAATATCATGATCTGAACATGTTGTCGGAGGACCTCTTTTCTGAAACATCAGAAGCTGATTTTATTGTCTTGAAAGAAAGCCAATTTGAACAAGAACTTAATAATAAAAAGAGAAGCTACTTGAACTGTCTAAAAGAATCTATTTAGACTGTGTTTGGAAGTCAAGTAGGAACACTACATAGACCCAGTTTGATAAGCAACTTAATTTAGCACTATAACATAAGTGTTTATCATACAATTGTTTATATATAAGCTATCTATTAATATACAAAAGAAAAAAAATTAAGTCAAACTATTTTCATATAAACTATAAGCTGATCCTGTTGCTATAAACTTTCTCAGACAGTATCACATACGCGTATGTCAGTAGATAAACTCAAATAAGATAATCCAAACATGCTAATATTTCATTCTTGTACAATTGATTGACTAAAGACTGAAACATAAGATAAACAATAGGTATTCAATCATCATACCTTACTGCAAAGTTCTCCAGGATAAAACATATTTTCTAACTGGTCACAATGTGAGGAGGAGACACTTGTCCTGCTGAATGTAGTGTCGGAAGCAATGGATATACTGTCCAAATCATCATAGCCAACACTCATTTCTTCCCCAGGTGAACTTGCATCTTTCCTGTGATCTTATAAGAATCAGTCATAAGCATATAAAGTTAAAACAGAATAAGTCATTCCACAAACAGCAGACCTGTAATTTCTTCTTGGTGTTAAGCACTGAATTTTAACCTGAAAAATAACAGTGAGGATTGGTTAATCAACAATTTTACAAAAGAAATGAAAAGCACTTAATTAATCCATCTTTAAAATCTTATATTCCACCAAATTGCAACTTATCAGAGTTAATAATATTCTGGTCACTATCATTATCACTCTGCTGAATTCCAATATTTTTAATGATTTAAAAGAGTGAAATTACAGTCACATATAACAGTTGCACTTCGCACCTCTAAATTAATCAGAATCCCCCATATTCCTCCATCTACCGAGAGATATCTTTCAGTAGTGCAAATTTTACCGGAAGATATTCTCTGGTAGTGCAAATCTTACCAGGAGATATCTTCCGGTAATGCAAATCTTATCGGCGGATATCTCCTCATAGTGCTTTTTTCAGTGTGAGCAATGCAGGGGAGAAATAGAAAACTTACTTGTAAGATTGCTCCATGTGAACAATTTTGTATCAAAGGCAATGAGGCAGTATAAACTTCTTGCCCAATGTAACCTGCTAAATTAATGGTAGCCTCACCAAGAGTCCCAAACCTTGGAGAACCCTGTATTATAACAATACCATATAACTCATTTTTGCAATTATAATTGAAAATGGTATCTGATATGAATGAACAAAAGAAAATGTGAAGTTTTGTAAAACAGAATCAAGCAATGAACAAACCATTGCTACAAGAAGCTTAAGGAGGCAGCCTTGATTTTCTTGTAGAGAATAATCAGAAATCCATATGGTACTTAACATCGACTCTTCCCAGTGACACTCTCCATTTTTAACTAATGCTTTCCCAGATTTGGCTATGGTTTCACCTGTTTCTATAGAAATAATAGATACAAAAAGCTGGTTCCACCCTTTTTCAATCTGCATGATCATAAATAAATAAAACAACTCCAATATTATCAATGAACAAAATGAAGCCAGAAACCTGTAAAAAAAAAATGATAGCCAGAAATCTTAAGAAGTGTCCGAAATGGATGGATTTCATTTGCATGACACGGACGGTGTAAAACTTTTATCACATCTTATCATGTCTCACTGTGTAGATATTTATAGAGATATTTTATAAACAACTATAACAAATCGACATCATGATGTGATTTAATGCATGTAAAAACATTTACAGTGAGAGAGTGAGACTAAGAGAAAAACCTGAAGAACCTTGAAGTCATAGAACTTGAAATCCAATCTCTCTTGAAATTTATCTCTGCTATGCCGACTAGAACGATATAACTTCCTCTTTTCTTTTGTATCCTTCATTTCTCTCTCGTTTTCATGATAAGCTTCGTCACTGTCACATTGAATCATATCATGCATGTCACAACACTTTTCATATAAAATTTCATGAATGCATGTCCATGGTAAAATCACATGTGTATGTATATATCAAATCATCATTTAAGAAATAACAAATGAGAATATTTACCTTGACATGGCCATTATGTTTCAATATGCACACAGAAGAAAGTAGCACAAAAAGTATATGTAACGTATATTTAGAAACATGAAGTGCTTATATATATAACATGTTTTGAATTTTGGTTTTTTAAAAGCCTTTTGCTCTCTTGAGAAGGTTATTTTGGAAATCATAATTTCAAAGTGCTTTTGACTAATGATGTTTGTGCAGTCCAATTAATTAATTATGCCATGTTTTGGTCAACTATTTAAGTTTCTTCCATTTCATTCATTTGAAGGATCAATAGTATTGCAGTCCAAAATTAAATATCATACCACCAGAAAATTGAAATGAGAAGTTTGTATCGTGAGCAGACAATGTATTATATATATATATATATATATATATATATATATATATATATATATATATATATGATTGAAATTGCAAGGCTTGTTAATGTTCTAATTTTATTTATTTATTTTTGGTACAATGTTCTCATTTTTTATTTGTCACATATAAGTATATATGTCAACCATAAACAAAAATGTACATATATTTACGAGAAACTTTTGAAATCTCACATATTCGAAATTAAAACTTATTCATAATACTTAACCTACATGAAAATCGGAATACCCTCAACCTCAACGAAATAATGGACATCATAAGAATACGGCCTTATCAAGATTTTAATGTAAATTTATGGTGTCTACGACCAACTTTAGATGATACGGCCTTGATTTAGGTTGTCAAAGAATATTATGAAGCCGTTGCTATAGGAGAGCTCATTTTTTGGCGGTTTGCGGAGAAAAATGTCAATTGTGAATGCTTTTGAGGTGCGACTTTCATGTGACAATCTTCTCACAATTAAAGATTCGTTAAAAAACTGAACTTATATATACATAAATTTAAATTCACTTACATAAGTGCTTGAAAGACATCAAAATAATTTAAGATTATTTGTGAATGACATTTTTTATATGATAAACTTGTTTAACATGTTTATTGAAATCAAAACTATCTACTATGGCCATCCCATTGCCTTCTTAATTGCAGCTGCTAGTTCATCATAGGCTATACCCCAAGCACAACCCAATTCCTCACTCCATTTGTCCTCCACTGCCTTTTTTATTGTTTTCAGCATAGCTTCTCTAAACACCTACAAAATATTAATGTTCACATCATTCATATTTTGCTAAAAAATGAACTACTCACACATTGTGTAAAAATTAAGCAGCATACCATGAAATGAAGATCAATGACACCTTTTTGAACATGGACAGAACCTAGATATTCTAATGTAACATCATCGGCCACATCTACTTTTCCTTTTGTTCGGAGTTGAATAGCTGAGTCATGAGTCTGCAATTCGAAATAAATAAATATTATATGATATGATTATCAAGACAACGAGAAATATGGAATATCAATTCAGAACATATTAAGTAGGATATGAAGCAAGTTATAAATTGCATAAAATGCTAACGAGTAACGACTCATGTTTCTTTTTAGAAGTAGAAGCTTTAGCTAACAATCTTTTCCATCCTCACCATTGATAATATAGTGGTTCGATTGATGTCAGTTTGACAAAACGAAGAAAACTATGAATTGAGTTTTGACACACACATCTTGTATCTTGTTTTTGTCAAATTAACATTCATCAAGTCAGTACAACAATAAAGAACGTAAACTATAGCTCTGAAAGCTGACATCAATTATCATTCGAATTTTGAATGATTTTCAAGTATTGACCTACGGACGACTAAAATGGTCTACTGTACTATAGCCTTGTAAGTTGTAATAATCTACCTGCCTGCAATTTGATACTGTTCTTAGCTAGCATGGATTGTACTAACCATTTCAAAAATCAACTCAGCATGGGCCTCAAGAGTTGAATTGTTATGTGGTATTCCATCGAAGTTTTTTAAAAAGGAGAACATGTCCTTTGCATCTGGTACTTTCTCCAATATCCTTTTTTCAATCAAACCAAAACCAAAGAGTGTCACATGTATATCTATGTATATATTTGATGTAAAGTTAAAAAACCATCCATAAACTTGTAACTGAAAAAACTAACAACCAAAGGAGATGTCGTGTATGTTTAGATATGCGGTGTGGTTGACAAAATCACAGACTAAGTGCAGTTTTTGTCAAAATCACGATGGTTTACTGTGATTTAACAGTCCTATCGCCAATGCAATCATGCATGCCATATATATAGTATAATAGAAAAATATGACTTACAAGGTATAGAAAAGAATGCTAAGTTGAGGAATGTTTTTCTTGAATGCTTCCCATGAGTTATTCACCAAAGCCTCTTGCTCCTGGGTGAAACCATCCATGATTCTTTTTATTATTATTATTTTTTTTTTTTATCTTTTTGTTATTTGTATTCTATATAATGCAACAATTTACATACATATAATATTCGTTTGTAGAGAAGCCTTGGGGACTGCCAAGAGCTAAATGTGGTTATTGGAAGTATTTCTTATTAGCCTATGTGGAGAGGCCATCATATTAGGAGATAAATATTAAATAATTATTTTAAAAGTTTAAATTAAATATTTAAAAATTAAAATTAAATATTGAATATGATTCTTTGCAATTTCTCATGTAACTAACGATGACTATCAAGAGTTAAAAAAAACTACTAATAGCACATTCTTTAATTATTTTATATAGTAATAAAGATTCCATCTTCTCTATTACAACAAAATAAAAATCACTCTTCTAACAAAATATGTTAACTATTTTTTGAAAAAACAAAATATTAGTTTTGTTAGTAATCTTTTAGCAAAATACTATTCTAAGATTCATGTTACACATGTTCTTTGAAATAAGAGTCATGTTAGACTTTGGAGCTGTGACCATGTTATATAATAAGTATGAAATATTCACATTCAACGATCAACACACAAGACCGATTCTTTCCTCACAGTGAAATTTTCTAAGTATCGCACCACGTGAACTAACCACATATCAGTCTCTTACTCGTAATTTTTTTTTTTGATCAAGCAAAAATGATATATATATATATTGCTATAACACACCTATGAAGGTGTGCATTAGCATCATTCATCTTATTTAATTCTACATTAAAAATTTTCTCTCTCTTCAATTTGGAAATTTTATTATTTTTATAAAGTAACAAACACACCCATGATGTGCATTATCATCATTGAACCTCTTTATAAAAATAATAAAAAATTCCAAATTGAAGAGAAATAAATTTTTTTAGTGTAGAATTATGCTAATGCACACCTTCATGAATGTGTTATAGCAAAACTCATATATATATAAGTTAGCAAACCCCATATATATATAAGTCAAAAGTATACAAATCTTATAATTAGTTTTAATTAATTTTCAAATCAATCTAATCTTAATTTGATCTTGTAAAAGTTGAGTTTATTCAAGTCTTTCTATGTGTTAGTTTAATAAAATTGAACCTTACAAAAGTTAAGAGAATATATTAAAGACATGTCTTAATTCTTTCATACTCACAAGTCACATCTAATGTCACAGGTTCAACTAATTCAATAAATATTTTTAAAACACGGTTTGGCTTCTCAAGCTTCTAACGATTAGCATTTGAAGCACATTGCAGCATAGCATAATAAAGTCATCATATTGGACTCAGGCTGCAATATATAAATCAAAGTCTTAAAATATCATTACTACTTTAAATCCATATATCACAGATAATCCTAGCCAAATTTGTATATCCTACAACAGGAGGAAATGGAGCTGTTAACAATGATGCCAGGACCTTGGGTACAAGGCAAGTACCATTGATTCGGAACCTTAGGACCTGGAATATCTTGGCGCCAATGTCATTTCTGCACCACATAACTCTACAAAATTTCAAACAAAATGAAACCACTGAAATAAATTTAATGGTACTTGAGTATCAATACAGACATAAACTTGAAGATGACCAATTTGGATATCAATTAGTCCGTCCCATTGTCTTTTTGTTCACATCTCTCAAACACAATTGAGTACTAAGACCTGTGAAGTCAGAAAAGAAAAAAATTCTTAGATAATGAAACACACAATATTCAATTACGTAACTTGTTTCTTAAGGTTTTTTTAACAGAATCCAAAAATAGTAACAAAATATACTAATGAACGATCTTCAGAAAAGGCTTGCAGGACTGAATAAATGAATTTAACTTGTTAGTATATTGAATTTCCCACTGTGTGCAGAAATAAACTAGCACACCTCAAGATTGAAAAATCAGATGCTTTTGTCTGCAAGACTATTTGCTTTTGCCAAATTTGCTTCTCTCCAGATTGCTTTGACTTCATCTGTCCGGAACCGCTGGGTGAATGTAGATTCCTCCAGTGCAGTTGACACGCCATGGGCAAATTCAAGGAGACCGGTATAAGCTATCATTGCACCATTATCAATGCAGTACCTATCATCAGTGGCAAACAACCTTCCGCCACGTTCAGAGCACATTGTTCTCATCATCTCTTGTAAGCGCTCGTTGCAACCTACCCCTCCAACTATAAGAACATCTTTGGTATCACAATGAGCCATGGCTCGCTCAGTTATCTCCACCAACATGGCAAATAATGTCTCCTGCAGCATAGTATGAATATCAACTCATAAATTATCATTTATTATATCAATACACGATACTAGGAGGGAAAGGCATCAAACAAAACTTACCTGCAGAGAGTAGCATAAGTCCCCAGGCGTGCACTCATTATTTTTTAGCTTTTCATTAGCAGTTGCTTCGATATAGCTCAATATTCCACTAAAAGATACATCCATCCCTTTAACAGCATAAGGAAGGTCTATAAATTTCTCTCCTTTCTTCGCAAGCTGAAGGGTCAGAAAATGATATCAGGCAAAGTTCAGACAGATCAAATGATGACAACATTATTCAGTTAAGCAAGGTAAAACATGGCAAGATGTTTAGAATATCTTTTCCATTTCAATTTTAATCACAAAACTATCACTTATTTTCAATTTATTTCTTGTTCAAATATTTGTATGGACTAAGGATAGACAGCCAAAGAACAGCTATTTATATTTCCAATTTTCTGGTGAACAACAAATCTTTAAAATTAAGATTCAAAGTGAAAGCTAGTGGTAATTTTGTCATTAAAACTAAAAATAGAAAAGGTTTTCTAAAATCAAAGTCCCCAAAATGGATAAAAATAAAAAATAAAAAATATTGACTAGGAGCTTGAAAAGGAAAAAGAACATCTAATTAATCACAGTCCAATTCGTAAACTAAATAACACATAATCAAAATCAACAACTTTGAGATCATAAAACAAAAAAGAACCAACAACTTCGATATCAGAATTCTCAAACTGAAGATAAACAATTCAGTTTCCTTTTTCAAAGTAAGACCAAACACATCATACTCTAAATTTGCAATCCAAATCATGAAAAATTGCAACAACAAAAAAAACTATTCAAATATTGTCAAAAAAAAATAATTCAAATACTCCCTCCGGCCTTATTTGTACGCAAAAGTGAACTTTTTAGATTCATTGAATAACTGATGTCTTATGTATCTGATTTAAATAAAGGTCAGATACATCGATTATTCAATGAACCTTAAAAGTCAAAAGTTTACTTTTAAGTTTACTTTTGACTATAAATAAGGCAGAGGGAGTACAATACAAGAGTCATAACTCATAAAGAACATAAAATAGATAATCAGAAAAACCACCTGCTCAATATTATATCCAGGACTAGGATCATTAGAAAGGTTCAAAACCCTAGCGAACCGATCCAAACAATTCCCAACAGCAATATCAATAGTCTCACCAAAAATCCTATACCTTCCTTCACTATAAGCAATAACCTGAGTATTACCACCACTAACATACAAAACAACAGGATCATCCGCACCAGTTACAATCCTACCCATTTCAATATGAGCCACACAATGATTAACACCAACAATAGGCTTCTTCCAAAGCATTGAAAGAACGCGAACAACGATAGCGGAAACTTGTAACGGTGCACCCATTCCAGGACCTTTAGTGTAACAAATGCAATCAATGTCTTGTGGAGTAATGTTAGCTGTTTGTAATGATGATTTGACAAGTGGAAGAATGTGTTGAAGATGATGTTGTGCAGTTTCTCTTGGTAAAAAACCTTGACCAGGTGGTGTTATATATGTATGACGAGGATTCGAAAGAATTGTTCCGTCTAGGGTTACTATACCAACGCCTATTTTGTTTGCTGAACCTTCAAACCCTATTGCTATCATTTTCTTCATTTTCACTATCAAGAAGAGATAACAAAACCAATTTCAATACCAATTTGTATGAGAAACATTTCTAATCTAAAATAAAAGAAAAACCATAAGTTATAGCTTTCAAATCAGAAGCAGTTTCCTCTGTTCGTTCTTATTTTAAGCATAAACCAACCGTCGTTTTTCTTTTATTTTAGATTTGAAAATCAGAAGCAGTATAACTATAACGATGAATAACTATAACGATTTTATAACTATAACGATGAATAGTTATACTGCTCTAATAAAAAAATTGAGGAAAAATTGCGGAAACAGAGCAGCGATTTGAAACAGAAGCAGTATAACTGTAACGATTTTATAACTATAACGATGAATAAAAAAATTGAGGAAAAAAAAAAGAGGAACAGAGGACGAAGAACCGAAGAAGGAAGAAGGGGCAGAGGAAAAAAACGCATGCTATTTCACATACCAGAGCGGCGAGGTGCCGCTACGCCGCTATTAACATCTATGTTCATAGGTACCAATAGATTGAGTGATTCACTAACGATTTTTATGAGAAACACGTACCTTGTTCAAAGACGAGTGGCGTTGAACGACGGAGGTTCTATTGCGGCTGTGACGGAGGGAGGAGAAGGGCGGGTAGTTGAAGTAATGAAATGAAACGGAAACGGATAGTGTTTTTGGTTTGTTCCTAAAGTCTTGGAATATGGGAGGGTTTTGTTTTGTCAAAGCCTAAACCCGAAATATTATGGGCCACACTAAATTTTTAGGCCCGTCCAATTTCTCTCATGTTAGAGGAAAAAATGATTTTTTATTTATTTATTTTATTTTGATGAGAAACGGAATTAAATTATGAAATCAAATGAGGCAAACTAAAGCCCTGTTTGACACGGTTTATTTTCTCCTTTTTTTTTATTCTCCTTAAAAATAGTAAAGAAGGAAAAAATTGTGTTTGACTATACTTCTTTTCATATTTTACTTCTTTACTTTATTTCTCTAATACTTTTAAGGAGAAATATGGCTAAATTCAATTTTATACTTCTCTATTTCGTTTAAGCAGAATAGAAAAGTAGAAAATAAGTCGGGTCAAACAGGCACTAATACCTCTTACATTATCTTCTAACAAAAGTTTCAAAGCAATAGGAAAAGCATCAAAAAACACAATTAAAATTTGAAAAAGAATGTCCGAGATTTACTAACAGGTCAGCACACCGAGTAGCCTTGAGATACATATGACAAATTGAGGTTCTCCATCCAGAGCGGTGGAGAAGAGATATCGTCTTTTGAAGGAGAGGTTGGAGAAACACACTTGCAGTTGTGTCTGAATTAACCTTATTAACAACAACCAAATAGTTCATTTAAAAATGATGTTATTAGTATTTAAATGAATAACCATATTTATTCCAATTTGAAGAGCCCATAGAGCATGATCCAAGTGTTAGATTTTAATCATATATCTTATTGTAATTTGACATCTTGTGTGATTAGTATTGTATACTTTGTATATTGTGTGAAAAATAGCTCAAAACCATAACTTTCCTTCACCGATATGGACTAAGCACTAGAAGATTAACACGGTTCCTTGACGCATACTTGGAGAATTATCTTTTTAAAGCTTATATGGTTAGAGATCACACTTTATTTTCTCAAATAGAGATAATCAATTTCCATAAGATTCAGTACTTGAGTCCATAAATAATGTGTTTGATTATTTTTTATTTCATTTTCTTCATAAGACGTGTTTCAATATTGCTTTTGGAGTATGAAGATTTGGTTCTCCTCCATTTTAAAAAATCTGTTTAAAAGCTGTTTTCATCCCTAGCTCTTTTTTAAAATATTGAATCCGTCCAGATTAACCATCCAATTTTTACCGAAGGGCGGGGAAGATGCAAATGCGTTTTGAGGACAGGAAAAATTGGATCTCAAAAACCTTGACAAGGTTTTGGTAATGTATCGCATCGCAGATTACAATATATTAGCTCAAACTTACAAACCAGTTAATTATGTCAAATAAGCAGCATATGGCTTAAGATTTGCGAAGGATATGCTATTTTTGAATCTATAACATATTTGTTAAACCGATTGCAATTTTGGTTTGACATTTGAACGATACATTTTTCAGTCAAGAAAGAAAAGTTAACAAACATTCAGGGAAAAACAGAAAATAACTACTGAGATTAAAAAAGAATCATACAAAGGACCATTGCTCAATCAAAATCTTAATAAATTGTAAGAAGTTTATCTTAGCTAGAATGCCAGAGTTCGACCAGTTACCTCTCTGTCAGGTGGCTAACAGTGCACGGTGATGGAATGCTACCAGAAGTACCCTTTTGAACATCAACTTTTAAACTTATAAAGCAGATTACAAAAAGTAGCAATATGTAAGATACGATAGTGCCGACATCAAGTAACCTTACCTAGAAGTCATGAGTAAATTGCATTGACTGACAATCAAATAAAGATTTTACAAAAGAAAAACAATTCTTGTAACCAAGGGACTGAAGCCTGATTGAACACCCATGATATGTACCAAGCCAAACAAAAACGCACAATCAAGTCTTGCGTATAGCCTATATAACCATAAAATTGATCCAAGTACAACCTTTCACTTTCTTGTGTATGAAAAACTAACAACCCTCAATATTCAAAATGGATTTATTACGTTGAAAATCACTTTCAACTAAACAAAAGAGTAAGCTGAAGAGCAAAAAGTAATTCCTCTTGACTATTTCTTGCTTCTACCACAGTCCCATGGAAATACAAACTGGACAATTGGGATCTATCTAGTGCTGAAAATTGACCTGAAACAAAAATTTGAGAAAATGCTCCTGGTCCTATAGCTCAATCAGCGTACCTGGGAAGGTGAACAGAGCAGTCCAGAAGCATCAGCACCTATCACTGAAATATCACAAACAGTACACAGCTGCCCCTCCTGGCTTGGCACATAACAGGAAGTACAATATGGGCAAGCAACGTCCTTCTGTCCTCGATAGATTGGCACATAGGTTGCACCACAAATGACAAATGGGTTTCGGAAATCATAGTTCAACTGTGTGGCATCAGTCATATTTCTTTCCGCAGCTGTCAGCACTTGCCTTGCTGTCTTTGCTTGGTTTTCAATGGTGGGATTTGTTTCAATTAGCCTGCTAGCAAAGTTAGCAGCGGTGGCAAGGTTCTTTGCCCTGAAGCAGACACTCATTGCATTCTGCAAAGCTAACCTCATGTGAGGTGTCTGAAGGTTGCAGTGAGTAAAATAAGCAGCCAGCTCCTGCTGTCTTACTGGATCGTCCTTAATTTCTCTCCTCTTCAGCTCCATCTGCAGACCCAAAACATACTCTTTGACTATGATAATAAGTTCCTTCACATCATCCACTTCCCTCCTTGATTCCACCACAATCAAAGGAA
Organism: Trifolium dubium; assembly: GCA_951804385.1. Taxonomy (NCBI): domain Eukaryota; kingdom Viridiplantae; phylum Streptophyta; class Magnoliopsida; order Fabales; family Fabaceae; genus Trifolium; species Trifolium dubium. The sequence goes on from OX638064.1 coordinate 51,327,806, forward strand.
TTGAATGAAGAATATTAACAAATGTCTTAAGAGCCTCAGTGAATTTCCCGGCAGTAAAAAACTTATAACCAGCTCTAAGCTTTTCATCCAGCTGAGACAATTTGAAAGGAAGCGCTGGAGGGCCTCTCACACTTGTACTAGATGACTCAGTCCAACCTCTTTCAACTGCAAGTGATATGATTGGAGCAGATGAAAATGCACGCAGATATGAATGACTACCAGTGTGAAGATCGAGAAACATGGATTTCAAGGGGGCAAAATTTCTTATTCCGAGTTGTCGGTTCAGCAACCTCATCGCAGTATCAAAATTTCCAGCAGCTGCATGCTCAGCCGCAAGTGATGATTTCTGCGTCCATATATGGCTTACTGGCATGCCAGGTGTTGGGGGGATAAAAACTGAAGATTGTGTGCCAATAGAAGCTTTTGGGGTTTCAGCGTCAGGCTCCAGCTCTAGACCCTCCCATCCACCTTCATCATTTTCATCAGCCACTTCTCCATCTTCCAAAATTGCAGCAATATCTCCATTTGGCAAGGCAGCATCTACATCAGCTATGTCAAGTCCCTCCCCATCAATCCAGTCTCCATCAACAGCATCGTCCTCATCTTCATCAGCAACTCCCCGGCCTGTATTGTCAAACCCGCCATCAAACATCCCTCGCATGACCCTAAGAAGAGGCCAATCACTTCCACATAGGACAGGTGAAGGGGGAATCAAAAGAGACGCTACTTTCCCCTCAGGCAAGGATGGAACATTATCTCCAAGTTCAGCTGCAAGACGTTCTGCAACATCCTGCAATCCATGGACTGATGCAGCAACATAAGCAAGAGGTAAATGGCCCACATTTTCCAATACCTTGACGCGTTCTCTAACATCGCCCATATACAAGGCATTGTGAAACTGGCCCATCACGTCATTCTTCACTTCAGCAATTTTCAACATCTTTGAAAGCTTCTCCAAGTTGCCAGTAACAAGATAAAGGAAAGACAACCTCTCAAAATTTTTTGTTCTCTGATATGCATACTCTACTATGCCAGCATTACCTTGGCGAAGAGCCTCAACCCCTAAACGATACCAGTAATCTTTCTCATCAATTGCAGTGGCTGATGCAACTGCAATTTGAATGTTGCCACTTTCTAAAGCCAAATTGAACCGAATTTTTTCATCTTTCACAAAATGCAGGGCAACCTCAGGAAAGCCCTTCTGTTGAAGATAAGCAATCATAGCCTGTCCACAGAGTTGGGAGTTCCTTATCATGTTCATAACATGATCATATTTTTTCTTGAAGAGGGAAAGCTTAAAAATATATTCAGTTGCATCAATAGTTATTACTCGGCTCTTTCCATCCCGATCCAAGCAAAAGATAACATTTCCCGAAACCTTTGTGATGTATATAGGAACGTCCAGTGTTTTTATAATCCCATTATCTCCATTGGGAAGACAGTATTTGATGTGATTCAGTGTTGTATAAATGAAAACACCATTGTCATCCCAAGCTCCACTTTTTACACGGATTGTTTCATGGAGAGTGCATTGGTGCACAAGCTTCTTGCTAGCTATTATAATGGCATGTTTGCTGAGCAGGGCAACATGTTCCGTGTCATTAGACCAGACAACATATTTGATAAAAGGGGTCTGGAGATCACCTTCAACAGTCCTCTTTTGAAGATCAAACACAACAACCCTATCCTCCGACCTACAAAGTAAGTTGCCTGTTCCTGCATAGAATATAGCATCAGTGGCAATTGGAAGAGGACTCTTTTTAACAGTCTCATTCTTCAAATTTTTTATAAGGACTTGATTGCTGCTCTTCTCAAGCACAGCAAATCGATTACGACCAACAAAGACTGCTGATCCCCCATGACCTTTTTTTGCATCTTGCACATCTCCCCTACCATAACCGTCCTTTGATATGCAATACAACTCATAAGAACCACCATCTACATCTGAACACAAAAGAAATGCATTTTCAGATGGGCTATAGGAAAGAGTCTTTGGACTTTGATTCAAGCTTAAAGAACCCGGACGTCGAAATGGAACAACTTGCACATCTCTTTGTGTTGAGAATTCATAGAAACACAAGAACCGATCTCTTGTGTAGAATAAAGAATCCCCACTAACCACAAATGCAGGTCTTTCCCTCTCCAATTTAAAAACAATCATGCCACTATCGTGACCAGCAGCTAACAGATTCATTTCAGGATGTGCAGAGAGAATCCAAAACCTATCATGCTCTCTGCGAAATGTCTGAATTCCAGTTCGCTTTGTTGCATCCCATATGCGAATACTTTTGTCTTCAGAGTTTGACACGATTATATCCTGTTTGGCATGGAACATTACACATGACACATTATTCATGTGTCCTCTCAAAGTGTCCACTTCCCATGCCTTTGTGTCTGAAAAATAGATAGATATTTTATTAGCAGAAGAAACTAGTCACACTTCAAATGATACCAAACAATTAATGCATACAAATTACAGTATAAGAAATGACTTGACACAAACATTGCACTGCCTACAACAATAAAAAAAACATGTAATATGAATTCCTCCACACACACACACACGAACATGTGTTAGTATAATATCTATCTATATATACTTGTAAAGCAAATTCTTTTTTGCTTATGTGTCATTCTACCAAAGTTTTTCATTTTCTAACTTTTATTCTTGGAAGAGTATTGAGATGATGTGGCATCTCTACAAAAACTTCACATCTTCTCTATTGAAACTTTTCACCATCTCTTTGTCTACCTTATAATTTAACAATCAGAATCGCATAAACACTAAATGACAATGCAATAAACATAGCATTTAAAACAAGAAATGTAAACCCAAATATAAGCCAACCAAACATGTCATATATCTCAATTAACTAATCGATAACTAATATGATTAAAGAATGTTTCGATATTTACCGTTCATCCTCCAAATCTTGACTTGTCTATCATCAGCAGCAGAGACAATGAGAGGCAACGTAGGATGAAAAGAAGCCCAATTAACACCACGATCATGACCTTCCAGCACATACTTAACAACAGCATCAACACCACCAAAAAGCTCAGTATTCATCTGACTCAACCTCAAAATATCATCAGCAGGAGAAGCATTTTTCCTCTTAAGAGATCCAATATCCCAAACACGAACAGTCTGATCCAACGACGCAGACACAACAAGATCATCCTTAGGATGAAACAAAGCACACATAACATAATGATTATGACCAGTCAAAACAGAAATGCAGGTACGCGATTGCCAATTCCAGATTCGAATAGTTTGATCGTCACTAGCACTAACAATCCATGGACTCTCATGATGAAATTGAACGGTTCTGATGTAATCTAAATGACCTAATAGTGTAAATAAACACCTATGTAACTTGTAATTCCAAACCTTGATCTTATAATCATCACCTGTAATAACAATAACAATAAATAAATAAATCTCAAATTTAACAACGATCTAATATTTTTTTTAACGGCGAATATATTATTAATAATAATCGAGTATCTGCACAAGACGAACAGAGACAGGTAAATCAGATCTAATAATGAAAAGTACCTCCGGAGACGAAGAGAGGTTGAGAATTGTGAAAATGGACGCCGCGAACGGGACCGTCGTGTTCGTCGAATTTGTCGATGAGAGTACCCATGCGATAATCCCATAACTGGATGACGCCACTGTGGAGACTAGCGAGGATCCATGGACGTTTAGGGTGGAAGCTGAGACCCTTAACTCTGTTACTTTTGGTTTCGAATTTGGTTAACATGGTGTTTGAGAGAGATTAGATGCAGATGCAGATTCAGATTGGAATGAATGAATTTGGTTAAGAAGAGTGTGATTTGAGATTAGGGAAGAAAGAAAGAAGAGAGAATATGGAGATCGAGAATTGAGATCTGCGAGATCCTATTTTGTCTTTTATTTTTTTATTTTATAAAATATAAATAATAACGTACTTATTAAGTTTCTTTTCCAATTTTTGCAACATTTATAAATGTCTATTTTTATTTTTTTTGTCAAGTTATAAATGACTAATTTCTTTGTCATTTTAGCTATGAAATATGTTTTTATGTAGTCAATTTAATTATTTAATGTGTAATGTGTTTTTAATGATTAATTTACTTCATAATTAATAAAATATCGAATGTTAGTTGGTTTCAATTGTGGGAATTGAATTATAGTCTTTATTATCAAGTTCAGCTTCAATCACTACTACTAAATTCAGCATCAATCACTATTGAATTAATTAAGGGTGTTGGAATCACTTGATGTTAGAACTGACCCCAACCAGATTGAACTGATGGTGAAAACAAAAAAATGTTAATTTATTTAGTGGTAATAACTAATATGATGCATGAGTATTAGTACCGAGAGCAAATGCGAGTACAATATTTAAAAATTAAGATATGGGCATATCAATATAAGATATGAGAGATTTATTTATTTTTATTTTGATCAGGTAATTAAATGATTGTAATTTTATTCTTATAAGTGAATAAATTGGGTGGCGTGTGCGATGTGGCCATAGTCCTCCTAATATTTTTAATTATTTTACACTTTTTTTTTTGAGTATTATTAGCTTGTTTTATAAATATACCTTGTTTTTTACTCATAAAAGCCTTCTTTTTTTTTTTTTTTTTTTTTGGTCAGGTAGCCTGGCGGCTTGAAAATCACCTTTTAAAGGTGAATAAGTGGGCATACCGGGTTCGAACCCCGGTCCCTGCACAAATGTGCACAATGTCCAACCAATTGAGCTAAGCTCATGAGATCATAAAAGCCTTCTTTAATCGGATCAAAAAAAATAAAAAGCAAGATAGACGCATTAAAATGATGAAAAGATTACACTCATTTTAATTTTTATAAACAATATTTGCAAGTCTTTTTAGATGGACCAAAGTTGTACTTTACCATTTAAACAAGTTTGGGCTTGCTTCCAAAAAAAAGTTTGGGCTTCTCTCCGGGCCATGGTATCTAAAAACTTGAAAATTTTTCTCCTCCTGCTTCTCTTTTATCCCCTCTAAAATTTAAAATTCTCTTTATTTTTATGTGTTAATACATTTCTAATTCTTCGATCTTAACTTTGTAGGGGTTTAGCAGGTTAGGATTATAGAATTCTAACATTAGTGTTTGTTTCTTTGGTTTTTTGTTTGTTTCGTTAGTTTGATGTTTTGTTTGGTGGTAGATTTTGTAGTTTTATTACTTGTTTTCACTAGATTTGTTAGTTTTTTGGTTGATATAGAGTTTAGTTTCTTGAATTTGGTAGTGTTGTTGGTGGTGGAGTTGAGTTTCATGAATTATGCATCTTTAAACCAGTTAGGATAATAAAATTCTAATCGGCTAAACCAGAACCAAGGAATATAGAATTGTGTTCGGATTCTACATTCCTAACTTTAATTTGAGTTCGGGTTCTACGTTCTTAACATTTCAAACGCCGTTTTCAAGAGCTAGTTTGGAGGAGGAGGAGGAGGAGGAGGGGGGGGGGGGGGAGAAGTATGGGGGATGAGAAATTATTTAAAAACGTAGCCGGAAATAGTGACTTGATAATATACTAGAGAGAATTGCACACATTCTTTTTCTTAGCTCCGGAAACTTAACATTCTTTTCCTTAAGGCATATGCTAAATAGTGCCCCTAGGGCACTCTTTAAGCCCTTTAAATAGTAAGTATTTATAGAAATAAGTAAAGTCAACGCATTGAAACTTGTGCTGTTTAAATTTTTGAATAAATTTTTTCTTTAAATAGTATGCTTAAAGAGTGCCCTGGGGGCACTCGTTAGCAATACATTTTTTTAAATAAGTTAACACCGACTTTGCACATATATACTTATCTTACACCAAACCCTAAAATATGAAAATCACAAAAGTAATCTCCTTTGCTTCTCTTATGTATTTTAGTTTTAAATATAGTGTTGGCTTACCTTAAGCTAAAGACGACACTAACATTTGTTTTTTTATATGTGAATTTTAAGGTTTTCAGTGTTTGAAATTATGAAATTATGGTTTTATTCCAAATAATAATTGCAAAAAATGTAGAGTCAAAGCTCAAAAGTGAGATTTAAAAATATGATATTAGGGTAATGTAATAGGACCAGATGGGGGCGGTCTGTAGTAGATTTTCCCATATGTACCCCCAATATGGCTTCCAATTGAAGCACTTTGTCTTGAATTCCAATGTGGACTTTAAAAAGAAAATGGGTCTGACAGCAATGACAACTATCTGGGCTTGATGTTAAGTCTGAAAAAATATTTAGGGCCCGTTTGACCGTACAATTTAAGTAAAGTCAATAAGCTAGTTTGGTTGTAACACAATATATTCTTTGATAAAATTTTGGATTTTATATAACACACATGGTAAATATCTCTTCCAACATTGTACCAAAAAAAAATCTCTTCCAATACAACTAAAGATGTTTGGATCTCCTGGAGCTTAGCTCAATTAGTAGGAATATTATATTTTATATATAGAGATCAGAGTTTGAACTTCGGACTTCGACCACCCCATTTGTTCATCTTTAGGGTGAAATGTCTAGTCATTAAGATTATACTACTTGACAAAAAAAAAATCAGAGATGTTTTGGAGTTCAAATTCATCCTTCAAAATACATCAAGTCGAAATTATGTCACTTATTGTTGTTTTATTCGGCTTAAAAGATTAGTCTTTATAATTGTACATTTAGATACTTGATTCACACAAAAAAAGTGTTTAAATTTTTGGGTCCAATGATATTTTCTTGACATTAAAATAATTCAAAACATATTAGTGAGATTCAATTAATTTCATGTGAACATTAAAACAAATGAAAATTGTTGTGCTATAGACTCTAAACTAAATCCAATAGGCAATATAAGTACAAATCAAATGGTAAAAAAATTGCATAAACATTTGATATGTTGGGATATTAGTTCAAACTGCATCCTACCACTTCTATAGATGCACTCCATTGATGTAAGTTTTGTTGATAGATTCTTTGGGACAAAATAAAAACAAAATTAATCATATAGGTGGTGCCAATATATAGTGTCCCCTTCTTAACATATTATTAAGGTGTACATCATGTGCGGCCCGACTATGCAGAAAACAAAAGGAATCATAACATGGCAAGCAAGTTTAGAGACACCTTTTCTTTAACTTTCTCATCATTTTCCCTTTCCTTTGTTGATTACTAATACAATGTCATGTGTTTTTCTGACTTCTCTCTAACCCTTAGATGATACCTTCTTAATCTTCTTCTTCTTTTCTTGCGGCCATAAAGAGATCCAATGTATCCACAAATCATAATTTAACAGACAAAAAAAATATTAAAATTATTAAATTAAATGTTCGTGACCGGAGTTCAAATTTGAATTTTCTATTTTATATATAAATTTTTAATAACTTATCATTTCATCGACAAATTCAACCGAACACAAACATGAAACAACCGTATCAAAAAGTAATAATACAAGTTTTTTAACAATAACTTTATTATCACGTTTCATGAGGCAGAGTTGTCACACAGTTGTCACTTGTTGATACCAATTATTGTTATGTTTTCCATTTAATTCATATAGTGCATTTATTTGCATTTGTATTCCAACAAATAAAATTAATTTTGTCCTATACTAGTAGTATATTTGTATTTTTAAATCAGATTTTCATTATTGTAGTTATAGCTATTAGCTAAGTTGTAATTTCATTCATAAAACTATGCAGCATATACACTCAATGAGTGGGACTCATATGCATAAGTAACATTGAGTTTGTTGAGAATGACCGCAATTTGATTTCGTATTCTTTTATGTTCCAAGACGTTTTCACTGTAAATCTTTTTTAACATGTTTTGTTAAAAAATTACTTTATGACATTTTAATGGTGAGAAATTTCACATCGACATATTAGATTCATTCATTTTTTCTTACTTACTTCATTCATATATTCTTCTTGAAATATAACAGTACATAATTTTTAGTTGTAATATCTTCAAATGTATATTTTTTTCACCACCAGTTTAATCTGATACGGCGCCTTTATTTTGTAACCTTTTTATACTGGTCTCGGTTCATCTTGTACCGAGACTTGGTCTTATTAATAATATTTTGCTGTTCAAAAAAAAATAATTTCAGTTCTTTTGCGATCGCAGTTGTAAGATATCAAACCGTGATCCTCTCTACCAAATTCAATATCAACCACTATTGAACCAACGGTAATCAAATAAATATTTTCCACGAGGAGAGGAACATCCTCTTGGGTGTAGCCCCCACCTGGCGGTTGATGAGTAACCATGGGATCATTTTCTTGACACTGACGCATCCTATGCTTCTACATCTAACCTCTCCCATAATTATATTCTTTTCCTAACTAAGTTGTGAAAAGTAATTTGTACACAAAAAAATATTATAAGTTGTGAAAAGTACTACTGCTCAAATAATCTTCGTTGAAACTTGTGCTTAATTAGTTTGCCAAACAATAGTATATTAATTAAGTTAATTAGCATCTCTATTTCTTTTCATGTGATCATTACCATGTATAGTGTATATTCCTCAAATTGATGAGCCACACTATTATAGTATACGGCTCTTTATTCCTTATCCAAGTTAATTACACTTCATAAAGTATCATCATCTGGGTTATAGTTCAAGGTCTCTTTCTTTAATACTATTGTTGTTTCATTCTTAATTAGCTTGGAGATTTATATATAGTAATAGTGCATCATAATCATCAACTATGACTTAAACCTTTTTCCATTATTGTATTTGTCACGCTCACCTTTTAGGACGTCCTAAAGAGTAAAGATAAAGAAACGTAAAAATGAAGTCAGTCACTCATGGGATGTGATTAAATTTATGCTTATTGTGTAGAGAAATAACATGCATGTAATTTGGCCCAAACACTATATTTTTTGTTTCGATAAGATTTTAATGACGAAATTCACACACTAAATGTTAATAAGTGAAAATTTATCGATTCAAATTTGCACTTCATCCTATCAAATATTTTTTTTTTTGTCCCTGTAAGTTCGTACGTTTTTTGTTTTGGTGCCTGTATATTAATTTTTATAGAATTAGTCCTTGAATGTTAAAATGATTTTGATTTTAGTCCCTAAAGTTAAATTTCACAAGATAATTCAAAGGAAAATCCGCATTAAACATAATCCACAGAAAAATTCAAAAGAAAATCTGCAGGAAACTGGTGAAAATTCCTGCGAATTTTAACTTTAGGGACTAAAATCAAAATAATTTTAATATTCAAGGATGAATTCAAAACAAAATAACATACAAGAATTAAAACCAAAAACACGCGAACTTACAAGGACTAAATAATTATTTAAATCTTTCTAAAATATTTTATCATCTAATGTATACTTAAGAATACTCATTGATATAGGATAGTGGCGAAACCAGGGGTGACCTGCCGGTCCACGTCCCACCCTTAAAAATAGGCCTATTAAAGAAAATGGTCATGTTAACATGTGTCCTAAGGGCACATTTTAAGATGCTAAAAGTAGTAAACTTTTAAAATAAAAGTTAATATTTTAACTTTTGAGAATTTTAATGCACAATTTCTAAAATAAAGTTTCCTCATTTGAATCCTTAACATGTGCCCTTAGGAAACCACTATTATATTTTTGTTTTTTTTGACTAACTATTATAGTTTTTTTTTTTGACGAACTATTCTAGTTTTTATATATTAATAAAAAAATTGTCACTACATAAATATGTTTGTTCTAATTCCCAATGAGATTTTTATCTTGTAACAGGTTTTTTGTTCAACTCTTACTCATTATAATTTTTGTATTTTTTTGGACAAAACTTAGATAATTTTTTTTAAGTACTTTTTGTATGGTTCTTAACAAAAATTCATTTATTGTGGATGAGGTTATAACAAACTTTGATAAAATCATGAATTTGAGAAAATTGAAAGTTCTATCCAAATTTTTTACTATAAAGCATATACTCCCTCCATCCTGAAATATAAGGGAAAATAAAAAAACACACTTATTAAGAAAACATAAACATGAGAATTAGAAATATAGTTTTGTGGGATTTTTCTTAAAATAAGTGCATGGAAAGATGTAAAATCAATTTTGATTGGTTATTGTTTAATTTATAGAGAAAAGTGGAGAGAGAGAAAATTAAATGCAATTTACATTTAATTTCATGAGAATAAGGAAAAACATTCTTGAAATTGATTTTTTTCCCTTGTATTTTGGGACAAAAAAAAATAGTTTTTTTTCCCTTATATTTCAGGACGGAGGGAGTACATGTTTTTGAAAAAAAAATTACTTTTCATATATTTCATCAATACCTCTAAATTTAATTACTACATTAAAAAATTTGAATACATGATCTTTAAATTAATTAACATCATTTTTATGAATTAAAAATTTATTTTCCAATTATTTTATTTAAAAGAAAATAATTGTATAAGAAAAAAATTTAATCTTACTGTTTATAAACATTATACTAATTTGTTACATTTTTCATTAAAATAATTCAACGTTCACTATATATTATGAGTAATACAAAAATCAAATTTTGAGTTTTAATAGTTTTGATAAAAAGTTATTTAGTTATTATAATTAATTAAATGATAGAAAAAGAATTATTTTTAAAAAAATATTCATTTACCTATTAATTTAAAAACCTGATGTAATGATAAATTTAAAAGCTCTTATTTTATGCGAATAAAAAAAATTACTATCAATAAAAAAAATTACAGTGTCCATAAATTTTAAAAGGAAAATCACAACTATTTTCAATTAAGAAATATCATTTTAGTATTTGATCAAAAAATTATCGTTTTTTAGTATCAAATAAAAAACATTTTTTATCAACAACTTTGTGCAAGTATTAGTTCGAAGTTACTGTTAATGATTTCAATTCACTTGGTACAATGCTTCAAAAAAACAAATTCACTTGGTACAAGTAGAGTATTATTTTAAAGTATTTAATTAAATGTTTTGATGATCAACTTTATACTTATTATTATATAACTTTAATTTTTGTTTGCAATATAATTTTTAAATTTATATATGTATATATATATATATATATATATATATATATATATATATATATACAGAAAATTTAAATTTATATATTATAATTTGTTTTAATGGCATACCAAAATATTTTTTCCTGCTCCGCCACTGGTCAGAGGATAACGATCATTTCAATATTTTAAAAGAGTTTTAGGATATTATCAACAAACATATTCTATCTGGTCACATTTATAAATAAATATATACTTTTTTAGATTTATTGAACAATCTATATATTTAGTCCATAAGTGATCCCTACAAAATAGAGGTTTCGATTGTGGAATGTCTTACCTCAGTTATTGCATCCATCTTTAATAACAGTAGTCCGACAAAGAAGTTTAATTTGGAAAAGCGATTGAGACATTTAGACCTATTGTTACTAGAAATCATCATAGTAACATACACTCTTTGACCGACAATTTTTAATACACCTCTTTTGATGAAATTTCGTATAAGTCTCACTAAATTTATACATGAGTATCCACTGACTTGTACCTACTGACTATGTAAATTTTAACTAATAAAAATAACATATTTCAAATTATGTGTTAGAGAGTGTGGTGTCAGCATTTTCTCTCGTTATCATTTATGTTCTCGATAGTTACGTTGTTAACGTTGTCTAAATTCAATAACTGATGCGCCTTGATCAAATACAAATTTGTTTACTAGGGCAAAGAATTCCATTTATGTTCTTGAAGGAACATCTTACTTAGAGGACAAATGAAAGAAACATTAAATTAAATATGTATAAATGACACTTATAATTATTTAACGAAAAAAAAAAAGGAAAAGGATTAATTTTAATAAGTGCTTTTGAGTCAAAATTGACTCTAAAATACCCCCACTCTAAACCATAAAAAGTTTAAGATTGAGGAAAAACTACAAATCAATATAGATACTCATAATTTATATATTTTCATTTCTCTTAATTCGAGGAGCATAACAAGAGGCTTCTATCATCAACAAAAAAGTTAAAAGTTGTCACATTATACTAACTAGTTTGTACACCCGTGCTTAGCACGGGAATTATATACATTTTTATAAATACTTAAAAATATTAAGAAATAGGTACAGTGCATGTTGATTGCACTGTAGTTTGTAAATATAAACTGTCTGATTATGATTTTAAGTTTAAATTTTAGTTTATTTTTGAATATATAATTGAGTTTTAAATTTGGCTATTCGATCTTGCTATGAACGATCTCAATTTAACTGAATGCAATTGAGTCACTAATCAGTGATTGCACTCAATGTTAGTCCAAAATAATATTATGAGTGTGATAATAAGAATTTAAGTAGATGTCCTTGGGTATGACGTATATATCGGTTAGCAAGTGTGAGGCGAGAAAATTTATAAAGTCCGCACAAAATTTCAATTTTGAACAAAAGAATTTCAATTTTGTTCTAAACTAACCACTAAAAATTTAAATTTTGATCTAATTTTAAATAGGTTTTTGACTCTATTTATATCTCAAATTAGTTTAGGTTTCTCACTCTATCAATATCATCTCAAATTAGTTATTATTTTTGTCAATTATTTTTTAATTTGGTCATTCGGAAGGACTAAATTGAATTTTTTTAACAAAGATAGGACCAAATAAAAAACATATTTTTTGAAGGAAAATAAGAAACATTTAATTAACAAAAACTGTGACTAATTAATATGATATATTAATAGAGCGAGAGACATATTTGAGAGTAAAGTATAAAGACATATTTTGAGTTTATATATATTAAATGAATGGACCTTATATATATTAAATGAATGAATTATATTTTGAGTTTTGATTTATATAAGGAAAGTTTTGAAATAAACCAATAATTAATATACAAACTTCTCTAGAAAGTCAAGAAAATAAAAAAAATTTATGAATAAATGATGTTTTTTGTCTCAATGTTTAAAAATACAATCTTGCTTAGAAAATAAATGAATTATTAAAATGATAAATCATATTCTATGTTTGTTCAATAATAATAATAATAATAATAATAATAATAATAATTTATGTTCTTTTTAAAAAAAATATTTTATTTTATAATAGTGGAAAAATTTATGTTCAATAATGAATTATTTAATTGTTTTATTTTTAATAGGTGTGCATTAAAGTGTGTATGGGAAAAAAAGAGCCATACTATTATTTGTCAAATGCACCACAAGAGAATATACATGAGAGAAGAGCTTTTGATAAAAAAGAAATTTTAAAATAGTTTTGACTTATTATATATAAAGATATTTTTTTGCATTGTATAGAATGAATAATGAGTAGTATACTTTGAAACATTTTAAAATATATATATATATATATATATATATATATATATATATATATCTATGAAATAAACGTAAAATGATATAATGATATTTAACGTGGCTAAGAAATAAAATTATATTTTACTATGCAAAAAACAGCTATTGGCCAAAAAATAAGAATCATCATAAATATTGAATATCCTTAATTTTAAGTACAATGCACATTAAAAATATGAAGAACAAAAAACAATAAATCAAGAATAAAATAGATTGGTTTCGGCCGCCATCATTGCTGCAATCACTTTCTTTTCTCCGTGCAACCGCGAAAGTTGTGTTTTTAATTTACACTATTATTTTATTTTCCTTCTTTAGAATTTTAGAATTAAATTTCTTATTTTAATTAATAGAAAATTTGATTTTTGTATCCTAAAGGTATTTGTAGATATTTTTCCATGCTTCTTTTGTTCGTGGAACCAATAATATGTTTGTATAGATTATTTTTATAATTTATTTTAACTTAACAATATTCTAAAAATTGAATGAAAAAAAAACAAATCATCAGTAACAAAAATTAAGATTTATAGTATACCCAAAAAAATAAAGAGTTATATAGTAGGTCTTCTCCGATCTATACATAATTACATTCTATAAAATATGGGATGATGTGCATACACTATTACTTTCAATATCAAAAGGACATGTGTTCAATTCGTAGTAACGGTGTCAATGAATTCACATGCCAAATTGTTGATTTAGCCATTTGAAATATTAATTCCATTAGAACTGAAATAAATAAATTTATTCTCCAACCTGAAATAGTGAAATCAAAAATTTAGACACAATACATAATTTGAAAGCTTCAATAGTAATAATTGATAAAAACATAACATAACTACAAAAGCACAAAAACTAAAAATTAATTGATCCATAGTCATGTATAAATCACTAAGCCATATAGAGTAAAAAAAATATGACTACAACATTAAGAAAAAGAATCTTATGATTATATATGGCTGGAAAAAATAACAGATCTTTTAAAAGACAATCTTATGATTGATGATGATTTCTTTTCAAAGGTTAACAAACATACCTGCATAAAATTTAAAGCCTAACATTATTAAGAATTAATAATAATACAATAAAATGCAAGAAAAACCCAAGGAACATGCAGTGGAGGCAAAGAAGGAAAAAGAATAATTTATAATTTATGAATAAAATTCAATCATTCAACAATGAAAAAAATGGCAGAGTACACTTACATTATATTAACCACGAGCAATTGTGATTGAAAGAACAAAACACAATTGCCTTTATATATAGTATTTTGACATTTACAAAAATTTACAAAAAAAGAAGACATTTTATAAACTTCTAATTTATTTTATTAATTTGCTTGATTTGCTTCCTTAATTTTCATTCAAATAATTGACTTGCCAAATACATTTTTTCTTGCCAAATATATAATTGTTACCTTTTATGATTTTTTTTTGGATGTATATCTTTTATGATTTTGATATAAAAACTTCTCTAGAAAGTCAAGAATCCTATCAAATATTAACCAATTTAATTCAATTAAATGCTAATGAGATTGGATCAAAAACAAAATAACGTATTCATAAATAAATTATGAAAAAATGATGCTTTTTGTCTCCACGTTTAAAAAGTAATTTTGTTTATAAAATAAAAGAATTATTAAATGTTAAATATTATTCTATGTTTGTTAAATAATAATAATATTTTATGTTTGTTTTTAAAAATATATTTTATGTTATTTAATAGTGGAATATTACTTTTTAAATTTAATTATTTTATTTTTAATTGGTGGATTAAATACAATTATGCATTTAATTTCTTACATGTTTTCCATCATATATACACTAAAATCATGTACGTGAAAAAAATCACATATGGGTTCTAAATTAAATAAGGTAACAATTTGAATTATTATGGGTTTTCTAATGTGTTTCTTTAAATTATTTTTATGATTAAATTTGTAAATTGTGATAATAGCATTCTTATACGTGGTTTCCAGCTGCACATATTTATATCAATTATTTCTTGATATACATTTGTTTTATAATTGCACATAATTGGTTAAAATGACAGCTCACCATATGTAATGCATTTAATTTGATAAAAAGGAATTATATTGTGAAAGAAATCGGGTATTTTTTTTTTACGTAATGAAAAAAAATATTCCACAAATCTGATTAAAAGATTCCATATTACTTGCCTAAAAAAATTTATAAATATGACAAAATAATATTGCATTTAATGTGAAAACAATAAGAGAAGAGAATGCATATAAGAATGCCATGTAGACGTTTTGCCTTGAAAAATACTTGTGAGCAATTCCTATGAGGAGAGAGGTTTTAAAATCGTCCTGGCTTATTATATATAAAGATTTAAATGTTGGATTTAATTTTAGAAATTAAAAAAAATTGTAAAATATGGAAATTAAAATTCTAAAATTAATAAAATAGGAGTATCAAAATTCAAAACGAAGAGACCAAAATGCAAAAATTTGCAAAACAAGATATCAAAATTGCCACTTTCTATCAAAAAAAAAAAAATCAAAATTGCATTTAATTAAGCTTTATTTTTATTAGAGATTTTTAGTCTTTTATGTCTTTTTTTGAGGCTAGCCACTTTTTATTCATAAACAAATTATTAAATTATGAGGGTGCATTAGTACTTGTACTAATCACTTTTTTTTTTTGAATCCAGTACTTATACTAATCACACACTTCTATATTAATCAGGGAAAAACTTTTTTCCCCTGTTGAGTTGCATATAAAATTAAGAAATTTCAGCTGCTAAATTTCAAAGAAAATTTAGTCAATAAAAGAAATTAAAGAATCCCCCCCATGCAAGAATATTCAAATGCAGCGGTCTATATATAAGTTATTTTATAAGTTTCACATCCTTATTCAAATTTATTACCTACATTTTTTTTTAATCATAAAAAGACAAAAACTTAGCTAGTGTTTTTTTTTTTTGGACAAAAGCTAGTGTTAAAAATTAGAGGGTCCACATCATGACACATGTCATCCATCTCCATCGCCCATAGTGTAATCTAATCCTGTAATTTATTCCATTTCACTCACAATCACCACGTCAAACAAATTCATGCATACCATAATTGTCAAAATATAAAATCAACCGTTTAATTAGATGCCTCTTGATTATTTTTTTTGGTAAGATAAGATGCCTCTTGATTTGATTCTATATATAATCACTTTTTAATCCCATTAAAATATTACTACTATAATAATCAAAATTCACTATAGGTAAATATTGAGCAACCTACCAAATTAATACATCTTCCAAATACCATATGCGTTGTTACATCTACTAAAATAGAAGAGATTTATTCCATTACGTAACGCTACCTTAGCTAGCCACCAAACCAACCCCATCTACCCTTATCTTATTCCATTTTCTGCCTACTTTACATTAATTTTCGTTCATTCAATAATTACTAAATTTCAAAAAAAGAAAAAATAACATAATAATTTTAAAATTACCAAAATAACCCCTAAACTTAACAACATTTACATTAATTAAACCATGTAATTAAGTAAACCCAGAAACTGAAAAGGATCGTAAATGAAAAAGACAAGAAACATAAAATTCTCATAAAGTTACAAAAATATTCGGTTGGTATGAACCACGATCGTTCATGACAATTCTTACCGTAAAATTAAAAATCAATAATTCGATAATTACAATCTTACACATTTGATTAAAAACAATTAATAAGAATAAGAACGATGAATATTAATATTAAACCATAAAAAACAAGTAAAAATAAATAAAACGTAAATTGAGTATATATGGAGCTAGAAATGGAGAATTCAACATTATGTTGATCGATTTTCATTGAATTAATTCACATATACGATCCAGATCTTAATATTTCACATCTTATACAAAGTGAAACATTGATATATATAATATATAATTAATTAACATATAAAAAAAACAAAAATAAAAAGAAAAAAGAAAATTGATGAAGAAAGAAGAGAAATTGGATTAAAAAGAAAAAACAAAAATCGTGTAATTAATTTACGTAATTTAATCAACGATCGAGCACCAAGGACAAGTTCTCTTTGGAAAAGTGGATCTGAAAAACGCATCCATGTCTTCATTATTTGATACTTCAAAGAATTGAAATTCATCCATAAGCTTCCTCTTACAAGAAACGAACGGCTTCGGTTTTCTCGGCGCCGGCGGACAATCCTGAATCTCCGGTATCTTACTTTCTTTCGAAGTCGGAGTCCGGTAACTCTCGTCGTTTACGTTTTCATTTTCGCCGTCAACGACGGTGCCGTCGGTGCGGTCGTTTTCGTTTTCGTTTTCAATAATTTCAGGCTGTGTGACTGCGGACGATGACATGGTGTCAGCGACAATGAATTCAGGGTTTTTTTGATCGGAGGAAGGTGTGGTGATGTTATCGTCGTCGTCGAGTTTGTCGTCGACGGCGGCGATTCGGAGTTTGGGTAATTGGTGGAGGTGGAGATCGGTGGACATGGCCTGTATGTATGTATGAATATAAGGGTGTGTTTGGATGATTGGAAAATGTGTAAGAGAAAAAAATGGTTAACGTGATGTGCGTGAAACTGCGTTTGATAGTGAATATATATAGAGAGAGTTGAGTTGTGAGAAGAAAACTTTATGGAAAGCTTTGAAAGCGTGCTTTTGAAGGTAATAAGAGAAGATAGAGAGAGAGAGAAAAAGAATGTGATGGGTTTTTTTGGTTGGAGGTGAGGTATCACTATCACTACAATAGTGGAGTAACTTATTTTATTTAATTTTACGGTTCATACAACCTTAATTAATCTCTAGTAGTTTAGTACTAGTAGTTTGATTCGCCTGTGAATTTAGCTTAATTGATAAGAATATTCTGCATGTATGTGTAAGATTAAAAAGAATTGATGTAATATATAATTATTTTCCGAAGAATAAGAAAAAGTAAAATTTCACTTTTTTAATTTGTTAAATAATTTATGTATTTAATCTTTTTGACTAAATTTATGAATTTAATCTTCTCTCATTATTATAAGCATTAATTAACAATTCACTATTTAGAATACATCTATAAATTTATTTAATAAGTTGTATATTTGATTATTTTTATAATAATGATGTATCTGATTTATGATATAGGTTAAATACATTAATCATTCAATTAAGTTAAAATCTAAAATTTTCTTTATAATAAGAAACAAATAAGTACTTATAATTATTTTTCCATTGAATTATTTAATTACGATAAGAGCTTAATAAATGTTATATTTTGCTAAAAAAATTGAGTCGTACTAAGCAAGCGCGCGTGAATTACACTATCATTGCGAGTGAGAGCTATTTTATCAGATACTCCCTCCGTCGACCCTAATATGTGTTTTTTTGTCAAACTAATATTATAATTAGGGATGGAGGGAGTAATTTGTAAGTATTATTACCAAGAGATGAGATATTCAACTGTCTAAAATTTTTATAAATAACAAATATACTACAAAGGAATTGGTCTAAGAAATATTACTATATGTTTAATTTCAACAATTATTTTGACCCAAATTCTAACAATTTTAAAATTTTGCTTATCTAATATTATCTTTGACGTTATTGGATTTACTATTCCAATTTTCAAGTCTTTCACAAAAGAAGAAGTAATAATGCCTAGGTTGAAATGTCCCAAAATTTTGTGTAAAACTTCAAATTTGTATAAGTGATCAGTTTGAATTGTCCCAATTTTAGAATCAAATCATGCATAGTTTTGCACAAATTGAAAAGAAAAATTATTACTCTATTGTTATGATTATTATTTTTACCACTGAAGATTTGATACAGTTTGGACTTTAATTTCTAGCTGACTTTGTTTTTTTACATAAAAAAGTATCTAGCTGACTAATTATTCATTAAATTATCTACGTTACCTGATAATAAATTATTCACGATTTGTAAAAACTACTATACAACTGGAGATAGAGAGACTTGGCAATTGAAGAAACAGAAATCACAGAAGATCTGTTTCGGATAATGGGAGCACTATAGGAAACTTTAATTAATCTCATTACTCATGAGTTACTACATATTTTAATCCAATTAAAGTTCTACATTAAAAAGTCTTAAATATATAATATTTATTTACTTGCATAATTAAATTTTTATATTATTTTATACTACATGAGAAACATTGTCAGAAATTTATTCTTACGGTATATCTCCTTTAGTCAACTCATATATCTTTTACTTCTTACCACTTGAGCTATTTTACGGAGACAAATAAATTTTTGTATATTTAAGAACAGTCAAATGAGATGATGCGGGTCTTTTGATTTAATCAAGGTTATGAGTTTGATTCATGATTTAGATATTGAGATGATGCGTTCTGATTTAATTAAGATTATGAGTTTGATTCATGATTTGGACATTCGACAACGTTAAAATTTAAATTCTTGTAAAATTTTTTGTTTAATTGACTGTTACAAGACTCAAGTGTTTAATCTCTTATACACTGCAATTGCGCGTAAAAAATACTTCATCTAACTCTATAAAATATTGTATCGGAAAATCTTTTTATTTTGCAATATTGAAGTTACTACTTGCATAATTTAAATTAATTTTGATGCTTTCATTTTCAATACTACAGTAATGGTATTAATAAGAATAAATAAAGGTTATTTAATTCTGGCCCATACTTTATTGCAATGGACCTGAATCATCTTGATGCTGATGCTCAATGAAAAACATCAACATCATTGGAGTTTATATCTTCTACGGAACTGTAACAACGTACTACGCTAAACGACAAATGGAACCATTCCACGTGTAAAAAGTTATTTTGACTTGATGGATAAAATAGTCTTTTTGTATGATGAGTGTAGCCGTGTAGGAAACAAGAAGATAGAGTCGGTTGTAGCAGATAAAAGTGTTACTACTTGACGGAACGGAATTGACGGTCGGTGACTTGCTTTTACGAAGAGTGATTAGTGATAATCTCATCTGTAATGGAATGGAACGTTCATTTTACGTTACAGGCGCAAAACTGCAAAAGCATAGTCTTGTGCCACGTGCCTCATAAAGCGCGTAGTGACAATTGCCGGAAAATACTTTGACTTTTTCCCAATTTTATTAAAGTGAATTTTCGGTTCTGCTCCATATTTTGTACTCCATCCGTCTCATTTTAAATATTACAGTTGATCAAATTATATATTTTAAGAAAAGTTTGTAAATGAAAGAGAAAGAATACGACTTTTACTAAAATATCCTTTCTTTTTATTGGTAGTAGAAATTGGAATAGTAAAAAATAGATTTTTGAATGTATTTTTTTCTCTCACTTAATGATTGTTTTAAAGATAAAATAGGAAAAATCAATTAAAGCGTAGTATTTTTTTTTTGAAACAGTTACAGTCTTGTATATATTTTTTTCCAAGGACACATGTTAACATTTCCGGGTCATGTTAACATGTGCCCTAAAGACACATTTTAAGAATACTCAAGATAGTAATTTCGTCTTGGAATTTAACAATGTTTGATTTTTAAAAATATAAAATGCACAAGTTTCAATATTAAATTTCTTTTATTAGTATACTAACAAGTGCTCCAAGGGTACATGTTAACATTTCTCTTTTAAAAAGTTATGGGACATTAGTTAAAGTAACAAAAGACATTAGTGTTTTTTTGACAATCAAAGGCTTAATTTATATCATTATTCAATAAGGTCAAAATACAAGGAGGTACTACATCAAAGGTACAACGGCGAAGCCAAGATATGGCCGCCCTAGCAAGAGTGTGAGCTACCATATTCGCTTGCCGCTTAATAAACTTCACCTCATAGTTTGTATTACATGAGAGAATACTATTTATTTGTGAAATAAGAAAACTAAAGTCGGAGCTACCACTTCGGTTATGATGAATTGCATCCACTATACTTTTAGAGTCGGTTTCCAATATGACGTTGGTGATGCCTCTAGATTCCAATGCACGTAAAGCTTCAACTAATGCTAAGGATTCACCTTCTACTACGGAACAAACTCCCTCTAACCAAGTAGTTTCAGCCATGATGAACCTCCCCAAGTGGTCACGCACACACCAGCTCGTGCTTGTCTTATTCATCCCTTGGTGAAAGGCTGCGTCGATATTACACTTTAACCAACCTTGAGACGGTGCTTGCCAAGTAACCCGCTGCTGCTGCTGCTGTGCCGTTTGACTGCGTTCTTGTAACTTCTGAACCGAGTACCAATCAGTCCACATCTGTCTCGCTTTAAAGCCAAGGTTCCGACCGGTTTCCGCGGTTCCATTCCACACCATGTTATTTCGATTATTCCACAGAACCCAGGCCACTGTAGCAAACAAACCTGCTGTTTCCGGGTCTTCACTGCTGCAAATCGCGTGGATGGCTGCTGTGATGTTGGTTACTTGCTGCGTTCTAGCTGCGATGCATTCGTCTAGTTAAAGTAACAAAAGTGGTAAGTTTACATTGAGAACAACATTTTATATATTATTATGACTTTGACTACACAAATTCTAATATATTTTTATTATATTTATGTTCCTTAACTAGTTATCATTTTCCTTTTTTAAAACATAGATCTTTCTTTTTCTGGTCAGGTAGCCTAACGGCTAGTAATTCACCTTATTAAAGGTGAATAATTGGGCATATTAAGTTCGAACTCTGGTCCCTACACAAATGTGTAATGTCTTTTATTAATTGAGCTATACTCATGAGGACAAATACTTTTTTATTAATAATTTTTCAAAATTAAATATTATCCTTTAATATTTTTTTTACTAACTCTAATATTTCTTATATACTACTCTGTAGTATTATTTAATTACACTCGTAGAACAAAGAGAAACAATGTTGTTATGCACGCCATACTTTTTCAAACGATCCACAATCTCCGATATTAAAAAGTCAAAAGTGTCAAAATTAAATGATATTAAAGTATGTTGATTATTCAAACATACTTTTTTATTTTTTGCAACTTTGCTTGAAGCAGACTTGGAGGCCGTCTATCCCACAATGAAAAATTGTGAATCTTCAACCCAACAGATGGAAAAACTCCAGTCAAATCTCAAATCTACGCGTGCATATTTTCATATATGTAGCTTTGTTGATAACTATTAGATATATTATTGAAGAAGTTAAAGTTTAAACATTGTATTATGTACGTCTCTTCATACTTTTTTTTTTAAGAAACCAAAATAGAATTATTAACAAAATTGATTAAGCGCAAGATGTGTCAGAAAATACATGTTTTTTTTTGTATATTAAAAAAATAAATTGTTTCTGCCATAAATTGATCATGGAACACCCCCTATTTAACCTATATGACCCTTAACTCTTACCATTTGAGTTATTTTAGGGGACGCCATAAAGGACACGTGAAAAGATACAAAATTATAAAAGAGAGCCAAAATAAACCAAAAAAATAAACTAAGTAACAATATATATTTAAAAGCGTGAGTCTAGCCATTAGACTGTTTGATAAAAAAATTATAATTTGTAATATTTTACAAGACAAATAAAAGATTTTGAATTATTTTTTTGGTTTGTAACTGAATCTTAATTTAATTATATTGTAATTTATTTTTTTATTTGTCCTTTTAATATCGAAGTGCGGATAATTAGTACGAGTACGAGAGTTATAAAGATGACTTGATGACTAGAGCTATGAGATACATAATGGTTTGATAAGGAGGTTAACAATACTATTTTTTTTTTTTTTACTAAAGGTTAACAATACTATTTATCTACTAACAAATAATTTTTTAATTTATTTAAAATTTTACATTGATGTCTAAATGATATAAATTTTTAATTCAATGATAAATTTTATAAAATTCATATTTATTTTAATATTACGAATGAATTGTGTACACCAACACCATAAAATACATAAACCACTTATTCACGTTAATTTTTTGGTTGAGATTGAGATATCCACCGTCAAACACAATGACTAATCAATTCAAGGGGTGTGGTTGAGCGGTTAGGGCTTATCGTTAGGAGTGTAATTGGACCGGTTTGGATCGGTTTCGAGTGAATCCGATGTCCGAACAATGAACTTTCAATTGGTTCGGTTTAGGTCGGTTTGATTCGGTTTTCAAAAATGAATCCGATCCGAACTAGTCGGTTTAGATCGGATACTATACTCGGTTTGCAACATTTTATTTTTCCGGTATAATATCGGCTATTATTTTTCAAACACGAAATATTTTAAGCTCTATTTTTCAAATGACTTACAATAATAACATAAACCAAATAAACAATAACATAGTTTCTATGTTTGCTTGTGTTGTGCGTGTTCTGCTTCTACCTACGTGTTTTGTTTTGAAGGTGAATGTAGTTTGACCTGTCAAAAAATAGCCAAATGGTTTGTTATAACATGGTCGGTTCGGTTCACCGGTTCATCGGTTTTCAAAAATGAAATCCGATATCCGAAACCAAACTAGTTCGGTTTAGCTCGGTTTGATTCGGTTTTTGATCCGAACCAAAAAAAGTTGTTTTTTTCGGTTTGGATCGGTTTGGATCATCGATTTCATTGGTTTTGTCCGATCCACTTACACCCCTACTTATCGTCCCTTAACCAAGGGTCGAGAGTTCGATCATCACATTGGGTATGGAGCAATTTTACATCATTGGGCCAGCTATCCCACCCATCAGGTGTCTCCAATCTAGCGAATGATTAATCACTGCGTTCGGCGGTGAATACACCGGTCTCGACCAAAAAACAAATAACACAATGACTAAACTTCTCACTGTATTTAAAATATCTCTATTTTTTTACTAAGAATTTAAAATATCTTAAAAAATGCGACAACTAATTCAAAAATTTAAAGTCGTAAGTAAAGATCAAACTTTTAACACTTAATTAAGAAAGAATAAACCAACAGTTAAACCGCACCCTAAGTGCCACTTATTCACATTAGACATGGCCTAAATGAAGATAGACAAATTTCTTCGATCGTTTATTCTAAATTAGGTGAAAGTTTCATCTACCGGTCTTGATCACGTTCGTATCATCATTTTGTAACAATAAGAGTAGATGATGACCTAGTTCTTTGGTACAATCTCATTCTTTCTTTTTTATTTGTCACTTTTGTAAAATTTATTTTATATATACAAACTTTTGTAAAATAATATTATTTCTGTCTATTGTTATTTTCAAAACATCAATGCAATATTAACTATTTTTTAATGTTGGCAGAAATTCTGATAGACTTTATAATATAATGAGGAAGGACATAAATTCTGATTTTCAATTGATTGTCTATTCATTTGATGTTAATTTTTTTTAATATATAGATAAATTAAACTTTTTTTTGACAGAATAATTTAAACTTTTTTTTTTCAGTTGGTTTAGTTTAGTGGTTAAAATAATTCTACTTTTAAGGTGAATAAGTGAGTTGTTCGAAGTTTAAATCCCGACCCTTACATATATGATGTGATTATCTACCAATTGTTGTTTGTGTAGGTTTTGGGTAGTTTAATTAGCTTGGCTTGAGTTGTTTTGCCTTTTTACAAGGAAACGTCTTATTGCTTTAATTAATAATAATTTGCTTATTCACAAAAAGAAGTGTTTAAAATGAAGAAATACAAAAGTTCAAATATACAAAGAAATCCAAACAAACTACACAAACAATAGGTAGAGCAACCAAGACAAGCATATGAGGCATTCCACAAAAAAATTGAAATAAAAATATGAACTTGACTTCTTAGCTAGTCATTGACCACCATCAAATTAGGACTTTAATTTTATCTAACATTTCTATCAAAGACAATTCATTGTGATAAAAGATGAGAAGATTCTCTTTTTCCAAACAATTCATATGCAAATCAATCAAATCAACTGTAAATCAAAGCAAAATTATTTTGAAGCAAATAATTTCACAAAATTTTAGAGTATGTGCAAAAGAATTAATAAAAATAAAAAGAAATAACACAAGAGATCGAGATCACATCCACTTGTGAACATTAGGCCAAATATGATCAAAGAATGTCACACCATGATTAATTTTTTTTGTTGTTGAAGAATTAACAATTATTTTAATGGTGCAATGATTATATATAAGTTAAAATACAATCATGTAAGATTAAATTCATTGTATTTTTCCCAACAAACAATATTTATTAATGAATTTGAAAATATATGGTAGAAGTGCAAAATCTTCAAACTTGATAGTAGTAAAAAGACTGATTAAATATTTATTGTTCCCTATAATATGACATAAACATGTGTTGGTAATATTGATGTCTGTAATGTAAAGATGGGTTTCCCTTGACTCACAAGAGAGTGTTCGCTTTCATATATCTATCTATTTATTCACCCACACACACATTAGATGCGCGTGCACATGGGCATTGCATGCAAAGAACACGACCTATCTATCTATCTTTCTGTGCCTTGTTCTTTTCTATACTATTATTACATCCTCCTCCCTTAATTCTACTACAATCATCGATTTACTTTTTGCATGTGTAAAAGTTGTTTTGAAAATGATGTTTTCGGTATTTTGGGATCTGAAGACAGAATAAAAAACATCCTCTATAACTCATAAACAAAGGAAGGAGAGATTTCATATACTAGTATTTGAATAAAAAACACCGTACGAAAGATGTGTTGTCTAATAATTTCAATAGTGTCATTTTTAGAAAATCAACATTACAAATCGAGATAGACAATTTTCAATTTTATATAATACTCTCTCCGTACCAAAATATATGTCGTTTTAAGAAAAAAAATTGTACCATAATATATGTCGTTTTATATTACCAATGAAATATTTAATGCTCTTTTTCCTCTTATACCTTTAATTAATTATTTCTCTTTCTTCTTTCAATTCTATAATTTATCTCTCACATACCATTAATGAGGGATAATCTTATAAACTAACCCATAATTTACCTTTTCCATACAACAATGATTACATTTCTTAATTTGTGTGATTTGGTCAAAACGACATATATTTTGGTACGGATGTAGTAATTAGTAATTATATAAATTTAAAGGCGAATATGTGAACATAGCAATGTGTTTGAACTCCAATAATTGTACTCCCTCCGATTTTATTTATAAGCAAAAAACATCAAAAAAATTTGGCCTCAATTATAAGCAAAAATCAACAAATTCAACTCTATTTAATATTCATTTTTCAAAGATATCCATACTTTACAAAAGTTGTATCATCTCTCTCCTCTTAAAGTAAGGACATTATAGGAATTATTAGTATAAATTGCACATAAAATCATAAAAATGATTCTTTCTTAATAAGTGTGCAAATTGATATATTTGTTTATAAAAACGGCCAAAGAGAGTATATTATATGCAATGTCTCTATCAACTGAGTTAAGTTCACGATGACACATTAATTATTTTTCCGACTATATGCATCATTTTTTTTTTGAACAGCCTATATCTATATGCATCACTTGTAATTAATGATCCATTGTAAATGCATTGATATTAAATGTATTTTAGTAGAAGCATATTACTCTCTCTTTTATTTATAACTTTTTAGCTCATGTTTATAATTTCTTCGGTACTAGCTAGTTTAGAACTATAGTATAAAACCTAAATGATAAATGGTGAAATAAATCAATTATTGTAGGAGGTGGGAGTATACAGTATTTTATTTTGGACAATAAGTATCATATTTCATCGTGATCCTTCTTTTGATATGATTATAGCATAGGATACCATTTTAGAGCCTTGAATACACCCAACTACTTCTTTCTTCCATAGCATAAGAGTATAAAATATTGTGTTTGTTTGTGTGGATTGGGTTTACCAAATATACCGACCCATCATCAAATGAATCTTTCCACGTGCATTGTCTACTTACTACACATTAATTATATGTGCTTGGTTTTCACCACTAATCATAACCTAAACCACTTTTGTTTATTTATTTACCAAATCATTTTTTATTGCATTGGTATAATTGTCTTCCGATTTGATAAATATTTCATCTACGGATAGTCCAATTACAATTTGACTTTCTTAATTTAAATAAAATTTTGATTCAATATGGTTGCTATAGTCTACCCCTCTAGTTCTTCTAAATTTTTATCTTTATTGCTAAAAACACACAATGATACAAAAAAATAACTAGATAAGTGTTTAGGTCATTTACTTTGTTCTTCCAAGTTTTTATCGTTATTACTAAAAACACACAATGATACAACGCATATACATTAGATAAATGTTTGTTTAGGCGTGGTTGGGGATAATGCTTTTCAAACTGAAAATTTTATTCTTTTTATTCTATACTTTCACATCCAAATAAGGAGATAATAAGGGGAAAATGGATGGCCTAAAATGCAACACTCATAGTCATAGTCTTAGTATGAACAAGAGAGACCATATGTGATCAAGTAAATAATATTGATTTTTTTTTGTTAAACTATATACAGCTATGTATAGATTAATCCTCCGAAACAACTAAAATTAATTAAAATGCTGATTTCTTCTTGATTATAAATATGTTTCATACACACTTATTAGTAATCAAATCCTATAAGTAATTAAGAATTCAAATCTTTTATTACTTTTTTATTTCTTTTTTCTTGTGGACAAAATGAAGTACGTATTTATCACTTACGCCAAAAATATATTTACTCAGCCGTACGTGATTCAGAATGTGGCAGTTGGTACCAAATTAGGAAATTGAAGGTGCTGGTAACATTTTAATTTATATATATACTGTTAGATTTAATTTATTTATAACTTGGCCATTTTGGCAATATCACACGAATCGGGTAGTACATTTTATGGGATTTTGACTTTGTATAGCTTTGATTTGAGTTAGTTATACTATCTGTATCTGTCATTGATCCCTATGAGAGTATGAATGAATGAATGAATGAGTATGACTAGGATCAGTAAGTGTAAGGCTCATGCTCGCACGTGCTGAAAAGTTGCTTCTACAATCATTGCCACTGCAGTACTCAATGCAATAGCATGCAAATGCAGATACTTCCTCCGTCTCCAAATATAAAAAAAAGTTGATCAATAAAAGTTGATGTATTTAGACCAAATTCTTAACCAGATACATAACATTTTGTTAATTAATATTCTCTTATATTTTGGGACGAAGGGAGTATTTTTTTTTACATAATGTAAATGCAAATACTACTTTCTCCGGTCTTTATTATAAGAAGAAATTTACTTTTTAAATATGTAGAATAGAATGCTTGATGTATCTAGTTCATAACATAATTTAGATACATCAAACATCCTATGTATCTAAAAAATTAAACAAATTTCTTCATATAATAAGAATAAGAAGGAGTAATACATATTCTTTTCGTTTTTATTTATAAGCAGTTTTTTATTTATTTTTTAACAAATGATGTATCTAACTTATATTTGGATTATATATACATCATTTGTTCAATAAATTTAAAAAATAATTTTTGTTTATAAATATAACCGAAGGGAGTATATGATATTGTTATGGAAAATACTAAATAGTGCCGCTTTAGTATGATTAAGTATATATATTAATATGATATTAAAGTTTATACAATTAACTCTTTAAAAAATTTAAGAGTGTTATTTTCAATTTAAAATTTTTCGTTTTTTATTTCCTTAACCATTGTCTGAGGCACTGGTTAATATGACTTTATTTTTATTTACTTCTTCCATCTCAAAATAATTAACCTACTTACCAAAGATTTTGTTCAAAAATATATGACATTTACTATTTAATTATAATATCATTTTTGCTCATGGATGCTCACCTAATTAAAATATATGAATCTTTTTGTTTATGGATGTTTACGTAATGATTCTCTGTTGTACTCAGCTGGTTGTGATGCTAATGAGGATATATCATCTTTTTATGAGTTGTATGCTCCATTTTTTGTGCAATTTGGAGTGACATCATTTTTTGGTTGGGGATCACATGTGGGTTCTTCTTGACGATGCTATTTCGTTGGCATACCAATTTTATAGGGCTAATGATTTTTGCAAAAATATTAAGACATAACAATTTGGTTAGCGTCAATTTGATCTATATGAAAATCTAGAAATGATAAAGTTTTAACAGCAAGGATAAAAATATTTTGTTACAATCTAAATCATTAGATGTTCAAGCAATTTGGTTAACCTCAATTTGTATCATAGTATGTTTTTCTATTTGTACAAACTCTAATTTTTAGGCGCATTTTATATTTGATTTAATATATTTTTCCTTGACTTCTTAAAAAAATATTTTATTATTGTAAAAGACATTATTTTTAATATAAAACTTTATTCTTTTAATTAGATGAATATTTTGACACCCAATTTACATTGTTAAACATCGTCTTGTCAAAATATGTTTTCATATTAATATGTATTTAAAAAACTTATATTTTAAATGAGTTTTAATTGAAATACTACTATTCAACCATGTAAATTATGTGCCAAAAAATTTACTTTATATTTTAAGGTACTATATATGTTTCTACAATCTTACACGCTGACTACCCCACTTTAACACTTGACGTCAAAGTTAATCAAAGAATTATGACCTTTTTTAGTTTCACTTTTTTCTATTTTTTAATATTAATATGTTTAGTATTGTTCCTTTTTCTAAGATAAATGGAAGTGGAACCTGTTGCCAGATCGAAAAGAAAGTGCACATTACTTAGAAGAGTTGATGAGAAGCCTCTTTTGTTGTTTCTTAATGTTTCCTTTGCATGTTTCCAATCTGTCTTTATCGATCTCATCCTTCTGCATCAAGTTTTCTCTGTCTCTCACCATGTTCTATTTTTTTGTCTTTTCAATATTTTTATTCTCTTATAAAAATAATAAAGGAACCTAATGTGCATGTAGATTAATTGAAGCGGTGCTACATAACATGTTATTGACATTATTACTTCCTTTTAATTATTTTATATTTTTTTGTAACAAAAATTGAATATGAGAGAATCTAAATAACGTGATTATATAATTTGTTTTAATTATTTTTCATATAGATATGGAGTATTTTTTTATAGTGAAAATTCGTGGAAATAGGTGTATACTATAAGCTTTTTTTTTCTTTTTGAGGTAAGGTGTATATTATAGCTAGCACCGATTGAAATTATTACACTTGAAAATAAAAAGGAATTAGTTTAGCTAGAAGACAATTATTTTTTGTTTTGCTAGCTAGTGAATCAATTATATCCCTATTGCTTAATTGCATATTCCCTCAACAACATGTTTTCTCCAGCTGGATCAATTGGCTTTATCTATGCTTGCATAGTTGCATATTTAGCATCTATATGCCCATGATCATGGTCATAATTTGAAGTCATATTTTGAGTAAATAAAAATGTTGCATTATAAAGTTCACCCGTTTATGTGATTAATCTTTTGAGTTAGATAATCTCTTTACGAGAATAACGAACTTTAAGTTGCCGGACAACGTTCTCATTGAAATATTAAAATGAGTTATTGTCGATAGAGTGAAAGTTATATATATATGTCTCTTAAAAAATTATTAACTTGTTAACAATGCCACACCTTCTTGGCCTATGAGTCAAATTATACGTATCATATGTATGTATACCGTAAACTAAAACTATAGTAGTACATGTTAGGATTTAGGAACATGACACATATAATAATGTCCCATAACCAATATATTGGTTCTTACTCCAAAGGGATGGTATCTATATTTTACCAAAGGGATAGTATCTGTATTTTACTAAATTTATACAGATCGCATTAATTCATTTTACGGCTTTGGGAAACATTTGACTTTGTATATTTAATTTAAAAGGCTAAAAAAAACATTTTTTATTTATTTATTTCATCACAATCCACATTGCAACAGATTTGTCTGGCCGTCATAAAAAGGTGATTATTGATTAAAAAACAAAAAACCTTCATGTTCATGCATGTGTCAGACCCTTCATAAAATTGAATACATCCAAATTAATATGAACAAACTTATCATAATGCGATATATTGTAAATTGTCCTCAACCGGAACACATGTTCATATAGTATTAGTATTTTAATATTCACAATTTAATTTCTCAGTTTCCAAGAACCAAGCTAATCCATATGTGATCAAATTTTTTATTGGAAAAATTACTGAATTATAGATTTTGGAAGATAATAACATTTTAGCCACTGATCATTGGTGATCAACTTGAATTTGTATAATGTAAATTAATAATTATTTTATCTAATGTTACTTAATATTGTACAAACATACATATCCTTGTTACAGAGTAAATCGATCAACCTCGAGTTTAGAAATTTAGACACAACATTCAACTCTATTCTTTCCGATATGTGTGTAGATGAGGCCTCTAATTCTTGTTCTAATTCTATCATAGTAGGTTTCTAATAATTTATTTTTTTATTTGTTTAATATACACATGCAAGTGTGTATTCAATATTAGGCCACGTCTCACCCATCTTTCAAAAATAGTAATATATTTTGCCACGTTATTTAAAAGGAATCCTATGAACTAGTTGCAGAAATAAAAAACTTTAAAAAATATATAGCCATAAACATTGTATTGAATTGATTAAATCATTGATGTTTATTGAGAGGGTATCCATATATGGACGATGTTAGCGATGAGGAATGAACTTAATTTTTTCAAGAATAATGCTATATAGTTTGTAAAATATAATGTCACTTGATTAATTTTCTTCATATATTTAAATCGTTAGTTTTACCATTCTTTAAGATTTCACCTACAGTATATAGAGAATATCTGGCTCAAACTAAAATTTGGTTAATTCTACATTTTAATGGTTTATTATCTGGAAACACTTTTGTAAGTGTTCTATACATACATTTTGAGGTCTATTATGATTTCGATGATGCACAGAAAGTAATAAAACAATTTTTGATTGATCTAATTGTCTAATATAAAAAATACCGGATGAAGTAATATAAAAATAACTTATAACTTACTCCATCCATTCCATTATATAAGCACTATTGACTAATATCACGCTTATTAAGAAATATTGATAATGTAATTATTGTGTTTAGTTTGTGTGTAAATTTTACCAAATTATCCTTTGTTTGTATGTGTAGAGATTTGACTTTTTATATTCCAATGCAACTTAATAGTACTCCATTTGGTCCTTATTATAAGAGAAATTTGCTTTTTAGATACATAGAATGTTTGATGTATCTAGATCAATCTAGATACATCAAACATTCTATGTATCTAAAAAGCAAATTTCTTCTTATAATAAGGACCGGAGGGAGTAATAATTAGGGGTACATGTAAAGAAAAAAAAATAATAAATGCACCTAGTAATTTGTAAAGGGGTTTATATTTTAGGACTAGACTTTTTTAAAAAGGTACTTATATAATGGGACGGAGAGAGTATAACTTAAAACATATAATTTAACTTTATTTATCTAATTCATTAATGAAATAGGTCATCATAATAAACGCTTATACTATTCAAATTTATTATACAATTGATGTATTTAATTTAAATATGGTATTTTCTTGTCTACTCCACAAGATTTGGGGGTATTTACCCCCAACTACTTAAAAAAAATTTAACCGATATAAATTTTTATAAAATACACCGTTGGATTAAAAGTTTATATCATATAAATCATCTGTGTAAAATTTCAGACAAATCTAAAATCACTTGGTATGTTATTGAGACGCATCAAAATTAACAATTTTCATGATTTCTTAAACACCGTTCATCTTTATGTGTCTCAATAACATATCAAATAATTTTAGATATGTCTGAAATTTTACACAAATGTTCTATATGACATAAACTTTCAATCTAACGGTGTATTTTATAAAAAATTATATCGGTTAATATTTTTTTATAGTGGTTGAGGATAAATATCTCCAAATGTTAAGGGGGTACACAAGTTGTCACCTTTAAATATATGTCAAATATATCTGTTACATTATTCAACAATAAAATTAAAAAGTTCAATTTTATTTAAAAATGAGGCTGAAATTTTTTCTTTAAACGGCAAACATAATTTTATTAATAATCAGATATCTGTACAAGACGAGCAGATACCAATAAGAGAAACTACAAACAAAGGTTCTGTATAAATGTATATTTTTAATCCCATACTTAAAAAAATACTCACCGGCTTTCAAACTACTAGAGAAAATATCAACACGACTCAAAAGTATATCACTAGACACTAAATCTCGAAAATAATATAGTACTTATATTGTGATCAACCAATATAGAGACTTTCATAGAGGTTGTCTTTAGTTTGTGCCGTGGAGTGCAAGAAATTAACTCCAATACTTTCATTTCTTTAGTTAATATAACATAATATAATAATTTTGTTTGATCATTTGCAAACCAACTTCAACCATATAGAAGACCTTTGTTCCACCTTAATTAAGTTAATTACGTGCGTCTAACACCAACTGCAAGAAATCAAAGGAATTCCAACCTAATCATAGGGCTTCGCTTAGACTTAATGCATCCATCGAGGTCACACTCACTCATATGAGTATAGTATTTTTTAGTCAAATATGTTTGATTAGACTCGTACATATTTTATTTTGGATAATCTCAAATTTTCTTTTTGTTGGTGGCTATAAATTCACCATTTAAAAATGAATAAGTGGATGTATCTAGGTTCAAATTCAGATCCCTGCATTTTGTATAATATCCAACTAATTGAGCTAAACTCATAGGGCTGATAATCTCAAATTGTAATATCAACATTCTTACAACTATTAGTTGAATGATATTTACACAATAAAATACTCTCCATATTGCTTATAAGAAGTACAAATGTCTACTATTATATACTCCCTCCGGTCTTAAATATAAGAAACATTTTACTTTTTAAGTTCATGGAATCATTGATGTATTTGGTCTATATTATGAACCAAATACATCAATCATTCCATGAATCTAAAAAATAAAATGTTTCTTATATTTAGGACCGGAAGTAGTATCATTTAAGTCTCAACATTATGTCAATAATTTTAAAAATGTGTATGGTTATTATGATAGACATTTCTATTTTTCTTTTTGAATCTAACAGAATGTACTCTCCACACTCACACGTGCAATAATACTTAGCATATGTAATGTTGGTTTTTATGGAAGCCTGCATATAATTAACTGTATGTCTGTATCATTGATTATGGACATCCACATCAATTTTAAAAACATAACAAACATAATCAGTATAGGTATTTTTGTTTGCTTACGTGAAAGTAAAAAAGTATTGGCCATTTAACAAGTGGTTGTGTTTGCAGTTGTAAATATAATGAAAATGGTGACAGTGAATTGAAGTTCTTGATCAATTATAATTATAACTACAATTGAAAACACAATCAGTATGTAGCTAAGGGACATAAAAAAAGATGAGAAGTAACAAGAACCATTATTATTATAACTTTATATTAATTGAAGACAAGATCAGATAGTATCTGAAATTTAGTAAATGAGAATTATATACAAATATATGAAAGTTACCTAACAAAGTAGATAGAAAAATGCTGTCAAAAAAAAAAGGTAGACAGAAAAATAATGTATACATATTTGGTTGGTGAATCTCTAATTGATTCGTATGAAAAATACGAAGTTGTTTATTGGATTCTGGTGGACCGATTACTTTTGATTCGAGTTCAGGAGCTAGCGTTTAGTGACACCTTTTTGAGTCGGATTGATGTCTTCTCTGGTGGTCTGTAAGTTGAAGAGTGTCTCTTTAAAAATGGGATTAGAAGGTGGTATTTTTCATCAGTGTTCCGTCTATATACGACACCTTTATTTTGTAGTTAATCCGATCTTTATTCGTCTTGTGCGGAGATCTGGTTTTATTAATATATATTTGCTGCTAAAAAAAAAATTCATATGAAAAAATATATGGTAAAAAGATTATCTTATTAAAAGGGTTAGTGAGTTTTTTATCTGCCGCGTCCACAAAATGTCAATGGAAAAAATATATTTTCATCTTCACTTATTATTTTACAGTCATCTTTGACATGATTTGATGAACTCGATACTTTGAAATCATAATGTTAAACTCTTATTACTGATCTAACACTTCAAGTGTAGTCTCAATTATTATTCGCATATTGAAATTATATAAATTTGTCTATTAATTAGACAACTTTTGTTGAGAGTGCTACCTAAATCCTAAGTATTGATTAGTTAGGTTTGTTTGCAAATTCACAATTGACATTTCATTTGAAATTAAAGACTGTTCTATAAATTTCACATGGTTACATGTTGATGTAGGGAAAATAAATAACATAAACAGTGATGTTGAGTACTGTGGCAATTGAAAATGGCCCAATAGTAGTTGAAGGACATTATGATTTTAGTGAATTATTTCAATTAGTTGATACATATATCCAGGTTGTAGCTATTAATTTGAAACAAACATTTATAGCATGGACACTAGTGTTGCTCATCATTTTTCATATCATTTATTAGTACATAACATATCACGTAAAAATGTTGTGTACTCGTAAATAATAGTAAATATAACGCTGAATGAGGAGATAAAATTACTTGATATTAGAATTGATCTCCGAATCAGATTAAATTGGTGGTAAAAACTAATTTTTTTTCTTTTAATATCAATTTTTTTTACAGATATAAAGATTAGTCGTTCTATCATCTTCTAATGATATTTCTTTTCTATCTTTTCAAAAGATAAAGAACTAGTAATCACAGTAGAAGAAATATTCTAAACCAAATTTTTTAAATGAAAGAGAAGTAATTTTTTTTTACAATGAATTAATTGGTAGGTTAAAAGTATAGCATGAATAGATAGTGATGGATGACTATTAATTAGCATTTAGCAATTGATCTTGACATATGATGTACTTCAATGAATTTACCAATTTTATTTAATTCCCATTTTGTCCATTCTATTTCCTTCTCCTACCAAGCAATAAAGTGATTCTTTATCTTGTAAATCACTTATATTTAGATAATATCATAGACAATGTGTTCTATGACAATTTAATTTAATTCACTATAAGTCATGTGATGATTCTTCCTTTGATTGCAAAGGAACCAAATCAACAAATGATATGGCCATGATTCTATGAAATGAAAAGAATGGTGTTTTTTTTTTTAAATTGGCAATTAAGGAAACTTTTGTATTATGTGAGATGCACATTTAAAAAGTTGTTTAGCTTGAAAAAACACATTTACCCAATTTGTTCACTTGTAATTCTCCAGCTGTAAGAATGGACATTGTTTGTATTTGAAATAGGTTGTTAGGTGGATATGGGCTCTAAAATATGGTCCATGATGATTAATATGATGAAACTAAATCATCACTCACTTTTTTTTTTATCAAATCATCACTCACTTTTGTTTCCTAGCTAGTGGATTCCATAGAATTTCCACACAATATACATGTACGATCTAATTTGTACTCCCTCCTATATTAAAAGATCCATCACTTCCAAAATTAATACTAGATATTAAGAAAATTTGTTGTACCATTAAAATTTATTAAAAAAATGTCTAATTTGGCTAGTTAAGATGTAGTGTATTAGGGTTGAAGCGTAATGACATTCTTTTGAATGAGAAAGTAATTGATATTATGGACGTGGTTGATATGATTAAGCGGATATCATGATCTTGGTTTATTTGTCGAGACAAAAATAAGAATCTTTTTGTAAAAAAAAAATCATCAATGCATGTGAAAATTTAAAAATAATACTACTAATTTAAAATAATAATCTCCAAAGTGAATATTTTTATAGGTAAACTAAAAGTGAATTTTATAATAAGAGGAGGGAGTGAACACCATTAGGGTAAGTATAGCTACTAATCTAGAGTTGTAACTATTTACTTAGAAAATATATTTGAGATGTTATACTCATACAATTAAAAAATGTTGAAATTATGCATAGATTATAACATAGAAAATAAATCCTAGGATTGAGTTGTTTATGAAATTAATTAAAAAAATTTGCAACAAGGAAATTAATATTAAAATTTTACTTTGAACTTAATATAAGATAACAAAATCAAACATAAAAACAGTAGTTGTAAGTTCAGCATCTAACTAATTGAGCACATGGTGATAGTGACCACAAACCAGATTGATTAAAGTATATACAATAAAGGAGATAAAGATGGGACCAAATGAAAACAAACATTCATGTGGAGGGGCACAAATAATTAACACAATGTGATGTGAATATGAAGAAATAGTTAATGGAGGCATACATCATTGATTATAATTAGATGTAAGAATACATGTCATGTATTAAGATTATATTACTATATAGTATCAACATTGGAACTAAACTTTATGTATTATTACAACAAATTATTTGAGAGTTTCTTTTCCCACCCCCACAAACTTTTTTCTTCACCTTCAGATAGGTAAATGTGAACAAAAACTTTTCGTCTGAAAGTACACTAGAAAAATCAATTGTCAATAAATTTAGTGGAATCAATATTCTGTTTAATAGAAAATAGTAAATTGTGATAAATTGTTTTATAATGGATAATTGATAAAGTAGAGTAACGAATAATTTAGCATATTTATAAACTACTTCGTATTTAGCGTTTTTAGATTATTTTCAGATTTTGATTATTTTTAAAAGTTATAATAAATAGATGTTATATTCTTAAAAGTGATTATTTTTTAAAAATAATTGATTATTTTTTAAAAAAAAAGATATAACAAACAAGCACTTAATTTGTGTTTTTTGATTTAATAAAAATTTGTACTTTTTTTTTCATAAAATAATCTTTAATTTTAAAAGGTGGATCTAATTTTGTAATATAAAAATCACTTTTAAAACTTATTTTTTCTTTTCTCTAAGAAAATATTTTATTCAAGAGACTAAACTTAGCGGCTTCTAATTTAAATTTGTTTTTTAATTTTTTTTTATTATAAAAAAGATGTAACAAACAAGTGCAATATTCTTAAAAATAATTATTTTTATAGAAAAAAAAAATGATGTTTCTTCTTCTAAAAAAATTATAACAAACAACCTCTCTATTAATCTGTTAAATTGAACCTATATTTAGCCTTAGCCACTTATTATGAATCAATCCATATATTTTAACAATTTAATATCAATTGGTGGATTTGAATGTTTATCAAAAAAAAATTGGTGGATTTGAATTTCACTAGTTACATATTATTTATTTTGTGTTTTTTCTTTC
Organism: Trifolium dubium; assembly: GCA_951804385.1. Taxonomy (NCBI): domain Eukaryota; kingdom Viridiplantae; phylum Streptophyta; class Magnoliopsida; order Fabales; family Fabaceae; genus Trifolium; species Trifolium dubium. The sequence goes on from OX638064.1 coordinate 51,366,191, forward strand.
TACAATATAAGATTAATTCTGTATGACTCAAGGGTCACCTCAACATTTTCTTTAGGCCTACAACATTGTTGGGCCGGGCCCTGAGTGGTTGTGATGTGAAATCTCATGACATTTGTGTACTTGCTTTATCAATGATCAAAGGTTCTTTGAATACTAATGTAATGTTTTGGTTTTGTTGCTTTTCTAACTTGACTGATTGATTGTGTGTTTTCACAAAAGCCAATAATTTTTTTTTGTCAATTATCAACTTTGTTTCATTCTAATTCAATCACATAATCTACTTTTCATAATTCACTGAAACTACATCAAGATTCTAGTTTCCTCATTTCTAGATGAATTTGCAAATAAACTTTGTTTCTTTCTTGTACATAATATGTCACTCTTTGGTGAAGTATCTAACGGCTTCGAATAAATGTTCTTTTCGAAGAGGCTTCTCTATATGATAGTCCATTCCAGTCACTGTCGTCGAACTATCAATATCTGCAGTTAACGCAATGATAGGAATGTGAAGACCGTACGACTTCTCCATCTCTCGTATCCGCCTTGTTGCCTCAAAGCCATTCATCACCGGCATCTGTTCAATTCATTATACAAAATTAATTCACATGTTATGTTGCATTGAAAAATCAATTATTTCATAAGTTTTAGGAGATAACAAAATCAGAGGAGTAGAAACAAACCATATTCAATGGTCATTATACCTGACAGTCCATTAAGATGTAATCATAAGGAAGATTAGGATAATCCCTTCTTAGACCTTCATCAACTAGCCTCACAGCCTCTTCTCCGTTCTCACATTGCTCGACAGTTGCACCGAGTGAAACCAATATATTTGTAGCTAACATACGCAAAATTTTAGTATCCTCAACAACTAAAAGTTTCTTGGAATGCAAGAAATTGTTGTGACAGCTTGAGTCTCCACATTCTTGTATTTCTCCTCGATGAACCGGAGATTTTATAACACGTGATTTCTTAATGCTTTGCCAAGCACTACCGTTACTATACTCAGGAAGCAGCATTATGACTTGGAACAAACGACTACCATGAAACGGTTTCAATATGACAATGTCATTTTGATCAATTATTTTGGAATCAATACGATGCAGATGTGGATTATCCAACCAAACAACATTACAGCGGTTGGAAAGGCCTTTCTTGAAGTTGGATACAATTCCGAAAAGTTTAGGAAATGATTGTCCTGCATTTGCATCTATGACAATCAAGACAAATCCTGAGACATTTCCAATATTCGTCTTCTTAAACACCGAAGATGTATACTCATTTCCATCCATAGAACTCAAAGGAACACCTCTGGCTCTTGAAAATGAGTTATGAGACGTGGAATGCGAAGAACTCAAATTGGAAGAAGATTCTGGAGAACTCGGGGCACCAGAACGGCGACCCTTTTGTTTGATCTCTTCTAGAGTATCAAACAAATCTTCTTGAGAATTCACAACCTTAACTTTAATCCCTAAACTCTTCATGAACCTTTTACAAGTCCTCTGGCGCTCCTTGTTTCCGATGAAAAGAACAACACGCGAAGCCTCGCGCCTAGGACTAGAGTTGAAAATATGTAACATAGTAGATTGAATGGTTCTGCCTTGACCTTGATTTCTGTTATTTGTTCCATACTCAAGACCTTCCCTTGTGCTAAAATCCGTCGCTGTTTCTCCTTCACATAAACTTAGTTGAATATTGAACCTGAAACATGTTCCTTTTTCACCAATATTCTTCTCCACAATTTCAATATCTCCGTGCATCAAACGTACCTACAGAAAATATGAAAAACAATTTATAAAATAATTCACAATTATTTGGCAATAATAACCGATAAGTGACTGATGATACCTACCAAAGACTGCACAATTCCAAGTCCTAAGCCTGTTCCTTCGTGGACAGGATCAGTTTCTTTAACTTGAACATAATTCTCAAACACAGACTTGTAATTCTCTTTCGGAATTCCTTTTCCCGTATCATCCACTTCAAACATGAAATCCATAAAACGCGGAGGATTTTGTTGAACCGAATTCATCGTTTTCTCTACATCCTCCTCATCTGCTTCACATTTTTTCTTCGAAAATAAGTGTGACAAATGTTTCACGAAACTATGTTGGTTAGTCTTGATTATCGAACTACTTAATGTCGGCTTCTGGACCCAAGCTCGAACTGTTATGTGACCTTCATTTGTAAATTTGACAGCATTGTTCAGTAAATTACACAAAACTTGTTTAAGTCTTCCCCTGTCGCCTTTCACACGCGAATATTTTATGACAGAACCATTACAAGGATCCAATACAAGCTCTACACCTTTCTCCATGGCCACAAGATGGTATATGTCAACCACTTCATCTAGAAAATGAGATAAATCAAATTCTTCTTCCTTGAGTTCCATTTTTCCTACCTCAATTTTGCTCGTGTCAAGTATAGAGTTCAATAGTCCTAAGCAAAATTATGCAACAAGAAAACAAATTAGCAATGCCTCGAATAATAATATAACAGTACAATCACAAAGTTTTGGGCAGCATCAAATGAACCGTGAACAGATGACACTGTTACCTAATAAGTCTTGTGTACAATCATCCATTTGGATTAAATTTGATGCCAATTCTGAACCAGAAGGAACTAACTTAGACGAAATTTTTATGAGAGCAGTAATGCCTGCGAGAGAAGTGCGAACATCGTGGCCGGCGCTAGCAACTGCGAGGCTTTTGTTCATGTTTTTTTTCTCAGCTTGTTGTGTGGCCTCTTTTTGTTTGATGAGTGAGGCACACAAATGCATTTCTCTTCTTATGGCTCTACCATCTATAAATAGAAAACCAAATACAGCAACAAGAATCATTACCATCATTACATTCAATAGAGCCAATCCCATTTTCTTATAACTCACATCAAATCCATTTCTTGGTACAGCCAAAACATACATCTGAAATATAGTCAAATTAGTGCTTAAAATGATTAATATGGCACATAAAATGATTAATGTAGCAAAAATTTAACAAAATATTAAAACTTACTGATTCTATTCCCATTATATCAACGAGGTAACAGTGAATTAGATATTTAGCATCTTCAATATTTAAACTAGAAGCAATAGCTTCGTTCTTGCATGAGACGGTTCCCTCATTCTTTATCATATCTCCATTTGCATTCACTGATTGAAAGGAAACTGAATCATTAAAAACAACGAAACGGATATGTTGAATTCCTTCCACAAGAGTTTGTCCACCTTTGGTAGCTAAATATGAGCTCGTGCCTAGATGGTCAACACGAGTAACATAATCGGTTATTGATTTCGCTGTAAATCCAAGAGAGATCACTCCTATTGTGTTGATTCTAGCAGAATTAAGAAACAAAAGATCGTTGCCATTGCTCCACTTGGTCCCAACGACGCGAATTCATTTGAAACATTAGCTGCATCCTTAATCCAACTTGTGTTGATAGAGGAGTTTGATATTGTGGCTTCTCCAAAAACCTCTCCAGTTACATTATTCACATGTTGGACATAGTATAAGGGTTTATTTGATGATGAGTTAGAGAACATTGCTAGAACTTGATCATGATCACTGCAATATGAGAAAAATAGCTCTTCTGATCCTATGTATGAGATTTGAGTTAGGTGAGGAACTGTCTCAAATGCTTGAAATAATAATGGAGCAACCTGCAAAACAAAAAATTGAAGATCATTAGAAAAATCATTATCATTATATAGTATATATATAGTTTAATAATGATACACGGTCAATGTAAAAAGTTTTAAATTTTACGAATCGCAACCAATCATATGTGTGACTTTATAAGTAGTTATGATTAAAGTCAAACATTTTTAGTGATCTGACAGTTATGACTGGTTGACAACGTAGAAAAGAAATTACACTAACAGTCTACATGACTTAAATCCTTATCCTTGTATAAATGTATGTACATGTATATGCGAAACAATCAAATAGCTTACCAAAAAAAAAATATGCGAAAACATCAAATAGTATATATTTTGAATTTTGAAGAGAATACCTTGGTTTCAATATCAGAGAAAGAGATGTTAGTAGAATCAAGTGATGAACTCAACAATCTTGCTAAATTTGTTGATGAGGATTTCATTGGGTGCAACAATTCAGTTGAGTACTCAATTTCTGATTGCAACTGGGCTACAATATTTTTCGAGCTCAAATTCACACGTTTCTCGATATGTGTGACCATGACATACCAACATGGTGTCAATGAGACAAGAGTTATCAGTGCACCATATGCCTGCAACAAATATTTGTTAAACACATAATAACAATAAATATTAAAAAATGTTTTTCTTGTACTTCTACTTGAAAACAACTAATTTAAGGCCATAAATAGTAACAATCACAAGCAATGTATAAAATGGTATGAAATAATAAATATACCAGTATGATCACCAAAGACAAAGACTGTAATGCCATTGAAAAGAAGAGATATTGAGTCTTCTAGATGTAATAAACCTGCTCAGTTGAATGCTGAAAATACCAGTACAAGCTTTTACAAATGGTAAACTTTTGGCAACAAAAAATTTAGAATTTTTTATATATAGATATAGTCATGTAGATATATCATTAACATACATGCAAGCGCAATTCGGAGGAGATATTTCACTAAAGATGGCCAGCCAAATTTTTCGAAGAACATTAGTCATCAGAAAAAACAGCGAATACTCCGCACTAATAACATGACTACAAAAAAAAACTTACAGCTATTATTTTGATGCAGCAAAGAGTTTATTTGAATTTGTGTACAGAGCCACCATTCCATCAGCAAAATCAACAATGATAGAAGGGCTTTTATAGCACATAGCACAGTTGCGTGATCCCACAAATTTTGGTGCCAAATTAATACTGATTGATTCTGAAATACCTCCATGCATATCAATTTTCATTACCTGAATAATTCCTTGCCCTTTTTATTTCATAAAATTTTAAATGATTCCTTTTAATTTCACAATAAAATTTCGCCTCAACAAAAGCACATTCCAGATTCATGCTCATCATTCTTCATATAAATTTCCCTTTATAATTTTTCTGTTTTTGGTTTGTTGTTTTAAATAAAGTAATTTGATATCAATCTCGTAAGTACAACTCAATTGGTAGTTTGCCAGTAACATTGATTTGAATGAGTCTCTAAATCGGTAAATCGTTACTTTTACTCTGCTCTATTTCTTTTCCGACAGATTATGCTCAAAATTAGAGAATACGGCGTTAAAAACAATTTCAATTCATTACATCTTTAAAATTTCCAAATAAGAGACAATTCATTTGCAAGGACTACTACTAGTACTAACAACACACTAAGTTCAACATCCTCTTTTTTATTAGTTCATTTTTCAAATCACACTATTTTGAAATGTTTCCCGCATAAATTTCAATCGATAAGATAAAATGTGTTGAAAAAAATGTTTCTTTTTATTCGATTCATATCTTCATAGCCCTCGTGCTTACCAAACAAAACTCGCGTAAAAATATCCACACCATGAAAACAAGACTGTAGCAATCTAAATTTTTTAAGGGTGAAGGGGTGAGCACATTGATTATGTGATAAATTATTCTTCATCAGGTACAAAACATCAACTCCACAATCACATCAGATAATAGCACACTAGAAACAAAAAAAAAACGAATACTAAAATCATCATTCCGTAAAAAATTTCCCAAACGCATTGACAATGGCTTTCAATAGAGCAAAAAGAGAGACGGGTTCCTTTTTTGCAGAATTCTTGGATCTTCCATCCCATGATTCTCTGCAGTGAAAAATATTAGAAAGGACAAATTAGCTGTTGAGAAAAAACCAGTTTAATTTTACTTAATTAAACTAAATGACATTTGAAATCTGCACACTATTTGAGATCAAACCATTAAGATATGCTTACAGATTGATCCTATCTACAGTTGTGTTGATTCTTCTCTCGGAATTGCCACCAAGTTGACCATTAAGTCTATATTTATCAGCTTCATGCAGGCCTTCTTCTGAAGGTTTTGAACCATCTTGAATGCTTATCTGTCAAAATGCATTTAACATGTTAAATGTCACAAAAGAGTTTATCCTCCCATAACTAGAAAGAATGCAGTTATTAACTATTGTTTCTTATAAACTGTTCTGTATTGTATGTATTGTATTGGATCATTGAGTCTGAATATTTTCAGTGCAAATAAATTGATGCAGTCGCTGAGGATCAAGAAAACACAAGACAAATAGGCATATTCTAAGTAATATCCAATTTTCAGACAGTAAAACATTAACCAAAAGCATATAAACTACTGCCCCCCCGAATTTCAAGGTAATGGTGATAATTCTAACAGATAAAAGTAGGGATAAAAAGTCTAACCTTAGCTTCATCTTCAATCCGACTTTGGTTATTGGTTTCCAAAGTTATAGCTTTCTGATGTGATGCACTGACTTGTTCTTTGTGTGTAGAATGATTTCCACTTTCGATATTATGCCTAGGGTTCGAGATTTCCTTTAATTTATTGTTTTCATGGGCATTCTCAAATTTCTCATCCAATATATTAGAATTATTTGTGAGCTTTATATCATTTAACTCGGACTTTTTGTCTTCTTCCGATTCCAACTTCTTTATATCCTTTTCCAGGGAATTATCAAAGTCCCTCAACTCTCCTGAACCTTCTATTCCGTTGCTAGTCCTAGCAACAGATCTTAATGGAAATGTCTCTACTATCAAGTCTTTTGTCAGAACATTTACTTTGGCTGATGGCACTGTGGTAGCTGCCAACTCTTGTTCGACATTCTGTTTGGGTGCTGTGGGCTTACTTACCTGCATTGCGGGTGTAGTAGCTTCATTGGATTCCTTGTTTATCACATCAACCTCACTATCATCTACGTTGTGCCCTTTTACAACAATCTCAGGCTCAGCTGGAGTCCAATGGTCATCAGAAACAACAACAGCTGATTCCTTGTTTGTCACATCTACCTGGCTAGTCTCTATGATGTGCCCATTGTCAACAATCTCGAGCTCAGCTCCAGTAAAATATCCATCAGAAACAACAGCAGCTTCAACAAATTTGTTGTTTGTCGAATCTACCAGGCTGCCATTTACGGCATGCCCATGGTCAACCACTGGATGCTCAGCTCCAGCATAACACTCATCAGAAACAATATCGGCTTCAATAGTTTCCTTGTTAGTCACATCTACATGGCCAACATCTATGACATGCCCGTTGTCAACCACCTGATGCTTAGCTTCAGTATAATGCCTCTCAGAAACAGAAAGCACGGTGCCATTCGTATCTGGAACTTTGTTATGCGTAGGATGATCTTCATTTGAAGATGCATCAACAAAATGTTGAGGATCACTTGCAATTGAACCCAATGGGTTTTGTTCAAAAAATTGATCAGTGTTCAACTTTTCTAGGTTGAATTTAGCAGGACCCAACACTCGGTTTTCTTGAATTATATCCCGTACAATCTCCCTTACAGTGTAGAAAGAACCACCAACTTCTTTATGCGTAAGATTAAGTGATGGAAAGTTTCCATTGTTTGACTCTTGGTACCTGAAGAAAAGTAACTATATAGTCAATATAAGGGATGCATTAAACAGATCATTGTTAAAAACAGACTTCTAAAGTTTGACACAAATTGTTATAAAGGAGAAACAGGGGCATACTGAAAAGTTCAAGTATTCAACCTTTTGAAGAAATAATAACACGCAGTGGGAGAGAAAGAAAAAAATAAGTTTAATGATCAATTACCAGAAAGCACACACAAATACAAAATGTCTTATCTGTGAATTACAGTTTAGCAAATTTCAGTTAAGAAAAGCATGCATCTTTGCTAGTAAAATTGTAATGAAAACATTTATCAACTTTTCACCCTTTGCTCCTATATCAAACATAGCACATTAGTCATTATTGCTTCTTCCAATGCATTTGCACTTTCAAGAGATATGTTATTGCATAAATACAGGCAAATCATCATTTTGGTCCCTAGAAGTGTAACTCATTGGTCTCTAAATGTATCGAAATTGCAAACAAACCCCTAATGCCTCCTTTGTTAATAAGTTTATACAACACTAAATTGACCAACTTAAAACACATTTGAGGACCAAATTGACTAATAATAGAGACATTTGTAGATGTGTTTGCAATTTTGATACACTCAGAGACGAATGTGACAACAAGTTAGACTTTCAAGGACGAAAACGGTGGTTTGCCTGGATAAATACCCCATAAGATAAGTCAGGGAGCAATCAAATCAAACATTGTGCAGTGACATTTTCAATTCCTTGAAATAATTTTTCAAAACAATATATATTAAGCAGAGCAGGTTTCAAGCATGTATAACATGAAAACAAGCAAGCATAAAACATGGTAAAATGTCTAAAAAAACAACACTTTTAAGGAAGAAGAGAAAGTAAGTAATAGGGAATTAGTTAGTTAGTTACGTCTTAATGAAGGATTCAACCATTGCCTTTTTTTCTTGCTTAGAACGTCGAATACGATACTTTCTCCCTTCAGAAGAATCATTTTGCTTAGCAAGAGCAAATGTTGGCCTCCATCCACCCTTTACTACAGAATGCATCATTTTTCAAAAACAACAAAACCTGCATACAGTATCCAGAAAAGTTATTACTTATTACATTACAACAATATCCCTAATAATTAGCTTAGATATAAATTCAATTGCATATGTACCTAAGATCTGTATATGGGCCAGGACGGTCCAGTGTAAATTTGAGTAAAAGAAATGAATTTTGGGTTAGTTAGTTGAAAATGAGTAGTGGAGATAAAATTAATGAAATTGAGAAAAAATTAAAGCGAAAATGAAATGAGAAAAGTGAGGAAATGAAGAAGAGAAAAAAAGATGATAGACTTGCCTGAAAAAAGGAGGAGTGTGAAATGTAAAGAAAGAAGAAGAAGAAGAAGAAGAAGAAGAGGGTTAAACCCCAAACACAAACCCTCGTTTCAATAGTGACTGACCAATAGCAGTCGTATTCAAGAAAGAAGGACGGTACAAACAAATGGTGTTGTGTTGTGACGATTGTGATTGGTCCTAGTCCGGGCGCGGGAGACTATTTTCTTATTGCCCATTACTTTTTTTTTTTATTTTCGAAGCATTTTCGATGGTGATACCACTTCGATTTTTTTTGGATGAAATATCACTTAGACTTATCATTAGAGTTGTTAAAAATGGGCCGGGCCGATGGGCCGGTCCATTAGCCCTTGGACTGGGTGGGTTGGACTTCGAAATAGGCGGTCCAAACACGATTGACTTTTTTGGCCCAAGCCCATGTGGCCCTTCCAAGGATTGGGCTGGGCCGGGCTAGCCATCGAGCTTCGGACCGGCCCATTATCAAGATTTTTATATCATATTTGTAAAAATAATATCAATAAATACATAAAAAATTATCATTTAGTTGAAAAAATCTTATAAAAAACATAGTTTAATGTATAAGTTCAATAAATTATATTTACGTAAAACTTTAGTAAAAACTAATTTTATAATTTATTAATACATATTTAGTGATGATGTAAAAATTATTTACACTTACATACAGTTATATCTCAATAAAATTAATAATTATGAAGAAATAATATATCAGAGTCACGTAAAACTGATAGAATAAACCAAAAAAAAATTAAAAAAATTGGATTGAAGCGGGCCATAAGCCCATCGGGCCGGCCCAAGCTTTTACAGGGTCGGGCCGAGTTCACCAAATATGGCCCAACAGAAAAATGGATCGGGTCAGTCTAGCTCATGAATAGTGTAAAATCCACCGGGCCAAGCCGGGCTGGGCCGGCCCATTTGACATCTCTGCTTATCATGCATTACTAGTGGTTCTTACAATGTCACGTAATAATTATACATAATAGAAGTATCTAAGAGAGCTTCATAAGTTAATAATGAGTATCTTATTTTTTCTTACCATTGGAGCAATGATGAAGTGGCATGGAGTATCAAAAATATGATTCAAGTATCTTATTTAAGGTACCGTACCATCAATTTAATGTTGTTATTTTGTTGTATACGTAATTAAATTGCTTCCATATATATAAAAATATTACAAGTTGCATAATTTTATACCATTGGAGCAAAACATGAATAAGTTGCTTAAGTATTCCATAACATTGTATGACCCACTTATTAGTAATATATGATATTCATAATAGTATCACTATTGGAGATGCTCTAATGTTATATGATATCACTTTGAATATCATTCATTAATAACAAATAGTCTCTTCTATATTTTATTTTTCATTTTGTCTAAATCACAAAAGTGATATTAAATTTATTGGTGTCTTTGTCATCTCGTCTATGTAACAAAAAAAATTGATGATATGGTATCTTAAATAAAACATTCTATCGTCATTTTTTTATACCCTCTATATATCATATCATGGAATTCCAATAATAAAAAAAATTAAAGTATAAATCATTAATCTGTAAAACTCTTTTTTCATATCTTTATTGTAGATACTCTTTGGAATGATTTCACGATATAAGTAAAAAAAATTGTCGTCTTGTCCTTAGCAGTGATTAATTTGAAGTTTGAACATATGTAAGTGGGTTCTCACTCCTCTAACCTAATTATGAAAGAATTAAAACTTTAAAAAGAAAATTGTGATTCTTTTTTCTTTTTTGGTATACAAGAAAATTGTGATTCTATTCAATTCAATTATTCATATTAACTAGATAATCTTTTTAGAACAAATTTTTATACATGTAACTAATATTATGGAATAGAGGGAGTAATTTTAAAAAAATAAAATTTAAAAGAGTCGTGAAATAGTTGTCCAAAAATGATATAAGCACTTCATACCAAAAAAATGCTCAAATATATCAATAAGAAGATAATACTCTACTTCAATTATTTTGGTGATTCTTCTAAAATAAATTGTTTTTGATGGTCGAATTTGAATGAAAATTTCTTTATAAAAAATAAAAATAAAGTGTTTTATTTAAATCTTATTATTGATTCAAAAGAATGGAGATATAAAGATAGTTTAGTGGCTGAAATGGATAAATTAAAAGGTAAAGTGATAACAGTGTTAATCACGACTATAAGAATTACTAATATTGTAGTAAAGAACCACTCATTTTATATGTTCTCAAAAAAAAAAAAACCACTCATTTTATATGGGAAAAACTAGATACAAGTCTTTGCATGAGACACTGTTTTAAAAAAATCTTGCATGAGACAACTATTGAGATGAACTTTCATAGGAAAATAACCCTTCATTATTAATACTGTTAAAAATCCTCTGTAATCACACACTTTAGTATTCTCCAATTCACCACCAACATTTAATCTCACATCATTCAAAATTAAAAGAAGCGGGTCAATTCATTTCTTTTTTTTTTCTGGTCAGGTAGCCTAGCGGCTTGAAAATCACCTTTTAAAGGTGAATAAGTGGGCATACCGGGTTCGAACCCCAGTCCCTGCACAAATGTGCATAATGTCCAACCAATTGAGCTAAGCTCATGGGACGGGTCAATTCATTTCTATCTCTCATTTTAAAGAGTGAAGTCACAATTATTTCCCTTATGAGAATTCAGTCACAGTAACATAATGCTAACACTCTTCACTGATGATATTGTTGCATGATACCCCTCCATCCCATGTTGCAACACAGACACCTTACTTTGCTTCCATCCTTCTAAGTCCTAACACCCTTCACCGTTGTTACAACGACCAACAAAAACACCCTCCATCAATGTTGTCATTGTCGGACAACGCCTTTTAGAGCCATTAGCTTGCCAAAATATTACGTTCTAAATTTTTTTATCAAACCCTTTATTTGTTTTCTCAGCTCGAACTGTTTTCAAATAAAATTATCAATTATTTTGTATTTATTTTGACATTTATCTCTTAGAAATGAAGCTTAAGAGTACACCTATTAGAGTATAATAATAATAATAATAATAATAATAATAATAATAATAATAATAATAATAATAATAATAATAATAATAATAATGAAACTGCTTAAATAAAAATCAGCTATTATTCAACTCAAAATTGCCACTAATGTTTACCAAATATACAAAAATGAAAGAATACAAATTTGAGCTAAATAAAATGTAATTGATAAATGATTTCTATAGACTATTGAGTACACTTCGAAGCAGAAGTACCTGCATCTTCCATGCTGCTTAATTGACCGTGAAAAAGGGTCGTGAAACAGGTGAACAGCAGCTGTCAAACTCATTTCCTTCGCTCTCTGTCTCAAACTTTTCTGAGACAGGAGGTTGAGTATATGTATTCAGTTAATGAAGAAAGAAACAGATTACTGTCTCTGTGATCTGTGCCAATGTGGCAATGTTGTTAGACTCAAAGCTTCTCCAATTCGCAAGACAATTTTCCCGAGTGAAGCAAAATTGGGTCCGTAAGCGCTTGTGCTGTAAATTTCAAGTCTAAGCTTTCTTATAGTCCAAGTGATTTCTGCTTGTAACCATATTTCATCCTTTCGTATAATTTCTCTTTTGTTTTTCTTTTTTTATCCATTTTTATTCTGTATCTTTCTTCCCTCTCCCTTTCATATATCCCTTGCCAATGTACCTCTCCTGTCATTGGCCACAACCATCTGTCCCTTGGATCGTCACCATCATCTGCAGCTTCAGCTAGATCTTCATCCATACTTTTTAACAACGAAAAGTTGAAATATTTTGCCCACATGAAACCCTTCCGTTGTTCAACTGGGTGCTGCTCTTCCATAGAACCAGTGTTAGGATTTATATATACCATCTTCCGTGCACTATGATAAGCCCATACATTGATAAGAAGTTCCAACACTCGACAGTAACAGTGTTTTTCCTGTGTAGGACGAACAAAGTAAGAAAAACAAATAAATTATGAAACCTCAAAAGCAGACAAGTTACCTACCTCAATCTCTGAAGAGCCTAACAAGCACGTGCTGTATTTACCGGAGTCTCTGTGAAAAGCATCAATGGAATCAACGAACATCCTGCATTCATTTGATAACATTCCAGGTTTGTAGTTTCATTTGCATCAAGGAAGTGGTCTTAATTATTAACTGACTGTTATGAAAGCTGGCATCGATTAATTAATTACCTAGAGAACATTACGAACTCCAGGAAAGAAGGGGTTGGCATCACCCAACTATGCAGCGCTGACCAATAACCACCATCTTCAGGCATGGGGGGTAGTGCTTCAGTATGGGGAAGCAGTGAATACATCTGGCGGAAACTATCTTGAAAAACATTCCTGATGCAATATGAAGCAAAATATCAGATGAGTTTGAAACACATCAGGTTACTCAAAGACCAACATTCAGAAACTCCATTTTGGACTTCCAAACATTATTTAATATAGAGGAAGTCTCATTTTCAACATAAGCTATCTGTTAAATTGAGCTAACTGATTCCAAACATTTTAATGCATAGGTAGAACACTCAATTCAACTTAAGAATAGAATATGTCAGAGAAGGGCGGGGTGCTTGAAATTCTCAGGCAGCTGAAAGATAGCAATGAACAAAATGAGTATATTACTACGTCCCATATTATATACCTGCAGTTCCCTCCATTTAAGATATCGCACATTGACCAAAAAGTAAGTGCATTGTTGTTTCCTGTGACACCCCCATCCAGGTCTAAGCGTCCCCAAAAGTATATTACATCTCCTCTAAAACTATCATGCATTGTCTCTTCCAAAACCTTTTCAGCTTCTGCTGACAATGCTACCTGCTTTTCCAAAATGATTCTAATCAAGGAACAAATAGGTGCAATAAGGGCAAAAATGAAACAAAAAGAAACGAAGACCAAGTTTTTCCAAAACAAAACTTAATCTTCACATCAATTGATACATAATAACTTTAAGAATAGAATATGGAAAATGCTAACAAGTGCCCTTAGTGCATTGATTAAGGAATTAAAAGAGGTAAGTTTTTGATAGGACCCATGATCATAAAAGTCCAATTGAAGGGGGAGTAATGTTAGACTATTATTATTATTACTATTATTATTGTTGTTGTAGTAGTAGTTGTTGTTGTTGTTGTTGTTGTTGTTGTTGTTGTTGTTGTTGTTGTTGTTGTTGTTATTATTATTATTATTATTATTATTATTATTATTATTATTATTATTATTTGTTGTATTTTATAATAGCAGTTATGGCAGTTATCGTGTAAGTTATTGTCTAATAAGTAGTTATTAATCTACCAGAGAGAGGGTTTCATCTCTTCTCTGAGGAGCATTCGCTCTAGGATTATAGGGATTTAATCTCTGTAATAGTTCTTTTTCAATCATTAATAATAATTTTCTTTTCTCTATTAATTCAGGTTCCTATCAGTTTTGCATAGAAAACTTGGTCAAATGTGAATGCTGGATTAATATAGACACAGAGATTAGTTATACTTCTCAAAGTAAAAATATCAAAAGGAATACCTTCCTACCAGCAGCACGCCATGACTGAAACCCAATCCAAGGCCTTTTGTGAATGCTATCCACCCTGTTTGCAATTGCATACATTCCTCCCATTTCACACAGAATGTCACGGTAATATGTGTCATTCAGAAGAGGCAAACGGCCAACAGCATCCACATCATCAGAGCTTAGTCTTTGCGATTTTCTAGACTGCCATAAATAATATTTTAATTTTATTATCATCACGGGAATAAGTGTTTCCAGCAGATTAACATGTAAGACTAACAAAATCAAACTTAAATTCAAAATATGGTCCTCCCTCCAAGGGAAATAGAGCAAAAAAAGACTGAAAGGGACTATGTACTACCCTGTCCCTTTTTATAAGCATCTTTTTGCACAGTACAAAATAGGTTTATAATAGGGATGGGGGTAGTGTAAGATAATAGCATACACATGTTTTTCTCTTGCTTTTTAAGGAAAACAGAGGCAAATATATAAAAGAGGAGTGCTCTGAATTTGAATTCGTTTGTAGCAGTTCTCTGGATCGAAAGACAAAAATAACATAAAGATTAAAATCTTAGATATACTTGCAAGAGAGGAGGGTAAGACTAAAAGGGAACAAAGTTATGATTTATGAATCATCTTAACCTCAGACAAAGATACTCACAAGGCTTAACCCGCGATATAAAGAGCCATGGTGCAAAAATGGCCACACTCCGGCACCACTGTATATCTCATAAATGCAAACAGGTTGTCCTGTTCTCTCAAGCTCCCCTTCATCCCGCTCATTGACTTCAAACTTCAGTTTCTCAGACTTCCTAGCATTACGATATATCTCATCCCAAACACCAACACCTTTGTCTAACCTCTCATCAATCTACAACAGAAAGAAATGATTTTTAGAACCAGGTTCTCTAAAATAAACCAATCATGAAGTCCGAAGGGATTAAATAAAGGGAGTAGTGAAAAGGGTAGAATGGAAGATAAAAGTTGAAACCAAATGCAGCAATTGCAAGATTACATCGTACCTGTTCCATTTCGAGCATTTCACTTTCTTCAGATATTTCAATTTCTTCCAGAGTGTCCCAATCCAATTTGGTAATTTCATCTTGTATTGGAACATCTGTTCCATTCTCAAGGATGTTGGTTGAATAATTAAGACTAGCAAACTCTTTCTCAACAGCATGGACAACGGTAACTTTTCCATTTGAAAAATCGTCATCCATTTTTAGCAAGTCAATATCTAGTTCTATTTCATTCTGGAAAAAACTCCATTCCCATGCTCCCTGTTGAATTTGAGAAACAGGGCCAGGCAATAAAGAATCTGAAGGAAAATTTAGTACATTCTCCAGAAGTCTTGCATAGCCAGTTATGCAATCCAAAGCAAGCACATTTTTAGCAAACTGTCTTCCAGATGATCCAATAGCTTGAGCAAATTTAGAAAGTCTTCCGCTTGAAAGAAGAAGTGAAAAAGCATTCATCAAAGCTTCAGGATTGTGTTTAGAATAAAAAACCCCATGAACTCCATCCACAATCTGAGTTGAGAAAAGGTCAATGAAAATGAAGACGTAGATATGGTTACAGACCCAATGAATGACAAAAAAGAACAAGAAAAAACTTACATATTTTCTTAAGACAGGAAAATCAGGTGCAATGACTGGGATTTCAAAAGTCATTGCTCTGATTAATAATGGTGGAAAACCCTGTATATCTTGACCAGAACCATATACGACAATATCAGCTATCAGTAGCACACTATTCACATCACCATTCAAACCATAATGCCTTATAGAACCGTGAGGAAGTCCCAAACGTGAAGCAACTTCCTACACCAAAACATAAGGGTTCAGTAAACAATTCAAAGACACATACGGAAGGCTGAGACAATGTAGATAAAGACAAGTTAAACAAAACAAAATAAGGGAATGTCATTAGATAATTTAGAGAGACCATATTTAAGATTTCTGTTTCTCCAATTGTAAGCTTCTTTGTCATTTCATTACCGAGTACCGACACATTCCTATCTTGCCACTTTTCTTACTGTTACCTCCCATGTAATGGTAAATTCTTCTTGTACTTAATTATTTCATGGAGATAAGGTTAAAACTTCTTAAGAAAACTAAATAATAACGGCAGCCTAACGTTATCTTTTAATAGCATGAGCACTAAAATAACATGATGCACATTACATCTTAAGAAGAAAGAATACCTGCAAAGCGTCATCATAACCATCAGTTGAATTGCCACATAAGAAAACAAACTTGAATGACTCAGCTGCATCATTCCTCCTTGCATATTTTGTCAGTAGAGGCCCTATGGAGTGCATTGCAACAGCATATTCCCAAGATAGGTCATCATAGAAGATTGAGCTCCCAACAACTAAAACCACCATATCAGTTTTACTAAATCCACTAAGTTCTTTGAGCTGATCCTTACTGTGGGTCTTACTATAGCTTTCTGCAGCCCACACATCTACTGGTGATCCAGGAATCACAAAGAAATTTCCAGTATCAAGCTCACTATATAACATCTGATACATGGAAGATAAATAAACTTTAAGCACCAGCTTCAAAACATTTTAGACAGATCTAATGGAGAAGAGATCCTAATTCCTAATATTATTAGTATCCAAGTCTTTGAGCAAACGTAAGTACATCTTTACCGGATAAGTAAAATCTGGAAAGACAATGACACTGGCTCTGCTAAAAACACTTCTCCAGTGAGAAATAAGATGCTGCCAACCCATTTGTTCATAAACTGGAAGACGACTTGAAAGGCTATCTTCTTGAATAATCCATATCACTGGTACCGAACAAAAAGGCTCCTGCATAAGGCTGCACAAATATAAAATTCACTAATCATAGAATGCATCTCCTACAACCAAAGTGAAAGGACAGAAAGATGCAATAGAATGCTCAACGCTTCGTTGTTTGATTCATATTTTAACTTTCAAAATCAGAACCAAAGCAGGGATGCATATGGATTGGTAAGCAAATAGCTTTCAAGGTTAAATAAAGCATATGACATCCTTTCTTAATACCTAAATCACCAACAAAATATCCTGCCTTTCTAATTCATTTCTCAGACCAATTGCTCAGAATAAGTTCCCACATGTGTACTTATACATACAAGGGGAGAAAAACAAGAATGCATATTTGAGACAGCAAAATTCAAACACTCAGGGTCAGTAAAGGAAAAGGTCGACGAAACTGTTAGGATCCGTTCTTTCAATGAGAATGAATTCCCATAATAGAACAGTATTGAGTAGTCAAAAGAAATAGAATGACTTGAATTCTATATTCAACAGCAGTAGGGAAAGATTCTCAAAGGAGCACTCTCCTTTCACACTGGATTAACCAGTCATAAAACTCAATTAGTCAGCAATATCCTCCCCTGCAGCAATTGAGGACTTTTAAAAGACTTCCCTAAGAGTAACCAAAATAACAGCAGAAATAGCATACTACTATTAACAGGTAGAACAACCACATAACAAACTAAGTATCTAATTGCTCTAAGTCTAACAACTAATAACTTCTCTAATTCCTACCATTAAAGCTAAAGTAGGTTTACAATCAAGATGTGTATAAAAAGCTTACTTTGTGAACAAGCCTCTCCAAGAATTTAAAGTATCACAGTCAACATTAAAATAAAAGGGTCGTGATAACAGCCCTAAGGGACGTCTTAATGAAGCAAAATGAAGCAAAATATAAAAGTTTTGCATTGGAAAACACAAATTTTAAACTTTTATAAAGTTGATTACACCACTTCCAATCCAACATAATATTTCCATATTTGTTTTCTTAACCAATGCTACAAGGGCATTCATTAGCATTTATAATAGATAATTAAAGATATTAATGATCAAAGTTTTGCATTGGTATATGTGAGGTGATCAGAAGCGACACTTAAAAAGGAACGGAGGGAGTAAGTAACACCAAAACATTTCTAGTAAAAATGGTCAGAGAGAAAAGGAAGTGGGGGCAGTGAAAACAGGAAACTACAACTTCCATTTCAAAGAAAATACATCCCTATTGATCAAGCATTACAAACAAAGTGCAATAGTTCAATCAATCAACATACAAACACACTGCGAGCTCTGCAATAAGTTCAATTGCTAAACCTACCTATCAAAGTTATCTTCAGTTCATACAGCAAATTTTTAACATCCAGTACTTGCTAAAAAGTAGGGAAAATGATAAAACTTGGAATTTGGAAAACATCCAAAAAAATAGCAACATTGTTTCAACTTTTGGAGACCAAATTAGAAACCCACCACAGGCCCAACATGCTAGTGCAAAGCTCAAAGATTTGACAATTTTAGAACTGAATTTAATAAATCAAGGCAAACCCACCTTGAAATGGCTTTTTTTGCTTCTAGGGAGTCAACAATGATACCTTCAAAACTGCGAGGAGACAGGGAAAGGGGGGGAAAGAGTTAAACACTGTAACAAGTTAAAACAAGAAGTTGTGCCAAAAGCAGAATTACCAAAAGAAAAATATATCAAGATATTAAAAATGACACGAGTGAAGGTAACTTGTACTACCCCAACATAAAACAGGATAAATAAACTTAGTAAAAGACACATACTTTGACCAATCAATCAGGCTTTGCTGTTCTGCACTCAAAGGAGAAAGGCCACCACTTATGTTTTCCCATATTGAGCGAGCGTTCCCACGCCCTACTTCAAAAATCTGGCAAGAGACCCAAAAATAAAACAGGGGCCTTACAAAATGTTTACTTTATTACAACACCAGACAAATTTAATGACAAGCTACAGCATTAATGTTAGAGAAAACATGTTTTTACAAAGATTCAAATACACGTATTTATGAGAGTTGAATCTAAGGCCCATGTTTTGAGCAAAGCAGCATCTACAGAGAAGTTAAAAGAATGCCATCCAAAAAAATGCAAATGACTTACCTTAAAAACATAACCCAACTTCTGCAAATTCTGAATTACAGTAAACAACATCAATGATTGGGGATCTGCTGTCATGTGCCCTAAAATCTGACATACAAAACAAGTGCAGATAGTTATACGAGCATTCAACAGCAACAACAACAAAGCTTTATCCCACTAAAAATGTTCAATAAAACAAAATTTAATAAGATGCTTTTCATACAGGATACTATGCTAAATGACAAGGCCACTTATTTTCTTTTAAAATAGGTTGTACATGAAGGTTAGTTGACTATCCCGCACCTTTAGGGCCAGCATTTTTGGCCCAAGGACAACAGTACAGGTTCAAGGCCACAAAGAAGGTGTGCTTTTCCGTATGTTTTAGAACAGCAAATAGTCTTTTCTCTGAGCATGATTATGATGCTAATTACTCAATTGATTAACAAACCCATTGTCATGATCATGAAGATGCCTATCAAAAGTCTTATGCGGGGATTCTTGTCTGTAGAACCACTTGTAACATTTCATCTTTTTTCAGTTTCAACAACAGAGAAGAATAAATATTTTCCTAATGAATGTTGGTATAAGAAAACCAGATAGCCTTTGCACTTTCATTGTAGAATTATATCATGACTGTGAACATGCCCATCAAGTGTTAATAGAAAAGAGCAAATCTTCTTTATCCTCCATTCTTTTCATAATCGTCCATTTTTTTAAACTAAAACAATATTAAAATTAGAAGATTTAGCATGTTTTTATTACAGGGCTACCAGTTCATTGAAGCAAACCATCACTTCTATGTCAGCCATTTTAGTTTCACATAAAAATTTCCAAACATCAAGTATAGCACCTGTGAAACTATATATTTTAAGAGTAAATTTCATGGAAACTAAAGCTTGAAGATTCTTTCCCCCTGGACGAGTGAACTAAATAGCTAGAACTCTTCAATCTTTTACCAATTAAAATATATTAAATTACATCCCTAAGAAATAGAACTTAAAAAACATCCCAAAAAAAAAAACTTCCATAGAATCCACTTCACTCTAGTACAAACAATGTTATTTCTAGCTGGTAAACTTCCAAAGTATTAACTTGATCACAAACATCAATATCTTAAGATTATTGACATTACACTCATTGTCCAATTAAGAGTCTTTTTTGGTTTTCACCCTCTGGTTTCTAGGAGAAGGGGTCCTAGTAGTCCAGAGTTCGAGACGAGTTCTGACATCAAGTGGTTCAAGTCACTCTCCTGACATAACTCAAATGCATCCATGATATTAAATGAAATATATTTCCTAATAGCTAACTATAGTCCAATAAATCCTTTATTTTTTTCACCTCTAACAAAATTAAAATGAATCCTTCCAACAAAATACACTTTCCATCAACTGAAAAATAAATTAATAATTATATAATCCTTTCTTCGGATCCTAATTAAGTAACCACAAACATTAACACATTCACACACTGAAAAAGTTAACAGAACTCACCAGAGCTAATCTGGGAGGACGAACGCCAATCCTGGACTGCGAACGAACGCGATCAAGGCCATCACCTAATAAAAACTTCTGAGAAACTTTTCCAGGAAGGAACTTAAGCGAACTACCGAACTTAAGACCATGACGTAGATTTCTAGAACCTTGATTACTACGCTGACGAAGAAAAACGGAGGTAATAGAGTTCTGCATAACCATAGAAGCGAGAGCGAAGAGAAAAAGAACGGCGAAAATCAAAGCGTATAAACGAGAAATTCCTTTGAAGAAAGGGAAGACAGAGAGTAAGCCTTTACGAGTGAAACGGTTATGGAGATGAGATCGGGTAGTGGTGTTTGTGAAACGCGGTAATTGACGATCGGAGGCAGATTTTTGTCGGTCGCGGTTGTGGTTGTGGGTAGGGTTTCGTTTGAAAGGGAATCGGCCTCGGATCGAGGAGAAACCACCGACGTCGCTGGTGGCGCCGGCATCGTCGATCTCTGGTTGGGATATGGAGTTGCGGGAGAGGCCCATACGGTGGAGAGAGTGATTTTCCCGGGAAAGTGAGGGAAAATGTTTTGTTCAGAGAAGAAGATGTGATTTGTTGGAGAGTGGAAAGAAAAGGAGTGAAGAAAGAGTTGGCATTGTCAATGAATGAATTAATTCATGGAAAAATTTGGTTATGTCTTTGTCCTTTACACCATTTTTGTCAACCATATTCTCTCTCTCTCTTACAAACCACCTCATGCATTTCACACATTAACTCAGATTATTTACCAACTGTGTGACCATGCTCTTATGAAATTAAAATTAAAATAAAATAAAAAATTCTTTTTTTTAATAAATACCAAAAAAAAACAATTAAGTCATTGGGCTCAATGGATTAATGAGCTTCATTAAATGACGAATTTTGGGAGATTCTAACAGTTAAGTTAAATTTTTGGATGGAATAATTTCTTCGATTTTACTTATCTCGACCGAACTTTGAACTAATAGGCGTGTAAAATTTATATGAGTATTTTTAAAAAGAGTATAGATATCTTTTACTTTTTTACCATAGAGGTATAGATTTGTAGTTACGAAGTTACTTTAAAAAAAAGCATAAATTTTTTGTAAAAAAAAATAGTATAAACTAATTGTACTATTTTTTTGGTAGAAAAAGAGGACTAATGCTCAACAATCGAAGAAAAAAACTACAAATTTATACGGATAATTTTAGGTATGTAAGCTTCAGAAATGTCATTAAGAAGGAGATTCGAAGTCTCTCTAGGAGGAGTCCCCACAATATAAGTGTTAAAAGAATCAATAGAAAAACTAAAATTAGCTACCCAATCGGCATCTCTATTTCCCTCTTGCAAAGTATGATCGAATTGCGCCTGCCAGTTCAACTTTAATAGCTTTTGTATACGACACACTAAAGTAGGAGGGTTTCTATTGATGTTAACTTTTCCGGTAACAAACAGACAAGACAAAATTGGTTGGGGAGGAACAAACACTAGAGAATTTACAGTTAAAAGTGCATATGATTCTCAGACCACTAGAATTCACCCTATTAAGGGTTTTGGAAAGCTATGTGTAGTTGGAAAGACCTCATAGAATTCAAACTTTATGTGGATGGCGGCTCATGAGCGGCTACTCACTAATTATAGTTGGAGTAAATGGGGTGTTGGAGTTTCCCCATGTGCTCTGCAAGTGACATAGACAATGAAACCACTATTCGTGTTTTGCAGGATTGTCCCATAGCGACTCAAATATCGATAAGTTTAATCTCGCCAAATTAAATATCGAACTTTTTCTCTCTACATTGCAGGGACTGGATCTTTAAGAATATCAACAATCATCAACATGGTATTCAAAATAAAAAGTGGAGCATGAATTTTATGGTGATGTGTTGGCACATGTGGATGTGAAGGAATAAAATTATTTTTGAGGATGACTTTCAGCGTCTGTATAAGTATAACTCAACTTTCAAGATTCTCAAGATGTTTGAAGACATAGACAAATACACCAAAAATCCTCTTAATATCCACCAATGCGACACTATTTTCATTGGTTGAAAAGACCTCAGAAGAAGTGGATCAAACTTAACTGTGACGGAACATACAAGGATTCTTTGAATTAGCTAGGTGTAGTGGCCTTTTTCGAAACTCTAAAGGAAGATGGATCAAAATATACATCCGAAAGATTAAATGTATTTGAGAATGCAGCTTGGAGACAAGGTTTTTATCAATTCAAGTAGAAAGTAGACTAATTGTACTCTATATAAAACATGTGAGAATTTAGTATTTAAGAATTGTTTGTCTTTAAGTAAAATAAATTGGGACACAATGTTTGAAAACGAGTCGTTGTTGACTTATGTACCCCTGATGATTAGATTTTCTATATAAGGAGTAAGTGTCAAAATATGCAATTCATATTTTATTTTTTTGGTACCATTGTATGCAATTAATTTCTTACACCTGTTAAATTTATTGCAATGATAATTAATTATTTGTCGGTTGAATCAATTGAAAAGATCTTACTAGTAGTTTATTAATCTCTATTGGTAAGAACGTGTATTATCATATGGGGCCATGTCATGGGGATCTAAATCCAACAACACTACACGTTAACGACAATTGAAAAGATGTAGCTTTATGACTTTAAGTATATCGTTACGTTGAGTTTGATTTGAGGGACCATATCTCACATGTCAAAATAAAATACTAGTACTACAATACTATGATTATGAAGTATGAGTGACAGTTTTTGTTGGGAGTAAAGTATGAAATAAAAGCTAATCATATAAGATTCATTCAACAAATTTGTGCAGTGTTGTTCGCAGGAAAGGAAATAAGTTTGTCAAATTCGAA
The DNA here is from genome assembly GCA_951804385.1 of Trifolium dubium. Taxonomy (NCBI): domain Eukaryota; kingdom Viridiplantae; phylum Streptophyta; class Magnoliopsida; order Fabales; family Fabaceae; genus Trifolium; species Trifolium dubium. The sequence continues at coordinate 51,389,771 of OX638064.1, forward strand.
TTTTTACTTCAATTTGTTTTGATTAGATAGATTTTAGATAGATTCAACTTGTAAATTCAATTTTAACTTAATTATAAAACAAAGATATACCAATTTGTCATAATAATTCGCGATCGGAGGCTGATTTTTGTCAATCACAGATATGGCTAAGGCTTCGTTTGAAAGGGAATCGGCCTCAGATCGAGGAGAATCTGACGTCACTGGTAGCATCAGCTTCGTCGATCTCTGGTGGAAATGTTAAAGTCAAAAATCTAAGTTTGGTGAAGATACAAATATTTCAAAGATGAAATAAGGATTATGAAATTTGATTGATGTTTTTGACGTGTTTCTAGGTCTATTTGAAGATGAGTTTATTTGATGAATTTATGATGAAAGGAGGAAAGAAGACTAATAAATGACTAAGAAAATAGTCTGTGATGGTCCACATTTAGAATTGATAGACATACAAAATTCAAAAAGATCAAATGGTTAAACTTAAAAATATTATTGAAGTCTATGGTAGACTATTTATAATGTTAGTCCACCTTATATATTTTATGGTTTAAAATTAACATAAGAGATTGCGACTCACGAGAAATAACTAATTGTAGTTAAGGAACCTAAAAGGAACGAAAGACCAAAACAAAACCAACAATTGAATTAAGAGACAAAAAAAGTAATTTAACCTTATTTTTAATGGGAGGTTAAATCTACAATTCAACTGTTAAAACAGTGGTTTGCAAAAATCTACATGAGAACAAAAGGATAAAGCTCGGAAATGAATTTCATGAGTGGTGTTAATTTATGATCATACAGTGCAACATTTTCAATAGCTATAACTAAGTACAGGAACCATCGATAGACACAAGAAAGTTCTGTTTCACCGTCCAGGAACCAGGATCCGTTATAGCGTCTACTCAGAGTCCTGCATATTCTGGAAACAAAAGAATGCAATATGCTAGTTAGGTTCTCAGATTAAATATAAGAGGACTTAGAACTAGTTCAATGCTTTATGTGAGAAAAAAAATCAAATATGGAGGTTCCAAATCCAAAGGCAAGTGTGCTAATTTAGACTACTTTCCACATGTTATCAGACACACAAAGAACATCTTTCTTCAATTGCAACTTTCTCTGCTATAAACCTTCTAATTATCAGAAAGTAAGCATTTTTTAACCCTATGACTCTACCACCTGGTAGCTATCGACATATCACACATATGTATTGAAGAATCATGCTAAATGACATATAAACAAGAAAATAAAATATAAATCCCACCTCAACAGGAGCATCCAAGCCCTTAGGGAGTGCTAGCTTCGTTGGAGGTCCATCAAACAGACGAGAACATTCTGTGTATGCAGATCCTATTCCCACTCCAGCACCAAAAGCAATAGATGCCCAGCGAGTCTGAGGACTCCCTAGTACAATCAAAATAATTCCATATTTATAATTTGGGAAGGTCTCAAGAATGTAAAAACTCCATTATATATTTATATTTGGATTAAAAGCTTGCAAACACAAATAATACTCACAAAATGTATCGTATTACTATCATAAACACTGATCTACTTCACCGAATAATAAAAGACTCTTTATAATAAAGGAATCTGTAGAGCAAGCCAATTATTATAAGTACCATAAAATTTTGTCAGGTCAAAATTAGACTACTTATGACAAGACAAGTCATTACACTTGCACAAATTTATAGGTCGTGAACGAATGACATGCAATCTTTGCAAAATTAGGTGATCATTGAAACTTAGATGATAAGGTACGTATCATCTAATACGTATGATAAGATAAGATTTGATACCATAAGTTCTGATAAAAACAATTGATCGGCGTAATTTTTGGCACATTTGGGGAAAATAACCATTATGGTGTAGACTCGTTCAGTAGTGCTCAAAATCTCAATATTGTGTGTTCATACTAGTCTATGCAATTCTGAGTTTGACAAACAGAGTTGTCAAATAGGTAATCAAGAATGTTGCTCTTGATAGGATACTCCTTTTATTTTCCCTTCAAGCTTTTCATTTTTTGATACCCCATGTTGTTGGTTTAGTTGTTTTATCGACAATCTTGCTTCTAGTCTTTTTTAATTGTCTCCAAAGTCTCTCAAATATAACTTTTTGGGTTTCAAACCCAGAAGGGTTGTCATTTTTATTCTCCTAGTCTCTGCAGGTACATAGTCTCAACAACCTTCCACACTTACGCCATTGTTGATCACTTTAACTCATCCTCTTGTTTTAGCTAAGTACACACCATCAACAGCACTTTAAGTTCAAGACAACCCTGCTCTTATATGTGTGCACGGTGCACCTATGCCTACACTTACCTTGGCTTGGAAGTATGGAGTTTCAGTTGATGGAAATGATTTATAAATGAAGTGTAAAACAGCCACTAAGAGAATGGTTGCTTAAAACATCGGTCAAATAATAGGAAAGTCGGGAGTGCAGATTAACATGCTCTGTAGTTCAATTCCTCTATCCCACTCATTTGTCTCGACTACATGGATCACAAGACACGCTAATTTATTTCTCTATAACATAAAGTATAAACTTTTTTTCTCTTTTTTTCCTTTCACCTTCTAGTTTCTAGGGGAAGGGGCCCTAGTAGTCCAGAGTTCGGGGCGAATTATGGCATCAAGTGGTTCTAGTCCCCTCCAAACGCAGTTGCAGGGGATCAAACCGCGGTCCTCCCTACCAAGTTCAGCGTCAATCACCACTGAACCAACTAACGTTTGGTACATAAAGCATAATCATTATCCATACCAATGACCTCTAAGTTTTTGATCTCTAAGTTTTTGATGGCAATACAACATCATTGAGTTCATTAACACCTTATTACACATTTACTAGTTTATTGGCAAAAAAAAAAATAATAATAATAAATCATGTTTTTGATATGAATGAAACCCTAACCCTAATAATATATATACATTTGGGAATGAATGAATAAATTAGATTTGAATTAGAAAGCAAGCATGAAGGAATCGGATTGAGAGAGAGAGAAAAGAGGTACTGACTGAAAAGGAGGAGACCGGCAAAAGCACCGGAAAAAGAGGAGTAGACGAAGCGGCGGACGGTGAGATCAAGGCAGGCATCCCATTTGGCATCAAGGTCATACTGTTTCGGAATTATTTCTATTTCTTTGTTCTCAGCCATCGGAGAGAGAGAGATAGACGAATAGAGAGAGTTCCAACCACAACCACAACCACCGTGTGCGTGCGTGCTCTTTAACTCAACATTGAAATTATGATGATACTATCAGTTTTGTTAATTCACCGGGTCGGGTTCCGTTTCAAGACAGGCCTGGCCCAACTAATTTGAGTTTATCCTATATTAACTGTTCCGGTATGTATAAAATACTTTGGTTTGTTAATTTTTGTGAATTTTAATTTTAGAAATTCTATATGTACATATTTTGGTTTAATAATTATTACGCATTTTATTTTTGTAAACCATAACACTTATAGAAAGTATTTTGGTATGTAAATTTTTATGGTTTTTTTTTTTAAATTGTACACCGGAATACTTATATAAATGTTTCAATTTGTTAATTTTTACCAATTTCAATTTTGAAAACCGAAACACTTATAGAAAGTGTTCTGGTTATTTTTTGTGAATTTTAACTTTAAAATTGTACGGTATAACACTTTTAAAAATAATACTCTCTCCGTTCCTAAATAAATGTCATTTTAGAAAAATATTGTTTTTTTTAAGTGTCATTTGATTAATGTTATAAGTTGTCAAATATAGCCTTCTTCTTTCATTAACTCAAACTTACAATTTCAATAAAATTCTTTTTTGACTCATTTATTATTGGAAAGAGAGTGAAACTTAACAAGAGTAGAAAAGAAAAAACAACACTCAAAATTCACTACTTTACCTCCCATATATGATTATAATCCTTGGCCACCAGACAAACTTTATATCTTTCCATTGACATATGTCTACCCTTTTGAAACTATAAACCAAGTTGTTCCCAACATGTACTATTCCAATGAAAAAATCTAAAAAAAGTTCATGTGTGGTTATTCTCTAGAAACTGAATCACACCTTTCATGGCATCACTCTACAACCATACTTGCCCTTGAGACAGGAAATGGATTTAGAAATGCAGACAACTATTGAGAGTAACTATAATAACTGGGTTACAATATATTACATTAAAAAATAGAAAAAAAATAGTATGATATATATGATTTTCTCAGTAAACTAGTTGACGCAATGTACTATTGTATTAGTGGTTTGCTTGGTATGAAGCTCATTGTTTTATGCAACTTGAGCACCATTATTTGGGTTTAGATCAATGTCAAGGTGCTTGATGGAATAATACTTATGACTTATGAGACTCAAGAAATTTTCTGGTACATATGTTAAGAAGAATATAATTATATAACTCTTTACCTCATTTATTGTGTGTACAATATCATTGTTTATTGGAAGTATTGTGTACTAGTTAAAGAAGGCTACAGATTATTGGAAGTTTTGCATCCTAACATTACATTAACTGTAGCAGAGATTGTAAGTAAAGTTCAGAATCAATCTTTTATTAGACAGAGTACATTATATACGTGCATCAACTAATTTACATATTAGCAAGCAAGTGTATTGACGGTTCAGAGATCCTCATCGGGAAAAGCTTCCAGAAACTCTTCTATTCTGTTTCGTTCATCCTTTGTGAGATCAGGATCATCACCAGTCACTCTCTCCCGAAGGGAGGCACGGTTACTGTCCGCATCATCAATAACCTGTTTATAGAGGATGGAATATGTGAAATCAAGAACCAATGGTGTATGGTAGAAATAAAATATATATGTACAGCAAAACCCTCCCTATTGTGAGACTTTAGGTAGTTGAAACTTCAAACTTACTTCAATAAAATTGTTGACATGACCGTCTTTGTTGGGATAGGTTACACGCTCATCGTTATTGCATGTCCATTCTCCATCAACAATGTACTTGTACTCATAGCGCCCTTCCTGGTGAATAGGATAAGAAGACACTTTATTTATCACCAGTTTAGTTAAATGAACTACAGATTTCTGTATACAGACAAGACAATCCATTCTGACATATGAATTCTTAACAGACTAGATACTCCTAGAAACGCAAAGTAATTCCGAAATCTTTAAACATAATCACTCAATCCATCCTGTAATTATACCCATAACAGTCTGAAATGCAAATTTTGTCTGGATATGAAATGACAAAAATAATTTTACATTATGGCTTATGGAAGAATCTCAACAATGTAAGCTTTTTGATCATTCATCAATATCAGATGAACCTCTAAATTAGCAACTGCATAGATTTAACAAGTGAAGTGCACTTACAAACATTTCCTTCTTTAGAAACCATGAACCCTGTTGGTCATCAAAATTTAAGGGCACTCTCTGAAAAGGGATCAATAAATACAAGTAAGTCTTTGGCATGAATATTAGCATATATTTAAACTTAGTTAAGAATTCAAACCACATAACTCAGTTTATTTTAAAAAATCAGAATATTTGAACGGGAAATGCCGCTTAAAAACATCTCTATGTAATGTAGCATTACACTTTCTCAATTAGAGCAACTGAATCATTTATTAAATCTAATCAAGTCTCAATCATCACCTGCCCCCATCCAATATCAAGTCCCGAAATTTCCACTGTAGAGCAATTTCTGTGTCCCCATGACAAAGTGACAGGCTTCTTACTGAGACCTGTAAGCTTTAAGGACCATATATAAATAATGGTTAATCAGTGCATAAATATATGATAACCAAATATTGAGTTGATATAAGAGGGGAAGAGATATACACAAAACTAAACATAACACATTATATTCAAACATATACTTATGTGCCATGCAACTTCTCAGGTCATGCTTCCATTCAAAGGAAAATATTTGTTCACTGGTAATATAAATTTGACATTCAAATGAAACGGTCAAACGACCCAGCTACATTAGAATTCCTTATTTACAATTTTACATATACAATGGATGATTCTAGGTCCTTTCACAAATCTGTTACATAAGTTCAAGAAAATAAGTTTTCATTATATACAGAGAGAGAGATTGTCTGCAGCATTAGGTAACAGGTTGAAATTTGCAACAGCAGGTGACAGGTCTACCAAAATCCTACTTGAAAAGTATGGGAAAAAAAAGACAATAGAAGGTGATATTTGACCTCATGATCGTAATGGGAAAGAAATAAGTCATACGTAAGACAAAGTGAAGAACAGCATCAATTGAGTTATCATCTTTTCATATTAAAATTAATCAGACGCCAAGAAAGAAAAAAAAAAACTATAGTTCAAAAACAGTAGAGCACAAACATATAAACATAGAAAAAAAATTGACTCACAATATCAGCCGTTGCACTTTTTATGGCATCCAGTTTTGGAAAGCACGACCTTTTGCTCTGCAAGAATAAAACGGTCAAGGTCAAGAAAACTCAACAATAACTCAATATCATTGCCCTCTTTTAAACAATTGCAAAAGAAACTGGCTCAGAAGGATTGTAATCATTAAACAGCAGGAATGAGAATTCTAAAGACATAAAGAAACGGAAAATGATATTAAACTAAAAATTTAACATATATAAATAATCAGAAAATATGCCACAGTTTATGAGGAAAATATAATATCAAATAAGAATGAGGGAAAAGTACTATATGTGAGAAAATCAATATACCAATTTGGAAAGTACTATATGCTGCTCCATAATTCACAAATAACTAAGTAAGAAACATGTTGTTTTCCAATCTGATAGTGATGTAACTATAACTGCTGTATCATTGATTATTGCTACCCAATCATTATTCATAGAAAATATAAATGTTGTAAAATCAATTTGAGAAGTTTTTTTCTTTTGGAACGAGATAACTTATGTCTAATTCAAGCAATAAGAAATATGGAAAGCGATGCAACATATCCACCAAGAAGAGCCTTAAATAATAGACATATACTAGAATGTGAAACTATATTAAAAAAACAAGTAGTTAGTATAGTTACCAGAAGTAGTGCATTAGCCTCGTTGAGTTTATAACCCAGAACCCAAAACATATAAGCCAACTGAAACAAAACAAACTATTAGACAATGGGTAATGAAGATAAACCGATTGAATAAAATTTAAAATTTGGCCTAACTAGAAAACAGATTAACCCGTGATGCATGTGATATGCCAAAGTATTGGAGAAAAAGAAAGTCCACCCAACTAAGTTGTGGAACTCTCTATCTTCATTGTAGTTTGGATTGGTTAACCCATTTTCCCTCTCGTGTATCTTATTCTTGGGCTTTCATTTGATTGATCAATAGAAAGTTCAATGACGTAAAGTAATAATGGCTTAATGACTATACAGTCCACAAGCTCACATTTTATGTTTAGATTTCTCTATTATTGAGAAATTTTTATACAGTTTATATAATGTATATATATGTACAAAAAATTATAAAAATTACTCAAAATTCATGAAGCAATGAAACACTAGACACAGAAACATTCTGACGTGTTTTAAGGGGTAAAGTCCTAAAATACACCCACAAAAACCCTAATGTTTAATTTCTGAGGGCTTTTTGGCATTCCCACTAAACTGAAACTGCGCGCAGCAGGCACCCTGTATATCAGAAATGAAACCGAGAGACGTACCGCAACAGCTGGAGCTCTTCCAAGTCCAGCAGTGCAATGTATATATGTCACACCTCCATTTGATTTGACTGCCTTATATAATTTGCTAATTACAGCTGGAAGCCGCTTCCGTAAATCAAATGAATCAAAGTCCCTGCAACGTCCACATTAGATCATCAATATAATGTGAAAAAGTGCATGACTACAAAGACATTGGAATGTGTAATACAAAAAGACATCACTGTTTAGCTGAACATATCATGAGTAAATTGAAATGGTAGAAATACATGAAATAACAAAATACATGAGTGACTAAAGTTATACCCATCGGGGTACTACACAATTAGAAACTGTGTATGCAAGAAGACATTGCAAACTAGTCTAACACAAAAATCCATAAGCTGTAAAAGCTGTAATGAGAACAAATATATTTTGAAAAAGCAGCAAAGTAATATATTTGTGTGCAAGATTTCTCTTTTAATCCTTGCCAATCTAATTCTAAACCCAATAAGCTCTTCGATTTTATTTTTATTTATTATTTTAATATAAAAAGCCATGTTATAACCAACCTTATCTCAGCACGCAGGTGTTGGATGTCATCGAATGTCTTGGCATATTCTCGTATGGCATTGATATCAACTCCAAAATATCTGATTAACATTAAAGAAATACAATGGTTTTGTTTGATAGATTAAATATGTGTAGAATGTCTCAAATGCTAAAAGTGAACCATATTAAGCAAAAATGTTCAGGATACTCTAGGTCTGGATTTTGTTGCAAGCAAAATATAGTTTTCACTCCGATTTTACGCAGCTTATCAACATCTTCGGGAGTCTGGTGGTTTAAGATAAAAATAAAATAAGTCAGAGGACGAAACTATATTTGACAGAACTGAATCATCATGTTATGTATCCATAAATGAAACAAAAAAAAACCTGCAAGCATGATCCAACAATCAAGTCTGGAAGGATGAAGTTGTAATTCATTCCTAATTCGTGCCTATAAGTCAAAACTGTTTAGCACTTTGTTAGAAAGGGTTAACAGAATCGAACATTCAAAGAACAAGCTGATCATGTTCATAACAATAAGATTAAACATACCAGCACCCATGGCTTCTGTCATGTTATTACTGTATGTCTCAGACTTTACCTCCTCCTCGACATCAGAGCTACTTGTCTCTGCACTGGGTATAGAACCAGAAGCAGCCTGCACAACAAAAATGTCAATCAAGTTCTTGATTAGGTAAACATTCTTGTTTTAGGCTTTTAATTCATCGATATCTCTGAGTTTTCTTTATATTAATCTATGTTACCTTCCATACACCAAAATATACTACAGCTTTTGAAAAGCTATCAACATCATTGATATTTGCATTTTCAGAATATGCCACGAATGTTCCACAGTCCACACACTGACGCACGGAAACAGATTTGCTGCAAGTAACTGCGTCGCATGGTTTTTAATTTGGACAGTCTTACCCAAATCAATGGCAAAGATGAACATGAACATGAATATTCCATACACCAAAATGGAATTTGCTGCAGTAACTACATCGCGCAATTTTTAATATTGATCATCCGATCTAAATCAGCGATTGATATAATTTAAAATTGATTTAATTATTGTATAATCTGAGTCGTCTAATCTCAAATTAACGATTGAGATCGTTTACTACAAGGTATTCAGATCCTTCCATACACATAAGTTATCTTATAATTTATCTAGCTCACACTTCACTCTTCACAAACACTCATTGAACACCTAAAAGGCTAAAACTAATTCTACAATATTATTAAATTTATTATTATTATTATTATCTAAATTTTAAATTGATAAATGAAATTGAAAAGCCAAAAATATAGAATGAACAAAAGCTGATAGAGATTTATTTAATTTAAGAAAAAGAAAATAAAAGAGGGATGCAAATGTTGAAGTTACCTTGAGAATCATCATGGTTCGGTGGTTATGATGAGATTTACGGATGAATAACAAGGAGAGAGAAGAAGAGTGAGGAAGAACGTTGTGGTGGCGAGCAAGTGTGTGGAAAGGTAAAACAGAGGATCTGGAAATGAGAAAAAGAGAGAGTAAGAAAGAAAGAATGGAATCTGAATATGAATCTGAAAGGGAAAAATAGAACGAACCTGGGAAGATTGTGAAGACAGTTCATGATGATGCCAACTAAATTCTTATTCTGATTATGATTCTTGATTACTGTTTGTGTTCTTCTTTCTTGTTGTTGCAACTCATGGAGCGAATTTCAGTTGAGTTCAGTTCAGTTCAGTTCAGATGTGTTGTGTTGTGTTGTGTTGTGTGGGATATTTCCTTTAAGATCCCTTTCCTTTCATTTTCTTCTCTTTTCTCTTCGTTTCTCGAAATGAAAAAGTCATTATAAACTTACACAAACACAAAAAAAATAGAATGACTAGAGATCGAACTCTAGTCATGAGCGTTCAACTTAACAATTTTGACATATTTTCTATCAGTTGAGCTAGAATTCTGGACTCCTTTCCCACCTTATTATTATTATTATTATTATTACTACTATTATTTGCATCTTGTCTCAAAATCAATAACTTCTCTAGTTTTTTTTTTTAAATAGTCTTACGGCTAAAATTTCACTTTTTAAAATAAATAAATAGAGTGTTCGAAGTTTGAATTTCAACTCTTATAGTTATATATAATATGTGATGTCTTTATCAATTTAACTAAACTCATAGAACTACTATTCTATTTCTATTATAAAAAATTATACATTTTAGATTTATTGAAAGATTAATATATAGTTTATAATTTAGATGCATTAATCAATTTAATGAATTTAAGATAATTAATTCTCTTATAATAAAACAAGCTAGAGGTTGTTCAAAAAAAAACAAGCTAGAGGTGTAAAACATTGCACATTTATATAAGGATCGGAATTCAAACCCAATATATCCACTTACTGTATTTATTTTTAAAAGATGAATTTTTAGTCGCTAGACTAAAAAAACAAACTAGAGGTAAAGACTAAAGAGACACAGAAAAGAAGAAAAACGACAACATACTCTCGTCTCGTCTCGTCTCTCTAAATTTGCTAAGATATTAGTAGTACAATACAAGACACTAAATGACAAAGTACTTCACTATCACTTGTCTCTCAAATTCATTGCCGACTTAGTTAGAACATAGCTCGTGAGTCGTGACTCATGTTGCACGAGCCTATGAGGAAAAATATTGCTGAACGTTTTTAGAGTTGGCTAATTTCATATTCAATTTAGGAAATTACAACATCGTCTTAAATTTTTTGATAAAAACAAACTTAGTCTTAAAAATCGAAGTTCCTCAAATAATCTAATATATTGGTCATTTAAATTTTTCTTTATTTTGTCATCCAGATTTATTACAATGCATTGAATGAATAAATTAAAGAAAATGCTAACTGGCAATGGGGTTGACTTTAACAAAATGAAATGCACTCTCACAACATGATAAATAAATAAATAAATAAATAGACAATTTAGAGTTGACTTATTAGCAAAATGAACTGAACTCTCACAACGTGACCAACGAATAATTAAATTCCAACTAAAAGAAATGTTCATATTCAATGTTGAATTAGTCATTTAAAAAAAATACATAAACCTATTAAGGATTAACAAAACTATTTCCTCATGTCCTTTCATAGTTCTATAGTTTCATTACTTGGTGTCATTTTAGTAATAATTTTGTCACTATATTTCTTCTCAATCTCAAGTGGAAACTGCAATGACTTTTGCTACTCTTTACATAAGGACATGTTCGTTTGCTTATAAATGTGACTGAAGAGAGTACTTGTTTACTTTTGTCTCAAATATAATTCTTAGAATGAAGAAAACCTATGAAAAACACTAAAGAAACTACATAACATCCGGCAGAGCAACTTGCAATAATATTTCAAGAACCAATTTGACTATTCCTATTTCTAAAATTAAATTACAATATCAATACTTATAAAATTTTCAGCAAAAAGTATAGAAAATAAAAGTAAATTCTAGTAACAACAATCAATTGTCTAAATCTATATGTAATCCCTCCTAAGATGAATGTTGATACCACTTACATTACATCTAGTACCGATACCACTTTTCTGATCAAACAACATAAACAAATGTTGATGCGATAGCGGTCACATATCTACCGGTCCCCAAACATTTTGATCATCAAAGGATTGAGGGTCTCTTATTGTTGGTTTAAACTTTGGTCTTTGATCTTTTCCCATTGGAAATCCCCAGAATGAATCAGAGTTCTCGAAGAATATGTAAAATGCAATTGCTGACACTAAGAATAGTCCTAAAAGCACCAAGTAGATTTGCCACTCTGCAGGTACAACAAACATAAAATGTCAAATTTAATAAGCATAAGATTATTCTACGGTCTCCCAAAGGACGTCTCTGAGTGTGTGTGTGTGTGTGTCTGTGTGCATGCGCACCAACCTTTCCAATCTTTAGGCACATTAAGTTTAGTGACCAATGCTCCCCATTCTACCGAGGTTGTAAGTACAACTCTGCATAAAATAATAAAAGCTCGTGTGAATATCCAAGACTAAGAGAATTGATTTTATTAGGCTAATAAGTAATAAGAATGATCATTTTAGCATATGATGGTTTATATTTATCAAAAAGGTGCCGGCGACTCAGCGTTACCTTTCACTAGGACAGAACTCCAAGGTTGCAATATTTGTACCGAGGTGTAGTCGCTTACTATAATGATGTATCTGCATCTTTTTTACTTCAACTACGCAAATGTCTCCGTCTTTACTTGCCCTACAATTACAGAAATCTGATGAGATAAAAAGATTATACAAAGAGCTCATCGCATCACAAGCTTACTAAAATAATAAAAAAATTGACTAATTTTATTTGATATACCATAGACTCCACTAATATTTTCCAAACCTATTTTGACTGTGATTATTCAGGATTTACGTTTGAATTGACCGAAAATGTTTATAACAAACTTTTTCTAACAAGTTAGTTTGTCTGCAATCAACTCTTAAAAGTGCTTTTCACCCGTCAAGTTAAATATGATATTTTAAGTAGAAAAGTTTCTCTAAAAGCTCATCTTAAAAACAAAGCAAAAAATTGCAAGGAAATGAGTTCTAGAAATTTTGCGATAAAACACTTAAACACAAATGTGATGCTGATGCCCACTACGAAAGCTAATTGGATCAGAGACAAATTAGAAATGAACCTGACAAGGTAGAACAATAAATGTTTAAGAAAGGGTAAAGATTGAAGGGTTCACAAGAGAAGAAACTCAAAGAAGGAATCACTGCAAGATAAACTTAAATGTAGTGCTGTAGATCAAAACGAGACAACTTAATAAAATGGAAAATTTTAATCAGTTCAAAAACATTGTTTTCTTCACCCTTCATAGTTTTGGAAATAATACTAAAATCAAAATCCCCTCTCACTATTCAAATGACTTGCATGTGCTAATAGAGACAATGTGTTATCTGTGGATTAAAATACTGATTGGCACGTATTATTACAAGGTCAATATAGATTCTTACAGAGAAAGGTATTTTCCGTCGTGGCTAACGGACATTACTGAAGCCGACTTTCTAAGCAGTTTCTTATGCCCAATTTTGTTCCATGTACTCATGTCCCAAACTGCAGTTAGAGACTTGTCCCCTGCTCAAAGTTAGAGGTATCGATGATTAAGGCCATACTTTACCGAAAGAGATTTGATAGATAAATAAGTAAAAGATTAATACTATAGAACATACTCAAAACAAGATACTCATATATACCTTTTTGAACGGCACAAAATAAAAACGGTTTGGTTCCGTCCTTGGAAAATCGACATAATTCAATTTTTTCATCCTAAAGAGGCAAAAAGAAATTTGTTGGATCAAGGAGTACAAGTAACTGCAAAGATTCTTGTAAAAAAAAACTGCAGAGATCACACCATACCGAGTTGCGTGACAAAGTAGTCAAAGGAACACCATCTTGAACCTTCCAGATTCTTGCTGAACCATCAGTAGAAGTTGAAGCTAGAAATTCTGAGTCTAGACTAAAGTGTGACAAAAATGAAGGACAAACAGTAAGTATCAATGTCACCAAAGTTTCAGGATTAAGATGTTTATAATGTGAGCATGCTTTTGTGGTCTAAAACATTGTATCTCCATAGTAAAATTCTTGCAGGCAACACATGATAATTCTGGTTGCCAATTTTATCAACTACAGTATTTAATAGAATTTTAATGGATGCTTAGATGAATGCATCTTCTCGAAGGATCCATCTATAGTTGCTTAGTACATTTTTACCTAAAATCCATATCACGGACAGATTTGTGTGCTCTTGGTTCATCCAAAATTATGCTCATGCTAGGCCACTCCATAATTCTGAGATGTCCATCCTACACGTGTTAAGGACATAAGTTATACAAACTTGAGCCAATTCGATGGATGAAAAACAAAAAATGCCACACAGAAAACGAAGCAATTTGGTTGGAATCTAGAGTGATGCTTACCGACCCACCAGCAGCGAATTTAGATCCATCAACGCTGAAAGTAATACATGTCTGGGATCCAATATCCTGTAGAGGGGTTAGTTCCTTCGGCAACAGCTTCATGTTTGCTTCATGACCATACAGCTCAAACAATCTGAAAGCCATGAAAAAATAGTTCAATCAATATGTGTGGTTTATTTTCCAGGGAGAAAACGATGATGACTCGAAGCGAAATATCTGCTAGCTATGCATAAGAAATGAGTATAACTATTATGTCATAAACTCTCCTAGATCCAAGAAACTGTGCAAAAGAACTTTGGTACAACTTAGCCTACGGTTTTATACTGTCCTTCAAAAAGTTAAAGGAAGATAAAATGTCGCTCTTCTGATCCTGGTGTTATTGAAAGTGTAAGTATGTAGTAGCTGTTATTATTTTGAGAAATGCAACATTGAAACAAATTCCGAAAGTAGTTCTGAATAGATGTATTCCGGTAAGAGAGCAAAGTTTCAGTCCTATGGCTATTAGAAAATAAGCTTACTTGCAGCTCCCATTGCTCAAAGAGCACATAAAATCATCACCACTAGGATGCACAGCAATAGCAACTGGATCGCCTTCCTCTGCTTCTAACACAAAATTGGCCTAAAAATATAATCAAACAAAAATCTCATTAGAACCAAAGAAAAATTGCGCTTCCGATTCGTCAATCCAAAAACTAAACATTAAAAATACTCTTCAATAACAGAACTAGTGCATACTGCATAATTACTACTTCCACCAACAATCTTGTTTAGAAGAAAGAAAAAAATTATCATCTACAAGTTTACAACCAAAAGGGAATGAACAAAGTCATATTTTCATATGCCTCACTTTTCATATGGTCTGTTTGGATTGACTTATTTGAGGCTATCTACGTGCATAAGCATTTATGACATGTTCATAAGTTGTTTTCAGCTTATTTCTATAAGCCACCAGAATAGCTTATGAAAACAACTTATAGCTTATATGAGAATAGTTTGACTTTATTATTTTTATCGCTTGTTATAGAAACACCTTATATATAAGCACTTAAACAAAGTGTTTAAGCTATATAATAGTAAGTTGATTATCCAAACAAGGCCATAGTCTATACTACAAAACATACACAATTAAACATAAAAAACAAAAAAAAAATTCAATTAAAATGAAAAGGGTATGCAGAAAACAGATTAATGTTCCAAATTGATCACTCTACAAATCACAAACACATACATAAAGATTAAGAATTTAAGAACAATACCAGAGGGGAAGTAGACAAAGAAACAGTTTTAGGGTCAAATGAGAAAATCTGAAGCATAGAAGGAGAAGAATTGCCACGCTTGGACCTTCCAAGAACAACTAGGTTGAGATTTTCGGGTCTCCGAATCCATGACCCGCATGTAACCGGACCCTGAGTTGACCCTGCATCATTCTCCATTCAAAACTTGCGAAATTGGAAAAGGGATTCAAAGTTCAGTTCTTTTTCCAATTGGGGTATTGAAAATGAAGTTTTTTCTGAGATGTTTGATTCGAATTTTTCTGTATTGTTATATAGAAATATCTAAACAGGAAAGAGAGTAGGGTTTTGGAATAAATAATAAAGTCAATGAACACGCAAGTACTACCGCATAGAGTGGTTTTTTTAATTAATGAACACGGCAGTAATCACCGCTAAATCAATTAATATTTGGTTACGTTTGTTTTTGTTTATCGATTTTTTGTTTTTTGACAGTATGTTTATTGATTATTATTAGAGTTTGTTTGATCTACGAAATATAAATATTAGATAAAACAATACAATAAGAAATAAATATTTAAAATATTGAACAAATTTTATTTTATATGATGTTTGGCAAATAAAATATTATTTTAGTATTTTAAATAAACTGTGTTGAAGATAAAAAATTATCCCTTAACTCAGTGAAAAACAAAAATATTTGTTTTCGATATTGGATCCTCAGTTTGTCTAATTTTAAAAATAATTTTAAAATCAAATATGTATTTACAGCGTATCAAAGACATCCTTAATGTCTCTCAAAAAAAAAATAAAGACATCCTTAATGAAATATAGTAAGGTGATTGCTTTTTTTTGTTGTTGTTACAGAACATGTCTCGCCTTTATTATGTGATTATGTGGTTTGATTACCATGAGGTTTCCAGCAACACAGTGAGGATGAAACAAAAACATTGTCAACTCTATGGATATTCGTTAAAGATTACGCGGCATTGTAGACACTAGACAGATTATTAAGTTGTGCCGCATCGTGACAAATTGACCGTACACACAAGTCACAACCCAACAGGCAACAACAAAGTACAACTTTTCTTATTTTTTCCGATAAAAAAAAGTACAACTAGTTTATGATATCAATGATAATAGAAAGACTTTTAGTCTGTATGTATAAAAAAAATTTGTTTTGGTCTTTATATCGATTTTTTTTATAAATAAGTCTCTGAATCAATCAATATTTTTTATTTTAGTCCCTAAAGCGAAAATCCGTTGCAAATTTTCCTGCAGATTTTCGTTTTAGAGACTAAAATCAAAAAATTTAGTTGATTCAGTGAGTTATTTATAACAAAAATTGATACAGGAACTAAAACTAAAATTCAATGTACATACAAGGACGAAAATGATGTTTAAGTCTAATAGAAAATGACTTAAATACATTTTTGAATCTCTAACTAATTTAAAAATTTTATTTTAGTTCTCTAACTATTTTTCGTTTCGAATTGATCTTTTAATTTTTTTTTGAGTGAAATACCAAAAGCCCCCCTTAAATTTTAACTTTCGTCAAATACACCCTTGAAATTTAAAAATAGGCAAATACCTCCCTGAAATTTAAAAACGTTAACAAATACCCCCCCTGGTCCGTTAACTCCGTCAATGGCAATTTTACTAGTCAAATACCCCCTTGAAATTTACAACTTATTATCAAATACCCCCAAAAATTTATAACTTCTATGCAAAATCCCCCTTAAATTCGAAAAAATAAGACAAAATGCTCTTTCTGAAGTGTATAATTTTCACTTATAATGGAATCAAAGCATCATCTATACTTAAACACAACGTAGAAATATAAGTGTTTTTCAACCGTCATAACTATAATATATGCAATTGTGGATGTTGAAAACAAAGTAACGATTGAAGAATACTTACATTACTACGTTGTGTTTAAGTATAGATAATGCTTTGATTCTATTATAAGTGAAAATTATGCGCTTTAGAAAGGGCATTTTGGCTTCTTTTTTTTTCGAATTTTAGGGGGGATTTTGCATCGAAGTTATAAATTTCAAGGGGGTACTTGATAATAAGTTATAAATTTCAAGGGGGTATTTGACTATTAAATTTGTCATTGACGGAGTAAACGGACGAGGGGGGTATTTGCTAACGTTTTTCAATTTCAGGGGGGTATTTGCCTATTTCCAAATTTCAAAGGTGTATTTGACAAAAGTTGAAATTTCAGGGGAGCTTTTGGTATTTCAGTCATTTTTTTTTAATCAAGTCGTTCCTAACTAACTGTTAAAAAAATACAAAAAAAGGTTATGTTTGTGCGCGGCCTAAACCGCCAGTATGACGTAGATCTTCATGTTCTCCACCGAAATCTTTTCATCTCTTCTCTTCAAATCTTCTTCAATGCATAAAATCACCAGATCTGGTCGGATTTAACAACAACAACATAGATCTATGTGTGCTATTGACTATTGAGTCATTAAAAGGCCAATGCAATTCCGAAACTAATCTCTCTTCTTTTCTTCTGAAATCCGATGCATATTTTCCTTTTAAATTTTTGTTATTCTGTGTTTTGATTCTCAGGCTATAAGGAAAGGAAGTAAGAGATTCGACGCCTCAGAGAAAGTAGCATAGCATTATCAATTTATCATGAATATCATAATGTTCTTATTATTCTTAGCTGTGGCATCATTTTTTTTTTTTTTTGAACAGCTAATGATATTATTAATTGGCACATAGAGCACAAGAGGTACTACTATCACCATAAAAAGAAATTACAAAGGAAGGGGCAATTCACCCCCTGGAACCAAAACAGAACCACGTTCCACATAACAAGCCAATAGAAAGCAAATAAAGCAAACAAACTAACAGAGGGAGAAATAACGCAAAAGAACAGAGGGAAATAGCAAAAACAACACCCCCTAAGCCATAGCACATTGCGACCATTATCGGAGCATACAATCCACCGGATTCCACACCCATTCATACAAAAGACATGGTCCCTTGGCCGACTTATGCATAAACCATTGCCACGATAATCTTTTGATCGAATCCACCGCCATAAGCACTTCACCCTCAACATTATTAAAAATTCGATCATTCCGGATCTTCCATATCGTCCACACAAAAGCCAACCAAACGATAGAGTGGCCCGTCTTGACCCGCCTATTGCGCCCATTACCAACAAGGAGGCTATACGACATAAGCACCTCCGGCGGGAGCACAATTTCAACCCCTAACCATCTACAAATTTCATACCACACCTCCGAGGTAAAATCACAATGCAAAAAGAGATGGCGCGAACTTTCCATCGGACCGGCACAAAGAACACACGCCATTTCACTAACTTGAAGAATACCACGACTATGAAGCTTCTCCGTGGTAGGAATTCTATCACGCAAAAGTTGCCAAGCAAACGCACTAACTTTCGAGGGAACCACACCTTTCCAAATATGTTTAAATACAAAAGACTCCATAGCATTTAATGGCGTAATGGGCAATAACCTTTTGTCAAGTTCCACATAAAGAGAGTTAACCGAGAATTCACCTTCCCCATTTGGACACCAAACCCATTTATCTCCCTCCTCCCTAAGTGTCACATTAGCCACCAACTCCTCTAACTCAAGAAACAAGTTTGCCTCCCACACAAAAAAATTACGACGCCAAGACCACTCCCACCGCCATTCCCCACCCTCCCACCTACCCATCTCCGTCATGCAACAATCTTTTTGAGTCGATATATTAAAGAGGCGGGGGAACCTCAAAAGCAACGATTGATCCCCCACCCATATATCGGACCAAAACTTAACCGTATTGCCACGACCCACTTTCTTCATCACCAAATTATTGAACCAACCCAATCCCTTATCCAGTCGGCATATATCCCCCCACCAAGGGGAACAAAGACTTCTACTCGCCGCACCCACCATATTAGGATTAAGAAACGCACATTCGCCATATGTAGCTTTAATCACTTCCTTCCAAAGCTCATTATCTTCCTCTAAGAGTTTCCACCGCCATTTACCAAGTAAACTCATGTTAACCAAGCGCAAATCTTTAACACCCAAGCCTCCCTCTTCCTTGGACTTACACACATCCGACCATTTCACCCAACACATTCTCCGACGAGAAGATAGCCCACGCCATAGAAAGTTGCGTTGCAATCGCACCACCTCCTTCCACACCTTAACCGGCATCCTCATATAGGAAAGGAAAAAAATAGGAATTGAGCTAAGAACCGCATTGATTAAGACAATTCTCCCACCCAAACTCACATATTTATTTCCCCAACTCCCCAGCCTCTTTTTTATCGCATCCACCATCGGAGACCACGTCGAGCACCTATGAGGGTTAGCTCCGACCGGTAAGCCTAAATACTTAAAGGGAAGCTCACCAATACGACAATTGAGAAAAGTCGAAGCCATATCAAGAAACTCCAAAGGCACATTAACCCCATAACAACAACTTTTCCAAAAATTTACTTTTAAGCCGGAAGACATTTCGAAGCCTCTAAGGATCGCCTTAATCGCCCAAAGATTTTCCACCGTTGCCTCCCCCACAAACAACGTATCATCCGCGTATTGTAGGATCGAAATGGGCATACTACCTCTACCACATTCAAAAGGTTGAAATCGCCTAGTTTCCACCGCCCTCCGAACAAGGCCGCCGAGCCCCTCGGCCACAAGAAGAAAAAGAAGGGGAGCAAGAGGATCACCTTGCTTTAACCCTCTTTTTATACAAATTTGCTCCGTTGGACTCCCGTTCACCAAAACCGACATACACCCCGAGCACACGCAAGCTTTCATCCAAGCTCTCCATTTGTCATCAAACCCAAACCTCCGAAGCATATAGTCTAAGAAACCCCAATCAACCGAATCGTACGCCTTTTCAAAGTCGACCTTAAAAATAAGACACTTTTTGCCAACTTTTTTCGCATAATCAATCACTTCATTCACCACCACCACACCCTCCACAAGTTGCCTTCCTTTCAAGAAAGCCGATTGAGTACTAGGAATCAAGTCCCCCATCACTTTACCCAAGCGATTCGCAAGGACTTTAGCAATCATCTTATAAAGGCAACCAAGTAAAGAAATTGGACGAAAATCACCTAACCTTTGAGGGGATACCACTTTAGGAACAAGTGTAATGAAGTATGATAGGAGACACTTCGGGAGGCACTCATTACCATGGAATTGATCGAACATTATCCTAACCTCATTCTTCATAAGCTCCCAAAACTCTTTGATGAAGGCAAAATTGAACCCGTCCGGACCCGGACTTTTAGTACCATCACACTCTTTTATCACCGAGCAAATTTCTTGAAGAGAAAAACTCTCCGTTAACTCATGCATTTGTAAATGGGACAAACCCGGGAAAACAATGCCATCCAACGTTGGACGGCGCCAAACCGCCATATCGAAATGGTTTTGGAAGAAAGAGACCACTTCATGGCGGACTTGGGCCGGCCCTTCGGCCCACCCATCATTTGTACGCAAAGCAACAATTTTATTCCTTCTACTTCTCATCTTAACACAATTATGGAAATAACGGGAATTTGAATCACCCTCCTTGAGCCACTTGGACCTTGACCTTTGAAACGAAACCGCATCGATACACCTCATATTTGTCCAAACCTCCTCAAAAAGTTTCTTCCTCAATATAATCTCCCCTTCTACCAATCCTCCATTTTCGCTTTTTATGTCAAGCGCCTTAATCTCCACTATTAAACCTTTAATCTTGTCTTCTTGCCACCAAGTATTCAATTGATTCCACTCCTTAATCACCCCTTTAATGCCTTTCAACCTTTCTTTCAAGATAAAACCCATCCATCCCTCGAAGTTTTGGGCCGCCCAACCATTTTTTACCACCTCCTTGAAATTACAATTTTGAAGCCAAAAATTATTAAATCGGAAGGGCTTAGGCCCCCAATCCATCGAACCATAGCGAAGCACAATCGGACAATGGTCCGAGACATCACGATCCAACACACGAACTTCCGGAGAGCCCCAAATATCAAACCACGACGATGAGAGAAAAAGACGATCCAACCTACTCATAGTTACACCATTTGGATGGAACCAAGTGAACCTTCTTCCAATAAGAGGCATATCATATAAGCCCAAATTATTCAAGAACCACACAAAATCATTTGTTTCCGCAACACTCCCATCACTAGGACTACCACGAAGCCCCCTCCTTTCACAATTATCTCGGACCGCATTAAAGTCACCGAGCACGCACCACAAACCATCACCATAACCCATTTTGGACATGAGAATATCCCCCCAAAGTCTTAACTTATCACGCCGATTGCATTTTGCATACACATTAACCACATAACATCTTTTGCATTCACTAACCAAGTCAAGACAAACACCAACAAATCCGTCACCAACAAAAGTAAAAACAAGAGATGTTTTTACCTTACACCAAATCGATAAAATACCGCCACTATTACCCTCCGCCGGAAGGTAAGCCCAATCACATTCACTCGATCCCCATAAGCTATGAACAATTTGGTCATTGATAACACCTAGCTTTGTCTCTTGTATTGCAATGAAATCAAGATTTTCTTTTCGCACCAAGTCACGAATCTTCCGCCTTTTCACCCTACTCCCCAAGCCTCTAATATTAAATGAGCTAATAATCATTAAATAACTTGTTGATTCTCCCAATTCAACTTCTCATCTCTATCCCTTGTTTCATAATCCACCAGTCTATTCACAACTTCATTCCGCACCTCTTTGAAATTAATTCCAAGATCTTCTTGAATGTCTATGATATGATGTGCTTGCCTCCGATCATTATCCAAACCAGCTGAGGGAGGTGATTCAAACCTTATATGCGTGGCCAAACCCACCAGTTCGGCAACGCCTGACGTCGTGCCTCTCACACTCCTCCCCGGAACCGAGACCGACCGAGGGGAAAGAATCATGTTACTGTCTTCAACTGTTGCCGCCGGTAACACCACTTGGAGCTCAAGACCTTGTGGGTTTGAATATCGAACACTACTGGAAATGGCTTTATCAGAGCCATCTTCTTCGCTTTCTCCGTTACTCTCTTGAATTGGATCGGATTCCGCCATAGAATCATCAAACCCCTTCTTTCCTCCATGCTTCACCACATTTTTCTTTCTAATCCATGCCCCTTTATTCTGAAGTTGATTGTGGAAAAGATTATGAGCTATCGGAATAGTGCAATTAATGGGGAAGGTTCGTTTAGTTTTCTCTATTTTCTTCATCTGGGAATTACACCGAGAGCTAGCTACTGTATCCATCTCCATTTGTGAAATAGTCTCCTTGTCATTATTGTTACGAGAAATGTGAATGGCTTTACCCTTCTGTTGGGCCTGCACACCTGAGCCCATCATCTGTTTACAACCCCCCCTCACATCTATTGGGTCACCCACTTGAAGAGGCCCACACACTTCATATAACCCATTCACAAGAATATCTCTCTCCTTTGTTCTCAGCACAAAAGGATTTTCATCACATGGTCCCATACCATGTGTTGTCGCCATCTCCCCCACAAGCCTAGAGGGACTAGGTTGGTCCCTATCACTTTTAGAAAGTAACACATTTTCGTTGACCTTTGTAGAGTCAGCTACTACAAGATTACCCAAAAGATTGGGTGTACTTGCTGATCTTCCTAAGCCATGGCCCACCACCTGCCTAAAGTCTTCAGCTACATGCTTACCACCCTCTTGCCACTCCAACAAATTTCTCCCATCCACCGACCAGTCTCTATCACTGTCTGCCATCTCTGCCCCTTCCACCAACCCCACCACCGAACCTCCCTCTTCAGAGCTTGACGGCGACCGGTAGCCTTGGTGAGCACATCGACCACCACCACACCTCCCTCCTCTGACCACCAATTCTTCCATCTCTTCCAACACCTTAATCACAAACTTTTTGCCAAGTATTTCAACCTTCATCAAAGAATCAATCATAGTAGCCTTAGAGGTCACAATTTGAATACGAGCACAGTCTCCCCTCTCCATATTTTTTGTAACTGTATCAACATCAACATACACACCAAACTTAAAACCAATAGCTCGGAATAGTGAGACTCCCCACGCGTGAAGTGGGACACCGTAGCAGCGAATCCATGTCGTACGTTCGTTGGTTACCAATTCCGGCGACCACGGTACAAACCGATCAAACCACGAACTCCACCATCCCACTGCGCCTACCATTCCTTGAACCACACCTTCCTCTTCACTTGTTAATAACACCTTTAGATGTCCAAGGGTAGAAACCGAAATATTATTGAACCCATCCATAACAAGATTTTGTTGGATGGTTTGTAACTCCTTCGCCTCTGCCAGATACCCCACAAAAGCACCCTTCAATTTTTTCATCATCTCTGGTTCAGCCTCCACCTCCCATACCACCTCTGTTGACCTTGAGTTTGGATTCTCTTTGTTTTGAGCATCATCTTCCCCCACCTTCTTCTTATTTCTCACTGTGTTCACCACTTCTTTATAAGAAGAAAGAAGATTTCTTCCTATACTCTCATGCTGAACAAACATCGGAATCGTTTCCATCTCCGTGGCTTCCTTCTTAGCATTTTCACGAGCAAAACGTGGGAGGTTAACTCGGAGCTTATATGAGCCTAACCAGATGTCCCCAAGTTGAGCTAACTGCTTCCTCTCATCCCTAATGTCTCTGAACTTGACGAACCCAAACCTCCTTCCTTGCTTGTCTCTCTTCTTAGGAATATAGATCTCCCCCACTCTTCCAAACCGGGCAAACTTAGCCCACAAATCTGAAACCAGCACCTCATCAGGGAAGTTTGTGAAGAAGAAGGAGGTAGTCACTTTGTCAATGTGATGGGCATACCCCTTCCTTCTATGGCTATTCTCCCCTGTTTCCAGCTTTCGTTTCCCTCTACTCTCCACTCCCTCTCTCTCTTCTTTCTCTCTCATGACTTTTATAACATCCACCAAAACCTTAGCTGTGGCATCATGCTTTTGAATTAAACATGTTTCTTATTATTCCTTTTGTTGTTTTGCAGGATAAGAAGCTCAGGAGTCAGATAGTTGGTAGAGAGAAATTATATGGTGAAAATGCAAAACTTGCTGCCAAATGTGAGGAGGTCAGTTATTTTTAATGTGGCTTTCTTGTTTGCTTGATTTGACGGCCGTCTTTTGTTTTATTTTGATTTTATGCATTTGTAGTGATTAGCGAATGAATTACTCTAAAGTGTTTTTTGTGGCCTTGGCTGACAAATGAATGATAATACAATGTGTAAAATAATTGATTTTAGTTCCTTTGGATCCTATGTAATTTGTGGTCACTCATTAATGTTAGTTTTTATTAGCTATCAGCTACAATGGCATTTACATGTTTTACGTAGCGGCTTTCTAATTATATTATGCAGTGGATTCATCCTAGTGATGAAGGTTTTCTCGAGGCTGAAGGCATGGAAAAGACATGGGTGTGTTTGATCAGCTAAAAAACAGAGTATTGGACAGGACAACTTTTTGTACCCTGTTTGATGTAAAAACTGGTTATGGGACTGGACAAAATAGGTAGCAAGGGACAGGACAAAATCAGGAATTTTTGTCCTTCACTAAACCACAGGACAACTTTTTGTCCACAGTACAACTATAAAAAATTCAAAAATACCCTTTTTATTTTCAAATATGAAAAAATTATCTCCCTATCTCTCTTCGATACAATTTTGTCATGTCCTGTACCATCTTATTTTGTCCTGTACTATCTTGTTCTGTCCTGTACTGTTCTGTCCTGTACTTACTGTTTTACGAATCAAACGCACCCAGGTTCAAGCAGGAGGAAATAGCCCTTCATTTAAATATCACAAACTTACGCAACCAATATGATATTACTTTAAAAGGTATTATTAGTTATTGCTTGTTAATTAATAGTATTAGTATCTCAGGTCAGATTTATTATGTTTCTATTTTAACTTGTAATTTGTAATATTAGTCTCTCTCTCTCTCTCTCTCTCTCTAGTGAACTAATCTACATATATAGAGAGTGGGACAAGATCAAATAACACTGGTGGGTGTTTACTTTTACACTTCATACTTTTTTTGTAGAATTGAAAATATCTAATCCGACTGTTGGACTGGATACATGAAATTATCTTCCTCCTAGTTATTTATTTGACTTTCAAGTAATTTGGACAATTGTGGGTATGCTATCTAATATAATAATGAAAATGATTGTATCTAACTAATATCAATAAGTTTTTCATCTTTGTGAAGTTTTTACAAACTTAATATACTTAATTACCAATTATAACTTTGTGTTCAGTTTTTATATTGGTTATTTTTGTTTTCTACAAAATGTTACTATAAGTGGTCTAAGTGTAAACGTTTGACTCTTGGTGTCATTTAATCCTATCCCCATCCCATTAATCCAATCCATTTATTTTTGTTAATCTGTGGCACACGATAATAGAAGCATTTTGCGTGAAGTTTATTTTCGTTTTCTGTACTCAAATGTTGGAAAATCCAATTTCTAGCTGGAAAAAGGTGAGATAGACATTCCTTAATCAGATCATGTGCATAAGGATTTGAAAGCAAATCTAACTTCCCTGTAGTTGCTTGTATACTTGTCAAATTGCTTCTTTGGTTCTTTTCTTGTAAATGCTGACTCCCCTTATTAACAAGTTCTCACTTAGAATACTTTAAGATGGCTTTAATGTCACTACAAGTTGTTGAAACACCGCACTTAGGATTGCAGAAACGTTTATGTCTATTTGATTTGTGTCTAGTTTAAAGCTTTTATAAAGATGATATTCCTGACTTTTGGCCTTATCCCCGTTTCAGCTTTATACAAGTTTGATTCGTGTCTTTATTTAACATTTTATTCCACAATATACCATTGCACAGAACCTTTCTTCAAGGGAAACAATTTTGTTCTTGTCTTGATCTGTTTTTTATTGTGTTATTTTATGATAATTATTTGCAGATTTTGGTCCATATACTATAGACTTTACTAGTTTACTTCAAGTGGACGGTATATGGCTCTTGGAGGTCGTAAGGGCCACCTAGCAATTGTGGACACGATGAGTCTAAGCCTAATCAGAGAGCTTCATGTAAGCTTACTCTCTGTTGAGCTTGATTTGTTTGGTATTACTAACTAATAGTAATTTATTAGTTTTGTTTCAAACAGTTTGCTTGATTTTGTCTTCTTAATGGCGATGCTCATCATGCTTTCTTAAGATGGCACCAGTTAGTGCTGCAAATCTTCAGAAGCTACTATTTTTAGCTACTGAGAGAAGCACTAAAATGACTATTTTGACTTTTATTTGAAACATCTAATTATTATAATTACTTTTATTTGAAACATCTAATTATTATAATTAGTTTTAATTATGTATTTCTCCCATTGTGGGTTTATGTTTAGCACTGAAGGTTTATTTGAGTTTTATTATCCAAATTGTTTCAGGTTATGGGTTCCAATAAAAAGGGTTCCAAGAAATGGGATTCCGAGAATTCCTTTCTTTTATTCGGTCACTTGTTGGGTGCCGCAAAAGAATTTTACCAACCCTGTTACAGAATTGTATTGCTAACTTAGTCATACTCTCACCAGTCTTGATGAGTAACTCATCGAGTTCTTGAACAGAAAGATCATTAACCGGATCTTTGAAATGGTTCACATTATATTTCTTTTCATGATCTTTATTGATATGGATGTGCAGAATCGCGTACTCATCGCTGTTACGATTAGCAAAGTCGTACTCCTTCTTACTAAGGGGAAACTAGTCCTTCTAAAGTATTGTAGTAGATTTTACTTCAACATAAGCATCTACGTGCCCACAAAGTTTTACTAGTGAGCCTCAAGTCAAATAGTTATCTCCTATCTATAGAATCATTTAGCCAGTGTACATTTGCGACACTTTCAAAATTCCTAATTAAATAATTCCTAGCATGACTTTCACCTTCTTTGACCGTTTCTCCCTCTTCCTCTGATTTATGTTTAAAACTTTTATTGTCCTACAAACAAAAAAATGGTAGTAAGTAAATTTTTATGGAAATCTTTCTAACAAAAGTCAGTTACCGTTGGTCTCCACGAATGTGCATCGGCATAATTGTTAAGAACATTCTTAAAGCCGTTATTGACACGAGTGTCTTGAAATAAATCATATGACTTGCCCTGCATTACTCCGTGATTCTGAGAAACCCTTTCTTTAATTCGGTCACTTGTTGGGTACCGCAAAAGAATTTCACCAACCCTGTTACAGAATTGTGCTGCTAACTTAGTCATTGTAACGCCTGTTTATTTTATTTTTGGTAGAGTTTAAAGTCCTATTTAATTGATTTATGTGATTATGTGATTTGTTTATTTAATTAAATGATTTTATTAATAGTTAGTAATAATAATGATAGGAATTAGAATATTTTAGAATTAAGGGGGCTGAGGTGTAATTAAGAGGAAACAAAGGAATTAGTGGGAATTAATTAAAATTAATTAGAATAAAGGAGGTTAAGAAAAGGATAGTCAGAGAAAAGAAAAATCAGTTTCACGTGAAAACAGAGAAGTTTGAGAAAAAAGGAAAAAGAAAAACCAAGAGCAAGAGAGAAGAGGCAAGAGGAGCTAGGACCTTTATAATTCAATCAAACCAGGTAAGGGTGGGGTTTCACTTCTCTAATTAAGGGCTTAATTCTTCATGTTTGATTAGTGGTTCATGAGAAAGTGGGTAGAATTGAGTTTAGGGTTTAATTTGTGAATTCCCATGAAAACTGATGAATTGTGTGTTCTTACTATTAATTACGCCCGTATGAATTGCTGCTTGATTATTCTGTAATGATTGGTGTCGGAATTGTTTAGAATGATAGAGTTTAGAAAGAATAGGGTTATTGATAAAAAGAATAATTGTTGACGAATAGAGCTAATGAATTGTGCATGAACTGGGGTTGGATTGTTGTGTTTTGTGTCGTATTAAGTTAGGTTATATAGGAGTGGATTAAAGGGCCAAGTTTGGTGAAAATCGGAGTTAAAACAAAGTTTTTAGGTAGAAAATATCACTTTCCCGAGAGCTGCACAGTGACAGCATCTCTGTTTCATGTTCTTGCGCATTTTCACACGTTTTCCGTTTTGAACTGGGTTTTGGTGTAAACATGAAAGTTGTAGATAATTGTGTTAGCTTTTTAATGGCTTTGGTTTGACTTCAAAATCATCCCTAGAACTCAAGTTATGGTAAAATTACTACACGTAGGTCACAGTGAAATTTCAGTTTCTGTACCCGAATTTGAATTAAAAACTGGTATTGATCGGTGCAGAATTGGCCTTAGTTGTAAACACGAAAGTTGTAGATAGTTGAATTATCTTTCCAGTGGCGTTGGTTTGACACAAAAATACCTTGTGAATAATTTTATATGAATTTTTGAAGTTATGTGACGAATTAAGAATATTGTGGAGAGAAGTCCTTGTCAATGTCAAGGTTATCGAGTCGTAAGACATTGTTGTCTATGTTGTAAACCACGTTGGCCTAGTTTTGGCATTGAGATGTTGATGTAAAGTTGTTGTTAGTCGTCGTGTCGCATATTGGACGTTGGGGGCTTGATGCTCCGTATTCTGAGATGGGGGCTCGATGCTTCGTTTTTAAGATGGGGGCTTGATGCCCTGTAGCCGAATTAAGGCATTGGAAGTTGGGGGCTTGATGCTCCGTTTGGTACCACATGCATAAGAGTCTTGCATAGTTGAGTGGAGTTGTGTCGTTGCATTTGTTGAGTCGAGTCGAGTCGTGTCATGAGATGAAAAGAGGGATTTAATGAAGGATAAGATGATGAAACTTAAAGCTAATTTTTATGATTTTCTTGAATAATGAATTATGAATTATTGATGAGATGATGATTATGTTGTTAAGTTGATTTATTTGTTGCATGATTTATTATGCTTTTAATTATTGAATTGTGATCTCACCCCTTCTGTTGGAATTGCCGCCTTGTGGGCAAGTGCAGATTTCCAGGACTAGCTGTTGATGTGAGTGGACTCCTCACGTGTCTAGGTGCTCTGATACGTAACGGGGCGGGCTTTGATTATTGGATTTTCCTTGTTACGTATTAGTTTTATGATTTTATGTTGAAAAACAATTACGTTGATTTTAATTACTATTATGAATTACGTTGAGACCTTAGTGCCAAACTTTGATAGAACAATTGTTGAATAAATATTGTTATATTTCCGCTGCGATTTTAGTGAATATTGTTGACATGATTGATTTAAATAAATAAAAATTTTCCTATTTATTTCCTGAAGGAAATAGTAGCGTAATACTCCGTTTTTTATGTTACTCTGATTTATCATTTAGTTGCGATTTATTTATTTATTTATTTTGGGAAACGGGGTGTTACAATTGGTATCAGAGCAGGTCGGTCTGTCCGGCGGTCAATTAGAAGAGTCTGTCGTGTCGCGTGACAACTAATTTATGTTATTTTTGTTGCTTATCTGTTGTTTCTTGTTGTAGAATTTTGCTAAGATGGTTGGTAGAGGTAGACGTAACGATGCTGCGATTGCTGCTGCACTTCATCCTGTCGCCCAAGCTGTGGGTCAACCTCAAGTTGTAGGTGCGGGTGTGAATGACGGTGTGAGGATGCTGGAAACGTTTCTAAGGAATCATCCGCCTACTTTCAAGGGCAGGTATGATCCCGATGGGGCTCAGAGTTGGTTGAAGGATATCGAGAGGATCTTCCGGGTGATGGACTGTAGTGAAGCGCAGATGGTGCGTTTTATTACGCATATGCTTGCTGATGAGGCCGACGACTGGTGGGTGGGTATTCGCCCGATTCTGGAGGTTGGTGAGGAGGTTATTACATGGGCTGTATTCAAGAGAGAGTTCTTGAACAAGTATTTTCCGGAGGATGTCCGAGGGAAGAAGGAGATAGAGTTCTTGGAGCTGAAACAGGGAGATATATCGGTGACTGAGTATGCTGCGAAGTTCGTGGAACTTGCCAAGTTTTATCCTCACTATTCAGCTGATACCGCAGAGTTTTCAAAGTGTATCAAGTTTGAGAATGGTCTGCGTCCTGAGATTAAGCGGGCCATTGGGTATCAGAAGATACGCGAGTTTTCTAATTTGGTGAGTAGCTGTAGAATTTATGAGGCTGATACTAAGGCTCATTATAAGATTATGAATGAGCGGAAGAGCAGGAGTCAGCCGAGTCGTGGGAAACCTTATAGTACTCCAGCTGATAAAGGGAAGCAGAGAGTGAATGATGAGAGGAAATCTGTTAGTAAAGTTGTGCCTAATGAGATTGTCTGTTTCAATTGTGGTGAGAAAGGCCACAAGAGTAATGTTTGTGGTGTTGATGCAAAAAGATGTTTCAAATGTGGTAGAAAGGGTCACGTGCAGACGGAGTGCAAGCATTCTGATGTTGTTTGTTTCAACTGCAAAGAGGAGGGACATATTGGGTCTCAATGTACAAAGCCTAAGAGGGCGCAATCTGGGGGAAAGGTGTTTGCATTGGCTGGTACACAGACAGCGAGTGAGGACCGTTTGATCAGAGGTACTTGTTTTATTAATCATATTCCTTTAATCACTATTATTGATACTGGTGCTACACACTGCTTTATTGCTACTGATTGTGCGTCAAGGTTAGGTCTTAAGTTGTCAAGCATGAATGGAGAAATGGTTATTGAAACTCCAGCTAAGGGTTCAGTGACTACTTCTCTTGTGTGTTCGCGGTGTCCGTTGTCTATGTTTGGTAAGGATTTTGAAGTGGACTTAGTCTGCTTGCCGTTGAGTGGGATGGATGTGATCTTGGGTATGAACTGGTTGGAGTACAACTACGTTCATATTAACTGTTTTAGTAAGACGGTACGTTTTTCTTCTGCTGAAGAGGAAGGGGAGGTGGAGTTGATAACTACCAAGCAGTTGAAGAGGTTAGCGCTTGAAGGGAATCAATTGTTTTCTTTGATGGCGTTCCTGTCGATTGAGAATCAGGCGGTTATCGATAAGATACCTGTGGTATGTGAATTCCCTGAAGTTTTTCCTGATGAGATCTCTGATGTGCCACCAAAAAGAGAGGTCGAATTCTCTATTGATCTCGTTCCGGGAACGAAGCCCGTGTCCATGGCTCCTTATCGTATGTCAGCATCTGAGTTAGCTGAACTGAAGAAGCAGTTAGAGGATTTACTCGATAAGAAGTTTGTGAGACCAAGTGTATCGCCGTGGGGAGCGCCGGTGTTGTTGGTAAAGAAGAAAGATGGCAACATGAGACTGTGTATTGATTATCGGCAACTGAACAAGGTAACGATAAAGAACAGGTATCCATTGCCGAGGATTGATGATTTGATGGATCAACTAGTCGGTGCACGTGTGTTCAGCAAGATTGATTTGAGGTCAGGTTACCATCAGATCAAAGTGAAGGATGAGGATATTCAAAAGACGGCGTTTAGGACACGATATGGACATTACGAATATAATGTGATTCCTTTCGGAGTCACTAATGCGCCAGGTGTGTTTATGGAGTATATGAACCGAATTTTTCATGCTTACTTAGATCTTTTTGTCGTTGTGTTTATAGATGACATCTTAATTTATTCTAAGTCCGAAGAAGAGCATGCTGAACATTTGAGAGTTGTGTTGCAAGTGCTGAAAGAGAATAAACTTTATGCTAAACTGTCGAAGTGTGAATTCTGGTTGTATGAGGTGAGTTTTCTTGGGCATATTATTTCAGGTAGTGGTATTGCAGTGGATCCTTCCAAAGTTGATGATGTATCACATTGGGAGACTCCGAAGTCGGTTACAGAAGTTAGAAGTTTTCTGGGTTTGGCAGGATATTATAGAAGGTTTATTGAAGGTTTCTCCAAGTTAGCACTTCCACTAACGCAGTTGACTTGTAAAGGTAGAGCATTTGTATGGGATGTTCATTGTGAAAGAAGTTTCAACGAATTGAAGCAACGTCTGACGACCGCTCCGGTCTTGATTTTACCTAAGGGCGATGAACCTTTTGTGGTGTATTGTGATGCTTCCAAATTGGGCTTAGGTGGTGTGCTTATGCAGATTGGCAAGGTGGTGGCTTATGCATCACGACAGTTGAGAATTCATGAGAGAAACTATCCTACTCATGATCTTGAGTTGGCTGCAGTGGTTTTTGTGTTGAAAATCTGGAGACATTATCTGTATGGTTCACGTTTTGAAGTATTCAGTGATCACAAGAGTCTGAAGTACTTGTTTGATCAGAAAGAGTTGAATATGAGGCAGAGGAGATGGCTTGAGTTACTAAAAGACTATGATTTTGGATTGAATTACCATCCAGGTAAGGCGAATGTTGTTGCTGATGCTTTGAGTAGAAAGACCTTACATATGTCCGCTATGATGGTGAAAGAATTTGATTTGCTTGAACAATTTAGAGATTTGAGCCTTGTTTGTGAAGTTACTCCGCAGAGTGTAGTTTTGGGTATGCTGAAGATTAAAAATGAATTTCTGAATAGTATTAGGGAAGCACAGAAAGAAGATGTAAAATTAGTGGATTTGATGAATGGTATTACTCAGACTGAAGGGATAGAGTTCAGCGTGGATGATTATGGAGTGTTACGGTTCAGAGATAGAATTTGCATTCCTGATGATGCAGAGATGAAGAGATTAATTCTAGAAGAAAGTCATCGTAGTAATTTGAGTATTCATCCCGGTGCTACCAAGATGTATCATGATTTGAAAAAGTTGTTTTGGTGGTCTGGTTTGAAGCGTGATGTGGCACAATTTGTGTATTCTTGTTTAATTTGTCAGAAATCGAAGATCGAGCATCAGAAGCCAGCTGGGTTGTTAACGCCATTAGATGTGCCAGAGTGGAAGTGGGACAGTATTTCTATGGATTTCGTGGCGAGTTTGCCGAGTACCCCGAGTGGTTTTGATTCAATTTGGGTGATTGTGGATAGATTGACGAAGTCTGCACACTTTATTCCGATTAACATCAGTTTTCCCGTAGATAAGTTGGCAGAGATTTATATTCGAGTGATAGTAAAACTGCATGGTGTCCCTTCTAGTATCGTTTCGGATAGAGATCCAAGGTTCACTTCTACATTCTGGAAGAGTTTTCAAGAGGCATTGGGTTCTAAGTTGCATTTGAGTTCAGGTTACCATCCGCAAACAGATGGTCAGTCAGAGAGGACGATTCAGTCGTTGGAGGATTTGCTGAGAGTTTGTGTACTTGAGCATGGTGGAGCTTGGGATAGTCATCTGCCATTGATTGAGTTTACTTATAATAACAGTTACCATTCTAGTATTGGAATGGCACCGTTTGAGGCGCTGTATGGTCGGAAATGTAGGACTCCTTTATGTTGGTTTGAGTCCGGTGAGAGTGTGGTTCTTGGACCTGAGATTGTTCGTCAGACTACGGAAAAGGTTAAGCTTATCAGAGAGAAGATGAAAGCGTCGCAGAGTCGACAAAAGAGTTATCATGATAAGCGCAGGAAAGATCTTGAGTTCCAAGAAGGTGATCATGTGTTTTTGAGAGTCACTCCAGTGACGGGTGTAGGACGAGCGTTGAAGTCGAAGAAGCTCACTCCGAGGTTTATTGGTCCGTATCAGATATCAGAGAGAGTGGGAACAGTTGCTTATAGGGTGTGTTTGCCACCACATCTTTCGAATTTGCATGACGTGTTTCATGTGTCTCAACTTCGAAAGTATGTTGCGGATCCTTCTCACGTGGTTCCGAGAGATGATGTGGAGGTTAGGGACAACCTTACGATTGAGACTATGCCAATAAGGATTGAAGCACGTGAGGTGAAGAAACTGAGAGGCAAGGAGATACCTCTTGTGAAGGTCGTTTGGAGTGGAACAACTGGTGAAAGCTTAACATGGGAGTTGGAAAGCAAGATGCGAGAGTCGTATCCTGAGTTGTTCGCATGAGGTACATTTTTTTTTTTTTCGAGGACGAAAATTCTATAAGTTGGGGAGAGTTGTAACGCCTATTTATTTTATTTTTGGTAGAGTTTAAAGTCCTATTTAATTGATTTATGTGATTATGTGATTTGTTTATTTAATTAAATGATTTTATTAATAGTTAGTAATAATAATGATAGGAATTAGAATATTTTAGAATTAAGGGGGCTGAGGTGTAATTAAGAGGAAACAAAGGAATTAGTGGGAATTAATTAAAATTAATTAGAATAAAGGAGGTTAAGAAAAGGATAGTCAGAGAAAAGAAAAATCAGTTTCACGTGAAAACAGAGAAGTTTGAGAAAAAAGGAAAAAGAAAAACCAAGAGCAAGAGAGAAGAGGCAAGAGGAGCTAGGACCTTTATAATTCAATCAAACCAGGTAAGGGTGGGGTTTCACTTCTCTAATTAAGGGCTTAATTCTTCATGTTTGATTAGTGGTTCATGAGAAAGTGGGTAGAATTGAGTTTAGGGTTTAATTTGTGAATTCCCATGAAAACTGATGAATTGTGTGTTCTTACTATTAATTACGCCCGTATGAATTGCTGCTTGATTATTCTGTAATGATTGGTGTCGGAATTGTTTAGAATGATAGAGTTTAGAAAGAATAGGGTTATTGATAAAAAGAATAATTGTTGACGAATAGAGCTAATGAATTGTGCATGAACTGGGGTTGGATTGTTGTGTTTTGTGTCGTATTAAGTTAGGTTATATAGGAGTGGATTAAAGGGCCAAGTTTGGTGAAAATCGGAGTTAAAACAAAGTTTTTAGGTAGAAAATATCACTTTCCCGAGAGCTGCACAGTGACAGCATCTCTGTTTCATGTTCTTGCGCATTTTCACACGTTTTCCGTTTTGAACTGGGTTTTGGTGTAAACATGAAAGTTGTAGATAATTGTGTTAGCTTTTTAATGGCTTTGGTTTGACTTCAAAATCATCCCTAGAACTCAAGTTATGGTAAAATTACTACACGTAGGTCACAGTGAAATTTCAGTTTCTGTACCCGAATTTGAATTAAAAACTGGTATTGATCGGTGCAGAATTGGCCTTAGTTGTAAACACGAAAGTTGTAGATAGTTGAATTATCTTTCCAGTGGCGTTGGTTTGACACAAAAATACCTTGTGAATAATTTTATATGAATTTTTGAAGTTATGTGACGAATTAAGAATATTGTGGAGAGAAGTCCTTGTCAATGTCAAGGTTATCGAGTCGTAAGACATTGTTGTCTATGTTGTAAACCACGTTGGCCTAGTTTTGGCATTGAGATGTTGATGTAAAGTTGTTGTTAGTCGTCGTGTCGCATATTGGACGTTGGGGGTTTGATGCTCCGTATTCTGAGATGGGGCCTCGATGCTCCGTTTTTAAGATGGGGGCTTGATGCCCTGTAGCCGAATTAAGGCATTGGAAGTTGGGGGCTTGATGCTCCGTTTGGTACCACATGCATAAGAGTCTTGCATAGTCGAGTGGAGTTGTGTCGTTGCATTTGTTGAGTCGAGTCGAGTCGTGTCATGAGATGAAAAGAGGGATTTAATGAAGGATAAGATGATGAAACTTAAAGCTAATTTTTATGATTTTCTTGAATAATGAATTATGAATTATTGCTGAGATGATGATTATGTTGTTAAGTTGATTTATTTGTTGCATGATTTATTATGCTTTTAATTATTGAATTGTGATCTCACCCCTTCTGTTGGAATTGCCGCCTTGTGGGCAAGTGCAGATTTCCAGGACTAGCTGTTGATGTGAGTGGACTCCTCACGTGTCTAGGTGCTCTGATACGTAACGGGGCGGGCTTTGATTATTGGATTTTCCTTGTTACGTATTAGTTTTATGATTTTATGTTGAAAAACAATTGCGTTGATTTTAATTACTATTATGAATTACGTTGAGACCTTAGTGCCAAACTTTGATAGAACAATTGTTGAATAAATATTGTTATATTTTCGCTGCGATTTTAGTGAATATTGTTGACATGATTGATTTAAATAAATAGAAATTTTCCTATTTATTACCTGAAGGAAATAGTAGCGTAATACTCCGTTTTTTATGTTACTCTGATTTATCATTTAGTTGCGATTTATTTATTTATTTATTTTGAGAAATGGGGTGTTACAGTCATACTGTCAACAGTTGTGGTGGGTAACTCGTCGAGTTCTTGAACAGAAGTATCTCTTTTCGTAGCATCTATCTAAGTGTTCAAGAACTCGATGAGTTACTCATCAAGACTGGTGAGAGTATGACAAAGTTAGCAACACAATTTTGTAACAGGGTTGGTGAAATTCTTTTACAGCACCCAACAAGTGACTGAATTAAAGAAAGGGTTTCTCGGAATCACGGAGTAATGCAGGGCAAGTCATATGATGTATTTCAAGAAACCCGTGTCAATAACGGCTTTAAGAATGTTCTTAACAATTATGCCGATGCACATTCGCGGAGACCAACAGTAATTGACTTTTGTTGGAAAGGTCATTGATTTTTGTTGGAAAGGTTTCCATAAAAGTTTACTTACTACCGTTTTTTGTTTGTAGGACAATGAAAGTTTCAAAAAGAAATTAGAGGAAGAGGGAAACGTCAAAGAAGGTGAAAGTCATGCTAGGAATTTTGGAGGTGTCGCAAGTGTACACTAGTTGAATGATCCTATAGATAGGAGAGAACCATTTGACTTGAGGCTCACTAGTAAAACTTCGCGCGACGTAGATGCTTATGTTGAAGTAAAATATACTACAATACTTCAGAAGGACTGGTTTCCCCTTAGTAAGGAGGAGTTTGACTTTGCTAATCGTAACAACGATGAGTATGCGATTCTGCACATCCATATCAATAAAGATGATGAAAAGAAATATAATGTGAACCATTTCAAGATCCGGTTAATGATCCAAATTTAAAATTAATTATGAAGTACGTGCGAGATTAAGCTTTCTAAACTGTAAGTTTACTATGTTATGCTTTCAAACTTTTCTGTTAGCTGCCTGTTTCTAAATATCTGATTCCCTTGCATTGTTTATTGAACTTTGGATTTGATATTACTGTGGTCCATCCAGCATCGACATTGTTAACTATCATTATTCATTGTAATAGGAGATTTCCACATACCTTTATGTTGATTTGGCCGAGTTCGAGTTACATGCTTGGCTTTTCTTTTATAAAACTCCATTCCTGGATATTTTTTATGCGTTATTTACAAGAAAAGATACAAAAGATCTCATTTGTTAGAGTGGAAAGTTGCTAATTTTTTTTTTTTACTGACATCATATTCAGAACATCTAATGATATTGTTTACTGTTATGTTAGAGATGCACAGACCCATTATTAGTATGCTTTGGCCTTTGTTCAATAGTTAGAAAATTTAAATAATGAATCTCGCGATATTCAATTAAGACAATCAAGATTTATTTTTCAAGGTAACAAAATCTATTTGTATTCAATCGCACGTGTATGTTAATTACTAATAGTTAAATAAAGTCGAGATAATAAAATTTTGAAAAATTTATAATTATTTGAACTATTGTTTTAATAAAATATTTGTACTTCATCCTGTTGTAGATTTTATAATTTTATATATGTAGATGCAATTTATTATATCTCGTATATTTTTATCAATGACAAATATTTAGTTTCTGTTAATGTCTCCGTCCCTAAACATAAGATCTCGTTTAACTAAATTATACTATTCATCTATCATATTTTGACCGTATTTTTTAATAATATATAGATGTAAATATTAGCATATAAAATCTTGTTTGATTTGTTTTGATGAGTACTTTCAAAATATCAAATTTTATAATTTTTACTGCTAGATAATTAAAGATATTAGTGATAAAATTGTGCATTGAGGTCAAACATGATCTTATATTCAGGGGCGGAAGTAGTATATGAGTGACATATATTTTGTCCACTTTTTACAAATTTTTAAGTTTTCTTAATGAAATTTTAAAGTATGTTAGTTAAATATATTTATTTTAATTATATTTGACGTTAAATGTTATTTTAACATGGAGAAAAATTATTAAATGATATTTTAAATATCAATATTAATAAAATATTTAAATAAAATAATTATTTATTTTATATTTGGAAAGTTGTTTTAATATTGTCCCATGCCCGTTGAAGATTTTATATGCTTATATTTGTGTTCACAAATATTTTTGTTGTATTCAAATGTTGAATTCAAATATGCTTATATTTATTTTTGTTTTAATATTGTCGAATTTATTCAAATATTGTATTCAAATGTTATATATATATATATATATATATATAACACATTTGAACTAAATTTTTGTTTCTCAGCGACAAATATTCATCTTGTGTTTTCTTATAACTTTATGGGTGACAAAGACTCATCTTGTCACATTTTTATTTCTTTATCAATGAGAATATTTGTCCCGTATTTTTAATTAATATTGACCAACACACAATTATATAAATTCAAATAAAGCGATCTTTGAGTCCACACTAATAATGAATCATAACAATAGTATGTTATTAAAATAAATCTTAATAAAAATGTTGGATATTCGTTAATGAGAGTGAAAATACTAAATAGATAATGGAAAAAGAAATTAGATAATAAATAGAGAGATGTAAAATATATATTGGAAAAATGAAAATAAAATTTTGTATTAAGATATGCCGTATGATTTAAATTTTATATTAAATTAAAAGAAGAAAAATAAAAAATAAAAGTTAGAAAAAAAATAAATTAATGAAAAATGAGAGAGAGAGAGAGAGAGAGAGAGAGAGTAATAAATAATAAAAAAGTAAGAGAGAAGAGTGGTGGAAAGAGAAATAATAAAAAATTTAAAAAGCAAGAAAGAGAATATAAAATAAAATATAAAATAATAATAAAAGATAATGAAAAATGAATTGACATATAAGGGTAGAAGATTTGGAACTTCACTAAAATTTATGAGGATAAATAAAGAATTTTGGTAGTCATTAACTCTATTAGTAGTAGATTGAGATTTCTCAAAAATTATAAAATGTCTTTAGATATTCAAAAGTATGTAGATTTCGTGAAACTTTTTAATTGAAAATACCCATAACAATCTAAGGGTCTGTTTGGTAAGACAAAAAAGTTAGCTTATAGCTTATAGCTTATAAGCTCATGCTGTTTGGCAACTGTGAACTTATAGCTTATAAGCTAGCTTATAGCTTATTTTCCAGACGCTATTTCAAGTAGCGTTTTAGCTTATAGCTTATAGCTTATCATCTTTTCTTCCAATTTTACCCTTATTATTTTATTTTACCAGAAATCCCTTTTTATCCCTAATAATTTATTAAAGCAAAACACATGCATTGTACTACACATACACCGTACTTGAAAACGTCTTTATGACATTAATGTTACTCCAATGACATTAATTTTTTTTTTTTGAGAACAATACCATTAATTTTTTGTTGATTGTATTTTGGTTTGTTTTTATACTTTTCGTATTTTTTTGAGCAAGACGTCATTGCATTTATATTACGTTTTTGCTTGCTAGTCTATCAAACCCATTTTATTTTTATTTTTTTTAACTAAACAAACCCTTTTTTTAGTCTCTTACTTTATCATACATGTATATGTTATAAAAAATGTTATTTGTTCAATAAAAAAATACTTTTATTTATAATATATTTTACATAATATATTTTATTTATTTATTTTGTTTTTGTTTTTGTTTTTGTTTACATCCAGGGAATGATTTTAATCCTTTTTTTCTTCATTTTTTACTATTTATTAAAATCATGCCTATGTAAATCTTACAATTACATAATATTATTATTTTTTTATAAAATAATTTACATATATGTATTATTTTTTATTTTATAAAATGATATAAATTTTATTATGAATTGAGAATGTCCTTTTATGTCATTTTACATTTATCAGCTAGTCAAACCTCTAAATTTACCAAACACTTCAACTAGCTTATCAACTATAAGCTACCAGCCATCAGCCATCAGCTATAAGCTATCAGTCATAAGCTATAAGCTAGCTTATCAACTAACCGTTATTTTTACCAAACAGACCCTAACTCAACAATCTCACCCAAACCCTCAAATTTTTTTCAAATTCTTCAAGACTTTTTTCTACCATCACACTGTCTAATAGCTAGTTCCATTTGAACTCTTCTCCAAATTTAACCATTACTGTAATATTACTGGTGAAAGAAAACACCGTTATATATAACATTGGTGGAACTAAAAGAGACATGAGACAATATATTGCTCATGTATATTACGCACTATTTTTCTATGGTTTTCATATATTGCTTACGGTTCTTATAAGTTATTGTGTTTCAGACACAAATTATTTGCTTTGTTGATTGCTTATTGTCTATTGTGCTATTTTATACATTCATACGTTGCTTTTTTAATAGTAAAAATATGCCACTTTCCCAAAAGTGATTGTACAAAAAAATTCAACCATATGCCATTATTATGAACTCAGAGAAATGAATAAAACCATTGTGGTTCATTAATTGTAAAAGAGAATACAAAGTGTATATATACAAAGTAGGTGGTGCACACTAGTAATGATACACCATGATGTAGCTGATCTAAAGTACATAGTGATAGTTTTATATTACTTAGCAGCTAAAATACACTTATTATGCCTTTGAACTAATATCCTTCTCTTGAGTATTTGTGTGCTCTAATACCCTCCCACAAGTTGGAGGATGAAAAATGTCAATCATGCCCAACTTGCCAACTAAAAGACCAAATGGCTGAGGGAGAAGAGACTTGGTAAAGAAGTCTGCAACTTGATCTTTTGAAGAAACAGGTAGAAGCTTCATAGTTCCAGCAAGCATCTTTTCACGCACAATATGGCAATCAATGTCTAAGTGTTTGGTGCGTTCATGAAATACCGGGTTGGCAGCAATATGGAGGGCACTTTGGTTGTCACAATATAAGACCGGGGACTTAACACAAGTAAGATGCAGGTCATGTAAGAGATAAAGGAGCCACTGAAGCTCACACGTGGCTGCAGCAAGAGCACGATACTCTGCTTCGGAAGAGGAACGTGCAACAGTGAGTTGCTTCTTAGTGCGCCAAGAGATAAGAGAACGACCAAGGAAGAAGCATTGGCCAGATATAGATCTACGTGAATCTCTGCAACCACCCCAATCCGCATCAGAGAAACCCAATATTTGAAGTGTGGAATCTCTAGGAAAGAATAAACCACGACCAGGGCAACCCTTCAAATATTTAAGAACACGCAATGCAGCATTGTAATGAGTAATGGTAGGCTTAGTCAAAAACTGACTGAGTTGCTGAGTTATGAAAGTAATGTCTGGTCTAGTGGTGGTAAGATAGAGAAGCCTTCCCACTAACCTTCTGTAGGCAAAAATATCGTCAAAAGGAGCACTGTCATCATTATACAATTTGATAGAAGGATCAGATGGAGTAGAGACAGGTTTAGCAGCAGTTAAACCAGAATCAGCCAACAAATCAATACAATACTTCCTTTGGCATAGTGAGATACCTGTAGAAGAGTGTGCTACCTCAAGACCCAAAAAATACTTCAACTGACCCAAATCCTTGATTTTAAATGAAGTGTGAAGAAGAGTCTTGACAAATTGTAACTCAGCCATATAGTTGCCAGCAAGTATAACGTCAT
Organism: Trifolium dubium; assembly: GCA_951804385.1. Classification (NCBI taxonomy): domain Eukaryota; kingdom Viridiplantae; phylum Streptophyta; class Magnoliopsida; order Fabales; family Fabaceae; genus Trifolium; species Trifolium dubium. Next base: position 51,431,547 of record OX638064.1, read on the forward strand.
CAACATATACCAAGATGAGTGTGAAATGAGAATGGTCTTGCTTGATGAAGAGAGAATGATCTGAATGTGCTTGTTTGTAACCATGAGAGAGTAGAAGAGAAGTAAGTTTATCATACCATTGTCTGCTAGCCTGCTTCAAACCATAGAGAGATTTGACTAACTTGCATACTTTGTTAGGACCACTATCAAAACCTGGTGGTAACTGCATATATACATCTTCCTTCAAGTCCCCATGTAAAAATGCGTTATTGACATCAAGTTGGTGAATAAACCATTTATGCATAGAAGCCAGAGCAAGAACCATTCGAACTGTAGTCATTTTAGCAACAGGTGAATAAGTATCAAAGTAATCCAAACCCTCAATTTGGTTATAACCCTTAGCAACAAGACGTGCTTTGTATCTTTCAACACTGCCATTTGCATGATACTTAATCTTATACACCCATCTACACCCAATAGGCTTCACATTGGGGGGAGAATCAACAATGATCCATGTGCCAGTATCCTGTAAGGCTGTCAGTTCAGCTTGCATAGCTTGTTTCCAACAATCAAATTTGATAGCCTCTTTGTAAGATTTGGGTTCAGTGTGTGCAGTAAGAGACAGAGCAAAGGATTTATGATTGGCAGACAAAGAATCATAAGATAAACACTGAGAAAGAGGATAGAGAGTACCTGAGGATGCATTGGTGGAATGATCAATGGCATTGCTACAGACAAAATCACTGAGATAAGAAGGGGTTTGTTTGGTTCTAGAAGATTTTCTGACAGGTTGGATTTGTGGAGGAGGAGAATTGGTGACAGATGAAGGTGAAGGAGCATCAGCAGGTGACAAAGAGACAAAAGGCTGAGAAGAGAAATAATCCCAATTAGTAATGGGATTAGAGTTAGAGGATGGATAAGGTAGGATATGTTCATAAAAGATGACATGTCTAGATATGAAGATCTCTCTGCTATGCAAATCAAACAAGACATAACCCTTGCAGCCTGACTTGTAACCCAAGAAAATAGCTTTTCTAGCTCTAGAATCAAGTTTAGTTCTATGTTGAGACAAAGTTGAAGCATAACATAAAGAGCCAAAAACTTTAAAAATGGAGACATCACATAAGGAATCATATAGAAGCTGATATGGAGACTTATGGTGGAGGAGGGGTGTGGTAACTCTATTGATAAGAAATGTGGCATATAGAAGGGCATATGACCAAAACTGCTTGGGGAGTTTAGAATGAAAAAGTAAAGCCCTGCCTACATTTAAGAGATGTTGGTGTTTCCTTTCCACCCTCCCATTCTGCTGAGGGGTTTCCACACAGGAAGTTTGGTGAATAATCCCTTTGGAAGCATAAAAAGAATGTAAAAGGAACTCAGGGCCATTATCTGTTCTTATGTATTTAGGTGTGAAATTGTGGTGATTTTGAATGGAGATAATAAAATTTTGAACATGAGTAGAAACTTCAGCCTTAGATTTTAGTAAAATGATCCATGTATAACGACTAAAATCATCCACAATGGTGAGAAAATATTTGTGATTGTGTACAGAAGCAATAGAAATAGGTCCCCATATGTCAAAATGCAATAATTCAAATTTAGAATGAGCTATATTATGACTAGAAGGAAAAGGCAATTTCTTTTGCTTGGCAAAGTGACATATGTCACAAACTGATTTATTATCAAAAGAAATATCAGAATACAATTGCTTCATATGAGCCAATCTTCTATGAGATAAATGGCCTAGTTTAAAATGCCATAAGGCAGAAGTAGGTATTACACAAGAAGAATCAATAGTACTAGGAGTACAAACAGAATTAACTAAACAAGAAACTAAAGGAGGTTTGAATGTAGGTAAAGTTGGATGTGTGTTGTCCACCATGAGTCTGTATAAGCCATCGACTTGATCACCCAAACCAATCATCATTTTGGAGGTCCTCTCCTGTATAACACATTTGTTGTGAGAAAACATGATGCTACAAGGAATAGAAAAGCACAATTTGGAAACAGAAATGAGGTTCAGTTTGAAAGAGGGTGAGTATAATACATTGGTTAGAAACAAATGTGGGGAAAATCTAACATTACCAGCAAAATGAACAAGTACAGAATTACCATTAGGTAAACTAACACTAACAGGTTTAATTCTATAGTAAGAGCTGAACCATTGGAGAGATGAACAAATATGGTCATTTGCACCAGAATCAATAAGCCAATGATTAAAATTAGATTGAACAGAACAAGAAGTAGCACTATGTATGTTGGAGGAAGAAAAGGAGTTAGAGTAAACAAAACCTGGCTCATTTAGAGATGAGCTATGGATATGATTAGTGCTAGGACCAGAGGAAGAGGAAACTTGAGGCATCAAATTCACTTGTTGAAGCAAGCCAAGAAGCTGATCATATTGTTCTTGAGATAGGCCAGCATTGGAACTTGAAGAAGCACCATCAGTGTTATCATTAGAAGCAGATGATTCTGTGGTATGAGAAGTAGCGTTATTCACACCAGAATTAGCACGCAAATTAGGATTGCCATGCTTCTTGTAACACCAATCCACAGTATGACCACTTTTGTCACAAAAGGTGCAGTGCCTTGAATCACCCTTAGATTTACCAGAATGAATCGGAGCTTTTCCGCGATGTGGATATTTCCTAGCATCAGCAGCATTGAGTAGAACACTACTATCATCAGAGACAGAGGAATCATGATGCATTACAGCATGATTACTCTCTTCCTGAACAACTAAGGAATAGACTTTGTTCATAGTTGGAAGAGGATCCATCAATAACACTTGAGTTTTAACAACAGAGAAACGATCATTAAGGCCAGTAAGAAATTGGATAATCTGATCTTCAGCACGATAAGTGCGAGCTAAACGCATCGCATCACAACGACATTGATGTGGACAAGTGCAATTTGGCATAGGACGATGAGAATTGAGTTCTTCCCATAGAGTACGCATTTCAGTGAAGTAGTCAAGAACGGATTTCGTACCTTGCTTGAGATTGTTAAGAGTAGAACGTAGAGAAGCAATACGAATTCGATCGGCTTTCGCAAAACGTTCTTGCAGATCTTCCCACGCATCAATGGCGTGTTCATGGAAAACAAGCGTCGAAGCAATAGACGCAGTGACAGAATTGATTATCCAGGAATGAATCAGATGATTACAACGTTCCCAAGGAATACGATTCAGATCTTGGATATCTGGAATCGGAGTTGAACGATCAATGAAAGCGAGCTTGTTCTTGGCACCGAGAGCACGCTTCATCGAGCGATTCCACGCAAGGTAATTGGATCCATCAAGAAGCGGTGTCACAGTTAACGAATTCGGACCTTCGCTTGGATGCACATAGAAAATGGAATCGGTGTTGTTCAACTGCGGCGGAGGAACAATCGGAGCAAGACGAGGAGGCATTGTAACGAATCGTGAATAAAGCAAGAAGAAGAGGAAATTGCAGAAAATCAATGGTGGAAATTGAAGAATCTCAACGAGGAAGATGAAGTTTCAGAGAGAATCATGGAGTTTGCAACGGAAACGGTTGAGAAGTTTGTTAGGGATCGTAACTAACTTTCTCTCCTAGAGAGAGCGATGATACCATATTATGAACTCAGAGAAATGAATAAAACCATTGTGGTTCATTAATTGTAAAAGAGAATACAAAGTGTATATATACAAAGTAGGTGGTGCACACTAGTAATGATACACCATGATGTAGCTGATCTAAAGTACATAGTGATAGTTTTATATTACTTAGCAGCTAAAATACACTTATTATGCCTTTGAACTAATATCCTTCTCTTGAGTATTTGTGTGCTCTAATAGCCATGCCAGTTTTAAATAATTCTTAATGTAATAATTTTATTTAATTTTGGACAGATGTAATAATTCTTTTATTTATTGGTTATATTTTTCACTAATGGTTTTATTTTCTTTTTTATTCATATTTATAACTGTTTTTTATCACCAAAAAATAAATTGTATTTTTTTCTAATTGTTTTTTCTTTTTGAGCCTTATAAATTTAAAATCCTATAAATCCTTCAAAATCCATAAAGAATCCACTAAAACCCAAATTTTAAATTTGATTGTAGAAAAAGTCTTTTAAAAAGTCTTAAAAGTTAATACAATTTTACCAAATCTTTTAAAATCTTCAAGACTTTTTTCCATCAAAATAGTCTTTTGAAATCTTAATCCAATACACCCCTTGTATATTATTGGAATATATAACCATTAACTGAATTAAAGCAACTTTAAAGACCCATGTAAATTGAGCAAAAACGAAGGAATGTATATGACTTAATACCATAGGAATATGCCGTCAAATAATAGTACTACTTAATACCGTTTATATAAAAAATAAATATATTTTTTCTTTTTTATCAAAAAAAAAAGAAAAAGATGTTTTCCCTTATATTTTGGGACGAATGAAGTATATATTTATTTCTTACAAATTTATCTTATTTTCTACATTAGCTATAATTTTTCCTATGAATTTTTTTTTGAACGGCCAAAGAGATATATATATTATAAAAAAAAAGGAATAAAGTACAAGTGGTATTCAACCTAACGAGTATAAATCTGCTAAACATTTTTTTCTATTTATTTTTCCTATAAATTTACTTTAAAAAAAAAAAAGCTGCTAAACACTTTTTAAATACAAAATATAATGTTTTTTATGGATTTAATTTTTTACAAACAAATTCACATCAAATTTTAAATATTTTCAAAGATAAATTAGTAGGAAATTATTTTTAATTAAAAAAATGTAGATATAGATATTTTTCCTATGGATTTTATAACCATATAGTAATAATCTCCTACAAATTTGTTTTCGAAACAAGTCTGTAGGAAAAAATTGTGTTTCTTATAAATTTTTCTAAATTAAATTCGCAAGAAATTTTAAAATATTTTTGAAAATAAGTTTACAGGAAAAAACTTTTACTAAACATAGTATATATACTTTCTTTCGGATTTTATTGTAGAAAATCTACTAGAAAAAGTGGAAAAACACGAAGACAAAACAACAAATTTTTTTCTTATTTTAATAAAGTTGAAAATCTACAAGATGCTCATTAAATATCACTGTTAAACTATTTTACACTATGCATATATATTTTCTCAAACTTTTTCACACATGTATGTAATAAAAAAATATATTTTCTCAAACTTTTTCAAACTATTATAAAAAAGTATAATTGTGATATAATCTAACATATGCATTTTTTTGGTAAGAAAATATGCATATATAAAAATAAATAAAAATAATTTACATAAATTAATCTTCAAATTTATTTTTAGTCTTTGTTTTAAACCAGTTTAATCTGGACGAGCTCTATTAAATTACCATTTTTATTATTAAAAAAAAAAAGAAATTTTTTACTTTTGCTGGACCCAAAAATTAAATTTAAGCCCATTTGTTAAAAAAAAACCTTTAAGCCCAATTCTACAAGGTCACAAATCACACAAACACTGAGTATATGTTTGGTTGAGCGATGACTAGAATTGATTCTGATAAAATTGAGTTTGATAGAATTGATTTTAATTAAAAGTGAGTTGATTGTAAATTGATTTATGTTTGGATAGATTTATATAGAATTGATTCTTATCAATTCATGTTGTTTGGATAGGTTAGATTAAAATTGTTTTTGAAAGTGTAATTACCAAAATGGATATAAATTGAGGAAAACCATCAACAACAGAACAACAAATCAATAGAGGGTAATTGAGGAAAAATAAACAAAAATAAATATGCTGACACACTCTTGAATTCCAAAATCGATTCACCTCATCGCAAAAGCTAGGATTAGCAGCTTCAATAAGAATTGATTTTGGATGAGAAAGCCAAACATAAAAATATTTTTTACTTTTCACGGTAGGAACTAGAAAACGTGCGATTGAACCGTTTCGTTTCTACTTCTACCGATAACACACCACAGTCGGAAAAACCCCAAATAAACCCTTTCTTCAACACCGCCGCCGTCTCTCTCCGTCTCAACTCTCAGCACCGTCGTCAGCAACCACCTCTCAGTTCAAATTGGAGGATTCTCACGACAACGACGCTCTTCCAAATAACAACTCTTCCACCAAACAGGTATAAACAGACTTCGGAACTTGTAACTGTAACAGAAGGGAAAAAGTTAGCTATGCATTGTATTGAATCTTATTCAGCTTTCAGAGTTAGGAATTGTAACTGTTTCCGTTAATTGTATTTCATTTTTTGTTATTAGGTTAAGAATTAAGCATGTTGTTAGGTTAAGCATGTTTCTTATTATTCCTTTTGTTGATTTGCAGGATAGAGCTGATGAGTTAGAATTGAAATCAAAGAAGTATCTCAGAGGAGAAGGTCCTAATTTGAAGGTATTAATTAATTAAGATTTGAAGTTATCGAAATTGAAACGTCACTGCTCGGTTATAATTTTATGTACTATGATTTTGCAGGGTTTAAAGGATAAGAAGCTCAAGAGTCAGATAGTTGGTAGAGAGAAATTATATGGTGAAAATGCAAAACTTGCTGCCAAATGCGAGGAGGTCAGTTATTTTTAATGTGGCTTTCTTGTTTGCTTGATTTGACGGCCGTCTTTTGTTTTATTTTGATTTTATGCATTTGTAGTGATTAGTGAATGAATTATTCTAAAGTGTTTTTTGTGGCTTTGGCTGACAAATGAATGATAATACAATGTGTAAAATAATTGATGCGGTATACTTCATTGCATATTTCAGCTTGTGTTTTACGGAATTTAAGCTGAACATTAGTACGAAAACAATTTTATTAAATTTGACAAACAACAATATCATATCAAATTTATATAATTTATCTAACCTTTTAGATGGTACTATTCAACATGTTTCTTTTTTGTTTGTATAAAAATGCATTGGCCTTATCCTTTCTTAACATCTAATGATGAAGAGTGATAAGTTGAGTTGAGATAACAGAATAATAACAGATTAGTTAGCAAAGATGTTTCTTAACATCGTCGTGCTGCATTTTTCAATTCATTATTCACTACTAATCTTTCGGAATTATGAATTGGCGTAAATAACTTTTAGGTAGCCTGTTATATCATTATGAAGTACATTCCTTAGTCAATATCAACTCTACAATCATCTTCATCTTGCTATAACTACATATTCTAAATTGATTTTAGTTCCTTTAAATCGGCTTAGTTAGTGTTGAGAACCAAGGGGTCCATTGGATCCTATGTAATTTGTGTCATTCATTAATGTTATTGCTTGTTAATTAATAGTATCTCAGGTCAGGTCAGATTTATTATGTTTCTATTTTAACTTGTAATTTGTAATATTAGTCTCACTCTCTCTCTCTCTCTCTCTCTCTCTCTAGTGAACTAATCTACATATAAAGAGAGTGGGACAAGATCAAATAACACTGGTGGGTGTTTACTTTTACACTTCATACTTTTTTTGTAGAATTGAAAATATCCAATCTGACTGTTGGACTGGATACATGAAATTATCTTCCTCCTAGTTATTTATATTGACTTTCAAGTAATTTGGACAATTGTGGGTATGCTATCTAATATAATAATGAAAATGATTGTATCTAACTAATATCAATAAGTTTTTCATCTTTGTGAAGTTTTTACAAACTTAATATATACTTAATTACCAGTTATAACTTTGTGTTCAGTTTTTATATTGGTTATTTTTGTTTTCTACAAAATGTTACTATTAAGTGGTCTAAGTGTAAACGTTTGACTCTTGGTGTCATTTAATCCTATCCCCATCCCATTAATCCAATCCATTTATTTTTGTTAATCTGTGGCACACGATAATAGAAGCATTTTGCGTGAAGTTTATTTTCGTTTTCTGTACTCAAATGTTAGAAAATCCAATTTCTAGCTGCAAAAAGGTGAGATAGACATTCCTTAATCAGATCACGTGCATAAGAATTTGAAAGCAAATCTAACTTCCCTGTAGTTGCTTGTATACTTGTCAAATTGCCTCTTTGGTTCTTTTTCTTGTAAATGCTGACTCCCCTTATTTAACAAGTTCTCACTTAGAATACTTTAAGATGGCTTTAATGTCACTACAAGTTGTTGAAACACCACACTTATGATTGCTAGGGTTGCAGAAACGTTTATGTCTATTTGATATGTGTCTAGTTTAAAGCTTTTATAAAGATGATATTCCTGACTTTTGGCCTTATCCCCGTATCAGCTTTATACAAGTTTGATTCGTGTCTTTATTTAATATTTTATTCCACAATATACCATTGCACAGAACCTTTCTTCAAGGGAAACAATTTTGTTCTTGTCTTGATCTGTTTTTTATTGTGTTATTTTATGATAATTATTTGCAGATTTTGGTCCATATACTCTAGACTTTACTTCAAGTGGACGGTATATGGCTCTTGGAGGTCGTAAGGGCCACCTAGCATTAAAAGCCACTCACAGTCTCAATTAGTATTAAAAGCTAAAACGCCACTCACAGTCTCACACCACCGTCCACCACCAACATTCAAATACTCCTCCGTCAAACCTCCATCACATTCAATTTCCAAACCCTAACCACCTCCGTCGTCAATCATCAATTCAATGTCAACCTGCACCCACTGCACCAGCACCTCATTCATCCGCGACGACGACACCGGAGGATCATACTGTTCCGTCTGCGGCGCTATTCAACCCTTCGATCAATTCGAAGCCAATCTCGGCGGCATCAACGCCGAAAAAGGTACCTACATCCATGTTGGAACCTCAGGTTCAGGTAGCTTTTACTCTAACAAAGAGAGAAAATTATTTAGTGCAAATAGTTCAATTGAAATTTTCACTAATAAGTTAGGGTTAGGTACAAAAACTATTGAAATTAAAGCTATGATTAGTAATATAACCGACGGCGAATTCGGTGATGGAAATTGGTTTCATGTTTTAATTGCTGCTTGTTGTTATGTCGTTATGCGAAAGGTTAATAAACCTTTGTCGATGGATGAAGTAGCTATTGCTGTTCCTTGTGATGTTTATGAGCTTGGTAGGATGATTATTAGGGTTATTGATTATTTGGATTTGCGAGGGGGGAATGATTTTCCGGAGTTTGATATTGTGCATATGTTGAGGAGGACTATTGAGAGTTGTCGTTGTTTTAGTGATGTTGATAGGAGTTTAGTTGATAGAATGAAGAAACAAGGGATTTTTTTGTTACAGTGTTCGGTGAAATTGTTTTTGAGTACTGGTCGTAGGCCGCTTCCTTTGGTTGTTGCGATTTTGGTTTTGGTTGGTGAAATTAATCAAGTTGATGTTCGGTTGGAGGATTTGGCTAAGGAGGTTCATTCTATTGTTTCGACTTGTAGAACTAGGTATAAGGAGCTTCTTGATACGTTGGTGAAAGTTGCGCAAGTGTTGCCTTGGGGAAAAGATATTACTAAGAAAAATATTGTTAAGAATGCTCCTCTTGTGATTCAGTATATGGAGAAGAAGTCTATGTCAAAACCTGTTGAGAAGAGTAAGAGTGTTGATCGGAATGGGTTAGATTTGGAGGATGTGGTTACTGAGTGCTTAACACAAGAGGATGAATATGAGTATGGGACTGATGGATTAATTCCCCGAAAAGATTATCAATATTTTTCATCGCAAAGTAATGGTGATAGAGAAGGTGTCAATGATGGTGAGAGGTTACAGATTTCATCTGAATGTTTATCCCTAATGTATGAGAATTTTTTAAATGAGAACCGTGGTGCTATGTCTTCGAGGAATGCAAATGTTCAGAAGCGGAGAAGGTTGGAATTTGATTTTCAAGAGTGTAGGGAGTGGTGGAATGGAGAATCAGAATTGAGTAAACAACTTATATTGAAACAAATACTAGCAAAGGATATTGGGGTGGAAACTGTGCCACCATCATTTATCAATGGTCAATTGAAATGTAAAATGAGGCGGGAGAAGATTAATGCTGCAAAGAAGCGAATTAAAAGAATAACTCATCCATTACACGCTGATCTCGATGATACTGTAAGTCTTGGCAGTTTAGATAGCACTTGCCCTGAACAAAAGAAGAAGAAGCGAAGAGGAATGGTAGTTGATGGTATTGATTGGGAAGACTTGATTATTGAGACACTTATTCTTCATCAAATAAAGGAGGAGGAAATTGAGAAGGGGCATTACAATACCTTACTAGGCCTATATGTGTTTAACTCTGGCATTGTATGAGTGTTTTAGGATATAAAGATATTAATATGAGAAGTTCAGATTTATTGGCATTTTAATCATATTTTGAATATTGATATTTTCTGATAAAACAATCCTATGATAGAGCTTATACTTTCATACTGCAAATTTTGTACTAAACTTTTTACATATTCTTCATTGGTAATGCAAGTTACATTATATGGTTTTTCAAAAATTTAAACACCTTAATGTGTACTTATCATCTGGCGGGGAGTAGCAAACAAGTACATCACCAGGGTAGAATTGAAATAACACTGATGGGTGTTTACTTTTACACTTCATACTTTTTTTGTAGAATTGAAAATATCCAATCTGACTGTTGGACCGGATACATGAAATTATCTTCCTCCTAGTTATTTATTTGACTTTCAAGTAATTTGGACAATTGTGGGTATGCTATCTAATATAATAATGAAAATGATTGTATCTAACTAATATCAATAAGTTTTTCATCTTTGTGAAGTTTTTACAAACTTAATATATACTTAATTACCAGTTATAACTTTGTGTTCAGTTTTTATATTGGTTATTTTTGTTTTCTACAAAATGTTACTATTAAGTGGTCCAAGTGTAAACGTTTGACTCTTGGTGTCATTTAATCCTATCCCCATCCCATTAATCCAATCCATTTATTTTTGTTAATCTGTGGCACACGATAATAGAAGCATTTTGCGTGAAGTTTATTTTCGTTTTCTGTACTCAAATGTTAGAAAATCCAATTTCTAGCTTCAAAAAGGTGAGATAGACATTCCTTAATCAGATCACGTGCATAAGAATTTGAAAGCAAATCTAACTTCCCTATAGTTGCTTGTATACTTGTCATATTGCCTCTTTGGTTCTTTTCTTGTAAATGCTGACTCCCCTTATTAACAAGTTCTCACTTAGAATACTTTAAGATGGCTTTAATGTCACTACAAGTTGTTGAAACACCACACTTATGATTGCTAGGGTTGCAGAAACGTTTATGTCTAGTTTAAAGCTTTTATAAAGATGATATTCCTGACTTTTGGCCTTATCCCCGTATCAGCTTTATACAAGTTTGATTCGTGTGCACAGAACCTTTCTTCAAGGGAAACAATTTTGTTCTTGTCTTGATCTGTTTTTTATTGTGTTATTTTATGATAATTATTTGCAGATTTTGGTCCATATACTCTAGACTTTACTTCAAGTGTATGGCTCTTGGGCGCCGTAAGGACACCTGGCAATTGTGGACACGTTGAGTTTGAGCCTGATGAGAGCTTCATGTAAGCTTACTGTTTGTTGAGCTTGATTTGTTTGGTATTACTAACTAATAGTAATTTATTAGTTTTGTTTCAAACAGTTTGCTTGATTTTGTCTTCTTAATGGCGATGCTCATCATGCTTTCTTAAGATGGCGCCATTTAGTGCTGCAAATCTTCAGAAGCTACTATTTTTAGCTACCGAGAGAAGCACTAAAATGACTATTTTGACTTTTATTTGAAACATCTAATTATTATAATTACTTTTATTTGAAACATCTAATTATTATAATTACTTTTATTTTTAGCCGCAAAAGAATTTTACGAACCCTGTTACAGAATTGTGTTGCTAACTTAGGCATACTCTCATCAGTCTTGATGAGTAACTCATCGAGTTGTTGAACAGAAGGATCATTAACCGGATCCTTGAAATGGTTCACAATATATTTCTTTTCATGATCTTTATTGATATGGATGTGCAGAATTGCATATTCATCGCTGTTACGATTAGCAAAGTCGAACTCCTCCTTACTAAGGGAAAACTAGTGTATTGTAGTAGATTTTACTTCAACATAAGCATCTATGTCCTGCAAAGTTTTACTAGTGAGCCTCAAGTCAAATAGTTATCTTCCATCTATAGGATCATTTAGCCGATGTACATTTGCGACACTTCCAAAATTCCTAATTAAATAATTCCTATCATGGCTTTCACCTTCTTTGACCGTTTCTCCCTTTCCTCTGATTTCAGCAGTTTGAAACTTTCATTGTCCTACAAACAAAAAACGGTAGTAAGTAAATTTTTATGGAAATCTTTCCAACAAAAGTCAATGACCTTTCCAACAAAAGTCAGTTACGTTGGCCTCCGCAAATGTGCATCGACATAATTGTTAAAAACATTCTTAAAGCCGTTATTGACACGGGTGTCTTGAAATAAATCATATGACTTACCCTGCATTACTCCGTAATTCTGATGAACCTTTTTTTAATTCGGTTACTTGTTGGGTGCCGCAAAAGAATTTCACCAACTCTGTTATAGAATTGTGTTGCTAACTTAGTCATACTGTCACCAGTCTTAGTGAGTAACTCGTCGAGTTCTTGAACAGAAGGATCTCTTTTCGTAGCATCTATCTAAGTGTTCAAGAACTTGATGATTTACTCACCAAGACTGGTGACAGTATGACAAAGTTAGCAACACAATTCTGTAACAGGGTTGGTGAAATTCTTTTGCGGCACCCAACAAGTGACCGAATTAAAGAAAGGGTTTCTCGGAATCATGGAGTAATGCAGGGCAAATCATGTGATGTATTTCAAGAAACCCATGTCAATAACGGCTTTAAGAATGTTCTTAACAATTATGTCGATGCACATTCTCGGAGACCAACGGTAACTTACTTTTGTTGGAAAGGTCATTGACTTTTGTTGGAAATGTTCTCATAAAAATTTACTTACTACTGTTTTTTGTTTGTAGGACAATGTAAGTTTTAAATAGAAATAAGAGGAAGAGGGAAACAGTCAAAGAAGGTGAAAGTCATGCTAAGAATTATTTAATTAGGGATTTTGGAAGTGTCGCAAATATAACTATTTGAGTAGAGGCTCACTAGTAAAACTTCGCGAGACGTAGATGCTTATGTTGAAGTAAAATCTACTACAATACTTCAGAAGGACTGATTTCCCCTTAGTAAGAAGGAGTTCGACTTTGCTAATCGTAACAGCGATGAATATGCGATTAGGCACATCCATATCAATAAAGATGATGAAAAGAAATATAATGTGAACCATTTCAAGGATCCGGTTAATGATCCAAATTTAAAATTAATTATGAAGTACATGCGAGATTAAGCTTTCTAAACTGTAAGTTTACTATGTTATGTTTTCAAACTTTTCTGTTAGCTGCTTGTTTCTAAATATCTAATTCCCTTGCATTGTTTGTTGAACTTTTGATTTGATATTACTGTGATCCATCCAGCATTAGTTCTTCCTTATGTACATTTTTTTTTCCTTTTTTTGACATTGTTAACTATCATTGTAATAGAAGATTTCCACATACATAATATTATCCCCTATTCCTTATAAAAGTACCTTTATGTTGATTTGTTCGAGTTACATGCTTGGCTTTTCTTTTGTAAAACTTCATTCCTGGATATTTTTTATGCGTTATTTACAAGAAAAGATACAAAAGATCTCATTTGTTAGAGTGGAAAGTTGCTATTTTTTTTTTACTGACATCATATTCAGAACATCCAATGATATTGTTTACTGTTATGTTAGAGATGCACAGACCCATTGTTATGCTTTGGCCTTTGTTCAATAGTTAGAAAATCTAAATGAATCTCGTGATATTTAATTAAGACAATTAAGATTTATTTTTCAAGACAACAAAATCTATTTGTATTCAATTGAGATTTCTCAAGATTTATAAAATGTCTTTAGATATTCAAAAGTATGGATTTCGGGAGAATTTTTAGTTGAAAATACACATAACAATCTAACTCAACAATCTCACCCAAACCCTCATGATTTTTTCAAATTCTTCAAGACTCACACTTTCTAATAGCTGGTTCCATTTGAACACTCTTCTCCAAATTCAACCATTGATGTAATATTACTGGTGAAAGAAAACACCATTATATATAACATTGGTGGAACTGAAAGGGACATGAGACAATATATTGCTCATGTATATTACCTACTATTCTTCTATGATTTTCATATATATATATATATATATATATATATATATAGACAATGTTAGTTGTTAGTAATTAATATATTACGATCTCCTTTGCCAGGATTCGAACCCTGGACCTCCTCCAGCTCCTTAACCCTTAGCTCAATTGATCAGCTTAACCAATTGAGCTACCCATCCCCCCCTATAGTTTTCATATATTGCTTACGATTCGTGTAAGTTATTGTGCTTCAGACACAAATTACTTGATGGGGAATTCTATGGTATAATGGTGAAATCATCATGTACCAATACATTAAATATATTAACCAATGATCATTTGACATGTGGCATAACATTTATTAATTTAGTCAACCATTAAACTGACTTGGACAAAATATAAATTTTGATTGGTTAAAATTTCAAAAGTACTAATATAATGCATTTTTTCACAAGTACTGTAGCATCCCCCTTATTTGCTTTGTTGATTGCTTATTGTCTATTGTGCTATTTTATACATTCATACGTTGCTTTTCTAATAGTGAAAATATGCCACTTTCCCAAAAGTGATTGTACAAAAAAAATTCAACCACATGCCAATGCCAGTTTTAAATAATTCTTAATGTAATAATTTTATTTAATTTTGGACAGACGTAATAATTTTTTTATTTATTGGTTATATTTTTCACTAATGGTTTTTTTTGAAGCAATGGTTTTATTTTCATTTTTTATTCATATTTATAATTGTGTTTTTTATCACCAAAAAATAAATTGTATTTTTTCTAATTGTTTTTTTCTTTTTGACCCTTATAAATTTAAAATCCTATAAATCCTTCAAAATCCATAAAGAATCCACTAAAACCCAAATTTTAAATTTTATTGTAGAAAAAGTCTTTTAAAAAAGTCTTCAAGTCAATACAATTTCACCAAATCTTTTAAAATTTTGAAGATTTTTTTTCATCAAAATAGTCTTTTGAAATCTTAATCCAATACACCCTCCTTATATATTATTGGAATATATAACCATTAACTGAGTTAAAGCAAACTTTAAAGACCCGGTACAAGTTATGGTGCATAAACTATGCTTATGCACCGTGTATAAATAATCCATATTGTTTAGTACACCCCAAAATTTCTAATGTATCCCCAACTAAATTGCTTAGTACAACCCCTAAGTTTCTAGCGCAACCCTCAATTTGAAGGGTGCGTTAGAAATTTGGGGGGTTCACTAAACAATTTGAGGGGTGTGCGTTAGAAATTTAGAGGGTACACTAAACAATTTTCATTATTTATGCATGATACATAAGAAAAAAACTTATGCACCATAAACATTCCCTATAATAATCTCCTACAATTTTTTTTTCGAAACAAGTCCGTAGGAAAAAATTGTGTTTCTTATAAATTTTTCTAAATTAAATTCGCAAGAAACTTTAAATTTTTTTGAATATAAGTTTACAAAAACTTTTAATAAACATAGTATATATACTTTTTTATGGATTTTATCGTAGAAAATCTACTAGAAAAAGTGGAAAAACACGAAGAAAAAACAACAATTTTTTTCTTATTTTAATAAAGTTGAAAAATCTACAAGATGCTCATTAAATATCAGTATTAAGCTATTTTACACTATGCATATATATTTTCTCAAACCTTTTCACACATGTATGTAATAAAAAAATATATTTATGGAGATGTTTAAGATACTAGTATTATACAAAAGTATAATTGTGATATAATCCAATACATGTTTTTTTTTTTTGGTAAGAACATATACATATATAAAAATAAATAAAAATATTTTACAGAAATTAATCTTCAAATTTATTTTTTGTTTTTATTTTCAACCATCAGTTTAATCTGGTTCAGACGAGCTCTATAAAATTACCATTTTTATTATTAATTTTTTTTTTACTTTTGCTGGACCCAAAAATTTAAGCCCATTTGTTAAAAAAAACCTTTAAGCCCAATTCTGTAAGGTCCCAAGTCACACAAAAACTGAACCGTTTCGTTTCTACTTTCTACGATAACACATCACAGTCGGAAAACCCCAAATAAACCCTTTCTTCAACTACGCCGCCGTCTCTCTCCGTCTCAACTCTCAGCACCGTCGCCAGCAACCACATCTCAGTTCAATATGGAGGATTCTCACGACAACGAAGCTCTTCCAAATAACAACTCTTCCACCAAACAGGTATAAACAGACTTCGGAACTTGTAACTGTAACAGAAGGGAAAAAGTTAGCTATGCATTGTATTGAATCTTATTCAGCTTTCAGAGTTAGGAATTGTAACTGTTTCCGTTAATTGTATTTCATTTTTTGTTATTAGGTTAAGAATTAAGCATGTTGTTAGGTTAAGCATGTTTCTTATTATTCCTTTTGTTGATTTGCAGGATAGAGCTGATGAGTTAGAATTGAAATCAAAGAAGTATCTCAGAGGAGAAGGTCCTAATTTGAAGGTATTAATTAATTAAGATTTGAAGTTATCGAAATTGAAACGTCGCTGCTCAGTTATAATTTTATGTACTATGATTTTGCAGGGTTTAAAGGATAAGAAGCTCAAGAGTCAGATAGTTGGTAGAGAGAAATTATATGGTGAAAATGCAAAACTTGCTGCCAAATTGGAGGAGGTCAGTTATTTTTAATGTGGCTTTCTTGTTTGCTTGATTTGACGGCCATCTTTTGTTTTATTTTGATTTTATGCATCGGTAGTGATTAGTGAATGAATTATTCTAAAGTGTTTTTTTGTGGCATTTGCCGACTATTGAATGATAATCCAATGTGTAAAATAATTTCATTGCATATTTCAGCTTGTGTTTTACTTTGTGGTGGATTATCCTTGAGCATGGCCGAGCTTAATATTTGCTGGCATGGCTTTACTTGATAAATAAAAAAGATGAAATTTAAGCTGAACATTGGTACAAAAAGAATTTTATTAAACTCGACAAACGACAATATCATATCAAATCTATAATTTATCTAACCTTTTAGATGGTACTATTCAACATGTTTTTTTGTTTGTATAAAAATGCATTGGCCTTATCCTTTCTTAACATCTAATGATGAAGAGTGATAACAATAGGAAATGTCTACTAAATATTTTTGAGATAACAGAATAACAGATTAGGTAGCAAAGATGTTAGCCTTGCTGTTACCCATAATTGTGAATCATCTTGCTGCATTTGTCAATTCATTCACTGCTAATCTTTCGGAATTATGAAGTGGCGTAAATAACTTTTAGGTAGCCTATTATATCACTATAAAGTACATTCCACAGTCAATATCAACTCTACGATGATCTTCATCATGCTGTAACTACACATTTTAAATTGATTTTAGTTTAGTTAGTATTGAGAACCAAGGGGTCCATTGGATCCTATGTAATTTGTGGTCATTCATTAATGTTAGTTTTTATTAGCTATCAGCTACAATGGTATTTGCATGTTTTATGTAGCGGCTTTCTAATTTTGATTTTGATTGTGCAGTGGATTCATCCTAGTGATGAAGGTTTTCTCGAGGCTGAAGGCATGGAAAAGACATATAGGTTCAAGCAGGAGGAAATAGCCCAGCACTTAAATATCACAAACTTACGTAACCAATATGATATTACTTTAAAAGGTATTAGTAGTTATTGCTTGTTAATAGTATCTCAGGTCAGGTCAGGTCAGATTTATTTTGTTTCTATTTTAACTTGTAATTTGTAATATTAGTCTCTCTCTCTCTAGTGAACTAATCTACATATATAGAGAGTGAGACAAGATCAAATAACACTGGGTGTTTACTTTAACACTTCATTTTTTTTTTGTAGAATTGAAATTAACCAATCTGTCTGTTGGTTTGGATACATGAAATTATCTTCCTCCTAGTTATTTATATTGCCTTCAAGTAATTTGGACAATTGTGGGTATGCTATCTAATATAATAATGAAAATGCTTATATCTAACTAACATCAATAAGTTTTTTATCTGTGTGAAGTTCTTACAATCTTAATATACTTAATTATTAATTATAACTCTGTTCAGTTTTTATATTGGTTATCTTTGTTTTCTACAAAATGTTACTATTAAGTGGTCTAAGTGCAAAAGTTTGACTCTTGGTGTCATTTAATCCTATCCCATATCCCAATAATCCAATCCATTTAATTTTGTTAATCTGTGGCACATGATATTAGATGCATTGTGCGTGAAGTTTATTTTTCATTTTCTGTACTCAAATGTTGTAAAAGTTAAATTTGATTTGTGTGTCTTTATTTAATATGATTTATTCCACAATATACTGATGCATAGAACCTTTCTTCACGGGAAACAATTTTGTTCTTGTCTTGATCTGTTATTTATTGTGTTATTTTATGATAATTATTTGCAGATTTTGGTCCATATACTCTAGACTTTACTTCAAGTGGACGGTATATGGCTCTTGGAGGTCGTAAGGGCCACCTGGCAATTGTGGACACGATGAGTCTGAGCCTGATCAGAGAGCTTCATGTAAGATCACTCTCCGTTGAGCTTGATTTGTTTGGTATTACCAACTAATAGTTTTGTTTCAAACAGTTTTCTTGATTTTGTCTTCTTAATGGTGACACTCATCACGCTTTCTTAAGATGGTCTCATTTAGTACTGCAAATCTTCAGAAGCTACTATTTTTAGCTACTGAGAGAAGCACTAAAATGACTATTTTGACTTTTATTTGAAACGTCTAATTATTATAATTACTGTTAATTATGTATTTTAAGTGAATATTCATTTTTTTCACAAACACAAAACGAATGGGCTCTTAAACTTAGAGAGAAATGGTTACAATTTACAGTGTATTTATCGATTATTTTGTAAAATTATTCTTGTATTTTAATATTTGATTTTTCAGGAAAGAGAAACTGTGCGTGATGTTGTATTCTTACACAATGAGCTCTTCTTCGCTGCTGCCCAGAAAAAGTAATTTCTCATCCCTGATTTGCTAATATACTGTTTAATGTTTCGTTCTTTGTAGAATGGAACCATACAATTAGTAGAGTAGTAAGAGTGTAACTGGGGGGGAGGGGTAACATGTAAATGATTTGAAAAAAAATGTTACATAGACTTAAAAAATGTTTGGTGGCAGAGGTTCTGAATGCATATAACACGCTGCTCTTCTGCCTGTTATTCATTCTTTCTGACACTTTTATGTGTCTTGGATCCCAAAATACCACATTTTGCATTGGTTATATTTCTCCTCATGT
Organism: Trifolium dubium; assembly: GCA_951804385.1. Classification (NCBI taxonomy): domain Eukaryota; kingdom Viridiplantae; phylum Streptophyta; class Magnoliopsida; order Fabales; family Fabaceae; genus Trifolium; species Trifolium dubium. The sequence continues at coordinate 51,450,798 of OX638064.1, forward strand.
AACTACATGTGCATAATTTTTGGTTATTAATTGATAATATTATACTTGTCTTTCTTAGTAGTGTGAGGAGCTTAATAATCAATGTAAAGCTTGTGAGATTGTTTGCAGCTTGATATTTGCTATCGCTTGGAAACGTTTATTGGAATATTATTCCCCTATAAAATATTTTATGTCTGAGCATAATCTTCAGGTCAAATGACTTCAGAATTTTCTAAATTTCACAGGTATGTGTACATGTATAGTCGTGAAGGCACAGAGCTTCACTGCCTGAAGGTTGGTTAACTGATTGTATAATATTTCTTGATTTTAGCCATTGATGATGTTGGCAATGTTTCTACATATTTTATTGGCCAAACTTCTGTTTGCTAGAGCCAAACAATCCAGTTGCTATTTTTTTAATTTATTTGATGAGTTATATATTTTCCTGTTTTTTCCCTATTCATCTCAGTGTGCATTATTTTTTTAGTAATATTACCCTCAATTCACAAACCTAATTTTGATGTGCGAATCAGTGCATATTAGTACTGCTACAAATTGTAATAAATCCTAATCCTAGTTTGAGAACATCCACTACTAAATGAGCCAGGTTACTGTATAGAGTTGTCATTCTGCTGAGGCGTGTTTCTCCGGTGTAGTGCATATATATATATATATATATATATATATATATATATATATATATATATATATATATATATATATATATATATATATATATATAGTGCGCTGTTTTTCATTAGTTTTCAATTTTTAGAAGTCTCAAAATATCTAAGGAGCTGAGTTTTGCCTTTGTATTTTTCTTCTTTCAGGAACATGGTGCAGCGTTGAGGCTTCAATTTCTGAAAAACCATTTTCTATTGGCTTCTACCAACACATTTGGGATGCTTCTTTATCAGGATATAACAATGGGTTCAATAGTTGGGAAATATCGAACTGGTTTAGGGCGTACAAATGTGATGCAAGTAAACCCTTACAATGCAGTTGTTTCTTTAGGTCACTCAGCCGGTACAGTTACTATGTGGAAGCCAACCAGTTCTTCTCCTCTTGTCAAGATGCTATGTCATCAAGGGCCAGTCTCGGCACTGGCATTTCACTCAAATGGTCATATAATGGCCACTGCTGGGGTAGATAAAAAAATTAAGCTTTGGGATTTGAGGAAGTATGAGGCTTTTCAAACATTAGCAGGCCATGCAAATACTTTGGAGTTTAGTCAAAAAGGCCTGCTTGCTTACGGTAATGGTTCACATGTCAATGTTCTGAAGGGTGTTTCTGGTGCACAGAACTATTCAAACTACATGACTCATTCAATGGCAAAGGGGTACCAGATAAAGAAAATAGCTTTTCGACCATACGAAGATGTTCTATGCATAGGGCATTCAATGGGATATTCTAGTATTATTATTCCAGGAGCAGGAGAACCCAACTTTGATTCATGGGTTGCAAACCCATTTGAAACACCCAAACAGAGAAGCGAAAAGGAAGTACATTCTCTTCTCGACAAACTTCCACCTGAGACAATCATGCTGGATCCCAGCAAGATCGGTACGGTGAAACATCATACTAAAAAGGAAAAGCCAACTGAGCAAGAGAGAGAAGCTGAGATGGAAGCTGCTATTGAAGCTGTCAAGGGCAAAAAACTGAAAAAGAAAACAAAAGGAAGAAGTAAGTCAGGTAAAATAATGCCGAAAAAGCAAGATGCAATTGCCAATGCAAAGAGGCCTTACTTGGAGCAGAAAATGCAAGAAGAGAAAAACATATCTAGCAAGAAACAGAAAACTACTAATGAGGGAGTTGAACTACCAAAATCTTTACAGCGGTTTGCTCATAAGAAACCATCATCATAACCAAACTCTGCATAATTAAATCTGCAATCTTTTTTGGCCTTTAATGTTGTAAGCTTTTTATTTGTATTTGATATTTGTTGCCTTTTGGCCTTAGAAATTTATATTCATTGCCTTCCGAGGTAAGGCATATCCAATTTTGGCATTTAACATTATGTAAAAAAGTACATTTGGGTATTTTTCCAGTACAATAGTTATAGTTTCCAAACCGTAATTTAATTGTCAAGTGGTAACAACTAATGTGTTAGATTAAAGTTGTACTAAATTTTATATTAAAATTCTATTTTGAATAAATATCTAAAACATACATATTTCATTACGCCAAAGAATTTTAGGAAACCAATTTCATTCTATACGTGCAACTACTCAATCGAGTGTTATTATATATTAAAACACTATACTCAGAATTTGGATCTTCTCCGGCACTAGCAGTTATATATGGCATCATAATAGACAACATGAGAGAAATCCACCTCAACAAACGAATCATTCACCATCTTAGTATCTTTGTTGATGTCAATAATCTAGTAACTAGTCTAATTTGTGCGATGTATGGATTTATAAGCCGTTACATGTAACAATGACTTGTATAATATGTACTATATTGATCGTGTTGATTAGAATAGTGGAAAGGGAATGATGTTACATATCAATGAAACAAAAAAAAAATTGTGAGAACGAAACAAAAATAAAAATTTGTGAGAACAAATTAAGAATTTTGGTAGTAACTAATTTTATTATTGTAGTAGTAGATAGTAGATACGCTTTTAAAAATTCAATAACACTTGGATGAGATGTTAAGAAATTTCTTTCAGTTTAATGAGAAGTTATGAGAAGTTTAAATTCTTTTTGAGGGAGAGTTTTGCCACTCTTTATAGTCTTACTCAGTTCAAAAGATTAGTCTCACTAACTAACTGCGTGCGCAGAAGATATACTGTTAAAACAAAACAAATACACCTTTAAAAAACACACTTATTACCGGTAAATCAGCTCAAAAACACTGATTAATTAATTTTCACTACTCCATTTCCGCTAAAGCCTAAAACTGCATGCATTTCATTATTTATTTCTCACACTCCACAGTACACTACTGAGTGAGAGTGAGAGTGAGAGTGAGAGAAAACTAAGCGTGAGGTGAAGGGTCATGTTGTAGAAGAAAACCCTTTCTCCTTCCTTAAACCCTAAATTGAAATTCTCAACAACCATGGGTCACGTTGGTTCAAGCAAAGACGCTAACAAATCTATGAACAACGATTTCGACGACGACATTGAAATGGAAGACATTGACCTAGAAGAAGACGAAGATGATCCATCCTCAAACGCTGAAATCCTCAACGAGTTAAGTCCTGATTTGGTCAAATTTTTCTGCAAAAAAGCTTCAATGATGTTCTTCGATGAATACGGGTTAATCAGTCACCAAATTAACTCGTATAATCAATTCATCATTTCTGGATTACAAACCGCTTTCAATTCCTTTGGAGATTTAACTGTTACTCCTGGTTTTGATCCTTCTAAGAAAGGTGATAACGAGCATTATCGTTATGCTACTGTCAAGTTTGGGAATGTAACTCTTGATAGACCTATGTTTTGGTGTGGTGAAGGTAATGCTCAAGAGTTGAAGATGCTTCCTAGACATGCTCGTTTACAGAGAATGACTTATGCTTCTAAAATTAAAATTGATGTTCAAGTTCAGGTTTGAAACTTTTTATTTTTCTCATTTCTTCAACTTTTCATAAGAAATTATTCAATGACTTGTTGTGGTTTTGTTAGAGGAATTGTGAGAAATGAGTTTTTCATGTTTTTGAAATGTCCGTTCGTTAGCGCATGTTTGGTTTGGCTTTAGACAGAATTGATTTTGATAGAATTGGGTTTTAACAAAATTGATTATAGCATAATTGATTTATGTTTGGATACAATTGTGTAAAAGTGAGTTAAACTCAGAAGCTACAAATCCTAGTTTATAGCAGAATCAAATCTGGAGGCAGAATCAATTCTGCTTTAGAAGAACCAAACACCTTAAAATCATTCCAAAATCAATTCTATACCTCTAGAATTGCTTTTGGCTCTTTTAAAAGTCGTCAAACCAAACATACACTAAATCGTAGAAGATAAAAAGTAAGAGAGATAGATATAATTATAAAAAGTAAACACGTATTTGTCTTTGATGTTCGAACTTGGAATGACTTAATTGTGTTTTTATGACAGGTATATATTCCAAAGAAGGTTCGGAGTGATAAATTTAAGACTGGGAAAGAGGAATACATTGATAGAGATATTATAATGGATGAGAAGAGAGAAATAACTATTGGGAGACTTCCTGTTATGGTCAAGTCTGATCTTTGTTGGATGAGTGAAGTTGAAAAGGGTGATTGTGAATTTGACCATGGAGGCTACTTTCTCATAAAGGGTGCTGAGAAGGTTAGCTATATTATTATGATTTATGTACATGTATTTTGGTTTTGTTTGTTAAGTTTTTTTATACATTGTAGGGTTAACTATGTTTTTAGTCATGATTGTTCTGTTCAAGTTTAATCCCTTCATATCGCAAATTTTAGTGCCTATTTTTCTGTAGGGATTAAAAGTACTCAGTTTTGTAAAATGCTTTAAAATTAGGGACTAAAAATGAATAAAATTCATCTTAGAGATTAATAAATATGTTACCTTACATTTTATAAATGCATTAATGTTGTAATCATACTTTTATGTTTTATTATTGAAATTTTAATGTCTATATTATGTCTTCACAATGTATTTCTTTGCTGCTGTTTGTAAATTGCTTTTGTTGCAGATTTTTATTGCACAGGAGCAAATATTTCTGAAGAGGCTCTGGGTTTCAAATATTCCGTATTGGGCAGTTGCATACAAGTCACAGATGAAGAGAAATAGGATGGTTGTTAAATTGGTGGAAAATTCCGCTCTCGAAGGAGTTAAAAACGGAGAGAAGATGCTGACGATATATTTTCTGTCTGTCGAGATTCCTGTATGGATACTGTTTTTTGCTCTTGGTGTTACTTCGGACAAAGAGATTGTTGATCTAATTGATTACAGCGAGGGAGATGGAAGAGTTCATAACATTCTCTTTGCATCCATTCGGGAGGCCGATGAGAGATGCGAAACATTTCGCAGGGGAAAGAATGCGCTTCTTTTCTTAGAGGAACGTGTAAAAGGGGTACAATTTCCACCGCCGGAATCTATTGACGAGTGCCTTAACATGTATTGCTTTCCAAGCATTAAAGGATTAAAAAGAAAGGCACGGTACCTGGCATACATGGTGAAAGTTCTCTTACTGGCATATACTGGCCGCCGAAAAACTGATAACAGAGACGACTTTAGAAATAAGAGGCTTGATTTGGCTGGTGAGCTGCTTGAGCGCGAGATTAAAGTGCACTTTGCACATGCTCGGAAGCGAATGGGGAAGGCTCTGCAGAGAGATCTATATGGAGATCGAGATGTTCGTCAAATTGAGCACTATCTTGATGCTTCCATAATTACAAATGGTCTCCAAAGAGCGTTTTCTACCGGAGCATGGACACATCCTTTTAAAAGGATGGAAAGGATTTCTGGAGTGGTTGCAACTCTTGGCCGAACAAATCCATTACAAACCATGGCTGAATTAAGAAGAACAAAGCAACAGGTTCAGTACACAGGAAAGGTTGGGGATGCTAGATATCCGTAAGTTCCCTTAACTCACTATTTTGGTCTTTCTGTAGTTTGTGTGGTGGTGGAAGAACATTAATAGAATCTTATAAGTAAATCTTTTTTCTTAGTCAATATAATTAATATCAGCATCATACTAAATCATATAACTAATAATTGTTTTTAGTCAATATAATTAATAGATATCAACTAGAAAACCGAAACTAAATCAAGCTACTGACCTCATGGTTCATCAATTCTATAGACTTTATTATAGTTTATAGCACTGCCTGTGTAGTGTGTACACTAGATGCTGAGTTTATATGGTGACTATCTTGGTCTCTTCCATTTCATTTTCATTATCAGCTTCTGTAAAGTGTCTTTTTTGAGGGAATGTATCTGTAAATTTGATTGAAATGGTTGGATACGAAATCATGTTGAAATCTGTAATCTCTTATTTAGTCATCACTGACATGAGTATTACAAGTATCAACTTCTCAAACATTTATAGGGGTTGATCTGGTCTTCGGCATTGTCTTAGTTGCTTTAGCTGTGTACTTGTTCTCTAGTTAAGGGATTGATGTGTGTAGCTGTTCTCTATTTAAGGGATTGATGTGTGTAGTGCAATGAAGTTTTGATTCCTCTGAATTGTTTTATTATAAAATTTTAAATGTTTTCATTTATTTTAATGGAAGTTTGTGGCTGCAGGCATCCTTCTCACTGGGGTAAGGTTTGTTTCCTCTCTACCCCAGATGGTGAAAATTGTGGACTAGTAAAAAATTTGGCTGTCACAGGAGTAGTAAGTACCAATGTAACTGAATCTATACTTCCTCAGCTGTTTGATTGTGGGATGGAAGAACTTGTTGATGATACTACCACTGTTCTTGGAAACAAAGACAAAGTCTTCCTAAATGGGGACTGGGTTGGAGTTTGTTCAGATTCCTCATCATTTGTGTCAGAGCTACGGAATAGAAGACGGAGAAATGAATTGCCTCATCAGGTTCACTTTTATTTCTTCCTCTTATGTTATGTTTTCTGTTGTGGTGATTGTGATTTAGTTTCTTTTGAGCCTAGTGTTAACCATTTCTATTCAGGTGGAAATCAAAAGAGATCAAAATCAACGAGAAGTGCGCATATTATCAGATGCAGGAAGGATTCTCCGTCCACTCTTGGTAGTTAGTAATCTGCTCAAGATTAAAGGATCCAAGTCAGACCATAAATCTTTCAAGGCCCTATTGGATAATGGCGTGATTGAGCTGATTGGTCCTGAAGAAGAAGAGGACTTCAAGACTGCTTGGGGGGTTCAGTATTTATTTGGCAAAGAAGGAAAGTCTTCTGTGAAGTACACACATTGTGAACTTGATATGTCATTCTTGTTGGGTCTAAGCTGTTCACTTGTTCCATTTGCTAACCATGACCATGCTAGGAGAGTGCTGTATCAATCCCAGAAGCATTCTTCACAGGCTATTGGCTTTTCTACAACAAACCCGAATATAAGAGTCGATGCTTTGTCTCACCAATTATTTTATCCTCAAAAACCACTATTTCAGACAATGACAGCTGATTGTCTTGGAAAACCTGGATATCTAGGTCAAAGTAAAGTTCTTCCAAAGTCTGAATTCTTTAATGGGCAGAATGCAATTGTGGCTGTCAATGTACATCTCGGATATAATCAAGAAGATTCCTTGGTGATGAACCGTGCTTCTTTGCAGCGCGGTATGTTCAGATCTGAGCACATAAGGAGTTACAAAGCTGAAATTGAAAATAAGGAATCTTCAGATAAGAGAAAGAAACCTGAAGACATTGTAAACTTTGGAAAGATACAGAGTAAAATCGGTCGAGTTGATAGCCTTGATGATGATGGCTTTCCATATGTTGGTGCGAATTTGCAGAGTGGTGATATTATTATTGGGCGGTGTGCTAATTCTGGGACAGACCATAGTATAAAGTTAAAACACACCGAAAGGGGTTATGTTCAAAAGGTTGTGCTGTCCTCGAATGATGAAGGGAAGAATTTTTCGGTTGTTTCTTTAAGACAGGTAATTGGTGGAACCAAAAACTACTTTAAGGATAATGCATGTTGCCTTGTGGATTAATTTTCAAGGGTTACTGCACTGGACAAACATACTGAACATGGATGTCTTGTTTATGTTTCACAACTGAGATTTACATTTTTTAACTGCTATTTTGTATTTGATAACTAAGAAAAGCTGTTATTTAATAATTTTTGCAGGTTCGAAGTCCAGTTCTTGGAGATAAGTTCTCCAGTATGCACGGACAAAAGGGTGTTTTAGGATTTCTGGAATCTCAGGAAAATTTTCCTTTCACAAAACAAGGCATTGTTCCTGATATTGTCATAAATCCACATGCATTTCCCTCACGACAAACTCCTGGGCAACTCCTTGAAGCTGCTTTAGGAAAGGGTATTGCTTGTGTTGGTTCATTGAGAAATGCTACTCCTTTCTCCACTTCATCTGTTGAAGCCATCACTGACCAGCTTCACAGGTAATGTTTCATCATGACTTAGTTTGATTTAGTTACAATTTCGGTTGCTTGTAGTATATAGGAGGAACTTTTATTTTTTTTTATCCTGTTCACTTCATGACTTTGATGTTTCTTATATACCAATAATGCCTTCCCAGTCGTAGATCCTCTTTTTGGCATTGGCTCCAGTCTCACTTTAAATTTAGGAATTTCTTTCCAAAGTTTGACTTTTAAGTTGCTATGTTATTGTTAGAAATAATATAAAACCGTTGATGTGGCATTTCCTAACAGCTTAAGCTTTTGGGATAATTAGTCATCTGACATGGTATCAGAGCCTCTATGACTAAAAGGTCTAGAGTTCGATTCACGCTCCCCTCACTTTCTAATTAAAAGTGGAATATTAAGCATGTGGTAGGTGGGCCTATGCATTATCCATGCTTCAAGCCCAATGGGCTCTTGCGTGAGGGGGCGTGTTAGAAATAATATAAAACCGTTGATGTGGCATTTCCTAACAGCTTAAGCTTTTGGGATAATTGGTCATCTGACAGTTATCTTGCTGTACTGAGCCCGATTTATGTTCCACATGTGACAGAGCTGGCTTTTCAAGATGGGGAAACGAGCGAGTATACAATGGGAGGACTGGTGAGATGGTCCGCTCACTCATATTTATGGGCCCGACTTTCTATCAGCGACTGCACCACATGTCCGAGGACAAAGTAAAATTCAGGAACACCGGTCCAGTTCACCCACTGACTCGACAGCCTGTTGCTGACAGGAAGCGATTTGGAGGTATCAAGTTTGGTGAGATGGAGCGTGATTGTCTGATAGCTCATGGTGCATCGGCCAACTTGTATGAACGGCTCTTCACCCTCAGTGATTCGTCTCAGATACACATTTGTAGTAAATGCAAAAATGTGGCAAATGTGATCTTGCGACCGGTATCTGGTGGACGGAAAATACGAGGTCCCTATTGCCGATTCTGTGAGTCAGCAGATGATATTGTTGTGGCCAGTGTTCCATATGGAGCAAAGCTATTATCTCAGGAGCTGTTCAGCATGGGCATTAATCTCAAATTTGAAACTGAGCTTTGCTAGTCATGAGGCTACTTTCCCACTTGATAGCTTTTGAAAGTGTGAAGTTTGATCGAGGCACCAAAACATTGTTATTGGTTTTACGTTCTGATTTACTTTCTTCTATAAAGTGTGAAGTTGATTGAGGCACCACCAAAGTATTGTTACTGGATACTGGCTGTCTGCAGTTTAATGACCTGTGCTTCATTACATAGATTCAAATTTTTGGATTTCGGGTTTAGTCTTCTTCAGTAAATGGTTTGGTTTGGAGGATGATTTGTAATAGCTTTGAATTGCAATGGAGTTTTTTTTTTTTTTTTTTTTGTAATAGAAATATCTGAGGGCTGAGGAGGATTGGAAGAAACATGATGATTATGTGTAGACTTTTTTATGATTTTGGATTAAAAAAAAAAAAACACTGGGACACATTAGTTAATCATCAATTTGAGATTGATCCTTTGATATTAAACCTTCCCTAAATCTTAGTTAAATGATTTTTACTATTGACTTGAAATAAAATAAAAAACTATGTTGTTATTGTGTTGTAGCTTCTACAAGCAACCCTTGATATAACAACATATAGTTAACCATATTGAAACACCAATTTTAGGATACATTTCAACATGCTTAAGTTATTTCTAAAGAGGGAATTAAAATAAATCATGCAGGAACAGTTCTTGTTCTAGGATTAGCGCTTGCTGATCCTCGCGTTTCCGACTGCATCAATAAAGAAAGGTGTTGGAGAAGATAGACTCGTGTAAGACACAAAACAATACATTGAGAATATGCCGGTATAAATTAACGATGAGTTAGAGGAATTCTTTTTTAAAATTTCTAACACATTTGATACACTACTTCTAAGATTATATTAGTATTATTTTTCTAACCATTGATTCAGGTGCGCACTATTTAGGGAGAGAAAAATTTAAATGAAATTAAAAGTTTCAGGTAGACAATATTCTTTTAAAAATTTAAAGGCATTGAATGCAATATTTACCTGAGGGTAGAAGATAATAGATAATAAAGAGACAATATGGATGAGCAAATATTATATGGAGTTTCAATATGCTTATTTCCAATGAAATTACTTAATGAAAGCCATTAATTGTTGGTTTACGGGAAGATGTAAGGGCGCTCAATTAAAGAGGTATAAGTTTACTTGTATTTGTAGCTTCATTTAATGTTGTGGTTTGGAAAGAGAAAAATTAGGATTAAGTTGTTGCAATTTTACAAATTTTTATTCCGACAGGACAAGTTTTATATATTAAAAATGCAGAGAAATAAAGAATTTTGAATTTGAACTCGGATCTTTAGACATGTAGTCAACTAAATTGTATCTACAAGACTATTGAATAACATTCTTTTTATTTTGTCACTGTTGAATACTCTCTCCGTCTTACAATAAGTGTTTCTTTTGAGTTTATTTTCTCAAAGTTATTTGTCCCTTTAAAAAATCAATACAATATTTATTGCTATTTTTTCCAACAAACTATATATCCTTATTTATTGTATTTCAACTCACTAAATTATTTCACTGTTATTGAAATCAACAAAATTAATAATTTTTTTAAAAAGTGTGAAAAATTCAAAAGAGACGTCTATTTTGAGACGGGATGAATAACATTTTATTCGTTTGTGAAAATTTCCGATGTATTGCTATATACTAGTTGCATACTAGTATTATGTAATTAGAGTTATATTCGTTTGTTTGTTTTGTTGATTAAGGTATAATTTTATTTTTTTGTTTATAATGTTAGTGTGAAGTTTCCACTGCTCATATAGATGATTAATCTCTATCAGGAACATGTAGAGTATACATCAAATTTTTGACCATGTGCTTAAGAAAATTAATACTCTTATCACTTAGACCAATTCATTGTTGTCTATAAATCTTTTACTCGTAAAGTGTTGTGTATAATTCGTAATAATATCTTAATAATAACAAAAATATAAGGATCTAGCTTTCTTGAAATTATTACAGATTAATATCTTGAGTCTTGACAAACATTCTTTTTTCCGGAGGTAGTGGAAGTGAACACATACATAGATATACTTACATATATAGATTAAAATTAAGATTAATATACACACTCATATATTTTGACAGTAAATGAAAATTTTAGAGGATTTAATTGTACTCCTAGCAATTTAACGTTTAATGGCGAAGAGATATCGATGATTGTAATATGAACTCAAATAAATATATTACCCTATCTTTGTTAACAAGATAGCTATGACATTATCACGGCGACCTATCAAGTTTCTGCATGATTTTGACATATCGACCGTGATGGGGTGAGAGGTAGCTCAATTGGTTAAGCTGACTAGTTGAGCTAAGGGTTAAGGAGCTGCTGGAGGTCCAGGGTTCGAATCATGGCAAAGGAGAAAAACTAACAATTGTACTAATATACTAACAACTAACATTACCTATCAAAAAAAAAAAAAACATATCGACCGTGATATTAAACATGTAATTAAAAACTTCTACAAAATAATAATACAAACATCAAAATCGCAAATACGCACTAAGTTTTATAATGGTGCCGACCATATTTTTTTAGATGAGTAAATTAAGATAGTTCTCGAATCAAATTCAAAATATACAAACATCAAAATCGCAAATAAGACATTTTATTTTATGTGACAGAGAGAGTATCGCTGCGTAAATTAGTCTTCCACTACTAACATCCGATAAAACAAAACACTAATAATATTTAAATAGAATGAAAACAATACTACATTCAATATAATATACCAAACCATAAAATCCTTTAAGTTTTCTAAACAGAAGGAATTTGAAAAATCTAAAATTACATGATCACACTAATTGACACAATTAAACCACATTAAAATGAAAATAAAAACCCTTCCATATGACCATATCCCACACTGATTAATCAATCAATTGATATTTGCAAATTTGGTGAAATCTTTTTTGCACTGTCAACTAAAACTTTTGCACGTCCACGGCGAAGTTCAACTTTACCATCATTTCCATTCCACAAATTGATCTTAATATGTTTCAAAACTTTTCCTGCTGCCACAAGAAAGTAGAGTGTCATAAGTTCCTCCATTGTCCCTCTCAATCCAATCACTTCTATCACCTTCAAACTTTTTCTCAAGCATTGAGAATGTACTCGCCGACGTTCCCAGTAATTAATAAGGTCTATACCGTCGATAGGAGTTTCATAGTCCTCTTCCTAAAATAATACGAAAACGATTAAAAAAATGTTATTAGTCTGTTTAAAAATCTATATCATTAAAAAAAATATGAATTTAAAGTATTTGACTCACCGAAAATATTACTCGTGAACCTATGACGAATGTGATTTTTTCCAACCTAGGACAACTGTTGAGTAAGAACTCGAATCCGCAAAATTCGTGAGGATGCAATTGAGTTTGGAGAATCAAATATCTTACATTCAAATAAGTTTGTGTCCACACCGGTTCATCTCCGGACGGAACAACCTTTTTTATGCATAACAAAAGATAATGTTTAAAAATAACCATATCAAAATGTTCATAAAGAACAGTACTATAATATAGACCGGTCAATATAAGATATTAAAGAATATGCACAATCGATGTAAAATATACGTTGATATATATAAGAAGTAAAAAGAATACCTGAAGCATATAACTGCAAACTGTTAGAATCCTAGCAGGGGCGAAATCATGAAGGATTTTGCATAGTTCATTGCCGCCTTCATAGAATTCGGATTCTAAGGCAAAATCAATGTAGACCTCATCTATAACATGTGGACGTACATATATATCCGAAGTATATAAAACCCCTGAATACTTGAAGCATTTAAGATTTGGCGCGTCAAATCTTAAATACTGCGAATCACACTTGTTTATCATCAATCTTGTTAATCGAAGTGGTTCATCACCCAAAAGAAAATTCTGTAAATTCCAACACTTCTCAAGACTCAAACTTTCAATTGTCTTACAAGTTGACAACAAAGTTGCAAGAGTTTTGATTCGAACTTCAATCCAACCCAAAGAAACTTCTTTGAGTGCACGGAAGTTAACAAAATCTTGCAAACCAAAACCGCATGAATACAATGTCAGTGATTCGAGCGATGATCTATGTTCATAAGCAATCGAAGGCAATTGAAACAATGCATCATGATTTTCCAAATCATTATTCTCAGCCCATTTTGGATCGGAGAAATTAAGATTCAAATCTTTCACACCACGTTGTGTTGCGAATGCAACACAACGTTCAACGGTGTCCCTACAAGTTTGAGGGTTCGAAATGGTGAGAGAGAATTTGTTAATGACGGGGTTAGTGAAATGTGCAATCCAATTTGTGACAAAGTTGATGAAAACATTTCTTTGTGCATGTTTGATTTCATCGGAAGTTGAATCGACAAAGATGTTTTCGTTGAAGTCGATGTTGTCACCGGATTGCCATATCTTTAACCATTTTTTGTTGAGTATGCATGTTCTTGCCACTGCTTCTTTGAAGGGTAGGAAAGAAAGAATTGCAAGAAGAAGTGATTCTGATAACAAAGAGAACAAGTCCATGTTTTCTCTTGACGGTTATGATATGAATAACAATGAGGGATATGTATGGTTTATTGTGTTGAATAACAATGATGGATTATATAGAATTGAAAGGGTGCAAGGTTTCAATGTGTAAAGGTGCGACCTTTGGAGGAAAAAACGAATTAATGACATTCTAATAAAGTTTTGTACACATTATCTATAAATAGTTAAAAATCAATAAGAATATTTGATTTTTATCATATCTATAATCACCTTCCAAAATCAGATTTTGATGCGGATCTATAGAAATATTATCCATTAAGCAAATCATAACATAAATTCTTAAACTAATTATAAATTTAAGCAGTTAATAGTTAAATTTCTTTATAAAATAAAGGAATTAATAAAGATAAAATTCCATAAAAAAAAAGGACAAAATCGGTTTTTTTTTTTATAGACAGTATTTTTTAAAATATTACTCATCATTTGCTAGAATTTGAACTCCGGACATCCTTGCTCCTTAACCATTAACTCAACTAGCTAATTTAACCAATTGAACTATCCAACCCCCGAACAATATCGGATTTATTTTTCCCTAATAAAAGATAACATAAAAAGAGAAAGTCAAAAAGTAATAATAACAAAAAAGGAGAAAGTCTGATCAATAGAAATATTACCCCCCAAGCAGATCATAAATTTTTAAACTAATAAATTTAAGTAATTAATGGTTACATGTTTTTTTAAGGAATAAAGGAATTAACAAAGACAAATAAATTCCATAAAAAAAAGACAAAATCAGATTTATTTTCCCTAATAAAAAAAGAGGAGAAAGTTGAAAATATTTTATTTTATTTGCCAGAAAAATATTTTAGTATTTCATTAGTTGGTTGATTCTGATTTGTAGAGTGCATTATTATTTTTCTCTGTTGTTAATTATAGTTATAATTTTTTTTGAAAATGTTGAATTAATTACTATAATTACCTTCCAATCAGATTTTGATGCGAAACTGTAGAAATATTACATACTAAGCAAATTATAAATTCTTAAACGATTAAATTTAAGAAGTTAATGCTTAGTTTATTTTATAAAATAAAGGAATTAATAAAGACAAAATTCCATAATTGTGAAAGAAAAAAAGCCATAAAAATGATAAAATCGGATATATTTTTTCCTAATAAAGAAATAACAAATAAGAAGAAAGTTGAAAAGTAATACTATAATATACATTTGACATGATATTTTAGAGACTTCGACTATATATAACATCATATTATATTTTTAATTTTGTTTTTGATTATTTTAATTTTGATTAATAATATTATCGTTGTTCCTTATTATAAAAGATAAATGCTTGTACCAAATAAAAAAAGATAAATACATTTTTGGATTCACTAAAAATAGATGTATCTAAATTTATCAATAGACCATACACATTAATTTTATTAATGAATTTAGAAAGTGCATTTGTCTTTTTTTTTTTAACAAAAATGAATTTGTGTCTTATAATTATAATGTAAGCTAATGAGTCTAAATTACTGAAAAAGTTAACAAAATTTAAAATTTAATCCAAAATTCATTATAATAATATTATTCAAATTTACTTTAGTAACATGCCTAAAACGCTTTTTTATGCTTGAAACATGGTGATTTTATCTAAATAGGCCTATATATATATATATATATATATATATATATATATATGAGATTGTTAACGTCGATCGTAGGTCAAAGTTAATAATGTATGATCCACATGTAATTACTTAGTGTATCACCTGTTGTCTTCGCGTACTCTCATCTACTCATAAGTCCTCCACATACACCCTCTATAATTACACATGGATATATATATATATATATATATATATATATATATATATATATATATATATATATTACAATTTTAGTTCTTTTCTAACTAATATATTACAAGTTGTATAAGAACAAATGTCATGATATTTTAACATTAAAAATATATTCTACATATTGTTATATCAATTCACAACAATCACTTCTTGATGTTCACAAGTCACAAGTGAATTTGTTTTGTTACCAATGCATATATTCCATCATTATAATTCATGTCAATCAAGATTTAATTTTTTACATTGGTAACTTAACTAAGTACAAGTAGTATAAGATTTGTCACAATAAAGCATGAATCATATAGATACATAGTAGATTCTTTGATTACATCATAACATACAAAGACTAATTTACATGTAATCAAATATTGCAACACAAAATCTATATAATAAATACTAACAAACATAAATTATGTTTTATATTCAAGTTAACAATATCGCATATTTATATATACGACATCTACAATGCTTAGTAAGCATCATATATTTGCTTCGGGAAAAAAATATAACATCATAATTCCTTGTATTGAAGTTAACAAGTTTCAATTAACCTTTTTAAAATGATATAGATAACTAATAAATAATTTAGATATAATAATTTTCAAATACAATACAAATTATATATATATATATATATATATATATATATATATATATATATATGTGTGTGTGTGTGTGTGTGTCTAAAGACATATAACATCATATTTTAATAATAAAAATATACTCTACCACTTATCATTTCAAGTCACAACAATCATATCTTTAGAAGTTCACATAGATAAGTTAATTTGTGTTATTACCAATGCATATATTGCAAGCTAAGATTTGTCAGAACAAAGTATAAATCATATAGATATAGTAAATTCTTTGACTACATCAAGTACAAAGACTAACTTGTATATGATCACATATAATTTAAACAAAATTTGTATTATAAATATTAACAAATATAAAATTTGTTTTGTATTCAAGTTAACATATTTTCTATCAAATTAGGTTTGGTCTATAACATTCTCAATAATAACGTCATGGTTTGTTATATGATGGAACACAATGACCAATGTTTTAGTCTATCTGTTTGGTAGAGAATAATATGCATTTATCAAAGAAACGAAATTTATGATAGACTATATATATTCTAAATTTTACAATGACCAATTTCTCAAAACATCCGTCCGTCTGATCTATTTATTTGACATCCGTTATGTGCTTCTAGAATGTATTTTTCATAATATTCAAAAAAAAATATATTTTTCATATGCTAATGTAATCTTAAAAATGAAAATGTAAGAAGTTAAAGTTGTGCATCTATCAATTTCTTAAACACAAAAATGGATGAAAAATATGTAATGAAAATGTAAGAAGCTAAAGTTGTACATCTATCAATTTCTTAAGCACAAAAATGGATGAAAAATATGTAATTAAGTTCTAGGATTACATCTTTAAATAGAATTGTTATGTTTAATGTTTCTACCAACCAAAAATAACTTCATAATACATAATAAATTTCATGCATGTTTCAATTTAAATATTTCACAACTACACATTGTATATAAGATACATGGTTTACTATTTAAGCAAATAGTTATTTTAGGTTATTCAAATTTAAAGGTTCATAAACATTATTATATTCAATCATCATCTTTCGATGACAAAATATAGTTTGTAACTCAACTACAGAATCATTGAACATGACAATCATATCTCAAATTTTTATGTTTTTGAAATTGATATTGATCAAACTAGTCTTGCAACAACAACTCAAATTATGAGTGATAACAACTTTGTTAATTTCAGAATTTTATTTATAAATAATACATATAATTTTAAAATATATTATTTATGAATTATTTGTTAGAAACTATCTTACCTTTTTGATATTTGTGTTTGTGAAATGACCCATGCCGATCTCTATTTTTAAGGACTAAAAGACAATATCACCAATATTTACTTACATTTTCAAGATGAACCATCAAAATCTATAAAAATAATAAGAACGTGAAAAAATCTTTACTCCGATAACTATATTACATTTGGGAAAAATGGAAGTTTAAATATCTAATCATAAGTTGAAACATATTAATAACTAAGATCAATAAGATTGTTATATATATTAACAAACTTTTGTTGAAATATGTTATTACATGTTAATTAATAAGATCATTTGTTGAAACTAACTTTTATTTAAATATATGCATTGTAATTTTTTTTTAAAAAGAATCTACAAATATTTTAAAATTTGAACAACCACAAGCAAGATACATGTTATTCTTTTTATGTTTGAATAATTTTCAATATATTTTTGGACAATGATTTAGGCAAAATTCTTATCTTTTATCGATGATATGACATAATATATCAATTCATTTGCACATTATTTGTCAATATATAAATTCATAACAAGATTCTAAATGTAGAAAACAATATGTAATACAAGTATAACTTTTAAACATGCCTGTCGATTTTTGCACCATCAAATATTGATATGTCAAATTTTAATGCTATATATTGTCACTTCTCATGATATGAAAAAAAGAAGTCAATATTCAATTGTGAAAAAGTAATAGTAGCAGTTATATATATATATATATATATATATATATATATATATATATACACAAGTAACTTCATAGTATTCTTAACTTACGATAGACATAAACTCTTTGACACTGATAAATTATAACATATTTTTTTAGAATAGAAGTTAATTAAGGGATCATTTATCATCATTCTTGTTAAAATTAGTATTTGTTTCAACAATTTTTTAAATGGGTTAATAATGTTTTTGTTTTTGGTCCTTGTAATATGGCACAATTCCCATTTTAGCCTCTGTAAAGAAAAATGTTTAGATCTACCGTTATTATTTGAGATTATTTCACTTTTGATCTTTTAGTTAAATCAAAGTAAGCAAAAATACTAACATGGCATGTTGTGTCAACATTTACTAATGATTTGGCTTTTATTTTTATTTTTTTGGTACGATAAGAAGGATGAATTGGCTTTTATAATTATGTAACTCAACAATTTTTATAAATAAAATAAAATAAATAATTTGATAGACGATATGAACGTGGATAATAACTTTAAAATTGCATAATGTAAACTTTCAAAATTCATAATAGATATACTCAAAATAATGTGTTCTTCAATGATACCTCCATTAACATATTCTTTCACAGTTGGATAGAGAGTTAGATTATAAAATGTTAAGAAGCTAAAACCATAATAAAAAACAGAGAAAATTAAAGACGAGACAATTAAACTAGATAAATTAAAGACATTTTTATTTGATTTTAGATACTAGTCAAAGTGTCTCAAAAGACATTATATATAATACTTTTAATATTGGATAAAATTTTTAAAAGACCCAACAAAAGAACATCTTTATCCTTAGAAATTTAAATTGAGGTTTTTAACACTATTCACATGGATCCTATTGTGTAAAATAAGATTAAACAATTCTTAAGTAACTTAGACATATTTTACTTTATTCACATATTCACATTCAACTCCAACGTAAGAAAATTTTAAGTACCAAATTCTTAATCAATACTTAAATTGGCTAAATACCTCATGATAATGTCTCTAAGAGACCAAACACTTCTAATAAAAATCTAACTAATGATATAAACCTAACCTCTAACTTAAATATATTTACTCAAAAAATCTTAAATATATAAAATTATTTAATTATTTATAATCTAGCTCTCTATAATGATAATCATGTTAGTCTATTGAATTCAATGTGGTTGCTCTGATGCGGTTAGTACTTCATAGTTGTCTGATTAAAATTAAACGGTTCAAATTTAAATACAATTTAATATTTTAAAATATAAAAATCTAATCTTTAAATATAAATTGTCTGATTTTTATCGAACAATTTTGATCTCACTAGCTACATGTAAAGTCATAGATACCTATTGCATCCAATCAAATCCTATTATTATTTGTATGTATTTTGTCTTCCATTATGTATAGACCCACATGTATATATTATAATTATTGGACCAGTGGTGAATAGCTCCGTACCAATTAAGATGAAGTAATAATGGCATGAAGTTGCAGAAATGGTTGGGCCTAGTAGACTGGAAGTTGCAGAGAAGATGATGGTAAATGCATGCAATGCAACACTTTCACATGATTGTACTCCTTGTGGAAATATATCCATTATTCTTTAACCATCGTTTTCTCTTTTTACTGTTTTTGGTTAAGATTAATTAACATCTTTCTTTCCTTTGGCCCATTGTCACAGTAACTTCAGTTACTGTCAAAATTATTTTTTGTTGTTCTTAAATTATCCTTTTCATCAAAATTTACAATAAAAAGTCTTTTATTTGTGGAGCAAGTTTTCATAAAGGATAATTTGAAAATTAATTATGTAGTTATTATTTTGAGAAAATTAAATATGAGACCGAAATGAGTACACACAATTTTCCATGTAATAACAACTTTTTTATATAATAAAAATTAAAACAATTTATATTAAATTTAATGACAACGTCTAAAAATATGTACTCCCTCCGTCCCAAAATATAAGAGAAAAAATTCAAATTTTTTTGTCCCAAAATATAAGAGAAAAACATAAACTTTTACATTTTCAAGAAAAGATCACTCTCTCTCTTACCTTTTTCATAATCAATAACTAATCAAAATTGTTTATATATATTTTCAAGTAACATTTTTACTAAAAAACTTACATCAAATCATTATATTTTACTTTTTCTTAATAAGTGTGATTTTTATTTTTTCTCTTACATTTTGGGACAGAGGGAGTATTATTTGAACAAATCTCACACGAACGACGTGCATTTCTTTTTATTTGCCGGCAAAAATAATTTTTAGTTTTTTACTCACATACATAGTCGTGTGAAATTTTTGATTAAAATCAGAGTATCTAACATCAAACGTAGTGACTATTTCTCTCATTAGATTGAAGACACTTCAAAATATAAAATATAATAGTCGTGTAATATTTAATATTTGAACTCAAATACAAATATGTAACATATTAGTATTAGTATTAATATTTTCCAGTTGAATTCAACTTTACGGAAAGTATGAGTATGATATGCACTTACCCTACCGTAGAGAAAACATGGATAGCCAGAAAATATAGGCCCCTCCCGGATA
The DNA here is from genome assembly GCA_951804385.1 of Trifolium dubium. Classification (NCBI taxonomy): domain Eukaryota; kingdom Viridiplantae; phylum Streptophyta; class Magnoliopsida; order Fabales; family Fabaceae; genus Trifolium; species Trifolium dubium. Next base: position 51,471,316 of record OX638064.1, read on the forward strand.
TGATATGATAATATTAATTAATATCTAGATCACTATCGGTAAGTAGTTCAAGAAGATACGAAATTGGCTTATTATGGGAAGCCACTTTTCGACTTTGTCTCACACAGCCAAATCAAATCCATATCAAGCATGGCAATCCATACAAAATACTAAGATAATACCTCAAATTTTATCTACCACTTAGTAAAAGTGTATGAGCCTAGCCACCGATATTAAAAGCATAATATGATAAAAATGTTCTTTTTATTTCTCGCAACTGCATTTGCATTTGAGAGAATATTAAAACTATTTAATATTAACATTTGTCTTAATTTAAATTAGTCGATCAGTTAAATATTGATGGTGAAAATCAAAAAACAAAAAACCAATTAACAATAATATTGTGAGATATTTTGGTCTTATATAATGATTAAAATTCTATCTTATAAATTGAATAAGTGAATATATTAAAATTCTATTAACCGAACGTTTATGTCTTATATTTTGAGTTTTACTAAGTCTTAAAAATTTCCTTTATTTTTTATTTTTTTCTCTCAAGGTGAAATAAATTTATAACTTGACTTAAGAGTTTAAGAGGGATAAACTCATATCTAACTAATTAAACATAGTAACTTTTACTCTAATTAAACATAGCTTATCTTTAAATAAAAATTTAAATGTCATTTTCATTCATGTATGATTGTGGAATTGTTTTTATTTTTTGTATCGATTTTTGTTTTAAATAAACTTCTGATTCAATCAATTTTTTTAATTTTAGTCTTTAAAACAAAAAAATTAAAAAAATAAAGAAGGAAAATACGGAATTAATCCTTCCTACTTTCTTTCCATTTAATCAAATAGACATAAGAGTTTAGAAAAATAGACTCACTAACTAATCAGAGTTTTTTTTCCTTCTTACTCTAATTAAACAGAGCTTATCTTTAAATAAATAAACAAAAAATCCTATATGAGTTGTTTTTGATCTGACTGAACTCTATTTTTCACTCTCAGTCTTTAGTCATGACTCTCTTATCTTCTCATCTCTTCCCATTCTCCACCGTGCACCGCCGTTCACCGCCAACAACCACCACCACCAATCCATTTCCTTGTAACAACAAACCCACAACAACAACAAACAACACTGTCAAATTTCTGTATTCTCCTTCACTAAATCGAAGTGTTCCTTTGAATGAAAGATTTGTGACAAGATTTGTTCTTCCTACAAATGCTCAAGATCTCATCCACAATGCTGGAGCCACCATTGGTGTTCTTGGTGGTGCTTATGCTCTTGTTTTTACTTTTGATGATCTCACCAAAAAAAACATCATTAACCAGGTAATAATGGTTTGGTTTTTTGGTTTGGTTTCTTCAATTCATTTCCTTACCTTGCATGCATATATGCACACAATTTCCAAGAAAAACACATGAGTTTTAATCTCTTCTTTACTTATTATGGTTCAATTTGAATTTTGGGTTTTGTTTATTTTTTGTTTTATAATGGAAAAATTTATGCTTTCTTTGAAAATTTGTGTCACATGGTGATGGCAGGGTTTGAGCAGAAAACTGGTCCATATATTGTCTGGTTTGCTTTTTATGGTTTCTTGGCCAATTTTCAGGTAACCCATTTCTGTGAATTAGATAAAGATTTCATGTTTTTTTATATGGTTGTTTTTGCTATTTTGAGAAAATTTTGAGACATTGATTTACTCTATTTGAATGTTTTAATGTTACTGTTAGGATAGCAACTCCTCTGAAGCTCGTTACTTTGCTGCTTTTGTACCTCTTGTGAATTTCTTGAGGCTATTGGTGAATGGTTTTTCCTTGGTTTCTGATCAAGGACTTATCAAATCTGTGACTAGAAAAGGAGATCCAAAGTAAGTAAATAAATAAATGTCTTTATTCATTTTTTGCTATGTTTTTTTGGCATTATTTGGTTATGACAGTATAAATGTTCTGAGTTTTAACCTTTTACAGTTTATATGATACAGAGAATTGTTAAGAGGTCCCCTTTATTATGTTGGGATATTGATGTTATGTGCTGTTGTTTTCTGGCGTAATTCTCCAATTGGGGTGGTTTCTTTGGCAATGATGTGTGGAGGGGATGGTAATACACTTTCCTTTACACATTCTTTTTTGTTTGGTAATCTGGTTTCGGTCGGAGGTAAGTAAAGTCTTATCAACTATTGTTTTAGTCAGGTCTTACTTGGATCTGGATTCACCGCAGTAAACTAATCACATTGTAATTAACTCGATCGTTTCTTTGAGATGAGACAGTTCAAATTTTAAGCACAAAGTTGTAAAGTTGAATTATAATAGCCGTTGATAAAAAATCGAACGGCCCATATCCGTTACAGCACCCTGCTGTAATTGTGGTAAATCCACTTTCGTCTTACTTACTTGACCTCCCGACCGAACTCCAAATTTCAGTTAAACATTCTAATCTTATTCATCACTAGTTTTCCAATTTTTCTTTTTTGATGGTGACTACTACTAGGTGTAGCTGATATAATTGGAAGAAGATATGGGTCCATGAAGATACCTTACAACCAAAACAAAAGTTGGGCTGGTAGCATATCAATGTTTATATTTGGATTCTTGGTTTCAATAGGGTAATGTTACATTACAATACAAACTCAACTACTTTTTCAACAGTACTATTTCTTTTACCTATTAGGAAATTGACACAGCTCAGAGAATTAAATGTGAAAAAGCATTACTCCAAATATATTTTGACTGTTATATTAATTGCATGTAGGGTACTCTACTACTATTCATCTCTTGGACATGTGCAGTTTGATTGGGGCAACATTGTGCCAAGAGTTGCTTTAATTTCCATTGTGGCAACAGTGGTGGAGTCCCTTCCAATTACTGAGGTGGTAGATGACAACATTTCTGTTCCACTTGTAACCATGGCAATGGCTTTTTTCACTTTACATCAGTAGTAGCTTTTGGAGAGATTATATAGCTGTCTTCCATTTCTTCCCACCATTGTTTTTTGAATTATTCTTAGCTGTATGAAATCAACTCTAGTATGTAAATTGTAGATAGATCATGATTTGTAACAATTTTGAAACTTCACAATATAGAATCATTTTTGAATTATGATTATCAGTATTTATTTAATAAATAGTTGATATTTGGTAGTATAGTCTTCTTTATATGCAATCTAGACCACAAGTTTTGATTTAAACTGAAATATCCTCTACATCCTCTACGTGCAATTACAAAGATTCAGAGACAGATCCCGAGTAAAACTACAATTTGAGCAAATTTTGATACTAGATTATAAGAAGAACTCTCTTTAATGCACTAAATCTCTTGGTATAACAAACAAATAATGATTTAAGTTCTGCAAAATGGAAATTACCAAGTGCAGCCTAACTTCTCTGTTAAGAAACAACTCACATTTCTAATCAACATCTAAAAGCATATAAAATTGGATAATCCATTTTGAAAGTTCAGGGTGGCTAAATAATCCTTCTGACCTTGGGATGAAGAACCAATAAATTGAGTAATTCAATGATTCATTAACATTATGATAACCAAAATGCTATCATCTTTCAGCTAATAAATATATAATATAAAAAAATAACTGATATTTTTCTTACAAAGTATTGGTTCCAACCCCCTAACATAGCTATCCTACAATTACAACTTTCACATTTAATCATACACCCCATTGAAGCATGAAAGAGGATGGAAAAACTCATCACAAATTCAATTAAGTTGTGCTAAGGATTTAACTTGAACCAGCTTCAGTAAAGCTAAATCTGCATATTCACTTCTGTTTCGGAAAAAATTGATTGTTCGACAGTCTAACTGTTTCACCTCTTGCTGAACAAGATGAAGGCATCTAAAAAAATATGTTCTCAAAATCAGAACGAGTTCACCGGTTTTGAAGTCCTTCAATCGCCTTTTTCCACTGAGATGCTCTTTGCTTAGCATCCTCAAACGACATTACCTTTTTAGGCTGCATCATTACATTTGATAACAAAAATGTGAAGGAAGGTCCAAGAAAACAAAATGAGTAGATCATAGTTATCAAATCAAGATTCAAATCGTGAATCAGAAGACCTTTTCCAAAACATGACTCGAATCTTGTTATGAATCATTCGATGCATTGTCGATAAAAATGTCACTTGAATTCTAAAGAGAAGAGAAAGCTTACTGTGCAAATCTTGAAATTTGAGGGACTAATCACTTGAATGTTTAAATCATTTGGATTATCAGACCATATTATATTTCCCTTTACAATTAATTTTGAAGGGTCCACATAGATCAACTTCGGTTTGTTGGTAAGGATGAGCTGCACCTTCTTGCTTGTTAGTTTTTGTAATTTCTTCACCATGGAGATCATAAGAACAGATTCCCCAGGCTCCAAAAACTGTTGCCTGTTAGATGTGCACAAAATTTGAACATTAGGTTTACAAGCAAGGTAAATATAAGCTTTTTTCATTAGCCACTCAAAATCCTTTCTCGTGTTTCCTATAAGTCTCCTAACCTAATTTCTCTTATGGAATTTAGGAATTAACTGATAATTTCTCCAAAAACTGGGTGCGTTTGATTCGCAAAGTAATAAGTACTGGACAGAACAGTACAGGATACAGGACAAAATAATATGGTACAGGACAGAACAAAATTGTATCGAAGAGATGTAGCGAGATAATTTTTCATATTTGAAAATAAAAGGGTATTTTCATATTTTTTATAGTTGTACTGTGGACAAAAAGTTGTCATGTGGTTTAGTGAAGAACAAAAATTCCTGATTTTGTCCTGTCCCTTGCTACCTATTTTGTCCAGTCCCATAACTAGTTTTTACATCAAACAGGGTACAAAAAGTTGTCCTGTCCAATACTCTATTTTTTAGCAGATCAAACACACCCTATAATAAGTAGGATCGACGGGATGGTACTGTATTTTTTAGTATGAAATCCTACCAGGTTGAAGTCATAAGGGAATATATAACTTAACCAATGTCCGAATATTGGATGTAAGCAATGTACAAACAACCGGGAAAGTTTCTGCATACCATTTTGAATCAAAGGAATCAATTGAAGCTAGCCTGGTTATGTGACCAGTTTCATCTGCAGACGATGCGGCACCATCAGGCTGTCTACGAGAAGCTGCAGAGCCGTCACCAATGTGAGAAGGACTCCATGATGACTCATCACCAGGCGATTGAGTCTAAAAATGAAAATCATGAGTTTGGAACTGTGTTATTAAACCAAGAAAGTGGACAAGAAACAAAGGTTTTTTTACTTCTTATTTTGCATAAATAACATTTCAAAGAGCAAAACAATGGATGTTGTACCCCGGGTTCCAGAGCAAGTTTTGGAGGAGTTAGTGCCCTTAAGTTATTCCAGTCAACCCCCTTGAAAAATGGATGGTGTTTCAAAATAGCATATCCATCAGGTCCTGCACCTGGTCTCCTGCTGGGTTCTAAATCCTGCACCACAATTGCATTGCTATTTAACATTAAAAATTCACAAAGGAATAATGCAAAGCATGCAACTTCAAGCATGATAAAAAAATGGTTACATGTATCATCAAAGGATGAAATATAATATTATTAGTGTATTACTTTATCAAGTTTATTATTATTATTATTATTATTATTATTATTATTATTATTATTATTATTATTATTATTATTATTATTATTATTATAACATCTTAATAGTAATATGTAGTTATGCAATCAAATAAATTTGACATCTAACTAATTTTATAGAATATTGTTAGGAAAAAAAAATCACTGGTCTGTAATAATGGTATTCACATACAATAGATATAAACCGATATATCTATTGTCTAATAGTCTTCACCTGCACCTTCCCATTTTCTATTTTTTTTTATGATTCTTTGTTTTGGCAAAGGGCTATGAATGGTTTGCTCTTAGCCGTGATTCACAAACAACATAAGTCACCATCAGGATATTTGTTGACGGAAAGAGAAGATGCTACTAATATGATTCATCTATGGGATAAAACTAAAAGTCACCATTGGAATGATAGTCGGTAGGACAGCAGACACAACTAATATGATTCATCGTGGGGAAAAGAGTCACCACCAGAATCAGGTTTTCTCACTGCCTAACCGTATCAGGTTCTAACAAACTCGATGCTAAACATTTCTCTCCTCACACAACCACTTATTAACGAGATATACTAACTGCCAGCTCACCACTCACAATTGCCTCACACTCCTTTCTACTTTTTCCTATTGTATACTCTCCAAACTTTGGGCCTCTCGCCACTAAAGCCTACCAACACATCTCCCTCAGTTGGGTCAGGCCTATGCAAACTCCTATCAGCTTCCTTGGTCTATGTGATTTAGTCGGTTTCTTATAAATAAAGACTAGAGGGAGTACCTTGTAAGCAATGTGTACCGGTGTTAATTGCATTAAGGTAAATAGATTATGCAGTTGTGAAAGGCGTAGAAACTGAATAATGTTGTTACACGAAGAAAAGTGTCACGAACTATTGTCACCCCCAAATCAACAGAGGATACAAAATTTAAAACTTCTGTTTGCACAACACCCCTATCTTACAATACTGTCCTTCAAGAAAGCCAAAAATAAAACACATCAATCCTAACACTTTACTCTAATATTTGATCTTAGTTTCATAGTTTGTCCATTTAAAGAACAGCATCGCACTGATTAAAAAATGGGAAGAGGATAATTCATAGAAAATGTGTAAATGTATAAAGGTTAGAAAGTACACCAGAAATGGTATATTTGTATACTTGTATCCAGTAATGTACTAACCAATAGCCGGTCAATAAGGTCTCTTGCTTCGTCTGAAAAGTAATCTGGAAATCGAATTTCTCTTGCTATAATTCTCTGGAAAATAAGCCATTCACTTGCATCCTTAAAAGGGGAAGTTCCAGAAAGCATTTGATATAATGTGCAGCCCAGTGCCCAGAGGTCATTTCTGTGGTAATATATTAAGGAAGAAAAACAAAATAAATTATTAAAGGTTATTACGTAGGGACCTGGTACGAAACAACAGCAAAAGAAGACACGATACACCTAAAGTTAAAAATAATCTATATAAGCAGAAAATTATCAAAAATAATTAATCAATGTTTAACCCTTACCCAAAAGTTGCGGGAGAAGAATTAAGAACCTCTGGAGGGACATAAGCAGCTGTTCCCACAAATGTGCAGGCTTTGTCATCTAAAAATGTTGAAACAAATAAATATAGTTAATACAAAATAAAGAAGAATATAAAGTTAAAAAAAACTATCTTCACCACAGCTCCTATCTCACCTGATGCTGCATTCGGAAGGACAGTAACTTGGCTATCCTGCATAGGCTTCACGCTCCCAAAGTCAGCTATTTTAATGTGCCCTTCACCTGTAAGTAATAGGTTCTCCGGCTGCAGTTGAAGAAATTTAATTTTCACACATAGCCATATATGGAAATAATGCAGTATAATCATCCCACAGAGCTACCTTAATATCACGATGTATCACTCCCAAACCATGTATGTATTCAAGAGCATCAACAACTTCAGCTGCATAGAATCGTGCCTCGTCCTCAGGTAAACGACCCTTCTGCACAGAGGAAATCAGAAAGTTTGCAAGTGAATAACTCCTCTTAAATTATAGAGTTCATTACAAAATCAAAGCAATATTATGGTTTCATTGTGTTATAATAAGACCTGACATAGGGCCGAACCTTAGTCCTATTGGATTAATATCTTACATTACAAATCTACAGCATATGTCATAAAAAATTTCAAGACCAAACCTTTGGCATACTGATTATGCAAAATGAAATTTTGTATTAGCTTACCCTGGTAATTTGATCAAAAAGTTCTCCACCTTCACAGGATTCAAGCGCCATGTCTTCTCCAAATGCAAAAAGAATAGACGGGGAAAAAAAAGAAAATTTCAAACATAGCTAAGAGGAGTAAGCCACAGGGAAAATAAACAGAAAATATAGCTAGTATTACTTACACAGAGAAAATGAGTCTTGAAATGTGAAATATAGCCGGACAATGCCAGGATGATCCAATTGATCAAGCACTATGCGTTCCAACTTAACATAAGCAGTTTTATTCTCTTTGGTAATAAATTTTTTGTCCATGATCTTCAGTGCATACACAACTCCTGTGTCCTTCTTCCTTGCCCTCACAACCTTTAGACACATATGAAGGAAATTAGGTGATAAGACAATTTTTATTCAAACAAATAGAAATATCAATGAATTTTAAAATCTCAATGGCCAGCCAAAAGAAGGCAGTAAAATCGGGGGAATGAGTTGAGAAAGTGAAGAACCGAAATGAGATTTAGTCAATAAAGCAAGTAGCCTAGATCATGTTCCCTTACTTCATTACAAAAAGTAAACAAATAAAAGTTCAGCAAGGTGAAGGTGTCACATAATTTCATTCGATAGCAATGCATTTTAAACAAGTACACACTACTGGAAAGCTACATGGAGGGTGAAAGCGAGGAATATGATGTTAATTTCTGCACTAGCAATTCAATTTGCTTCATTTTCTACTGCCTATAATTTGCTTTACTTCCCAACTTTGTGACTTATGTCTTTCTTATTAACTAATTTCACTGTTTCATATTAACCTTGAGGTTGAGGATTCGTTTGTTTAATAGTATATTTTTGAATGTCCAAAATCTGAATCCTCAAAACCAGTTCACAGCAACACCACAAAAGTATACCCTCCTTTTTCTTAAGAGATGATTGAAAGGCAATGAGGTAAATTCCTAAATCAAATCAGTTACCAAATAGTGCTTCAATTGAACAAATACAACAATTATGCCAAATGATCTCCAAAAAATGAACGAAAAACAAATTAAATACATTATAAATCATGTAACAAAACTACAAAGCCAACATTATCTAAATGATTCATGCATTCATCAAAATATTAAATAAAACAAAAACCAGTAAATCAAAAAGTAAAAACCAAACAAAACAGAAACACAAAAAAGTTTGGTTATGTTTGAGAACCTTAGAATAAGAACCAACACCATAGATCTTGCCCAATTCAAAGTCCTGAATGTTGTAATTCTCCTGAGGAGCTCTAAAAGCAAAGCTTTTGGATCTCTGAACACCACCACCACCACCACCACCACCAGAAGCAACAGCAACAGCAGCAGCAGAACCAGCAGCAGCACCATTGTTGGAAGAACTCCTTTGAATCTTTAGCTTGGAATCAAAATCCTTCTCCATTTCCAACATTGCTATGTTACAAATGAAACCAAAAAACACCCTACATTCCCATCATGAATTTTCTCTCTCTAGAAGAAGAATATAGGTATAAAAAACGAATCACGTGAAACCCTTTTGGATGAATTGAAAAGGGTCGAAGGGAAATTGAGATTAGAATAGAAAAGGTGAAAGCTTTGAAATTGGGATTGAAAATTGAAAATTGAAAACCCTATTATGACATATGGGTGAAGAAAGAAGCAATGAATGGATTTGTTTTTGTTTTTCTCTCTCTTTGATTTATTATTATGGCTAAATTGGGAACATAAAACAGATGTCGATAAGAGAAGAGTGTTTGAAGAAATAATAATGGAAATGATGATGAATGATTAAAAGCTTTTGTGCAATTTCATGTCTTTCCAATGGATGTAATAGTTCAATGCTTTTGACCGTTTTGATTCTATAAATCTATCCACGGTTCAAATATCAGTTACCCACAATTCCACCATGGGTACTTTATATTATTCGTATTATTTTTATTAATTGAGTTAAAGTTCACGGTTAATCGTTCAGAACTCATAGTTCAACTGATAAAAAATGTTAAAATTAATAGATCGAACACATACTGTAAGTTGTTGTTTGTTTCCCTAAATTGATTTGGTATCCCCATGTTCCTCCATCTATCAAAAGATATATCTTAATAGTACAAATTTTATCGAAAGATATCTCTCAGTAGTGTAAACCTTAGCACGAGGTATCTTTCGACAATGCAAATTGTCCCGAAAAATGTTTTTCGGTGGTATGTTATAATAACATTTTACTTTTTATTTATGATAATAATGAGAATTAAATACTACATTTAATGTTAAATAGAAGGAGTCTCGACTTGTAGTACTATGACAATAACTTTGATATATTTTTAAGGTTCGTTCAATAGGGCACATGCGAGAAAAGTATTGTATCATGCACAAGTTTATTTATACTATTAGATCATGAGTGTAATAGTTTGATAGATCATGAGTTTAATAGTTTGATCAAACTATTAAACTATTACACTCATGAACTAATAGTATATACCATTTCTGAAGTTCATGTTTAAAATGTACGTGAAGAAAAAAAAATGAGAGAAGACAAAGAAAAGTTAGAGGATCTAAATCTACTCGAGTACTCTTGACTAATTCGACAATAACTGAAGTTCATTAGTCCATTTGAGTAAAATATTTGGTTAACTTTCAAACCAACAAGATTATAGACAACATTCATAATGATCATCTTTTCTATAATTTGTTTTTCAACTTATTTTAACTCTTCAGAAAAAGTTGAAACCACTTGATATCAGAATTGACTCATAAACTGAATTAACCGGTTTAATGGACTGGATACTAGGGGTGAAACCAACAACAAAAAAATCAATTTACAAAACCAATTAAATTTAAAATTAATTTCTAGGACTAGAACCATACACACTTACATCCACTAAAACAGCAACAAGAGTTGAGAATCCTAGAATCAGAACTACAGTTTCTAAGGAATGTCCTCAGAAAACACTTGTGTACTTCGATTTCCCTAATGTTTCCTCCTTCCATCTCAACATCATCATAAATCACCTCAGAGGCTTGGAGGCATACAATTTTAAATAAACAAAAACATTAATAAAAAAAACATTATAGAACCAAATTTACATGTTGCAAACAATACTATTTAGAAAACCCCCTAAAAATAAAAATTCACAAATGGGGTACAAGTATAAACACAAGACTTTATACCCACAAAAGATGTAATAAAAATACTAAAGTTACCACCAAAGACCTAACTATAATAAAAACAAAAACCACTTCATTAGTCCATACTATACATCCCAACCATCTTTCCTACTGTCGAATCCCCATTTTCGATCGGCTAAACTTCCATACATCTCCGAAAATTTCATTAAACAATTGCTTCTCAAACCGTAATGCACTTTTGTGTTGCGGCTAATTGCAGCACCGGAAAACTTTGAAGTGTCGATTGCCCAAGCCGGTTTCACATAATCAACTGTCCTTGACGATGAACTTGCATTTGCATACAAGTAATTCAAAAGCACATCTTCACAGTTAAATAACTTGTCCACCACTTCTCTTCCTTTCTTAGCTTCCTTGCTCCAGTACCTCTTGAAAGCTAGTTTTGAATCGATAAAAGCTGCACCAGTGAGAATCATGTTGTAGCCTTTATTTGTTCGGGCGTATTTTTCTCCCCTGTACTTTAACGGGCTTCCGGCAATAAGCCGAGGATAGAATCCAACGATCCGGTCGGGATGTTGACGCCAGACGTTAAAACCTCGCTCGACATCATCACATGTCATCATAATGTCGTCGTCAAGCTCAAGGACAGCTCTAGTTTTTATCAATGGGTCCTCCTTGAATCGGTTATTTAGAGAGTTTTTCTCCTCTACTCTGATCCTGACCGGTACCGCTGAATCTAGATCACTCAGTTCCGGAGGAATTCCCTTGTTCCACACCACAACTATCTCGGACACAGAAGAGCATCTTGAGTAATGTTTTACATACATTTTCAAGTTCCAGAGACGAGCATCGTAGGTCATTGTTAATAACGTGAACTGCGAGTATTTACCTTTCAATGGGTAAGGTTCTTCTGAACCATTACCGCCATAAATATTTTTGAATCCTATGCACATTAATCCAACCCCAACTACGAATATTAAAGTAAGAATAACCCTCCTAGCACAAGCATTATGCTTTATCTTGCCACGGAGAAACGTTGGTACTCTATTCACGCGGGTGCAGAATCGTCTTACTTTTGAAGAGAACGCATTTGGCCTTTCCCAAGACAAGAACGTTGGATTCTTCTTCCCGGAATTATGAATGAACCAATTGAGAGGGACAATACAATTTACGAACCCGAGTAACACACCCAATAGCACGATGAGTAAAGCAGCGACTGCAACAGAAGCACAGCCAACCATGAACCTCCGAATTGAATCTCCAGAAGGAACACGATCCCCATCCATAACACCAATCCAACCACCAGATGGAAGACGTTGCGCATCTAAGTGATGGTATCTATTACCATTCCAAGCATTTCGACTCTTGTTTGACTCAACAAAGCCCAAAGGTACTTCGATTTCTTTATATTCTTCAGCTGTAAGAGTTTCTATCTGAAAAGCACGCACCCGTCTCCCATACGTATCACCACAGTCCTGACCTATACGATAAAGATGTCCTTCATATTTAAATGGCCTGCCTCCGTTGCGAGCTCCTAAGCTCTTGTCAATGTTGTAAATCGGGTTTTTCTTGTGAGGTTTCCAAGGACCGAGAGGTGAATTGCTGTACCAAATCTCCAACTGCCCGTTTTTCTTGGTGCCAAAACCACTATGATCTGAGCCAAAAAGCCAATACTTTCCACCATAGTCGACGATAAAGGAATCAATAAGGGGCTTTTTTATAAGGACCTTTTCCAATTTCCACTGCAATGGAAAGTTAACTGCTTTGTAGAGACGAAGATCACCTCTTCTACTCCCCTCAGGCATCATATATATCTGCGAAGTAACAATTGAAACAATGAAATGAATATTAGAACTACAGCGATTAGTTTGAGAAGTAAAAGTGCAGGTATAGCATCATATTCACAAAACATGCATTATTTTGCCTGGAAACAATACCTGGCCGCCGTGCTCAAATACATAAGGATAAGAGAGATGCCAGTCCTCGTTCAAGGCAATTCCTAGTTGCTGCCATGTTGCTCCCTTATCAGTACTTTTTGAAACTCCAATATCACCTTGCATAGTGATTGAATTCTTTGTTTCGTAGAACAGGTACAAAGTATCTCCCTGGATTGTAATGACGATATTAGTGAATAGTTTGATGCCGATAATTGCTATAAAAAGCAAAATACGTAAAAACTCAAGACACCTCAATAATGTGATATACATTAACAAATTTTCTGTTAATACTTAGCATCACTGGCGACATCTAAAACATAGTCATGCATGTCCTTGTTTGTATACAAGTATAGACAAACATTTATAGGATTTTTTACATAATGCAACCTTTTCATTTGAAAATATATCTATTAAAGTTAGAGTCTAACCAACAAGACAAAATGTCTACGTAGATTAACACTTTTTTTTACAGGACTGTCACCTAGTTTGACATGAGGCTGTTATAGAGATAAACTGCACATAATGCAGAAAATATTTGGTTGCAGTCTTAGTAATGCCAGGAGCTATTGATAAACTGGCTTATCGTAGTGTACCATTTTGAAATTATACTGTTCAAAGAAGAGTAAATTTGCACGAATACTTTGTAAGGAACTATTGTTTTGTTAGATTAGAAGAAGTATCACGGAAACTTCACCCTATTCTTACAATTGAGATCCTAACTCACCAATATTTCACCCTGAAAACAAAACTTAAATATTTTCTCTGCAATGCTGGCGGCATCGTGTATTACGTCACTCTTAGAAAAAATAATTTGATTTTCATGTTACCTTATTAATATTTGTTCCTAAATTTGAAAAAATGTTTCAAAGGAAGTTTCATTTTCTAGTTATCACTTATCAGTTATCACACAAAGTTTATTTGCTTTTTCAGACAAAATATGGTCAGTCCAAAGGAAGAACAATGGATCACGTATAAGTTACTACATGTTCGACCAGAAAGTAAATTTAAGGTAAAAAATTATAAAATATATGCAACAGTTCTAGCCATTCCCTTGTAGTATTACTAGTATCTTTTTCAGCCGGCTTCAGGTTTACTTATATAACACGAACAACCAAGACGTCAACTGTTTCTTTGTATATAGAAAAGAAGTCGGTTATTTATAATAATCAACTAACTCATGGCGCTAAAACTGGGATGGTTTAATAAATAGCCAATTGCACTTAAAAAGATGGAAACTTTCTTCGATAGACAGATGGAGATATCTGAGTGAGTATTAAACATTTAAACCTAAATTTCATGATATTTACCAAACTGATATACTAGCTCCTTAGCAATACAACCAATTGAAGACTTTGCCGTAAGATCTAATCCAAGAATGACATAAAAAGTAATGAACCTACTACCTTGTTTAAGAACAGGACATTGTAGATAAGAACAACATGATATGTCTTACTAACTCCACCTACCATAAATTTTAATCTCATTTCTCAGTATGAAATGTCATGATCAGACAAATTAATCATGAAAAATAATAATTATAACAGAATGTATCATCTTTCACTACGCCGCGTAGCATTCTAATATCAAGCTTTAATTAGTTATGGATTAGTGGTTGTATCCAAACATTGACTTGGCAAAGAAAACAACAATATGTATTATTAAAAAAACGATGATCTTTTGCCGGCCGAAAAGGTACAAAAGGAACAAAAAAGAACATTAAACTAATTCATAGAATCCAAAGCATCAAATATCCCAAGGAACAACACAAAGGGTAACAAGAAAAAATTAATTACCTGAATGAAAAGAAAAGGATCAGCAACAAAATTACTTGGAAAACCAGCATCAGAAACAGAGGCACAAGTCACCACAGGATTCGCAACTGGCCAAGCAGCGCTATCATCGTTCGACACATTCGACTGCACACAATCAAAACACCATCAATTCCATATAACAAACACTAATCCATCCCTAAACCCACATCACAATAACAAATATACCCAATTCAAAACAACCCTCTTTCATCACTTCATCAGCACAAAAGCAACACTCCTATAACACCATAATTCACAGTACACAACAAGGGTATAATAAAAAAATATATTTTTTTTGAAATTTTAATTTTAAAAATGACAACTTTAACAGATAAATCAACAGAATTAAGCATATGAACAACAACACAAGAAAAACACAGAAACCCCAACTAAAAAAACAGTAAAAAAATCAAACACAAACATATAGAGAGATAGAAAAAGAGAAAAAACTTACAAATTCTATGGGTTTAAGAGAAAAAGGTGAATCACCAAAGAAAATCCCAATAGACCAAGAACCCTCATTGTCATCTTGACAAGCAAAAGGTGAAAGAGAAGTATGAACAGAAGGAGAAAACGCAAGCCAACCATAAAAAGTAGCAATGGATCCAAACAAAACGAAACAACCAAAGAAGAAAACAAAACCAGAAGAGAAAAAACGGTTATAATAGTGTTGATTTTCTAATCTCCATCTACACCAACACTTCATACTCATATCACAACAACTATTAGAACCACCACTACTATTAGAACCACCACCACCACTACTACCACCGCCGCCACCGCCGTTAATACCACCTCCGCCGCTAATATGTCCGGAACCCATTTCTTAAAAGGGTTGAAAGAAATGGTTTTTGATCCTAAAACCGCCGTGGCAGCGCCACCGCGTTACAAATCAGTCGCCAGCATTTGACAGTTCATAACACACACAACACAACACAAGACAACACAACCAAAGTTTTTTCCTTTTTTTGTTTTGTTTTGTTTTTTCTCTCTCTAGAATAGACGAAGTTTGACACACGGGATAAAGTCGTAATTTTTAAGAATTAATGTGTGACCCTAACAACATTATATCTTCCTTAACTTGGTGTGTGTCTCTATATATATCGTTTCGGAGCTATCGTTAAATGTTTTGTTTTTTTATTTTTGAGTTAAATATTAATTTTTGACAAAGACTTAAATATTCTATAATTTAATTTAGCATAAAAAAAAAACTATAATTTGAGAAATTATTTTGTACTTGTACAAAATAAACGTGTAGACCAGTACGAGGTTCAATCCCTGCAACTACGGGAGAGATTAATATCACTTAATGCTAGAATTAACACTAAATCAGATTGTATTGATGATGATTAAAAAAAACATGTAGACTAGTAGAATTTGTCCTTAAATTAAGGATTTTTCTTTTTCTGACTAAAAATTAAAAATTTGTCCTATTGTACATAAATTTGTTCATGTTAAAAAGTTTGAAATAGTAAATTTATATTAAAATTTATGTATTTTATAATAAAAGTTTTGATAACAAATTCAAGGGTGTGGTTGAGCGGTTGGAGCTCATCATTCATTAACTAAGGGTCGAGGGTTCGATCATCACCTTGGGCATGGAGCAGCTTTAAATTCTTGGGCCAGCTATCCCACCCATCGAGGTGCCTCCAATCTAGCGAGGGAATAGTCACTACGTTCGACGATGGATATATCCCGATTTCGACAAAAAAAAAAGTTTTGATAACAAGTGTATCCGGTGCACTCTTTAAGCATATATACTACTTAAAGAAATTATTTATTCAAAAAAATTAAACGGCACAATTTTCAATGCGTTGACTTATACATCTTTTTAAAAATTCTGTAAAAACTTACTATTTAAAGAATGTACCAGCTACATTTTTTAGCATTTGCCTTATAATAAATGGATACATTTTAATAAATAATTGTTATTTTTCAATAAAAAAATTAATATTTTATTTGTACATAGATGAGATGACAAAGTCACCAATAAACTCATACACACAAATAGAATAATTAGGGTTCGAAAGAGTAGTTCCAATACGACAACATAATATATTTGCTGCCTCATTCAGCCAAGACTAAATAGAAATTCTGAACATATATAGCATTAATTTATTGGGCGTATACTAAATGAAATAATGTAAGATAAGGCAACAAAAAAAAAAAAAACTAGTAGTAAAATACTACCGCTAGTGCTACAATGAAGTTGAACATGACAACTCTTCAACACGGAAAAAAAAAGATGAGGTGTTCATTCCACGGAATGACGTATTTGACGTACAAATCTATGGTGCAATATTTTTTTTTTTATAGAAGTTAATAAAGGAAAAAAGAAAAACTAAAAAAAAAAACTAAGTATGAGGGAAGAAAGTTTCCATTGCGTCATTCCTAAGAAGTTCACGAAGGTCTTCTGGGGGAGATGGATGATTCAGGAGGTGGGTATCTGATGATGCTCCAAGTTTAGCAAAAAAATCTGCACATTGATTCCCTTCTCTAAGTGTGTGGTGTAGAGCAGCATTGGTTTGGGATAGCAACTCCTTGATGTCCTGGATCAACACAGCATAAATATGATATTTAACTTGTGGACCTTTGATGAGGTTGACACAGAGTAAAGAGTCGGAGTAGCAGACAAGTTCATCGATATTCATGTCTTTGGCCAGCAAGAGGCCCCTGAAGATAGCAGTCAGTTCCGCGAGCAAAATGTCAGATGATCCTTGAATGGAGCCTGAGAAGCCGGCAAGATAATGACCGAAGGTGTTTCTAATAATGCCGCCAAATCCAGCTCGAACAGGAGTACCGAGACAACTTCCGTCCACATTCAGAATGGTACAAGAAAAGTTATTGTTGTTCCACCTGATATGTCTATCTACTAACTCGTCGTTAGAAGTGGGAGAGAAACAGTTTCTTAATGTTTCGACCATAGCTCGAATGTTGAAGGAGAGACTACTTAAGGGTCAAGTCTCATTGTTCAAGCACATCAAATTTCGGTGTCTCCAAGACCACCAGACAGCGGCCGAGAAAGTGAAAGCGTGTGCACCTGTGGTACCCTGCTTGAGCCATTCGTACACATCCTGGTTTGAGAAGAAATCTGGATTGTTGAAACCAATGTGGTTCCAAAGGCAATGAGAGAACTCGCAGTCCCGAATGCAATGAAGAAAAGTTTTATCTTGAAGGCCACATCGAGTGCAGGTGGCTGAAGGACTCATCTTGCGATGATTGAGTAAAGAGAGGGTTGGCGTAAAGTTGTGACAAGCCAACCAAAAGAAGAATTTGATCTTTTCCGGGAGTTGAAGCTTCCATATCCAAGACCAAGTGTGTAGAGGGTTATCAGATGGTATCAGATCCCTCCGAGAGAGTAGCCAATTATAGCCACTTTTAGTATTGTAAGTGCCGTTTTTGTTTTTAGCCCAAATGAGGGCGTCTTCAATAGAGTCGTTAAACATGAAGTTGGTGTTGTTAATGACTTCAGAAATCAACGGAGGGAGCTGGGTGTAGAGACCGCGAGTATGCGGATTCCCTGTGGAAAGCACATCTTTTACCGAGAGTTCCAGATCATGTATATCCACATAGGGGACAAGTGAATCTATCTATGGTGCAATATGAATTCATTTAAATAATTTTAAAAGTGACAAAATATAAATTCCATATTTAACCACTTTTGGTCCTCTTTAAAAAAATACACATCATTCAAAAATATCTAAAAATAAGAGGTTAGAATTTATTTTTTTGACAAAAAAAAAAAAAGAGGATAGATTAAAATTCTAGAAAAAATAAATTGACGGGTTTGTGGCTCCATAAGATCGGAGAATTCAATTATTTTTTTTTGGAAAAATAGTGTTGGAGGTTTCATCAAGTTGTGGATTTTTAGAATCCGGCATGTTTGGACATTTACTCGGGCTCTGGCCAAAAATATTTGTATGTTAATAATTGGTTTAAGTTAAAATTGATATTTTTAGGAGATAATTTAGTGTAAAATTGAAGAAAAAAATTGTTTAAAACTAAAAAAATTCAATACAAAATTGAGAACTTTGTATAAAAATGAAAATTTATTTAGACTTTATAGATTTTTTAATTCCGCCACTGAGTTTGTAAATTAAAGTGTTATGGCGTTGTTCTAGAGAATTATATTTTGCAGGTGAATACTATATACAAAAAATTATCGATTACTATATATTTAAATATGATCAATCAAGAAAGTTGGAGTTAGAACTGTCAAAATGAGCAGTCCATTTTGACGGCTTTACTTGGAGTAAAATGAGGTGATTTAGAATAGTTTTATTCTATTGAAAGTATCAATATTTGTTTAGAGACGATAATCTATTTTGTTTAAGAGGTTGTGAGACTAATGAAACAACCAATCATTTATTTTTTTAATGCGATTTTTTGATACTCTTTTGAGGGCAGTTATAAATTGGTGCTTGTTTTTTTTTTGACGAATCAATTGATGTTTGTTATCATGTTGTTCAATCCGGTAGTAGCTAGCTATTTGTTTTGATGAAGAGTTTGAAAGTGTTTTTTTTGCAATCTATGTGACTTGTTGTTCGCTTATATAGAAAGAACAAAATAACATATTTTTTGCACCAAAATTACTATCTATGATCTTGATTCTTGATAAAATGAAGACCCTTGTTTGATGGTGGTTGAAGAAAAAGAAGAAAAAAAGATTTAGCTATGATTTAAATTTTTGGTGGTTTAATCTATTATCTTGTTTAGGAGTTGGAATAATTTGATTTTAAGGATAATCTATTATCTTGTTTAGGAGTTGAAATGATTTGATTTTAAGGATGTCAACAGGGCAACCTGTTCCCCACCCCGCCCTCTAAACTTCTATCCATCCGCATTGGGGGGGAAATATCTCTTCATCTTCATCCCTATGGATCTCCATTGTATCCATAGAGTTCTACGAAATTAACAAAAATTTTATACTTTTTAATCAAAAGCACAACACTAATATCTTTTTTTTTCTAAAAAAATATGCATTTTTTCTAAAATACATTTTGCATCAATAACAAAAAAATGCAAAAGTCACTTTCTAATTTTTTTTTGTATAAATAAATAAACATTCAAGTGAATTTCTTGCCACCATCCATATTCATAATTTTTATAATGTATTAGTTATTATTTTTTTATAAAAAAACATATAAATTTATATAATTATACATTATATATATAATTGAAATAATATCGTCGGTGTCTAGAAATCCGCTTTGGGAGATGGACTTTCTCCGTTCTCCGCCTTTCTCCATCCATCCCGTTCCTGCGGAAGAAAAAATTCGCAATTTCGGATCTCGTACAGATAATCTTCATGAATAATCAGTTATCAGACGCAAATTGACATCTCTACTTGATTTGGATGTTATGTTTTGTTTGTCATTTATTTTATAATTGTTTTTTTGAGAGCAAATCTTTTGATTCCTTTGTGACTTTGTTTATTCACGATTAGATACATTTTGTAAATGGAATTGTAATTCATTAATACTTTTGGTGGTTTTCATCGATCTTACATATATATGGAGCGTGTCTATTCTTCTAATCTAATTTTTGTTGTTGTTGATTTATGATTTTAATTTAATCAATTTATTTGAACATCACTAATAGTGTCCGTCCCCCTCATGCACAATACATAAATATTCAAATTGCTTTTTTCTTGCACACAAAACTTCAAATTGGTAAACATTATTGAACTGTTGATTTATTTAGTTTGGAAAAACTGAAAGGGTAATGAAAATGATATTTTAAATTTAAAAAAGAAAAGTGACATTTTGAGCAACTAGTTCTTAGCCGTCCTAATTGGAGAGTAGTGTTTGGATCGTAATGAAGGGGTTAAGTACTTTTCAAATTTGAAGGCACAAACAAAGTGAAGTTTGGGTCCACTTGCTTTAGTTGTCCAACAATGGAAATTGAAAGGAAAGAGGGAGATTTTTTTTTTTTGGTTACAAAAGGAAAGAGGGAGAATGTTACAAAGATGTGCATATATAGTAAACAAAAATATTATAAGAATAATGGAATATTTTATACCACCCAAAGACAAACTAAAAAACTTTATACAAGGTGGAGTAGGTAAATAGTAGAAAGTAATGAGGATCTTAACTTGCAAACAATTTATTTATAATTTACATAAATGATTTTTTGATTGAAATAATAATTTTTTATTATTACCATGTTTTTTGTTAACTTAAAAAGAAATTTATTCATTCAAATTAAAAAATATATAAATCATTATAATTTAAGATTGTTAAAAATTAAAAAAAGTGAGTTTGCAAACAATTTTGCAGCACTTAATTAATAACATACAATGACAAAAACAACAACATGAAAGTGCCTACAAATGTGATAAAATAAAAGTAATTGAATGTTCTTACTCTTGAATCTGCAGTGATATCCAAATCTTCATCAAATCTGTAATGAGTTGATGTCAATATGTAAATTTGAATCAACAAATCTCGTACTAAGACGAAAAACCGCAACAAACGCCATATAAAACGAGGAACAAATACAACACCGCATAAAACGATGAACAAACACAACGATGCTCCAAGAGACGAAAATTTAAAACAACGAAGAAGAAAACTTACGGGAATAACCACTTATTTAAATAAAAAGAAAAAAAATGGTGTTAAAGGGGGTAATTTCAGAACAAAAATGACCAAAAACCACACTCTCATAAACAAACGGATGAATAACGAAAAAAATTGCGAGAAGGGATGACGACTAACCCTAAAAGTTGAGATTTTTTTTTAATTAGAGAAAAGCTATTATTACTAAATATAAAGTTTGTGTTGTATTTGATAATGGCTAAGAAAAACTATTGAGGCTATAAAATGAGTTTTTTCATGTTAGAGATATGTGTTAATCTTGTAAATAGACCGAGTTTAAAAAGTCATCTATAATAATGTTGTGTCTTCTAAATTCATAAAAAGATAACGGTGCAATTTGTTGCTTGAATAAGTAGGCGTATTAGAATTCAAACCCTCAATATACATGCAATATCTCATATTAACTTAATTAAGTTCACGGAATAACATATTATAAAATATAAATATGATTGTACTCCCTCTGTCCCAAAATAAGTGTCCTACTTGCCAAAATTGTTTGTCCCAAAATAAGTGTCACATACTGTTTATAACATTGGTTTTTTCTATTTTATCTCTTAAAGCAATCAGTAGGGGAGAGAAAAAAAACACTCAAAGATCTACTTTTTAGTATTCCAATGTCTACTACCAATAAAAAGATAGGGTAATTTAATAAAAATCATATTCTCTCTCTTTTATTTACACACTTTTCTTAAAGTGTGTGATTTGGTCAACTATGACATTTAAAATAGAACGGAGGGAGTAACATTTATTCTATCATAAGTGCACACAAGATAACAAATATGAGTTTTTTTATACATGCCTTGTACTCTAATCTCCAAAATCCACGTTAATCCATACTGTTAATATTATATGATTTCATTCATCAACAATGTTGAATCCGTGGTGGCAGCCATAATTAGGGCAGCTTGGTATGATTCAACATTGGACCCAATAGACGGCTGCTGACCAAGCTTGACTTCCAATCCTTCTGGCCCACTCTCAACTATACATATGACAACGAGAAAATAATTAAAAACCTTGTCTTTGTCCTATGTGATTTTTTGCCTTTAGGAATAAACTAACGAGAGTATCATATCATACTTAGAATATTATGACCCAATGAAATGACTTTTCATTGTTGCCAATATTAGTTTGTTTCAACCAACAAGAGAGACGGCTAACACAATGTTTGAAAACACTTCTTCCGTTTTGTCCTCTGCCTCACTCACTTATTAAAAATAATTTAGAGCGGAGGAAATTTCTTCGAGTAAAATAAATCGGTCATCTCTCATTTGCTTTCTTCTGTTGTAATTTTATCACGCAGTTATAATTTTAATTGTTCTATTTAAATTGTGGTTTTGAATCTAACTTGAATATCTTCTTAATTCGTTTAAGTTTAGAGTGGCTATATAAATTTTAAGATATAAACTTAAGATGTTTCGTTCATGTATGTGGAAAATGTGAGAGTGACTATAAATTTAACATTTAACTTTGTAAAATCGTTTTCTCATGATCAAGTAAATTTTTGCCAAAATTGATTGACAGTTAATTAAGATTTTGTGCAATTAACCTAGGAGAGAAAATTCAATGACCTACCAATAATTTTTCACTACTTTATTTGTTTGAATTAATATTAAAAACTAATATTATATATAATTTAATTACATATGAATAGAAGGTAATTAATATATATAATTTAATTAATATTAAAATAAAAAAAAATAAAAATGAAAATAATAATAATGTTTGAAAGCGTCCTAGTCCTACTCTACTGCACCCAACACCACACATTTCTTGGAAGTTGACTTCTTCTCTCTTTCACTCATGTAGTGTCAACGTCGTCATTACCATATTACATTCAATTGAGATATTCAACTGCCCATGTACATTTCTTCCAATATTATTCGAACAATATTATCTGTTTAATTCACCTACTTCGAAACTTCACAATAAAAGTATATTTGCTTGGTCAATAATGAATATCTTATGAGTGATGTGAAAGAAAAGACTATGAACTCATATCTTATGGCCACTCATTATTTTTTCTTTATCGGTATATATCAGTATATAATTTTTATAGATAATAGTCGTTAGAATATTTCTGTTGGAACAATTTTGTAATGGTGAAGTTTCTTGGAAGAGAAGAAAAGAGTTTTTAGAGAAAAGTAATTTGTGAAAAGTGATTATTGAAGAATGTAAAATTGTTATTCATCCACATGAGGCAAATGATAGTTATATACATGTTGTTTCTTAACAACCAAGCAATTGAATAACTACCTAAGATAAACAAACTCTAATTACCCCATTCACCAACTAACTAACTAACTGTCAAATCACACTAGAAATGACTTATACAATAAGCAAAAAACTGTAACTGAAACAGAAAAGCTTAAACCAGAAAATCACATGAACTAATCATTCTCAGATCAGTCTCAGAGTGCCAAAACATGAATTACACTTTTAACACACAACCTAAATCATGTTTTCTAGCACTTCCATCCCTGTAAGCTCTTTCAATACACCAAACCTTGCTCTTGTCAATGGTTTAGTTAGAATATCTGCAAGTTGAACCTCAGTTTTGCAATATTCCAAATCAAGCTTATCCTTGTTCACTTGGTCTCTCAAGTAAAGAAACCTCCTTTCAATGTGCTTACTTCTGCCATGACTAACTGGATTGTTAGCCAAATCAATTGCTGATTTGTTGTCCACAAGCAGTTTCATCTTAGTTACTTCTATTGCCTTCAATTCAGAGAGCAACATCTCAATCCAATTGGCTTGACAAGCTGCAAATGAAGCTGCAACATACTCAGCTTCACATGATGATAAAGCAACAATCCCTTGCTTCTTGGAACACCATGAGATTGGAGAATTTCCAGCATGAATAGGTAGCCAGCAGTGCTCTTCCTATCATCTACATCACCACTCCAATCTGAGTCACAATACCCATAAGCTTGCAGCTTAACCTTGCTATTTTTCTGATTTGGCAGTAGAATACCATAGCTATCAGTTCCTTTCACATATCTGATCACTCTCTTTGCTGCAGTTAAGTGACTAACTCTTGGTTCAGTCATGAACCTGCTCAGCAGACCAACACTATGACAAATGTCAATCCTTGTGTTGCATAAGTACCTCAATGAACCTATAATCTGCTTATACAGTGTTGAATCAACTAATTCCTCATCTGTACACTTGCTTAACTTCACACCAGTCTCCATGGGAGTGATTGCAGGATTGCAATTGCTCATGTTGAACCTTCTCAGAACGTTCTTAGTGTACCTCTGTTGGTGCAGAAAGATACCTTTGCTTGTCTTCACAAATTCCAAGCCTAAGAAGTAGGATAATTCATCTAAGTCTGACATTTCAAACTCCTTCATAATGTCAATTTTGAACTTATCCAAGCAATCTTTGTTTGATCCAGTGATAAACAAATCATCAACATATAAGCACAAGATTATCAGATCTTCATTTGTGCTTTTCACATAAACACCATGTTCTGATGTGCATTTAGTAAAGCCTAACCTAATTAAGAAATGGTCAATTCTCTTGTTCCATGCCCTTGGAGCTTGTTTTAAGCCATAAAGTGCTTTATTCAGCTTATACACTTTATACTCCTCACCTTTGATTTCAAATCCTGGTGGCTGCTTGACATAGACTTCCTCTTCTAATGGACCATTCAAAAATGCAGATTTCACATCTAATTGATGCATAGCCCAACCTTTGTAAGATGCTATTGCAACAACTAGTCTAATGGTTTCTAACCTTGCAACAGGTGCAAACACCTCATTAAAGTCAAGACCAGGTTTCTGCAGAAAACCTTTTGCTACTAGCCTTGCTTTGTATTTTGCGATTTCACCATTTGGTCTCATATTCAGCTTATAGACCCATTTTACATCAATTGGTTTCTTGTTGACTAACTTGTGCATCAATTGCAAGTATCATTCTTCTCTATAGACTTCAGTTCTTCTTTCATTGCATTCACCCAGTTAACATCATTCAAAGCTTGTTCCAAAGTCACAGGTTCTAGCTCAGCTATCATAGCTTCATTGATCAATTCACCACCTTCTGTTATGGCTTGATCAGTAAACACTTCATAACCAGTTAGCCTAACTGATTGTGTTTTCTCCCTTGTTGACTTCCTCAACTGTTGATTGTTAATTATATTAGGTTCATTCTGCTCCACAGTGATTGGATTCTCCACTTCACTTGGTTCCTCCAGAATGAGTTCAATGTTTGAACTGGTCTCATGCTGCCAATTCCACCCTTTAGTTTCATCAAACTTAACATCTCTGCTGATGATCACTTTGTTCTCATTTGGTGCATACAATCTATATGCTCCAGTAGAGTGATAGCCCAATAGGATCATTTGTTGACTCCTATCATCAAGTTTCTTCCTTACTTGCTCAGGTACATGTTTGAAACACAGTGAGCCAAACACTTTGAAATGACTAACACTAGGCTTCTGACCAGTCCATGCTTCATGTGGAGTTACATTGTGTAACTTCTTTGTTGGACTTCTATTGATTATGTGCACTGCAGTAGAAACAGCTTCTCCCCAAAACTTATGAGGCATGTTCTTACATTTAAGCATACTTCTAGCCATATTCAATATGCTTCTATTCTTTCTTTCAGCTACACCATTGTGCTGAGGTGTGTATGGAGCAGTGATCTCATGCTAAATACCTTCATCTTCACAGAATTTTTCAAATTCTAATGAAGTGTATTCACCACCACCATCTGTTCTCAGTTTCTTAATACTCAGTCCACTTTGTTTCTCTACAAGTGACTTAAACTTCTTGAACACTGTGAATACTTCACTATTCTTCTCAATCAAATACAACCACAAGTGTCTTGTGAATTCATCTATGAAAGTTAGAAAGTAACCATTACCTTCAATGGTTTTTACTCCAAATGGACCACACACATCTGAGCAAATTCTTTCCAATTTCTCCTTTGACTTCATTGGCAAGTCTTTCTTGAATGAATTCCTAGCTTGCTTTGCTGAGCAACACTCTTCACACACTTCTGTTGGTGCTTTGATCTGAGGTAACCCTTTCACCATGTTCATTGAATTTAGCAAGTTGAGACTTCTAAAATTCAAATGACCATATCTCTGGTGCCATAACCAATTGTCATCAAATGTTGCAGCAAAACATTGATGATCAATCACATTGATCTCAATTTTGAAAGTTCTGCTATTGGTTAGTGGAGCTTTTAGGATCAATCTTCCATTTGAGTCATAAACCTTCAATTCTCTATTCACCATAGCCATAGAGTAATTCTTCTCAAGTAATTGACCAAGACTGATCAAGTTACTTGTCATTGTAGGGACATATAACACATCATTGATGACTGATTCATGACCATCCTTTCTCTTCACAAGAACAGTTCCCATGCCTTCAGAAACTACACGACTGTTATCTGCAAATTTGATATTCCTCCTCACTGAGCTATCAAGTTTCAAGAACCACTTCTTGTTGTCAGTCATGTGATTACTGCAACCTGTGTCTAAATACCACAAGTTAGACTTGTCCACTTCAGTCCTAGTGACAGCCATTAGCAGTGAATCATCTGAGTCACCATCATCATTTGCAAAATGTGCTTCTTCCTTGTCTTTCTTGTCACTTCTACACTCTCTTGCATAGTGACCAAGCTTCTAACAATTGTAGCATTGAATGTCCCTTTTATCTTTTCTTTTGAAAGTCTTCTTTCCCTGACCACTATTCTTGCTTGATTCTGCAACTTGTGTTTTAGAATCACTCTCAGATTGATCTGACTACTTCTTTTTCCATTTTTCTTTCCCTTTGATCACTTTCTTGTGAATCTTTGCTTGCAATGCTTGTTCAGGACCTTTCTCTCTTTCTGAACTTCTTTGCTTCAGCCTCATCTCATGAGCTTCTAATGAAGCTTGTAACTCTTCCAGCTTCATTTCTTGCAAGTCTTTTGATTCTTCTATGTTACTGATCTTGTAGTCATACTTGTCTGTTAATGATCTCAATATCTTCTCTACCTTCTTGAGATCATCCAGAGCTTCACCACAAGTCTTCATCTTATTGGTTAACTGAACCAATCTTGAGAAGTAATCTGCAACAGATTCACCTTCTTCCATGTGTAGCATCTCAAATTCTTTTCTCAGAGTCTGCAATTTGACCCTCTTCAGCTTCTCATCACCACCATAGATCTTCTTCAAAGTGTCCCAAGCATCTTTGGCAGTTTCTTGTTCAATGATCTTCTCAAATATGTTTGGGTCAACACATTGATGGATCAAGAAAAGAGCTTTGCCATCTTTCTTGGAGTGTTCCTTGTGTACCAGCTTCTCTGCTTCTGTAGCATTGGTTGGAAGAGCTGCTAAGCCTTCATTCACAATTTCAACAACATCTTAAAATCTGAAGATCACCTTCATCTGTGCGCACCACCGATCGTAGTTTTCTCCTTTGAAAACTGGTAGATTTGCTGGAAATTGGCTTGAAGTTGTACTCCCTCCATTGGTGCTCGTACTCGCCATTGTTGTTCAAAGAACCAAGCTCTGTTATACCACTTTGTTGGAACAATTTTGTAATGGTGAAGTTTCTTGGAAGAGAAGAAGAGAGTTTTTAGAGAAAAGCAATTTGTGAAAAGTGATTATTGAAGAATGTAAAATTGTTATTCATCCACATGGGGCAAATGATAGTTATATACTTGTTGTTTCTTAACAACCAAGCAATTGAATAACTACCTAAGACAAACAAACTCTAACTACCCCATTCACCAACTAACTAACTAACTGTCAAATCACACTAGAAATGACTTATACAATAAGCAAAAAACTGTAACTGAAACAGAAAAGCTTAAACCAGAAAATCACATCAACTGATCATTCTCAGATCAGTCTCAGAGTGCCAAAACATGAATTACACTTTTAACAATTTCTACTTTCGTTCCTTTTTACTCGTCGTTTTAGAAAAAAAAAAGATCAAAATAAGAGAGTGTATTTTTGCACCTAAATTTCCTATCATGCCCTTTTTTAAATCTACATCATATTTTTAATCCATCAATAAATTCATACCTTTTCACAAACATTATCTATTGTCAAAAAAATTGTAACAAACTTTATTTAAAAACAAACAAACTTTGTATACAATAAAAAGATTATATTGTTTCAACAAAAATATATTATACAAAATTTAGTCAATAAAATAAAATAGAAAGGAGGGTATAATAGGCAAAATATAACATAAATAATCAAAACGACAAGTAAAATAGAACAAATATTTTTTTTCTAAAACGACAAGTAAAAAGGAACAGAGGTAGTAATACAATTGTTAATTATTTTTTTTCTTTACAAAGACTTGAATCCTGAATTTTCTACTCTTTTACTTTTAGCTCAACCAGTTGACCAGTTGAGCTATCTATTCTCCCCTTTTTATCGGTATATGATTGAATTAAAGCGAATAATTAAATTTATACAAATAACATACTGATCATTTAGACCATTATCAATCGTTATCCCATTCAACACCATTTAACATCAATTTTTTCAACTCACAATACTCTACATAAAATTTTCTTCCACTTAATAATTCAACACTCATTCAACTTTTATCTTCTCTGAAACATTATACCCCACCACTTTTATTTTGTATTCTTATTTAAATTTATATTTTTGTTTTTATGATTACATAAAATTACAATTATCGATTAAAATTAAATTAAAATAATAAATACTCCTACTTAACTATTTATTTGTTGGGATTTTGATAATTGTTGGGATTACAAGAATAGAAAATGATAAAGTGTAGGACAAACGGTGTCGTCTAAATTGCACGACTAGGTTAATTACTTTCACATTTGATGGGTTACACTTTATCACTTATCTCACTAGAGAACACATTGTTCTGGGTTGAGGGTGTCGTGCAAACTCGTGCATAGATAAAAAAAAATAATCACAAATTTTGGTAAAAAAATAAAAAAAATTAATTTGTAATGAAATAATTGAGTTCAAAGATTGATAACTCAAAAATCCGTACAACCAATCAACATCCGCCACGCGTCCCCCCAATTCTCTCTCTCTCTCTCTCTATATATATATATATATATATATATATATATATATATATATATCTCCCCGCATTAGTTGACAGCTGACGTGCCCTGTCGACGTGTGTAGCGCACGCACTCTAGCGCGCGAATGAAACGCGGACACCCGTCCCCGATTTCAACTTCAACACTTCTCTCATCCACATCATTCAACACCATACTTCAACATATTCATTAAACACCTTTTCAATTTTCAACATTCAACATATCCATTGTACATGGTCTTAGGTGAATTTAAATTCTGAGTGAAATAATTCTTTATTAAACTTTATTTTCTCTAAATTTAGCTATGAGTTCTTATTCGGGCAGTGGTTCAAGCAATTCCAACGTATGCTATGAGTTGTTTTCTGATTCCAAATAGTATCTGTGACAAGATTGAGGCAGCCGGTTTTGGTGGGGAGGAGATGCAGGGCATAGGAAAATTCATTGGAAGAATAAAGCTACTCTTTTTCAACCTAAGCTACTCTATTAGGATTTGGGAAGACAACTGCCTACCTTACCAAAATGGGTATAAAATCCTAACTCATAATACTGTGAGTCCTAATAATATCTTGGTTAGGGACCTTTTGATAGGGCAACCGAAGACGACTTGGAACAAAATTCTGATAGAGAAAAGTTTTTTTACCTATAGATAGTTATGAAATTCAGCAGCTACCTCTTATTCATGAAGATTACGTGGATGTTTTCTAAGCATGGAAATAGTAATAGATTAGCCCAATTAAGTTTACATGAACCCATCGTATTTGGATAGAAGAAGTTTCAAATGAAGTTGTATATATCTTGTTGTAAAGGACCTTTCTCATTAATTCAAATTAATTTTTCAACAAAATAAAAGATCTATAAAAGAAAACAAAATAGAAAATACAAAAAAGATAATAAAAGTAAAATAAAAAGAGAAGGTATGTTTTGTGTGAGGGATATAAATCCCTAATGTTGCACATATAGGCTGAGAGTTGCGGCCGCATCAAATATAGAAATTGAAAGAATTGTAATTTCAAATTGAGTGTTGTTAGTTACAATAGTATTCGGTAAAACGTATAGTTTTCTCCTTTGTCAGATTCAAACTCTGGACCTTCAGCGGCTCCTTAACCCTTAGCTCAACTGGTCAGCTTAACCAATTGAGCTACACATCCCCTCAGATGTGCTCTGTTGTTAATTTCACTATAATTGTTAGTGATTTTTTTATTTTTGAGCATGTCAATTCCATAGTAGGAAGACATTGATCGCACTCTTATTATTTATTTTGATTTGATCAGATGCGACACAAGAATGATACCTCAAAGAAAGAGCAACCAAAAACAAAAGTATTAAGGCATAATTGAAGACTAATGGACATTATAAGTGAATTATCAGATGTTATATTGGTAAATATAATATCGTTTATATCGACGTATCAAGCTGTCCAAACAAGTATCTTGTCGAAAAGATGGAAAAACGTGTGGAAACAACTCCCTAATCTAGTAGCAACAAGTACTCAGTTTAGCAACCCCAACAAATTTAGTTGTTTTCTGAATAATTTCTTAACCCACCGTGACCATTCCAACTCCTTCCATAGTATAGTTGTCGATCATGACCGTTTTATTTCCATTCAAATATTGGACACACTCTTTAAATATGTCATATCATATAACGTGGAGAAACTTACAATTAATTCTAGAGGTGATAGGTATCGGCATCGTTCCAAAAGTTTCGATATTTCCAATATCATGTGTTCATGTCGTTCTATAAAGTATCTTAATCTGACATTTGGATTAATAAAAGGGAGAGTAATAATTTCACATACTTTAGATTTCACTGAGTTGATACATTGTTGTCTAAGAAAAGTTACATTCTCATCAAATGACTACGATAGTTGTCTTGATCCGTTTTCAAACTGTAAGAAGTTAACCACTTTGATCATCGATTGTTGTAGTCTAGTTCGAAAAACAACGTTGTTTGTGTTGAATGAAAAACTTTCCAAATTGATCATACGATTTGGTATTGATGTTACCCCAGACCTTCAAATTCAAATGTGCACTCCAAATCTGAAATCATTTACTTTAGCTGGCTGTCTTGATACTATAAATCGTACTTATCCACTCTTTGAGCACGACCTTGAATTTCTTGAAAAAGTAAATCTTGAACTTCGGTTCTCCTATATTTCTCAGGAGATTGCTGAGACATTGATGAGTTGGCTAAAAAAATTCAGCAATGTATACTCTATTACACTTGCTTCTCCAACTGTTAAGGTACACAATTATTTTGCTATATATTAACTTGTGATATTGAAGTCTTTTACTCTTGTGTATATTTTTTATATAACTATTACTACTAAATTATTCTAAGTTACTACTATATTATTAAGGGTTAAGTATCTTTTAATAACTATTACACTCAATAACACTTGGATGAGATGATAAAGGATCTCTTACGGCTTAACCAAAGGTCATGAGATTAAAATTAACTTTGGAAATGCAGCAGTGTTAAATTCAGTGTTAAATTCTATTAATTTTTTTTTTCTTGAGAGAGCTTTGCCCCACCCTTTGTGGTCCTTCTCAGCTCGAGGGATTTATCTCTACAATTACGACATGTTTTCAATATAATGTACACATTCCAAACCTTTGCTAATGAATTTGTTTGAATTTTTTTTATATCTAGGTTCTTTCATTCATTCCTAATTTCTTCAATATTATTGAAGATATTTGCTTTATAAATATGGAGTCAGTGGTCGTGAAAATTGACCGTCATCGACCTTCATTTTCAAAGAAATTATTGCAATCCTTAATGAAGAAGGGTGGATGCAATGAAGCTATTACTATTTCTTCAGGTTATACATTTTCTCCATTGTCTCTTAACCATTGCTTCTATTATTACACACATATGATATCATTTTTCTAAGCAATATAATTACTACACACATTTTATTTTTTATATATGCTGGTTGATTGTTATATTTTCTTTTATTACTGTTGAATATGTTGTTGAAGTTTGTTTGAAGTCCGATTGCTTAGCTTCTAGGTGTTGAGTGTATAAATATATGTGAGGATAACCTCACCCTTTAAGCTAGCTTTTAAGGCTGAGATCCTATTATATTTAACATGGTATAAGAGCCGGATTAGAGATTAATGTGAGCGTATTTTGTTGTGTTGTTGGAGTTTGTTTAAAGTCTTATATTGCTTAGATTCCCGGACTGTTGGATGTATAAATATGTGAGAGCAACCTCGCCTTTTGAGTTAGCTTGTGGAGCTGAGATCCGATCATATTTAACAATTATATATTATGTTATGTTAATATACTTGCTTTGCAAATTTTTATTATAATTCCACTAATTAATACTTGCTTTGCATTTTTTTGTTGTTGTTTTATTTTTTCATAGAAACGCCATTGTACTATGATGAGGGGGGTTTAGAATAGAAGACAAAACGCTGGCATGTGAGACTGCACCAACCATTTGTATTATGATGTACGCATTGAGCTAATATCAACCATTCATTTATACTACATATATGATGAAGACTACTTGAATGGTGAGGATATGTGTTGGACCATCCATTCGTCGGAGAAGTAGTATTCTAAAGGGTCTTATAAGTGCTTTGATATGCATTTTACGACATCTAAAGGGTCTTATAAGTGCTTTGATTGTTGAAAACTCTTTAGTAGTTTTGCCTATTACTATTGGAATTATTTAGACTATCTTTAAATGAATTTTTTAGAATATTGAATTTATTAATAAATGATTGAATTTGAGTGGTGGTTAATGAGTTTTATTTATAGACAAATCCTTTAGTAAAATTTAATCAAGTTCAAATTTGATGGAATAATTTTTGATGGAATAAAATCATATTTTTTTTAAGACCGGAAAGACTAACACACAAAAATCTTGAATTTATTTAGCGATACTGATATTCTTATTTTATGATTTGGTTATTTAAAATTGTTCAGTACTTTTACTATGACTAATGAATGGAGGAGTCTAATGAAGTCATAGCCGTTCAAAATAAAAAAAAAATTTAACAAAAAAAAAAAGAAAACTAGAAGACCCTACCATTTCATTCTATTGACCAATAGACCATATATAATACTGTACTATTCTACATCAAATAAAAAATGAATAATAAATGAATAATAAATCATATTAATTTTCAATTGTGTCTATTTCTTTCATAAATGAATAATAAATGGAGGGAATTTAGAAGACCCTACCATTGCATTGACCAATAGACCATATTATATTACTATTCTAAATAAAATAAAATAAAAAACCAACACGCAACTTAATAAGAGACAATTTAAATAAGAAAATCATAAACAAGAGTATTCCAACAGTAACTCTTCCAAAAAAAAAATGGAGAAGTCCCAACATGGAGAAGAGAATGAAGAACACAAGCTTTCTGTCTATAAGGATGGTTCTATTTGTGGCTATGATTCCCTTCACCATCTTCTCAAGGATAATCTCAAACCACATCTTTTTAAGGTCACTCTACTCTTAGACTCAAATTCAAACTCACTTATTCATTTTTTTGACATGCTGAATTCATCATTCTTAGCTTGTTTATTACTTTCAAGTGAAATTTTGTGTAGTGAAGTGAAGTTTAGTGACTCTCTTCAAAATGATATTTTGTACGTGCTATTTTCACACACTAATTTGATATTTAAGTTTTGGCTTTTGACAAGAAATTATATAGTTAGCACAATTTATTAAGTGGTTGATGAATATAACAAGGTGTCGCATATGAGATGGTCATATATCAGACATATTATTTTTGGTACATCGAAAAGATCATATATGAGACATATAATTACGATTATGAATGTTATTGACTATAATTTTTTTTTAGATGGTCATATATGAGACATATCTAGTGAAAATGGATGAGAATGTTGATTCAATACCTATGGTTCAACAATATCTTAGCTTATTTAATGGATGAGATGAAAAAAATAGCAAAGCAACATTTGTTGATGAATGGTGGAGTGGGTGGGAGAAAAAGATAGGCATATATTTAAAATGAAAGTTTTAATTCTAACCACTTATTTTAATCCAAAAATCAATAATTTTTCCTTTCATTCTAAAAGCTGATAATTAGCCCTCTCACTTTCACACAAGATGGGACTAATTATGTTCATATATTATTCATGATACTCATTACTATTAATCCAAGCACATTATGCATTTGTAGTATAGTGACTCTATATTTGTATTTGCAGTAGCATATGAACATTTGGATGATTTAATCCATCTTTTGGTTAATATATGATTTAATCACATATTTTCTGATGGCTGCTATGTGAGTACCATTTTGCAGGAAGTTAATCGTTTGCTTACTGGGCTTAATTGTGGAAAAGCACTTGAAACCATTGCTCTACCAGAATCTGCTACAACTCTCTCTATTAAACATGATTTTGATCTTCAGGTATGAATACAATTCACTTTTTTCCAAAGGATATCATAAGATGTAAAGGTACGCTCGATTAAATTGGTTGCGTCGCTTCCTTAAACTGACGGACAGAGTATATACTGGATTTCTTGACAAAGTATATTGATTGAACAAGATGGCACAACATATTTTTTTTTTCAGTGGCATTGAAACTTATCTATTAGTTAAGCTATAATTTTTGCCTGGTCTCATGATTTTATGTTTACTTTTTTTCAGGCTTTCAGCTTTCGTGCTGATAAAGAAGTATTGAGGGAACCACGAGTTGTGAGGGTTGGTTTGATTCAAAACTCTATTGTCCTCCCAACAACCGCTCATTTCGCGGACCAAAAACAGGCCATCTTTGAGAAAGTAAAGCCGATTATTGATGCTGCCGGTTCATCAGGGGTTAACATATTATGTTTACATGTAGGTTACATGCATATGAATATTTCTCAGAAAATATTTGGTGTTTGTTTTAATATGATTCAATTGTAGGAACTATGGATGATGCCATTTGGCTTCTGTACTCGCGAGAAGAGGTGGTGTGAATTTGCTGAACCTGTGGATGGGGAATCGACTATATTTTTGCGAAGCTTTGCGTTGAAGTATAACATGGTGATTATAAGTCCGATTCTTGAGAGGGATATGAACCACGGAGAGGTTATTTGGAACACCGCCGTTGTAATTGGGAATCACGGTAATATCATTGGAATACACAGGAAGGTAAATTTCTTAAACTTTCTACTTCCGCTTCTAGCCCATCTTTTAGTTATCTAACGAATGCACAACATTTGACAGAACCATGTAACCAGAGTCGGCGCCTTCAACGAGAGCACATATTATATGGAAGGAAATACAGGTCACCCTGTATTTGAAACAGCGTTTGGAAAGATCGCAGTTAATATATGTTATGGTAGGCACATACCTTTAAATTGTTTAGCGTTTGGCTTGAATGGCGCGGAGATTGTTTTCAACCCTTGTGCCACAGTTGGTGAACTCACCGAAGCAATGTGGCCAGTTGAGGTTAGTTTTTCATATATATTGATGGAAGACATGTTCTATTTTCAACTGATCATTGTTTTTCTTGTGCTTAGATTTATTTATTTTTGTAGGCACGATATGGTGCAATCGCAAATAGTTACTATGTTGCTTCCATCAACCGCGTTGGGACTGAGATATTCCCTACTTCATTTACTTCTGGTGATGGCAAACCAGCACATTCAGATTTGGGATATTTTTATGGATCAAGTTATATTTCAGCACCAGACGCATCATGCACACCATGTTTATCGCGTAACAGGGATGGCTTATTAATATCAGACATGGATCTTAACTTGTGCAGACAGTTAAAAGACAAGTGGTGTTTCAGAATGACTGCACGATATGAGATGTATGCGGAAAAACTTGCTCAATATTTGAAACCAGATTTTCAGCCTCAAATCATCCGGGATCCCTTACTTCATAAGGGATCCTTATGATTTATTTATGATCCCTCTATCTCAAATTGAATCCCGTCAGTCAAAATGCTCCCTCCATCTCAAAGTTCTGCTACGAGGTGTCACAATAAATATTTTGACAATTTCTGTACTGCAATTAAAGACCCAACAAATATAATGTATCCTTCTTATTTAAATCTTCCTTGTATCACATAATTTCTAAATATGAAAATCCCCAAATCATGAAATTACAAAACTCAAATCACTTCTTCATTTCTAAATAGTATCATTTAACGCAACGCCTCAATGTTTTAAATAGAGCTACTTTTTGGTTACATGAGCTACTTGATAGACAATACATTTTGACTCACTTGCATTATTAAATTTTTGTTTTGAAGAAACTAAGTTAGTCTACTTAAATTGATAATGAAGAGAATCGAACATGATACCTCGAGGAAGAACACATTCCCAGGTCTCAAACTAAAACTGCCAGACCAACTCAAGTGGATTCTTGCATGATTAAATTTGAGGACGGAATTGGCTATTTTGAAAATTTGTGGTCCCAAATTTCTTGATGTTCATATTTTCTGTACTCAATTTAGATGTTTACTCTTTCAAAATGAGAAAAAAGACATACACACTCAATTGATACACATCAAGAGAATTTGAGAACCCGTTGTTTTTGTTTACACAATAATGATAATGATTAGGTTAACATATGCAAACTCAAATCTATTTTCTTGGTCAAGTTTACAAACTCAATTCAGTTCTACTAATCCATCAATTTATGGATTAAGTGAACTAGGTTATAATGACATGATTTTGTGACCAACAACATTTTTATATAACATCCTAACTTTGAAAGCGTAATGTCCAAATAGTATACCTTTAGACGGCAAAAAATTACTCCCTCCATCTAAATATAAATATCACAATTTTTTTTTGGTAAGATATAACTATCATAATTTCATTTTGTGCACTATAACTTACTCTGACTATAATGTTTTATTAACCTTAAAAATAAATATTATCATATAAGATATTATTCGATTTTTCTGTAGAATATTTTCAAAATATCAACATTTTATAATTTTTAATAAAATAATTAAAAATATTAATTGTCACAGTGCATGCGACACATATTTGACATGCATGAATATTGTTTTTTTTGGAGATATAGATCAAAAATAATTTTGGGTGGGGGGTGGTGATGGTGGTGAGAACAGTCCCAAAAATTTCTCTACCAACCACCTCAATATTCTTTTTCTCTTCTCTAACTACCGTTTTTGTCTGTAGGATTTTTAAGTAAAATTCGGAATGTATATCCCGAACTAAGCAAAATGAAGGAGTATGAACACTAATTCGGAATCTAGAATCCGAACTATAGTTCGAGATCTACGTCTCGAAGTTTGTGCAGAGTTTTGGAAGGTGTTGGTACCACTTTGGGTTCTAAATTTCGAAGTGGTGCCTATACCACCAAAACTCCGCACAAACTTCATGTGGGTATATGTACCAATTTAGAATCTAGAACCCGAAATGGTACCTATACCTCCCAAAACTCTGCACAAACTTCGGAATCTAGATCATAGATTCTTAATTGATGAGCAATTTGAGGGGGGGGGGGGGGGGGGGGTCTAGGACGGTTATAGAGAATCATGGGGAGCGATTTAGAAATTTTCAACAATCCCCCCTTATATTTTTATGTAAGCTAGCTCATGAAAGTTAGCCAAGTCATTTGTTTAGTTTTTGACGCAAGATGGCCCATTTGTATTTTTCCTTCAAAATTTTTTTGTCTGCTTTCTTGATTCTTTTCTCGCACGTCAACTATTAATCTATTAGTAAACGATTCTTCACTCAATTTTGGTTATACTATTCATTTGTCAAATCTTAACATTAACAGAGTCTTGAAATCGCTTTACTTGAATATCAGTTCTTGATCATTGTAAGAAGTGATAATCATTCTTGACCATTACCTAATTCGTGAAATTTTCCTAAGTACAAGGTATGCGTTTATTTCGATGAATTCCTTCAAGCGTTGATCGTGTAATTTAGGTTAGATTTTTTTGAATTTATTGATTCATTTCATACAACACGTTTTTATAGAGTTTTTATGATTAAAAGCTAATTAAGGTTGGAAATCGTTTATTGGTGATTTCAGAAGCCATATTAACTATTTCGAATCATATCTTTCGAGCTCTATCAAATATTTTTTTGGCGAATAATTATATGCCTTAAGTATGTTCTGGGTTTTTGGATATGATTTGCTCAATGTAGTTTTTGTTCAAATTAACATCGATATGCACCTGTGTAATCTAAATAAATATAAGGGATAAATCGTTCAGAAACACAAGTATTTTAAAAGATTGTTTTAGGTGTAAAATCTTAAACTAAAATATTTTAGATAGACTTAATTCACCATTTAGGCCCAAACATCAAGATTGTACAATTTTTGTCCTCAAAATTTTTATGACACAATTTTATAGTACAAAGAGATCCCTTGATTTTTTTTACACTCCTTTGTTCTCTATGTACAATGATCGTAATTTATTTTTTATTTTTTATTTTCCACCTCTAGTTTATAGGGGAAGGAGACTCTTGTAGTCTAAAATTCGGGACGAGTTCTAGAATCAAGTGGTTCCAATCTCTCCCAAACGTATTGCAGGAGATCGAACAATGATTCTCCATGCCAAATCCAACATCAATCATCATTGGACCAACTAACGTTTAATTAGTGATTGTAAAACTTTATTCCATAGTGTTTAGATATCTAACTAATCTATAGTATTGTTATTGTGCATAATCATTAATTCATGGTCTAAATGTAGATGAAGTTTTTTTCACAATCACAATAATTGAGTGTCAGCATGAATTTAGATTCTCTGCTGTAAAAATTACACATAATATTCTGTTTATTGGATCTCAACCATCAATTTTAGATAAGATGATTCTAATTATAAATTCAGTTTTATACTGTAAAACAATCACAACCGCCAATTTTAAATTAGACAGCTTAGATCTGTTACTGAGTCATGTAATAATTGCATGAAAAATCCTAATCCCTCTTAATATGGATAGAAGGGGGGAATATGGGACCCGTTTGTTGCATAAAAAATAATATGCAACTAACTGTATAACTTATTCTTTTATATTGTTTCAATTGTATATATGTCTCATTTTAAGTAAATCCCTATCCATATACACCCTCTTTGCCAAATCTAGTGAAGTTTGTTAGTTTTTTTGGAAAGGTAGTAAAGTTTGTTAATTAGAACTAACATTATATTGTAAGACTCTATATAAGTAGTGCAGTATATCAGTATATGTGTAATGTGAAGCCAATTTAGTTTTAACACATTCAATAAATGTATGTGTCCCACAAACTTATTATTGAAATTTGTTGTCACATTTCATGTCAAAATTTCTTTTTTTTTGACTAATATTTTGATCAATCCATCTACGCATTAATGATATGAAAAATAGAGAATTACTAATATGTATAAGCTTTATCATGTTAAAATGAAATATAGTGTAATGCATATTTTTTATTATTTTAAAATCACTTGAGAGAAATTTATTAAAACTAACAATTGAAATTTTATTTTGATCAGATGAAGCTGAGGAGCGATATTGAAAAAACAGAACAAGACACAAAGATTTTAAGGCGAAGTCCAAGAAGAATTGATAAGATAAGTGCATTACCAAATTGTATATTGTTATATATATTGACATTCTTGTCAACACAAGAAGTTGTGAAAACAAGTGTGTTGTCTAAAAGATGGAAGAATCTATGGAAGTATCTTCCAAATCTGATAACAAACTATGTCCAATTTCGATCATGTACCGGTTTCAGAAGTTTTGTGAACAACTTCTTAAGTCATCGTGATCGCTCCAGTGCGTTACACAGAGTATTTGTCGATTACGACGGCTTTCTTTCCTTTCAAATCATGACGAAGCTTTTCAAATATGGCATTTCACATGATGTGGAGAAAATTACAATCAATGCTTTTGGTGCCGGTTATTACGGTCGAAATATCAAGATTTCCAATATCCTGCATTCATGTCGGTCTATAAAATACCTGAACCTTTCATTTCGATCAAAAAGAGGAGAAATAATATTTTCAAACACTTTAGACCTCCCTGAGCTGACATATTGTCGTCTCAAAAGAGTTTCATTAATTTCATCAAATGATGAAAATAGTTGTGTCGACCTATTTTCAAACTGTAAGAAACTGGTCACTTTATTTATTAATTGTGTCAGTCTAATTGGAAAAAATATATTATTTGTATCAAATGATCATCTTTCCAAATTGATCATAAGATTTGAGAAATGTTATGTCTTTAATTACAAATTTCAAATGCATACTCCAAATTTGAAGTCATTTGCTTTTGCCGGTAGTCTTGGTGTTATAAATTGCACTCGTGAACTATTTGAATTTGATCATGATCTCAAATTTCTCCAACTACTAAGGTACGCAATAATTTTTCTATGCAAACTTTATTGTTTTTGGGGTGAAATATGGGTTAATAGGCTTTTATAGTTTTACTCCTTAAGCGAATTTTGATTTATTCCTTTAAAATAATTTTTTATTATGTGAAGATTTCATTATTTATCCTCATTATGTTGACTTTTTGCTTACCTGACGCGGTAGTAGATTTTTGTCTGTCACGTCAACAAAATGTCAACATAGAAGTTAAATGATGGATCTTCACACTGCAGATATGTAATTCAAAAAAATTACTGAATAAATCAAAATTCGTTAACTTTACAAGGGATAAGAACCCATTAACCCTTATTATATATAGCTTTTCACCTTAATTGCATACAGGGTATCCCCATAATTTTGATAACTTGAGTTGTATATGGAACAAAAATAGATTGTCTCCTGTACTTTTTATTCAGCCATCCGCGCTGCTATTTATTCAACGACTGATAATAAAAATGACAATTTTAAAGAGAGAGAAAGAACATAAATGAATGATTGAGATGATAGTAGTACGAACAACATGAGAGGATAAGTGGGCGTGCACCTATGATCTTTGCTGGTTAATTTGTTTGAATCATTTATACTTCTATTGACTAGGTTATCTCATTCATTCCTAATTATCCAAACATCGAACATGTTCGCTTTGATAATATGGAGTCATTGATCATAAAAATGGACCCTTTTGCACCTTCATATTCTTGGGAAATATTGCGATTCTTAACTAAAAAGAACCGCCCATGCTGCAAAATTATTCCTACTTTTAAAGGTACATAATACATATATACTTTTATTCTTTTTCACTACTCTCACCATTGTTTTTCTCTTATATATATTAAACATATTATTACAGATAAGTTTGAATAATAATAATAATAATAATAAATTCATGATATTTAATTTATCTAATGATTTACATTGAGGTTTATATCTAGGATTACATTGTCTTAAAATAGATTATGTTTTTGTTAATAGTTGCATTTTAAATATTTATAATTTTATTTATTGATTAAATTAGTTTATTTCTCCGTTAGTTATGTATTCATTTCATTCTTCACTCATTCAACATTTGATAATAACATTTTGCATTTTATTTGTTGTTCGCTGACAGTTCCATTGTACTACTATGGAGGATATAAAGTTGAAGATGATGAAACATAAGAATTGTTTTGTTGAGTTTAGAGATCTTTAATTTGTTCCATTGTACTATGGAGGATATCAAATCTTATTTGTTGTTCGCTAGTTTGTTTGAGGATTTTGCAAATGTCATTATTGTACAATGGTATTGATTGTGAAGGGTAAATCTCTCGTCAAAGAGAATTTTGTTGTTTATGATGAATTGAACTTGAGACTTTCAACCAATGAATATCTATATATGTTATATTTTCTTTTGATGGAATATTTTTCTCTAAATATTTTTGAAAATTTGATTATATAGTAGTATTGGTTTGGTTGATTTCATATTAAAATTCATAATCCCTTCTGTTTTTCACAAAATATATTTTATGAAAAATACTTTATCTTTTTTGGTGAACTTATAGAAAATAACTTGTGCATATATTTTTGATTCACTATGACAATGAATATACTTTATTTTTTCAATTACAAATTGCAAAATCATGTTTGAATATTAAAATTTTATTGTTCAATGTTTTTTTGTGTATATTCTTGAAATATGTGTAAAGTGTAAGAAAAAAATAGAAGATATACATATATGCTTGTTAGACAATATGTAATGAGCTTTTGGTTGTGATTGGGCTTTGGGCTTAGTAATAGATTAGTCATTTATGTTTTATTATATATTCTTAAGACAATCCTTTTGTATTCACGCTTTTTATTATTGTAATGGAAAACCCTAGTTTCCTATTCTCTTGTTATAGTCTCAATTCTTAACATGGTATCAAAGAGCTCGGTTTGATCTTGGGATCTATCGTAAAGTGGTGCATCAGTTTGGAGCAACAATTTGGTCCGATTGAAAGTTGTGTGACTTATCTATTGAGACGACGGCTGTTGATTTGTTGGAAGGTTGGTGGTCGTGTTGATACACTGGTACGTTGCTATTTTGATGCTCTTGTGGTTTGTTGTGCTTTGTTGCTATATTGGTAGGTTGACTTTTATTAGTTGGTTCGTTAGTATTGCATTGGATACTTATTCAAAGACATCTCATGTACTTGGCTACCTTCATGTTTGGTTAAAATTTCAATTGAGTACAACAACTGAAAATTGGGAGAATTATTGCTATTGCTTTTTTATGGTGGTTGATATATTTGGTTGGTGCTTATCTTTATGTTGGGTTCGTTTCTTTAGTTTGGTTCATTTGGTTTTCTTTTTTGTTTCTTGTTCGACAAACTCTCAATGCTAGATGTTATTGCATTGTGAGTTTGAGGGGAGATGTTAGACAATATGTAATGAGCTTTTGGTTGTGATTGGGCTTTGGGCTTAGTAATAGTTTAGTCATTTATGTTTTATTATATATTCTTAAGACAATCCTTTTGTATTCACGCTTTTTATTATTGTAATGGAAAACCCTAGTTTCCTATTCTCTTGTTATAGTCTCAATTCTTAACAATGCTAACTTCTACCGTGGGTCAAAGTTAGCAATGCATGACTCACATGTCTTCGCGCATCCCAGCTATTCATATGCCCCCACATGCGCCATTCCTTATATTTACATGTGGGTCATACTTGCTAACTTCGATCTACATATATAGTCAAAGTTAGCAGCTCCCAAATATAAATATATATGTTATAGGAATACATTGTCATTTTTTTTTATATTCAAATATAAATTTTTTATATAAAAATAGAGATAAATTTTAAATCGAAAATTAAATCTATTGTATACATCCAATATTAAGTCATTTTTTAAAAATAACTTATAATTATGGTTAAAGCATGTTTTTCTTTCAAAATCTTAAATTAGATCATGTTTTGTTAATACTTGATCAGCAAATAATTATAATGACTTAATTCGTTAGTTTAATTAGCTACTCCATTATGTGTTGATTTAATTCATATATGTGGTTTTTTTTGTTAAAAAAAAAATTCATATATGTGATCTTACCCTTTTGCATTATATTTGTTGTTCCCCAACAATTGATCCAATGGCACTATACGGATTACGGAGGGTTACATAGTGAAGTTGAATCGTATGAGCAAGACTTGGGCAGTGCCACAAATATTATGAAGAAGGCTAATGTATTATTCAAGTAGTTGAATTTTATCTTGGAGCAGCTTTGCACATCTTAATAAATTCTTGTTTATCAAAAATTGAAGCTAAGACATTGTACTAGTAGTTTGCTTATTCAAGCAAGTACAATTTTAAATGTAAAAGGTTATAGCCTGTACATACATATATACATATAGTTTTTTGTAAAGCGCGCCTGTATACATTTAATTTGAATCTCTAACTAGTATCAAGTTTTGTCAAAAAAAAAAAAACTAGTATCAAGTACTTGAACAACATCCTTAATTAACAATTAAAGTTTTATTTTGATCAAATGTGGTTGAAGAGCAATATTGAAAAGAA
Source organism: Trifolium dubium (assembly GCA_951804385.1). Lineage (NCBI taxonomy): Eukaryota > Viridiplantae > Streptophyta > Magnoliopsida > Fabales > Fabaceae > Trifolium > Trifolium dubium. Next base: position 51,515,429 of record OX638064.1, read on the forward strand.
AGAACAAGACACAAATTTTTAAGGCGCGGTCCAAAAAGATTAAGATAAGACATAAGTGCTTTACCAAATTGTATATTGATAAAAATGGCTTATATAATAATGGTTAATGAATGTTTTTCTTTTAAAATCTTAAAATAGATTATGTTTTGTTAATACTTAGCTTGATCAGTAAATAGTTATATAACAACTTAATTCAATTCATTAGTTTAACTATACTCCATATTGATTTCATTCATTCAACATTTCATTCATTCATGATTTTGTCCTACTAGTATCCAGACCCGTGCGATGCACGGGTAAAAACGCATCTATAAAATCAACCGTTTATAAAAATTATTTTAGTATAATCACATCTTAAACGTAAATGTGAAAATATTGACATTAAAATATATTTTTAAACTGAGAGATCCTAATGCACTTATTAATATATGAAATTTATATTTTAATAGAGTGTTGATAGTAATTCTTTGACATATTTAAGGCTATATTTTAATATTTTAACACATATTAATATATGAGTTTTATTGCTATGTGTAATGATTTTTACGCGTGTATCTAATCAAATCAAATCACACTTTTGTGTCACTTTTATAAATAAGTTCATAAAATATCTTAACAAAATATTACATGGTATAGTTTAATTGGATGCATGTGTCAAAAAAACAATTTATGTGTATATAAATTAAATGCTTACTATTTATTTGAATTAAAAATTAATAACAAAAAAGAGGATATATATGAACATATAATAATTATGGATATTTTAGTTTTTTTAACAAAACATGGAGGATCCCTCAACCTTTGTTCTTAGCATTTCAAACTTTCAACAAATCATTATGAGTGATTTTGTTTTGAAAAAAATTAGAGATTTATTTTAGAAATTTCTAAAAATGTAAAGCTATTTTATCTTTATTTACTATCATAAGAATTTACTTTTTAAAATTTGAAGCTCCTACACTTAGATTCTTAAAATGATAAAAGTGATTTTTTTTAAAAAAAAATTCTTAAAATGAAATCCTAATCAAACCCGATATTCTATTATAATTTCAATAAAAATGGTGTGGTTCTCATATGCTTATGAGAAGTATCAGATACTGAACTCCTATAAATTCTTATATACATGGATTTCATATGCAATAGTATCATTTCTCGCTGTTCTTTTTAATACTTGTAGATTCATTTCTTACACCATATTTTGTTCCTTTTAACTAAATTCATTAATGAAATCACTTGGAGTCTTGAAAAGCTTATGGTTGTTTCGAAATAGAAAGTTCAGAGGTGTCAACCCATGCTACAAAAAAAACAAAACAAATCAAAGAATTATAATGCACACATAGTATTTGGTATATTAGATTGACACATAAAGGATTTAATATAATTATATTTATATGATTGATGCGTAAGAACTTTTTTACTTTTATACACAAATAATATACCATTAGATCACTACTAGAAAAAGTTGAAATACCGACGGAATTTAGAGACAAAATTAATTTTGTCTCTATTAGAGACGGAATTAGAGACAGAAAAAAGTGTTTAGAGACAAAAATTAAAATATATGTACTAGTGACGAATTTTAGAGACAAAAAGATCTGTTTCAAAAATATTTCGTCTCTAAATCGGTCTCTCGTTAATTAATTTTATAATTTATAAATAAAAAAGTAATTGGAGACAGATGTTAGAGACAAATTTTTATCGTGACTAATAACTTTCGTCTCTGTATCCGTCTCTAATTAGTCAACTTGTTATTAAAGTAGTCAAACATCTGTTAGAGACGAATTTTATTCGTCTCTGAAATAATCTGTCTCTAAAATTCATCTCTAAACGAAATTACATCAAAAATTCCTCCCATCAAATTTTTTTCCGCCAAACCACATATGAAATAACGAAGGAATTTAGAGACATAATTTGTTTCCTCTCTAATAAAGACGAAATTAGAGAGGGAAAAAAGTAGTTAGAGACCAAAATTAAAATATATGAATTAGTCACGGATGTAAGAGATGGAAATTCTATCTCAACAAAATTTCGTCTCTAAATCCGTCTCTACTTTATTATTTTTATAATTATACTTGAAAAACAATAGTTGTAGACCAAAATTAGAGACAAATTTTTATCATGTCTAATAATTTTTGTCTCGTTATTTGTTTCTAATTAGTCAATTTGATATTGAAATAGTCAAATATTTGTCAGATACGGAATTTATTCGTCTCTAAATTAATCTATCTCTAAACTCTATCTCTAAACAAAATAACATTGAAGATTCATCCCTCCAAAAATTTTCCTCCAAATTTTTTATTGTCAGGCCAAAATTTTAATCTAATGATATATTGTTTTTTTAATGTTAAATAACACATTTTCCTTGAGTCACAAGTAAGACTTTACTCCCCATTTGATTCATGAGATATACATCCGTACATCCGATACTAATATAGTTTATAGTAGTAGTTTGTAAAATTTAATCTTTAGTTGAACAATTTAACTTTTAATTTCATGTTATCAATAAACTATTAAAAATTAATATTAAATATTACTCCCTCCGTCCCATTATATAAGCACTTTCTTACTAAAAGTCTAATCCCAAAATATAAGCCCCTTTACAATTTAAAGGTACATTTATTACTTTTTTACTTACACATACCTCTAATTATTACTACTAAGTAATAAATGTACCTTTAAATTGTAAAGGGGCTTATATTTTGGACTAGACTTTTTGTAAGAAAATGTTTATATAATGGGAAGGAGGGAGTATTAAATTAATTACATTTTAATGTTTTTGTGTAAAAAAATAACTAATTTATTTATTATGTTTGGTCTTTTAACTAACCCATACTTTATTGATCCTTCACGATTCTTCCCTTTACCAATTACCAGTGCTGGATGAAGAACGCGACGCTACAAGCTATAAAGCAACCAGAACAGAACAATAGAATAGTCCTTCAAGTTTTAAGGGACATGCAAAGCAAACAAATGTATCTGATTTCAGAAAAAAAAAATAAACTTCATGATTTAGTGCACCCCAAATAAGTTTTTATGAAGAAAAAAGAAACAATCTGGTTGGAAGTGTGTTAGAAATTTGAGAGTGCACTTAACAATCTAGTTGTGGTGCACTAAGCAATATGGGGTATTAAGCATGACTTATGCACCATAACTTTTGCCCTTATCTTCCTATCGTACCTTTATTTATTTATTTTGGAATATATATCCTAATTTTTTTTTTTTGTAGTGATATCCTAATTAAAACCACAAAAAAATTGTAACAAAATTTATTTAAAAAAAACAAACAAACTTTGTTACAAAAAAAGTAGGAAGTAGATATAATAGGCAAAATATAACCTAAATTACCAAAACGATAAATAATTAAAAATGATTTTTTTTAAAACGATAAATAAAAAGGAACGAAGGGAGTAGTTGATATATTCAAGGGGAAAAAAGATTCAATTTTTTTAAGCAAGTGAACGAAGATTTTCGTGATAACTGAAAAGTGAACAATAATTAATTTGTGTCAATTAAGATATAAAATATTCACCCAAAAGAAAAAAAAATTATTTTATTAGAAAAAATAATGATTATTTCAAAAAGATGTGTTGTGCCTATCAAAAAAATAAAAAGATGGGTTGCTTTTTTAAAAAAAAAAAAAAAAGAGGTGCGATATGTATGACCCGCTATTTTATATTCTCTCTATTCGTTTTTATTTGTTGTTTTGATAATTTAAGATTATCTTTTGTCTATTATATCTTCTTTTCTAAAAAAAATTTAATGACTGAACTTTTTTTTTTTGACGCAGTGACTGAACTTTATATAATATTTTTATTGTATTTATTTTTTGGTATGGTGAAAAAAAAATTGAAATTTATTGTTGGATTAAAATTAAAGTATAATATATTTCAAAAAAAAAATTAAAGTATAATAGAAAGGTAAGATGCAAAAATACACTTTTTTAATTTGGTGTTACTATTCTAAAACTTCTCCATACCCAAAAAAAAAAAAACTATTCTAAAACTTCTAAACGACAAATAAAATAAATCGGAGGGATAACTAGTTAGAAACTAAAAAAAGAGAGAACAAATAATATTCATAGTTGGTGGGAGAACCCTTTGTTGTATTTGGGTATATGATTTTTATTGTATTCTGACTTTGATGTACACATTGTTGACCTTTCTTAGCACACCTTGTGCTAGAGGTAAACTACTCTTGATATATATATATATATATATATATATATATATATATATATATATATATATATATATAAATTTCGTTAGTTCGACATTAAGCTTTGATCGTGCAGCTGATTGTAGCATCTCTAAAATCAATATTTTCGAGAAGTCTTTTTAAGGTAAGGATTTATATTCCGGTACAATTATATACATCATGAAATCATAGTTTAGGATAGTGGTATAGTTCTTTTCAAACATTAGTTAAAAATTGTTGCGCAAATAAAATTAATAATTAAAAATATACTTTTATCTTATTATTTTATGTCATGTAATGTGAATATGTTTGTTTAATATTTGTGTGCCATCTTTAATTGTTGAGTTTGTGAAAGTGATAATTTGTGAGTATTTTTAATACTTGTTGACCGTATGCTTTCTTCTAATTCAAATGTATGATTATAGTTTTATTTGATGATGTGTTTAATGAGCATATCATGGCATATAATTATTGTGATAGGTGTCAAATGAGGTGATTTATCTTATTGTGCCAATGAGACGATTTATCCCACATGATAATGGTTTAGTTGCATATTAGACATTGTGTCGTAAAAGTATGATTTTTATAGTTATTAATTTATTGTGTTAATTGATTTTATATTTTATGTGGTGAGTGTTTTTCTATTCTTCTTATTTTATACTTCTATGTTCTATGTCCCTTTTTATTACATATTTGAATTAGGATCTCAAGCTACTGCTATTAAAGAATCTTTGAAATTTTCGCCTTCAATTTCTACAGGTACGGTCAAATAAAGTTGTTATTATGGAGGCTAAGATTGAAGCATTAACCGCTGAACTTGAGCAAAAGAATCTTGAACAAGAAACATTAAAACAAAAAATGGAGTATTGGGAGCGATTTTTTGGAATGTTTGTGCCTAATATTAATCAAAACTCTCCGGTTTAACTTGAAATAGAACGTGACAGTGAAAATAATGAGATGAGTGATGAAATTTAGCTTTAGTTACTTTCTTTTATAAATTTTGGTTAAATCATTTCAATTTATTTGTGTGTTAGAACCCGCTAAGTTTGATATTGATACTTAGTATGAATGACATACATTTTTATGTAAATGTATCAAATTTAATGTCAATCGATATTTAATTTTCTCACATTATAGAATTATATGAATTACATTTAGTAAATAAAAAATAATATTTAAAAATAATGATTTATTAGAGACGATAAAATGTGTTTTGTCTCGAGACAGAATTTTTTAGACTAAATTATTTGAATTTAGAGACGGATAATTCTGTCTCAAATAAAGACGAAAATTTGTGCTTAGAGACGGAAAATTAGAGAAAGAATTATTTGAATTCAGAGACGGATAGACGGAAAATTAGAGACAAAATTATTTAAATTCAGAGACGGATAATTTTGTCTCCAACAGAGACAAAATTTTATGCTTAGAGACGGAAAATTAGAGACAAAATTATTTGAATTCAGAGACGGAGAATTATGTCTCTGATAGAGACAAACTTTTATGCTTAGAGACGGCATTTTAGAGACAGAATTCTTTGAATTCAAAGACGGATAATTATGTCTTCAACAGAGACAAATTTTTTGCTTAGAGACGGAATTTTAGAGACAGAATTATTTGAATTCAGAGACGGATTATTCTGTCTCCAATAGAGACGAATTTATTGTGTTTTAAATTCAACATTTAGAGACAAATATATAAAATCCGTCTCTGAATCAGAGACAGAAATTTTTTGTCTCCAATCAGAGACGGAATATAAAATCCGTCTCTAATGGCTTAGAGACGAGGAAACTAACGACTAAGTCAAATCCGTCTCTAATTCTGTCTCTAACGTGCTTAGTGACGGAATATTTGCCTTTTAGAGACAAATTTTGGCCGTCGGTATTTAAGATTTTTTTAGTAGTGTATGTTTGCTAAAGGTGCCCGTTTGGTAGTAGACATGACTCAAAATTGTTTATCGACTTAACAGGCGTCTTCATAGTGTCGTTAGATGCTGAAGAAAGAAAAAATAATATAATTGTCAATAATTGAAATTTGAGTACCTAATTAATTTCATATTTTGTATTGTTGCTATTTTAGCATATGAATAAATGAAATTTAATCTTTTATGTTAAAAAATCTTTGTCATTTGTCCTAAATGCAATACATTCTCAAATGCGCTATTTGATATTCATATTTACTTTTACCTGTCTATTTTATATTTTAGTTACTATCACTACTAAAAAAAGTCTAAATACCGACGGAATTTAGAGACGAAATTTATTTCATCTCTATTAGAGGCGGAATTAGAGACAAAAAAAAGTGTTTAGAGACAAAAATTAAAATATATGCACCAGTGACAGATTTTAGAGAGAAAAATCTGTCTCAAAAATATTCTGTCTCTAAATCTGTCTCTAACTATTTAGATTTTTAATTTATAAATAAAAAAGTAATTGGAGACAGATGTTAGAGACGGATTTTTTTCGTGTCTAATAGTTTTCGTCTCTGTATTCGTCTCTAAAAAGTCAATTTGTTATTAAAGTAGTTAATCATCTTCCAGAGACGAAATGTATTCGTCTCTGAATTAATTTGTCTCTAAAATCCATCTCTAAATAAAATAACATCGAAGATTCATCTCACCAACAAATTTGCCAAATTTTTTATGGTCTGCCAAAAAAAAATTTCCGCCAAGTTTTTTAATGTTCGCCAACAAATTTCCCGCCAAATTTTTTATTGTCCACCAAAAAATTTCCCGCCAAATTTTTCGTTGTCTGTCCAAAATTTTAAACAAAACAATAAATTTTATTTTTTATATTACTTTTTTGAATGTTACAAAACACATTTTCCTTGAGTCATAACTAGGACGGTCACTGCAAACAATCAAGAAATCAGCGGCGGTTTTTTTGGCCAAACAAATTGCCGCTAAATGTCAATCGACCCAGAAAGAGGTGTCGCTCATTCAGTAGTGGTTATAGGAAACCGTTGGAATACCTACTTCTAGCATCGCAATTTCATGGAACAGTGATGTTAGCATTTAAACTTGTGTTATGTTTTTTTTGGTAGAAATATATTTTTTCTTTTATAAAAAACAAATAAAAGTTATTTTTCCTAAAAAGATTTATATAAGTTTAGGATTAAATAAAAGTTTACTTAAAAAACTATAACAAATGAATTATGCACCCATTTAATTTGTATGACAATTCACAACCCGCATCAATGAAAAAAGAATATACAGATGGAATCAGAGAACTGAGAGAAAAAAGAAGAAGCAGTGAGAGTATGTGCAGAAAAAGAAAGTCAAGTTGTTAACCTTGACCCGCATGATCAATGTTAACATTCCCCTATATATATACATAGGGGAATGTATCAAATGAGAAAGGACATTCTTATATGAGAGTGAGAGGAAGAAATATAAACCATTTAACTAAAATAAAAGGTTAAGATTAAAAGTGAATCACATATTCCTTTTTTTTTTTTTTAAATTGTAGATTTATTTTGTAACAAAAAAATCTCTTTTGAGTCAAAAAAAAAACTCTTTTTTTGAAAAAAATTGTAGATTAAAAAATATCTTCATCAAAAGCTAGCTGCACACGTATTAGACCCCAAAAGTATCAAAACAACTAAACATAAGTTAATTATTTTGCTCCAATATATCATGCAACAAGAAGAAGAAACCACTAAAATGCTTATAATTACAATGTCCAGCACACATGAACTAAATTGCTTATTACCAGAATGCACCTTATTCTATACATGTATACACCCACCACCACACAAAAGCATCAATACATTGAAATAAAAAATAGAAACAGGGTTATCATTGGGTGGGAAAAAAAACTAACCGAACTGCGAAATTAAACCAAAACGCATACAAAAAAAAATAAGGGTTTATTTAATCAAAAAATTGAATTGTAATCAAACAAAAAACATATTAAATTGTATAAAAAAAAAATATTGAATTGAACATGTTATAATCTCATCCGTTAATTTATATCTAAAGGTTTATATTTCTTCCTCTCACTCTCATATAAGAATGCCCTTTCTCACTTGATGCATTCCCTATATATATTAAATATTTATATTAAAAACATTATTGACCTTTAATTGAATTATAAACTTAAATATAATTTTTGTCAAAAAAAACTTAAATATACTTTGACAAAAAAAAACTTAAATATAAATATGTGTAAAAAAAAAATTAAATATAAATAAAAAATACGGAAGTAATATATATATTTGAAAAACTAAAGTTTCTTTTTTTGTTGACAAAACTAAAGTTTGTTTTTAAAAACAACGTTGATTTATATTCAATTTAAAAAAATATTTGGTTACATAAATTGATTCTTTAGTCTTTATCAAAAAAATAAAATAATGGTTCTTTAGTAAAAAAAAAAGTTTTATGAAGAGTTAATAATTGGAAGAGATCTCCCGTCGAGGTGCCTCCAATCTAGCGAGAGATTAGTCACTGCGTTTGGCGGTGGATACCCCGGTCAAGACCAAAAAATATAATAATTGGAAGAGAACAAATATATTTTTTTTTGAACAAGATTTTTGTTTGAAGATATATATTTAAAATTAAGTATTTCAAAGAAGTAATTTTTTGAAGATTGATTTTTTATTTTACTTTAAGTATTTCAAACAAATATATTCCTTTAAAGTTTTTTTTTGGAAGCAGAAATTGTTTTTGGAAAAGCTTTGTCTTTTTTAAAAATAAATCTTTAGAAAAGATCTAATGAAAAATTTGGTGCTAACAAACTTTTTTTTTTTTTGACAAAGGGTGCTAACAAACTCTATCAAATTGAAGCTAATTTTTTATGGAAGACTTGAATATTATCTTATAGCCTATTTTACTATAAATAGAGACTCAAGTCCAACAACAATACTCACCCAAAAATATTGTGAAAGTTTAAGAGTTCTTAGAGTTTTTATGAGTTTTGTTTGTTTTTGTTCAATGTTCATTGTATGTTTTTTCTAGTGTGTAATTTTGATAGAACTTTAATTGTATGTTTTTTGGAAGGTTTGTATATTAATCAAAACTCTCCGATTCAACTTGAAAGAGAAGGTGACAATGAAAATGATGAGAAGGGTGATGAAGTTTAGCTTTAGTTACTTTCTTTTATGTATTTTTGTTAAGTTATTTAAATTTATTTATGTGTTCGACAACTTTAAGCTTGATATTGATACTTTGTAAATATGACTTACATTTTATGTTAATGTTTCAAATTTAGTGTTTATTGAAATTTGATTTTATCATATTGTAGAATTATATTAATTACATGGTGCGAGTAGCGGCAAAGAATAACAAAGTGAGGCAAGAATTTTTGTTGATTTGGCATACTACAATTTGGTCGATTTAGAAGATGCGTAATGGAGATTTTTGTGAATGAAGTAATCAATGTCGGTGTTTTTGGTAGATGATATTAAAGTGCTTAGTTAGAAGTGGAGCCTTGCTAGATTAAAGTTGCCGCCGTGTTTGTTTTACGAATGGTGTTGGAATCCTGGAGATTACTTAGTTAGATAGTTTTTTATTTGATCCCCTGTGTGTTGTAGTTTGGGTGATGGTGCTGTTTTTTGTTTTTTTTCGATCTTGGAGCAGGTTTATTTGTTTTGTGCGCTGGAGTTATGACTTATGTACCAGAGGGCAGAGACTATGTTTTGAGTGGGTTACGGTAGATGTTGTGGTGTTCTTTTTTATGTTAGTGGCTTTTAGTTTTTCTTTGGCCCTTGTGTCTTGTATATCTTGTAATTGAGTTAGTTTAATAAAATTTTGTAAATAAAAATTAATATTTGAAAAAATTGTATAAGCATTTAATTGTTAAATAGACAAAAATAACGACTAATAAGAGATGAAAAATGTGTTTTATGAAACAAAATTTTATGATTAGAAACAAAATTATTTGAATTTAGAGATGGATAATTTTGTCTCCGATAGAGACAAACTTTTATGCTTAGAGACGGAAATATGTGAATTCAGAGACGGATAATTTTGTCTCCGACAGAGACAAATTTTTTTGCTTAGAGACAGAATTTTAGAGACCGAATTATTTGAATTCAGAGACGGATAAGTCTGTCTCCAATAGAGACGAATTTATTTGCTTAGAGACGGAATTTTAGAGACAGAATTATTTAAATTTAGAGACGGATAATTCTGTCTCCAATAGAGACGGATTTGTTGTGTTTTGAATTCTACATTTAGAGACAGATATATAAAATTCGTCTCTGAATTAGAGACGGATAAATTCTGTCTCCAATCAGAGACGGAACATAAAATTCGTCTCTAATGGCTTAGAGACGAGGAAGTTAACGACCAAATCAAATCCGTCTCTAATTCTGTCTCTAACATGGTTAGTGACGGAATATTTGCCTTTTAGAGACAAATTATGGCCGTCGGTATTTAAGATTTTTCTAGTAGTGTATTTCGGTTTTTTTCTTGGCAATGTACTATTGTGACGAAATCAATCCATATTTTCAATACCTACACAACAAAACACTATTAGATAAAAACTACATAAATCAAATGAATCTACATAAAAACTATAAACTCCTTTCTATTTTGTACATATTTCACACTCATACCATTTGTTATTTCTGCCAACGGTGGATGTTAGTAATAGAACCGGATGCAACACTGTTGTTTAAAATAGAAATTGGCCCCGAGGTGTCAACCAATGCTGCAAAGAGAACTAAACAAATCAGCGCAGTACAATGTACATAAACACTTTTTAGTTATATACACAAAGAATATATACCATTAGATACACAAAGTTATAATTGTACTCCACCATATTTAAAATTTAAATAGTAATATTTTAAAATAAATAATAAGAAAAAAAAAGTAATCATAAAATATGCAACAACAACTTACATTTGAATCCATGAGAACCATCTCCATTAAAAAATGAAATTTATCTTTTGCCATATTTTCACATAATGGTGGTTAGGTACCATGGAAAAATATGTTTTTTTAGACACAAAGGTAAAATTTGAGAAATAAAAGTGTGTTTAAAATGTTGTATAATTTGCAATGACTAAGAAGTATTTATATAGTATAGAAAATAGTTTCACATTATATGGCATAATATACACCATTAATTTTATGGAATAAATGAAATACACGTAATGATATTTTATGGCATACATTATTATGTAACATATTTTTAATTTGTAACTACCATATTTTCACATTTGTAACGTATGCCAAATAGAACTGTATTTATGGCTAAAGAATATTGGCATAAAAATGCCTTCAATTCACATTAGTTTTTTTAACCATTTTGTACAAAAAATATTGACATATACTTTAATATATATATATATATATATATATATATATATATATATATATATATATTGACACAATTTATTTATTTACTTAATTATTTCTTTATTCAAAAATATGTTGATTTTTAATACAAAAACAATATGTTGATTTTATTAAACACTACTAAAAAAAGTCTAAATACCGACGGAATTTAGAGACGAAATTTATTTCATCTCTATTAGAGGCGGAATTAGAGACAAAAAAAAGTGTTTAGAGACAAAAATTAAAATATATGCACCAGTGACAGATTTTAGAGAGAAAAATCTGTCTCAAAAATATTCTGTCTCTAAATCTGTCTCTAACTATTTAGATTTTTAATTTATAAATAAAAAAGTAATTGGAGACAGATGTTAGAGACGGATTTTTTTCGTGTCTAATAGTTTTCGTCTCTGTATTCGTCTCTAAAAAGTCAATTTGTTATTAAAGTAGTTAATCATCTTCCAGAGACGAAATGTATTCGTCTCTGAATTAATTTGTCTCTAAAATCCATCTCTAAATAAAATAACATCGAAGATTCATCTCACCAACAAATTTGCCAAATTTTTTATGGTCTGCCAAAAAAAAATTTCCGCCAAGTTTTTTAATGTTCGCCAACAAATTTCCCGCCAAATTTTTTATTGTCCACCAAAAAATTTCCCGCCAAATTTTTCGTTGTCTGTCCAAAATTTTAAACAAAACAATAAATTTTATTTTTTATATTACTTTTTTGAATGTTACAAAACACATTTTCCTTGAGTCATAACTAGGACGGTCACTGCAAACAATCAAGAAATCAGCGGCGGTTTTTTTGGCCAAACAAATTGCCGCTAAATGTCAATCGACCCAGAAAGAGGTGTCGCTCATTCAGTAGTGGTTATAGGAAACCGTTGGAATACCTACTTCTAGCATCGCAATTTCATGGAACAGTGATGTTAGCATTTAAACTTGTGTTATGTTTTTTTTGGTAGAAATATATTTTTTCTTTTATAAAAAACAAATAAAAGTTATTTTTCCTAAAAAGATTTATATAAGTTTAGGATTAAATAAAAGTTTACTTAAAAAACTATAACAAATGAATTATGCACCCATTTAATTTGTATGACAATTCACAACCCGCATCAATGAAAAAAGAATATACAGATGGAATCAGAGAACTGAGAGAAAAAAGAAGAAGCAGTGAGAGTATGTGCAGAAAAAGAAAGTCAAGTTGTTAACCTTGACCCGCATGATCAATGTTAACATTCCCCTATATATATACATAGGGGAATGTATCAAATGAGAAAGGACATTCTTATATGAGAGTGAGAGGAAGAAATATAAACCATTTAACTAAAATAAAAGGTTAAGATTAAAAGTGAATCACATATTCCTTTTTTTTTTTTTTAAATTGTAGATTTATTTTGTAACAAAAAAATCTCTTTTGAGTCAAAAAAAAAACTCTTTTTTTGAAAAAAATTGTAGATTAAAAAATATCTTCATCAAAAGCTAGCTGCACACGTATTAGACCCCAAAAGTATCAAAACAACTAAACATAAGTTAATTATTTTGCTCCAATATATCATGCAACAAGAAGAAGAAACCACTAAAATGCTTATAATTACAATGTCCAGCACACATGAACTAAATTGCTTATTACCAGAATGCACCTTATTCTATACATGTATACACCCACCACCACACAAAAGCATCAATACATTGAAATAAAAAATAGAAACAGGGTTATCATTGGGTGGGAAAAAAAACTAACCGAACTGCGAAATTAAACCAAAACGCATACAAAAAAAAATAAGGGTTTATTTAATCAAAAAATTGAATTGTAATCAAACAAAAAACATATTAAATTGTATAAAAAAAAAATATTGAATTGAACATGTTATAATCTCATCCGTTAATTTATATCTAAAGGTTTATATTTCTTCCTCTCACTCTCATATAAGAATGCCCTTTCTCACTTGATGCATTCCCTATATATATTAAATATTTATATTAAAAACATTATTGACCTTTAATTGAATTATAAACTTAAATATAATTTTTGTCAAAAAAAACTTAAATATACTTTGACAAAAAAAAACTTAAATATAAATATGTGTAAAAAAAAAATTAAATATAAATAAAAAATACGGAAGTAATATATATATTTGAAAAACTAAAGTTTCTTTTTTTGTTGACAAAACTAAAGTTTGTTTTTAAAAACAACGTTGATTTATATTCAATTTAAAAAAATATTTGGTTACATAAATTGATTCTTTAGTCTTTATCAAAAAAATAAAATAATGGTTCTTTAGTAAAAAAAAAAGTTTTATGAAGAGTTAATAATTGGAAGAGATCTCCCGTCGAGGTGCCTCCAATCTAGCGAGAGATTAGTCACTGCGTTTGGCGGTGGATACCCCGGTCAAGACCAAAAAATATAATAATTGGAAGAGAACAAATATATTTTTTTTTGAACAAGATTTTTGTTTGAAGATATATATTTAAAATTAAGTATTTCAAAGAAGTAATTTTTTGAAGATTGATTTTTTATTTTACTTTAAGTATTTCAAACAAATATATTCCTTTAAAGTTTTTTTTTGGAAGCAGAAATTGTTTTTGGAAAAGCTTTGTCTTTTTTAAAAATAAATCTTTAGAAAAGATCTAATGAAAAATTTGGTGCTAACAAACTTTTTTTTTTTTTGACAAAGGGTGCTAACAAACTCTATCAAATTGAAGCTAATTTTTTATGGAAGACTTGAATATTATCTTATAGCCTATTTTACTATAAATAGAGACTCAAGTCCAACAACAATACTCACCCAAAAATATTGTGAAAGTTTAAGAGTTCTTAGAGTTTTTATGAGTTTTGTTTGTTTTTGTTCAATGTTCATTGTATGTTTTTTCTAGTGTGTAATTTTGATAGAACTTTAATTGTATGTTTTTTGGAAGGTTTGTATATTAATCAAAACTCTCCGATTCAACTTGAAAGAGAAGGTGACAATGAAAATGATGAGAAGGGTGATGAAGTTTAGCTTTAGTTACTTTCTTTTATGTATTTTTGTTAAGTTATTTAAATTTATTTATGTGTTCGACAACTTTAAGCTTGATATTGATACTTTGTAAATATGACTTACATTTTATGTTAATGTTTCAAATTTAGTGTTTATTGAAATTTGATTTTATCATATTGTAGAATTATATTAATTACATGGTGCGAGTAGCGGCAAAGAATAACAAAGTGAGGCAAGAATTTTTGTTGATTTGGCATACTACAATTTGGTCGATTTAGAAGATGCGTAATGGAGATTTTTGTGAATGAAGTAATCAATGTCGGTGTTTTTGGTAGATGATATTAAAGTGCTTAGTTAGAAGTGGAGCCTTGCTAGATTAAAGTTGCCGCCGTGTTTGTTTTACGAATGGTGTTGGAATCCTGGAGATTACTTAGTTAGATAGTTTTTTATTTGATCCCCTGTGTGTTGTAGTTTGGGTGATGGTGCTGTTTTTTGTTTTTTTTCGATCTTGGAGCAGGTTTATTTGTTTTGTGCGCTGGAGTTATGACTTATGTACCAGAGGGCAGAGACTATGTTTTGAGTGGGTTACGGTAGATGTTGTGGTGTTCTTTTTTATGTTAGTGGCTTTTAGTTTTTCTTTGGCCCTTGTGTCTTGTATATCTTGTAATTGAGTTAGTTTAATAAAATTTTGTAAATAAAAATTAATATTTGAAAAAATTGTATAAGCATTTAATTGTTAAATAGACAAAAATAACGACTAATAAGAGATGAAAAATGTGTTTTATGAAACAAAATTTTATGATTAGAAACAAAATTATTTGAATTTAGAGATGGATAATTTTGTCTCCGATAGAGACAAACTTTTATGCTTAGAGACGGAAATATGTGAATTCAGAGACGGATAATTTTGTCTCCGACAGAGACAAATTTTTTTGCTTAGAGACAGAATTTTAGAGACCGAATTATTTGAATTCAGAGACGGATAAGTCTGTCTCCAATAGAGACGAATTTATTTGCTTAGAGACGGAATTTTAGAGACAGAATTATTTAAATTTAGAGACGGATAATTCTGTCTCCAATAGAGACGGATTTGTTGTGTTTTGAATTCTACATTTAGAGACAGATATATAAAATTCGTCTCTGAATTAGAGACGGATAAATTCTGTCTCCAATCAGAGACGGAACATAAAATTCGTCTCTAATGGCTTAGAGACGAGGAAGTTAACGACCAAATCAAATCCGTCTCTAATTCTGTCTCTAACATGGTTAGTGACGGAATATTTGCCTTTTAGAGACAAATTATGGCCGTCGGTATTTAAGATTTTTCTAGTAGTGAAATAACATTTATAAAAAAAATGATGTAATAGAACAAAGATAATTTAAATATGTTATTTTTAAATTCAAAATTCGTGATAATAATAATTAATTAGTGTTTACAAAAAAAAAAACACATAGTGGATTTGTTATTTTGATGCAAAAGGTAATGAATTTATTATTTTACCTTAAATATATTTGACTGTCTTATTTTCTTATATACAATAAAATATAATGAATTAATGCATATTTAAAATTAATGTTAATTGCAATTAATGATATATTAATGATATAATTAATTTGAAATTTTGGCCTTAAAAATAGAATTTTAGGATAGTAGGCTGAGGGAGTGAGGGGGCGTACAACATGAAATTTTAAATTTTAAGCAAATCATGATCATAATGTTAATCAAATCATGACCATAATGTTAATTTTAAGCAATAGCATTTAATATGAAAATGTTGTGAGAAGAGTGCTTAGAAAACCTGCCATGTGGACATAAGAGAAAAATAAAAGTTGGTAAATTATAGTATTAAAGATTAAAGATATACATACCTTGCTACCTATTTTATCCAATCTCATAATCTGTTTTTAAATCAAACAGGGTATAAAAAGTTGTTGTGTCCAGTACTCTGTTTTTTAACAAATCAATATGAGATATGTTTAACAAATACCTCCCGGGAGTTATTTAGCATGACTTTTTTTTTTTATATTAATTTAGTTCTATAAATTGTTTCACCAAAAATAAAAATAAAATTCTCCCAAAATTTATTATTTGGTAGTCACATTAACAGTTTAAGCCCAATTACACATAAGCTTTTTCTAACATTATCCTTGGTTTTGTTTAATTGTTGGTACGTTCACGAGTTTATGCTCAATATGGGAATCTCGTTTACCTGCTACAACTAAAATAATTAGGATACTAATCAATTATTCATTAAAAAAACAATATAAACATGTGCTCTGACAACAAAAAATAATCAAAAGTAACGTATAAATGTCTATTATGATAACATTTCTTTTAACGAGTACTGTCTTATATATATATTCTGCAAGAAATAGAATATTTTTACCAACAATAAATTAGTTTAAGTGATAAGAAATTTAGTCCATTTAAGCATGTGGTCAGGGGTCTGATTTTTGGCTCATACATATGTAAAAAATTCGGTTGGAAGGGGAGCACTCACCTTGTGTGCCCCACATGTTTCTCGACAGAGATTAATCATCGTTACTGATGGTGGAAACTTCATACCAATATCATATCACGGTAACTAAAAAGAAAAGATAACATGTCACACCACTAGTGGATAAGACTATAATGAATACGTATTTTACAAAACTTATCGTTACATTGAAAATTTATATCATATAGATCATTCATCTAAATTTTAAAAAATAGTAAAAATTATTTGATATGTTATTGAGACTCATCAAGATTAACGATTTATATAGATTTTTATTGAATATCGTTAAATTTAAAAGGTCTTATTAATATATCAAATAATTTTGAATTTTTAAAAAAATTTGTATGAATGATTTATATGATACATTATAAATTATAACAGTGATTAAACGTGCTTTTTATTATAGTAAATGTGTGGTTAGTGAGCAATTCATCACAAATACAACCGCTCACGGTGTAACATTATTGAAGTATTATATGATTTACTTATTTGATGACTTGTTTTCTTATTTTTTTAATTTCTTATCTATTCCCTCAAGATTTAAAAGTATTTACTACCAATCATTAAATAAAATATTAATCGATATATATTTTTCTAAAATATAATGTTGGATTAAAAGTTATTATATAGATAATTTGTGTAAAATTTCAGATAAATCTAAAATCATTTGATATGTTATTGAGACACGTCAAAATTACCGAGCGGATTAAAAAATGGGTAATCACAATTCCGGCGTGTTTTAACGAAAAATAAATGAAGAGAAACGTTCAGAAGAGTCTCAGGATCATAAATCTGTTGTTCTTTACCTTCGTTGGAGCTCGTGGTGGCCGGAAACGAGAGTTGTTGGCCGGAGCAAATTCAAAGCTTCGAACGGAGTACTTCCGGTAACTTTTAGAAGAAACCAACACCGGATTTGGATTCATAACAAATACTATAGATCGAGTGTTTGATTTTGAATTTTGGGAAGTTTTTGGGTTGGCCGGAATTTGGCCGGAAAATGGAATTCCGGTGGTGGCGCGCCGGAATTGTTGGTGAAGGAGGGAGGAGAGTGTTTTCTGATTTTTTTAACGTGTCTCAATAACATATCAAATGATTTTAGATTTATCTAAAATTTGACACAATTGATCCATATGATATAAACTTTCAATCCAACAGTGTATTTTATTAAAATTTATATCGCTTAAAATATTTTTGAATAGTTGGGGATAAATAATCCAAATCATAGAGGGTAGACAAGTAATCAGTAACAGCGGTGCTAGATAGCACGAGAGACGAGAACACGACACTCACAATATTTTGTAAAAAAATAAAAAACACAATGGTGAATGAGATGAAATTGGCTGACAACATGATGTCGTCTATTGCACGAGTCGTACATTTAAGCATTTTTCAATCAGTAATCACCTTCTTGAAATTAAACAATCTTTATAATAAACCTATATATGTCCGCTTCCAATTGAGAATCTCACGTTTAGCATGTACGTACATGTAATAGTATTTATTTTATTGTTCTTTGATTATATTGTATCATTCACAAGATGTCAAATTGGCTTACATATAATAATATCGATGCACCTTGTTTAACTAATATATATGTGACAAACCTACAATCCTTATTCACAATAAGTTGATCAAGATTATCTACTATTGCCATGGCTTTCTCTTGCTCAAATCTTGAATCTCATAAACTATTTTCTGTTGTTTTAATCATCTTCATATCTTTGTTTCTCTCGCTAGCAACAGAACTAGTGAACTCATCACAAAAAACAGTTTCGTTCAACTTGAACACATTCACTAAGGGTGATCCTAGATTTAACCTCTTCGGGGGTGCCATGATCTTCCCTGATCCCGATGGTTGTTTGTCGATGACCCATTCTAGACACGATGATGAAGGGCGTGTCATATATTCAACTCTAGTGCCCATTTGGGACAGTATGACCGGCAACGTTGCCAGTTTCCAAACTTCATTTTCTTTACTACCATACCACTTGCAAGGTTATGCCCCCGGCGATGGGTTAGTCTTCTTTCTTACAAACCTGACAAATGCCAGTATTCCAAGAAACTCAAATGGAGGACTTCTGGCTGTAGTTGATGCAAATAGTGCTTTCAATAGATTTGTTGGTGTAGAGTTTGACAATTATGTCAATTCATGGGATCCCAATTTTACACATGTTGGAATTAATATCAACTCAATATATTCAACCAACATAGTCAAATGGAGATATACGAGGTATAAAATGGTGACAATAACAATCATATATAATTCTGTTTCTAGTACTTTGGTTGTTCTTGTCACTGACGAAGATGGTCAAACTGCCACACTTTCTCAAAAGCTTGATTTGAAATGGTTGCTACCAGAGATGGCTGTTGTTGGTATATCTGCTTCTAGTGGGATTGCTCAAGCACATGATATCTATTCATGGTCCCATCCACAATGTTTAATAGCAACAAATGTTGGTGCTAGTCCCATCCACAATGTTGGCAATTGAGACATGTTTTCAATATAATGTACACATTCCAAACCTTTGCTAATGAATTTGTTTGAATTTTTTTTAATATCTAGGTTCTTTCATTCATTCCTAATTTCTTCGATATCGAAGATGTTTGCTTTATAAATATGGAGTCAGTGGTCGTGAAAATTGACTGTCATCAACCTTCATTTTCAAAGAAATTATTGCAATCCTTATTGAAGAAGGGTGGATGCAATGAAGCTATTACTATTTCTTCAGGTTATACATTTTCTCCATTCTCTCTTAACCATTGCTTCTATTATTACACACATATGATATCATTTTTCTAATCAGTATAATTTTTTTTGAACCAGAAAAAAATGTAACAATTGAAGTTATAAAGCTATAATTTTTTCTAATCAGTAAATTTTTCTAATCGGTATAATTACTACACATATTTTATTTTTTATATATGCTGGTTCATTGTTATATTTCTTTATTATTGTTGAATATGTTGTTGAAGTTTGTTTGAAGTCCCATTGCTTAGCTCTCGAGTTGCTGAGTGTATAAACATATGTGAGGATAATTTCACCCTTTAAGCTAGCTTTTAAGGCTGAGATCCTATCATATTTAATACTACCACCGTTCCTTATTATAAGGGACAAGTCACTTTTTAGATACATTGAATAATTAATGTATCTGATCAATATATAAACTAAGTACATTAATTATTTAATGAATCTAAAAAGTGTCTTGTCCCTTATAATAAGGAACAGAGGTAGTATGATATTAGAGTCGGGTTAAAGATTCTAATGTGAACGTACATTGTTGTGTTGTTGGAGTTTGTTTGAAGTCTTACATTACTTAAGTTGCTGGACTATTGGATGTATAAATACTAGTGTCCACCCCGCGCGATGCACGGTTCAATATATTTTTTCAATTTCCACCATTATTATTTGATTAATTTAATTTGGAGCAAATTTTGATATCAAGTGGTTTTAGTTATCTCAAGCGCAATTGTGAGGTTGTACTATGGTCTATCTACAAAATATAGTATCAATCACCACTGAACTAACTAATACTCCCTCCGGCAGTAATTATAAGCAACTTTTCACTTTTTAGATTCATTGAATAACTAATGTATATGGCCTTAATTATAGATCAAATACATTAGTTATTTAATGAATCTAAAAAATGAAAAGTTGCTTATAATTAAAGCCGGAGGGAGTATTTAATTAATGGTTCAACAGAATTTTGCAATACAGTCACTTTATATAAATTGTCATATACATTAAAATTAATAAATAACACAATTTTTATATAAAAAATACAATAAATAACACAATTTTATTCAAATTTTAAGTACATTACCTTCATATAATTATTCTCAATGTGCATTTATGAGTTGTTATCAAAATAATCATAACCGGACATCGAATCGGTAAAAACATTGGTTCAATGGTTCAAAGGTTTGATCAGAGTCGAACCGGGATTCAACCGAAATTAATTGAATATAATTTTTAAATTTAATATTTATAAATAGTATATAAAATAATAATAATAATAAAATTTGTCAAAAAAAAATAATATTAGCATTAATAAATAAAAATAACAATTTTTTAGTAATATAGATATGTGGCTTTAAACTTTTAATTGGCCCAGCCCACTATCAAGTGTCATTGTACCACCTTAACCTTAATTTTGCTAAGCAGTATTCCACTTTTCTTCTTTTTTCCTTGGTCTAGCAAGCCGTATTCATTCAGCCGAATTCAACTCTTCTTTTTTTTTCTTTGTTCTAGCAATTCTCAACCTCCATCTTTTATATTATGAATTCAATTTCATGTTAAATCTATAATTTGTTCTTCACTTTTCTACTTCTCTGTGCTTTTCTTTCTTCTAATTTTCTTCTTTTTTATTTCTTTCTAAATAATTTGAAGGCATGTGAATCTGTTAATTTTTATTTTCTTCTAATTTTTTATTTTGTTTTTGATCTCTGAATTTCTCTACCACTTCTTTTCTGTCATTTCTTTAAACTAAAAAAAGAAAGTAAAACAGAGTTGAAAAATGCAAGTAAAACAGAGTTTAAACTCTGGTTTGTTTACACTTTGCAGAGCGTTTTTCAAGGCTAACCAGACTGGAAAGTTTTCACCATTGTCTCTTCTCAAAAAAATTCACCTACCATTGAGTTTGGGTTTTTGTTCTTAAAAACTTCACAGGTTTAATTTTTGTTGTAACCTTTAGATTTTGTTCATATGCAATTTGCATGAGAGAGAAGAGAACAGTGAACCCTATTAAAGTAATAGGTTTTTAGGTGGAACATCCCCTATAAAAAACTTTTTGAACCCAACTTCATATTTCACATCTTTTCTAAAATGATAGCAGCCCACATCTATGATTTAGATCAATATAAGTCCTCTACAATACATTTTTAGTGCATTTGAGAATAGTTGGTTTAATAAGGTTTTTGATATGAGAGCAATCTCACCATTTGAACTAGCTTGTGAAATTGAGATCCGATCATATTTAACAATTATATGTATATGATTGTGAAATTCATCGAAAAAAACTGAAATATATACTCCCTCCGTCCCTTAATATAAGACCCATTTTGACTAAATTTTACTATTCATCTATCATGTTTTGACCGTATTTTTCTAATAATATATAGATGTAAATATTAGCATATAAGATCTTGTTTGATTTGTTTTGATGAGTATTTTCAAAATATCAAATTTTTATAATTTTTACTACTAAATAATTAAAGATATTGGCGATCAAAATTGTGCATTGGCGTACGTGTAGTGGTCAAAAAGGGTCTTATAATTAGGGACGGAGGGAGTATTATGTTATGTTAACATACTTGCTTTGCAAATTTTTATAATAATTCCACTAATTAATACTCTCTCCGTCCCAAAATGTAAGCAAATTTGACTTTTTATGTACATAATATGAGCTAAATACATCAATAGTCAAATGTACTTAAAAAGTCAAATTTACTTACATTTTAGGACGGAGGGAGTACTTGCTTTGCATTTTTTTGTTGTTGGTTTTTTTATCCATAGAAACGCCATTGTACTATGATGAGGGGAGTTTAGAATAGAAGACAAAACGTTGGCATGTGAGACTGCACCAACCATTTGTATTATGATGTACGCATTGAGCTAATCTCAACCATTTATTTATACTACTTATATGATGAAGATTACTTGAATGATGAGGATATGTGTTGGACCATCCATTCGTCGGAGTAGTCTTTTTAAGGGTCTTATTATAAGTGCTTTGATATGCATTTTACAACATCTAAAGGGTCTTATAAGTGCTTTGATTGTTGAAAACTCTTTAGTAGTTTTGCCTATTACTATTGGAATTATTTAGACTATCTTTAAATGAATTATTTAGAATATTGAATTTATTAATAAATGATTGAATTTGAGTGGTGGTTAATGAGTTTTATTTATAGACAAATCCTTTAGTAAAATTTAATCAAGTTCAAATTTGATGGAATAATTTTTGATGGAATAAAATCATATTTTTTTAAGACCGGAAAGACTAACACACAAAAATCTTGAATTTATTTAGCGATACTGATATTCTTATTTTATGGAGGAGTCTAATGAAGTCATAGCCGTTCAAAATAAAAGAAAAATTTAACAAAAAATAAAAGAAAACTAGAAGACCCTACCATTTCATTTTATTGACCAATAGACCATATATAATACTGTACTATTCTACATCAAATAAAAAATGAATAATAAATGGAGGGAATTTAGAAGACCCTACCATTGCATTGACCAATAGACCATATTATATAACTATTCTAAATAAAATAAAATAAAATAAAAAACCAACACGCAACTTAATAAGAGACAATTTAAATAAGAAAATCATAAACAAGAGTATTCCAACAGTAACTCTTCCAAAAAAAATGGAGAAGTCCCAACATGGAGAAGAGAATGAAGAACAAAAGCTTTCTGTCTATAAGGATGGTTCTATTTGTGGCTATGATTCCCTTCACCATCTTCTCAAGGATAATCTCAAACCACATCTTTTTAAGGTCACTCTTTTGACATGCTGAATTCATCATTAATTCTTGTTTATTACTTTCAAGTGAAATTTTGTATAGTGAAGTGAAGTTTAGTGACTCTCTTCAAAATGATATTTTGTACGTGCTATTCACACTAATTTGATATAAAGTTTTGACTTTTGACAAGAAATTATATAGTTAGCACAATTTATTAAGTGGTTGATGAATATACTGTAATAAGGTGTCACAACTCATTAATCATATACGCTAAACACAATTAATTACGATTATGAATGTTATTGACTATAATTTTTAGATGGTCATATATATATGAGACATATCTAGTGAAAATGGATGAGAATGTTGATTCAATACCTATGGTTCAACAATATCTTCTTTAATGGATGAGATGAAAAAAATAGCAAAGCAACATTTGTTGATGGTGGAGTGGGTGAGAGAAAAAGATAGGCATTATTTAAAATGAAAGTTTTAATTCTAACCACTTATTTTAATCCAAAAATCAATAATTTTTCCTTTCATTCCGAAGGCTGATAATTAGCCCTCTCACTTTCACACAAGATGGGACTAATTATGTTATATATTCATGATACTCATTATTAATCCAAGCACATTATGCATTTGTAGTAGGGTGTTGCTTGCTACGGTACAATAGATAAATTATCATGTACCGATACAATAAAATGTATCGACTAATGACTACTTGACATGTTGGATAATATTTAATATGCAGTAACAATTAATTTTTAAAATATAACATAAAAATGATGATGTGGACAAAATGTAGTTTTTTATTGGTTAAATCTTCTAATGTACCGGTACATGATGATTATTTATCTATCGTACCTTTGTGGTATAGTGACTCTATACTAGCATATGAACATTTGGATGATTTAATCCATCTTTTTGTTAATATATGATTTAATCACATATTTTCTGATGGCTGCTATGTGAGTACCATTTTGCAGGAAGTTAATCGTTTGCTTACTGGGCTTAATTGTGGAAAAGCACTTGAAACCATTGCTCTACCAGAATCTGCTACAACTCTCTCTATTAAACATGATTTTGATCTTCAGGTATGAATACAATTCACTTTTTTCCAAAGGATATCATAAGATGTAAAGGTACGCTCGATTAAATTGGTCTATTCGCTTCCTTAAACTGACGGACGGAGTATATACTGGATTTCTTGACAGAGTATATTGATTGAACAAGATGGCACAACAGATTTTATTTCAGCGGCATTGAAACTTATCTATTAGTTAAGCTATAATTTTTGCTTGGTCTCATGATTTTATGTTTTTTTTTCAGGCTTTCAGCTTTCGCGCTGATAAAGAAGTATTAAGAGAACCACGAGTTGTGAGGGTTGGTTTGATTCAAAACTCTATTGTCCTCCCAACAACCGCTCATTTCGCAGACCAAAAACAGGCCATCTTTGAGAAAGTAAAGCCAATTATTGATGCTGCCGGTTCATCAGGGGTTAACATATTATGTTTACATGTAGGTTACATGCATATGAATATTTCTCAGAAAATATTTGGTGTTTGTTTTAATATGATTCAATTGTAGGAACTATGGATGATGCCATTTGGCTTCAGTACCCGCGAGAAGAGGTGGTGTGAATTTGCTGAACCTGTGGATGGGGAATCGACTATATTTTTGCGAAGCTTTGCTTTGAAGTATAACATGGTGATTATAAGTCCGATTCTTGAGAGGGATATGAACCACGGAGAGGTTATTTGGAACACCGCCGTTGTAATTGGGAATCACGGTAATATAATTGGAATACACAGGAAGGTAAATTTCTTAAACTTTCTACTTCCGCTTCTAGCCCATCATTTAGTTATCTAACGAATGCACAACATTTGACAGAACCATGTAACCAGATTCGGCGCCTTCACCGAGAGCACATATTATATGGAAGGAAATACAGGTCACCCTGTATTTGAAACAGCATTTGGAAAGATCGCAGTTAATATATGTTATGGTAGGCACATACCTTTAAATTGTTTAGCGTTTGGCTTGAATGGCGCGGAGATTGTTTTCAACCCTTGTGCCACGGCTGGTGAACTCACCGAAGCAATGTGGCCAGTTGAGGTTAGTTTTTTATATATTGATGGAAGACATTTTCTATTTTCAACTGATTATTGTTTTTCTTGTGCTTAGATTTATTTATTTTTGTAGGCACGATATGGTGCAATCGCAAATAGTTACTATGTTGCTTCCATCAACCGCGTTGGGACTGAGATATTCCCTACTTCATTTACTTCTGGTGATGGCAAACCAGCACATTCAGATTTGGGATATTTTTATGGATCAAGTTATATTTCAGCACCAGACGCATCATGCACACCGTGTTTATCGCGTAACAGGGATGGCTTATTAATATCAGACATGGATCTTAACTTGTGCAGACAGTTAAAAGACAAGTGGTGTTTCAGAATGACTGCACGATACGAGATGTATGCGGAAAAACTTGCTCAATATTTGAAACCAGATTTTCAGCCTCAAATCATCCGGGATCCCTTACTTCATAAGGGATCCTTATGATTTATATATGATCTCTCAAATTGAATAACGTCAGTCAAAATGCTCCCTCCATCTCGTAGTTCTGCTACGACTATTGAGGTGTTACCTTTAATGACGTGGTTTGTCCACACGTTGATGACATGCACAATAAATATTTTTACAATTTCTGTATCACAATATAAAGACCCAACAAATAAAATGTATCCACCTTATTTAAATCTTCCTTGTATCACATCATTTATAATTATGAAAATCCCCAAATCATGAAATTACAAAACTCAAATCACTTCTTCATTTCTAATTACATTTTGACTCACTTGCATTATTAAAATTTTGTTTTGAAGAAACTAAGTTAGTCTACTTAAATTGACACTGAAGAGAATCGAACATGAGATCTTGAGGAAGAGCACACTCCTACGTCTCAGCTAATACTGTCAGACCAACCCAAGTGGATTCTTGCATGATTAAATTTGAGGATGAAATTTGCTATTTTGAAAATTTGTGGTCCCAAATTTCTTGATGTTCATATTTTCTGTACTCAATTTAGATGTTTACTCTTTCAAAATGAGAAAAAAGACATACACACTCAATTGATACACATCAATAGAATTTGAGAACCCGTTGTTTTTGTTTAACACAATAATGATAATGATAATGATTAATTAGGTTAACATATGCAAACTCAAATCTATTTTCTTGGTCAAGTATACAAACTCAATTCAGTTCTACTAATCCATCAATTTATGGATTAAGTGAACTAGGTTATAAGGACATGATTTTGTGACCAACAACATTTTTATAAAACATCCTAACTTTGAAAGCGTAATGTCCAAATAGTATACCTTTAGACGGCAAAAAATTACTCCCTCCGTCTAAATATAAATATCACAATATTTTTGGTAAGATATAAATATCACAATTTGATTTTGTGCACTATAACTTACTCTAACTATAATGTTTTACTTAACCTTAAAAATTAATATTATCATATATTGAATATTATTCAATTTTTCTCTAAAAATATTTTCAAAATATCAACATTTTATAATTTTAATTAAAAATATTAATTGTCACAGTGCATGCGATGCGACACTTATTTGACATGGATGAAATATTGTTTTTTTTTGGAGATATAGATCAAAAATAATTTTGGGTGGGGGTGGTGATGGTGGTGAGAACAGTCCCTAAAATTTCTCTACCAACCACCCCAACATCCCCCCCTCCCCCTTAACTACCGTTTTTGTTCTAGGATTTTTTAAGCAAAATTCGAAACATAGATCTCGAACTAAGTAAAATTAAGGGATATTGACACTAATTCGGAATCTAGAACCCGAACCATAGTTCGGGATCTACGTACCAATGTTTGTGCGGAGTTTTGGAGGGAGTAGGCACCACTTCGGGTTTTAAATTTCGAAGTGGTGCTTATACCACCAAAACTACACACAAACTTCGTGTGGGTATAGGCACCAGTTCGGAATCTAGAACCCAAAGTGGTGCCTATACCTCTTAAAACTCCGCACAAACTTCAGAATCTAGATCCTAGATTATGAATTGAAGGGCAATTTGAGATTTTAGGATGGTTATAGAGAATCATGGGGGGCGATAGAGAAATTATCAACAGTCCCACTTGTATTTTTATGTAAGCTAGCTCATGAAAGTTGGCCAAGTCATTTGTTTAGTTTTTGACACAAGATGACCCATTTGTATTTTTCCTTCAAAGGTTTTTTGTCTGTTTTTTTGATTCTTTTCTCGCACGTCAACTATTACTCTATTAATAAACGGATCTTCACTCAATTTTGGTTATATTGTTCGTTTATCAAATCTTAACATTAACAGAGTCCTGAAATCGCTTTAGTTGAAAATCAGATCTCGATCATTGTGAGAAGTGACAATCATTCTTGACCACTACCTAATTCGTGAAATTTTCCTAAGTACAAGGTATGCGTTTATTTCGATGAATTCCTTCAAGCGTTGATCATGTAATTTAGGTTAGATTTTTGTGAATTTATTGATTCATTTCATACAACACGATTTTATTAGAGTTTTTATGATTAAAAGCTAATTAAGGTTGGAAATCATTTATTGGTGATTTCAGAAGCCATATGAATTATTTCGAATCATATCTTTCGAGCTCTATAAAATATTTTTTTTCGAATAATTAGATGCCTTTAGTATGTTCTGGGTTTTTGGATATGATTTGCTTAATGTAGTTTTTGTTCAAACTAACATCGACTTGCCCCTGCGTAATCTAAATAAATATAAGGGATAAATCGTTCAGAAACACAAGTATTTTAAAAGATTGTTTTAGGCGTAAAATCTTAAACTAAAATATTTTAGATAGACTTAATTCACTATTTAGGCCCAAACATCAAGATTGTACAATTTTTGTCCCTAAAATTTTTAGGACACAATTTTATAGTCTCTTAATTTTCCCTTATTGTACAAAGAGATTTCTTGATTTTTTTTATACTCCTTTGTTCTCTATGTACAATGATCGTAATTTTTTTATTTTTTATTTTCCACCTCTAGTTTATAGGGGAAGGAGATTCTTGTAGTCTAAAATTTGGGACGAGTTATGGAATCAAGTGGTTCCAATCTCTCCCAAACACATTGCAAGAGATCGAACAATGATTCTCCATGCCAAATCCAACATCAATCATCACTGGACCAACTAACGTTTGGTTAGTGATCGTAAAACTTTACTCCATAGTGTTTAGATATCTAACTAATCTCTATAGTATTGTTATTGTGCATAATCATTAATTCATGGTCTAAATGTAGATGAACAAAATTTCACAATCACAATAATTGAGTGTTAGCATGGATTTGGATTCTCTGCTAAAAATTACACATAATACTCTGTTTATTGAATCTCAACCATCAATTTTAGATAAGATGATTCTAATTATAAATTCAGTTTTATACCGTAAAACAATCACAACCGCCGATTTTAAATTGGACAGGTTAGATCCGTTACTGAGTCATGTAATAATTATGAAATCCTGATCCATATGGATAGAAGGGGGGAATATGGGGACCCGTTTGTTGCATAAAAAATAATATGCAATCAATTGTATAACTTATTCTTTTATATGTCTCATTTTAAGTAAATCCCTATCCATATACTCTTTGCCACAATTAGTGAAGTTTGTTAGTTTTTTTGGAAAGATAGTAAAGTTTGTTAATTAATAATTAGAATTAACATTATATTGTAAGACTCTATATAAATAGTACAGTATATCAGTATATATATGTGTAATGTGAAGTCAATTTAGTTTCAACACATTCAATAAATGTATGTGTGCCACAAACTTATTGAAATTTGTTGTCACGTTTCATGTCAAAATTTCTTATAGACCAATATTTTGATCAATCCATCTAGGTTAATTTCTTATAAGGATGTTGTTCAATATACTTGATACTAGTTAGATATTCAAATTAAACTACACGTTAATGATATTAAAAATGAAAAATAGAGAATTAATAATATGTATAAGCTTGATCATGTTAAAATGAAATATAGTGTAATGCATATTTTTTATTATTTTAAAATCACTTGAGAGAAATTTATTAAAACTAACAATTGAAATTTTATTTTGATCAGATGAAGCTGAGGAGCGATATTGAAAAAACAGAACAAGACAAAAAGATTTTAAGGCGAAGTCCAAGAAGAATTGATAAGATAAGTGCATTACCAAATTGTATATTGTTATATATATTGACATTCTTGTCAACACAAGAAGCTGTGAAAACAAGTGTGTTATCTAAAAGATGGAAGAATCTATGGAAGTATCTTCCCAATCTGATAACAAACTATGTCCAATTTCGATCATGTACCGGTTTCAGAAGTTTTGTGAACAACTTCTTAAGTCATCGTGATCGCTCCAGTGCGTTGCACAAAGTATTTGTCGATTACGACGGCTTTCTTTCCTTTCAAATTATGACGAAGCTTTTCAAATATGGCATTTCACATGATGTGGAGAAAATTACAATCAATGCTTTTGGTGCCGGTTATTACGGTCGAAATATCAAGATTTCCAATATCCTGCATTCATGTCGGTCTATAAAATACCTGAACCTTTCATTTCAATCAAAAAGAGGAGAAATAATATTTTCAAACACTTTAGACCTCCCTGAGCTGACATATTGTCGTCTCAGAAGAGTTTCATTAATTTCATCAAATGATGAAAATAGTTGTGTCGACCTATTTTCAAACTGTAAGAAACTGGTCACTTTATTTATTGATTGTGTCAGTCTAATTGGAAAAAATACATTATTTGTATCAAATGACCAGCTTTCCAAATTGATCATAAGATTTGAGAAATGTTATGTCTTTAATTACAAATTTCAAATGCATACTCCAAATTTGAAGTCATTTGCTTTTGCCGGTAGTCTTGGTGTTATAAATTGCACTCCTCAACTATTTGAATTTGATCATGATCTCAAATTTCTTCAAGAGGCGAGTCTTGAATTTGTGTTCCGTGAGATTTCAGTGGAGATTGCAAACACTGTGATGAATTGGCTAAAAATGTTCAATAATGTATACTCAATGACACTTAGTTCTCCAACTACTAAGGTACGCAATAATTTTTCTATGCCAACTTTATTTTTTTTGGGTGAAATATGGGTTAATAGGCTTTTATAGTTTTACTCCTTAAGCGAATTTTGATTTATTCCTTTAAAATAATTTTTTATTATGTGAAGATTTCATTATTTATCCTCATTATGATGACTTTTTGCTTACCTGACGCGGTAGTAGATTTTTGTCTGTCACGTCAACAAAATGTCAACATAGAAGTTAAATGATGGATCTTCACACTGCAGATATGTAATTCAAAAAAATTACTGAAGAAATCAAAATTCGTTAACTTTACAAGGGATAAGAACCCATTAACCCTTATTATATATAGCTTTTCACCTTAATTGCATACAGGGTATCCCCATAATTTTGATAACTTGAGTTGTATATGGAACAAAAATAGATCGTCTACTATCCTTTTATTCAGCCATCCGCGCTGCTATTCATTCAACGACTGATAATAAAAATGACAATTTTAAAGAGAGAGAAAGAACATAAATGAATGATTAAGATGATAGCAGTACGAACAACATGAGAGGATAAGTGGGTGTGCACCTATGATCTTTGCTGGTGAATTTGTTTGAATCATTTATACTTCTATTGACTAGGTTATCTCATTCATTCCTAATTATCCAAACATCGAACATGTTTGCTTTGATAATATGGAGTCATTGATCATAAAAATGGACCCTTTTGCACCTTCATATTCTTGGGAAATATTGCGATTCTTAACTAAAAAGAGCCGCCCATGCTGCAAAATTATTCCTACTTTCAAAGGTACGTAATACATATATATTTTTATTCTTTTTCACTCCTTTCATCTTTGTTTTTCTCTTATATATTAAACATATTATTACAGATAAGTTTGAATAATAATAATAATAATAAATTCATGATATTTAATTTATCTAATGATTTACATTGAGGTTTATATCTAGGATTACATTGTCTTAAAATAGATTATGTTTTTGTTAATAGTTGCATTTTAAATATTTATAATAATTTCATTAATTGATTAAATTAGTTTCTCCGTTAGT
This sequence comes from Trifolium dubium, assembly GCA_951804385.1. NCBI lineage: Eukaryota > Viridiplantae > Streptophyta > Magnoliopsida > Fabales > Fabaceae > Trifolium > Trifolium dubium. The sequence goes on from OX638064.1 coordinate 51,547,015, forward strand.
TATGTGTTCATTTCATTCTTCACTCATACAATATTTGATAATAACATTTTGCATTTTATGTGTTGTTCGCTGACAGTTCCATTGTACTACTATGGAGGATATAAAATTGAAGATGATGAAACATAAGATTTGTTTTGTTGAGTTTAGAGATCCTTAATTTGTTTCATTGTACTATGGAGGATATCAAATCTTATTTGTTGTTCGTTATTTTGTTTGAGGATTTTGCAAATGTCATTATTGTACAATGGTATTGATTTGTGAAGGGTTAATCTCTCTTCGAGAATTTTGTTGTTTATGATAAATTGAACCAATGAGTATATATCTATGTTATATTTTCTTTGATGGAATATTTCCCTCTAAATATTTCTGAAATTTTGATTATACAGTAGTATTATATTAGTTTGGTTGATTTCATATCAAAATTCATAATCCCTTCTGTTTCTCACAAAATATATTTTATGAAAAATACTTTTTCTTTTTTGGTGAACTTATGGAAAATAACTTGTGCATATATTTTTTGTCTCACTATAACAATGAATATACTTTATTTTTTCAATTACAAATTACAAAATGATGTTTGAATATTAAAATTTTATTGTTCAATGTTTTTTTTGTGTATATTCTTGAAATATGTGTAAAGTGTAAGAAAAAAAATAGAAGATATACATATAAACGTAAATATATATGTTATAGGAATACATCGTCAATTTTTTTTTATATAAAAATAGAGATAAATTCTAAATCGAAAAATAAATCTTTTGTATACATCCAATATTAAGTCCTTTTTTTTTTTAAATGACTTAAAATTATGGTTAAAGCATGTTTTTCTTTCAAAATCTTAAATTAGATCATGTTTGGTTAATACTTGATCAGTAAATAATTATAATGACTTAATTCGTTAGTTTAATTTGCTACTCCATTGTGTGTTGATTTAATTCATATATGTGATCTTTACCCTTTTGCATTATATTTGTTGTTCCCCAACAATTGATCCAAGTTGAAACGTAAGAGCAAGACTTGCGCAACTTGCGCTGTTGCGCAGTGCCACAAATATGAAGAAGGCTAATGTATTATTCAAGTAGTTGAATTTTATCTTGGAGCAGCTTTGCACATCTTAATAAATTACTCATCTGTACTAAAATATAAGTCGTTTTGACTATATCACACAAATTAAAAAAAGTAATCATTGTTGTATGGAAAAGAGAAATTATGAGTTAATTTACAAAATTGTCCTTCATTAATGATATGGAAAAATAAATTATAGAAGAAAAATAAGAGAGAGTAATAAATAGTTAAGGGTATCGTAAGAAAATTAACATTAAATGTTGCATTGATATTGTAAAACGACTTATATTTTAGTATAATTTTTTTTTCTCAAAACGACTTATATTGTGGTACGGAGGGAGTATTGTTTATCAAAAATTGAAGCTAAGACATTGTACTAGTTTGCTTATTATTCAAGCAAGTACAATTTTAATTTTAAGGCAATTGTTAAATAGTGTCTCGGGGCACTCTTTAAGTCTTTAAATAGTTAGTTTTTAACAAAAGAAAATTAAAAATGTGTGAAGTCGACGTATTGGAAATTGAAATGTTCAACTTTTTGAATAAATTATCTATTTCTTTAAATGAAATTCTTAAAGAGTGCCCCGATGACACAGATTAGCAAGACCCCATTTTAAAAGTAAAAGGTTAACATGTGTACATTTAGTCTTTTGTAACGCTTGTTTGAATCCGCAATTTCTCATGTCTCATCGAGAAGTATGTATGTGTGTTTCACAATTATATGTTTTAGTAAAAAAGTGTGTGCTGAATATTGTTATTACAAGTAACTGAAAACTAATATTGAAGGAGTATTGTCACAATGAACTAAAAAATTATATGTAATGTTGCGTAACTCCCAAAAATACAACGGGTTTTTCTTGATGATAAACATATCGAAACTATCGATACACAAGAAAATAGACACACCAAATAACTTAATTAATTAGGCTAATAACTTGTTTATAAAATAACAGAGGAAAGAAGATAATATATGTGCCAAAAATAATCTTCTTTATATTGTTTATTCTCATCACTTATATATAAACCACACGGATTTGGTTAGATGTAATAATAAAGAATTTCCCATGCAACCATAGGATTAGGAATGCTCACTTTATAATAATAAAACATTTTTCAATAATAAACGGTAGAAAGAGACTAAAACTATTTGATGTCATAAATCGTCTCGAACTGTGGATTAATTAATTCGGTAAATCCGATATTGATGGTGAAAAAAATAAAATAAAAAGAAGACATTATTTTGTTTTGTCTTGATTACATGAAAGTTTTTTTTTTTTTTATGAAACTCATTTACCATTTAAATTGATTGCCTTGATTATATGTAAGCTTTTTATAACTTTTTTTGTTGTTGGTGCAAAGCCTTTTCAAACATTTTCCTTGGTTAATTGGTTTTGTTGCTACGTTCACGAGTTTATGCTCAATATGGGAATCTTGTTTACCTGCTACATTAAAATAATTAGGATACTAATTATTTATTCATTAGAAAATAATAATATAAATATATGCTCAGACACAAAAGTTATAATAAATATAAAAAACATGTTTAATCAGAAAGTAATGCACAAACGTCTATGGTGATAACATTTTTTAAGAAGTAATGTCTTATATGCCAGAGATGATATTATTATTATTATTATTATTATTATTATTATTATTAAACGATTATTGATGATTTTCATGTATAAGTTGGACTTTATGAACCCAATTTAGAGTTTTACATCGGAAATCGTGAATTCTGTGCGATTGTCTTTTTTTATCAATTGTGCGAGGGTCTATATAGATTCAATCTGTAAAAAAAGAATGAACCGTCGAAACACTGTTCAGCGAACGGATTTTTTGAATCATAATTTGAAAGTTAAGTTCAATCCATTTCATTCACCACAAATGCAACCACTCACTAAACGGTGTAACATTATTGAAGTATTTTACCGGTATAATTCATGTCTTTGTCTGCTTCCATATGAGAATATCACGTTTAGCACATTACATTTACATAGTATTTATTTACTTCTTATTTTCCTTTTCATTCAATAAAGATTGTACCATTCACAAGATGTCAAAAATTGTCTTACATATAATATATCGATGCACCTTGTTTAATTAATATATATGTGACAAACACAAACCTACAATTCTTATTCACAACTCCAGCTACCAAAATAGCATCAAAAAGTTGACAGTACCATTGCCATGGATTTCTTTCCTTGCTCAAATCTTGAATCTCATTATCATAAACTATTTTTTGTTGTTTTAATCATCTTCACATCTTTGTTTCTCTCGCTAGCAACAGAACCGGTGAACTCACAAAAAATAGTTTCATTCGACTTGAACACGTTCACTACGGGTGATACTAGATTTAACCTCTTCGAAGGTGCCATGATTCTCCCTGGTCCCGATGGGTGCTTGTCAATGACCGATCCTGGACGACAAGATATAGGGCGTGCCGTGTATTCAACTCTAGTGCCCATTTGGGACAGTGTGACTGGCAACGTTGCCAGTTTTGAAACTTCATTTTCTTTTCTAGTATACTACTTGAGAAATGCTGTTCCTGGTGATGGACTGGTGTTCTTTCTAACAGGCCTAGAAAATTTCCCGATTCCGAAAAACTCAGAGGGAGGACTTCTGGGAGTAGCTGATGCAAAAAATGCTTTCAATAGATTTGTTGGTGTGGAGTTTGACAATAATGTCAATTCATGGGATCCAAATTATACACATGTTGGAATTGACGTCAACTCATTATATTCAGTCAACATAGCGAAATGGAAATATAGAAATTATTCAGAGGTGAAAATGACAATCATATATGACTCTCTCTCTAGTACCTTGACTGTTATTGTCAGCGACGAAGATAATCAAATTGTCACACTTTCTCAAAAGCTTGATTTGAAATGGTTGCTACCGGAGACGGTTGTGGTTGGTATATCTGCTTCTTCAGGGCAAGCTCAAGGACATGACATCTATTCATGGTCTTTCAGGTCAGTTTTAGACACAACTACAAGGAGCAGCTCCAACAACATCACTAGTAATAATAATAATATAACTGCAAGCTATTGATGATGCATGATTTCATTTGGTTTATGTAATAGTATTATATGCATGGATCAGCTTATGATGACTAATATTTCTAAATTAAGATATCATGTTTGAGTTTGAATCTAATTATGCAAGGATTGTATGCAAGGATTGTATGCATTGTATGCAAGGATTGTATACCAGTAATCTAATTATGTAATTGTGAGTTTGAATCTAAAATCAATTCAAAGATGACCAATCAATGAAAAACATTAAACATAGATGCAATTGCTCAATCAACAAGAATAAAACTACTATTTGAAGCAATATAATTCATATTAGTTACACAAGAATACTACAAATGTTCACTATCTCTAATAAAAAAAAAGGGAAAACTAAAATCGCGTGAAAGATTGGAGAGAGATAAAACTAGGATGATGAAGAGATTATGGAATGATCAGGTCTGTACAAGCTTTTCCCCAAGGCTTGATACTTCTGTGGATAGGGAGAAGAAGTGAACTTAGGGTTAAGAGAAACCCTAAACTTGCCTCCAATCTGCAAATCAATTATCCCCACACTTAAGGGAAAGAGGAAAAAGTGGAGGGTGGTTTGAGTATAATTTTTAGACATCCTTGTACAGTAACTGATATTTTGGTATCCTTTCAGGCGGGAGCGGACAATGCACAATGAGTTTTCCATTCATTGCTCCTCTAAATATTGTCTGTAGAAATGCAAAAACAGTTTCATAAATATTCATAACAAATACTTGGAAGCAAAGATTTCCAGATATCCTAACTTCTTAAATCATCTTCAGAAAATTTTAAAGTAATGTAGTTAAAACAGAAAACTATTTCCAACTCTATACAAAAACTTAGCTAAAATCCTCTAGACTGAGCTAAAATTCCTGGTTAAAGACTCTATAAAATACTCTAAAGACATGTTCAAACAGGGAGTTATCACATTTCCAAATGTCCTACATTCTTAAATTAACTTCAGAAATTTCAAAATAATAAAACATAAACAAACAAATAAAACTACTAGAATACTAAATTGGTGTTGCTAAAGAAATGCACTCAAAATTGGTGGATGATCCCAGACGAAGGGTTCGACCGACTCCTTGTGTCGAAAGTCCTCCTGGCATTGTGTGGTTGCTTTTGACCCCTCTAACACCCTCCAACCCAATATATGCTAAAAAGGGACATGTCAGCAAATGAAAAGAGGTAGAGGAATGCAAAAAAATAACATTAAAAGAGAATTAGATGAGGGTAATATGGCATTATTAGATCCATATAACCAACATCACCTAGTCGGAAAAGTTGGATGATAAGAGAAAAGGGAAGCAGATCTTAAATAAAAACAATGGAAATTTGGTAAGTTCATTTTTTCTCAACTAATTTATTATCAACAAGACTACTGCACTTACTTTCACGCTTGTACTACATAATCTTCAATATCTTCATATGATCATCATCTACATGGCTACATCTATTACTATTTTAACTATATATTTATATTCAGTAAGGTATTGACTATTAAAGCAATTTATAATCATTCCAACAAGATGAAAGGTCCACAAGAATCGCATTATTAGTCCAGCAAACAAGGATATGTACCTCAACGACATCAATGAAGTCTTGCTTTTTGTGAAAAGCACCAATCCATTTAGTATGATCCGCAGTCCTACATAAAGTAATACAAAAGATCAAAAAACATACCCCCTGATTTTATTGATACAAGTCAGAACATAAGATAAACATAGCTCAGGAATTGATGGAAAAAATTTCTTTTGCAAAACTAAAATTGATGACATCGCTACTTCTAGAGATCGAAGCCAATGTTTGCAGAAGAGGAGATTACAAAAACACAAAAAACAGTAGTTTGCATTTACACCATCTAAAGCTTTATACATAACATAATTTATTTGAACTACAGAGACAATGAAAAGCTCCGTAGGTAAGGTTCAGGTGTACATGAGATTGCAACATTACTTTTAGACCCAATACTTGATTTGATTAAGCTTCACATGGGCGCAAATTTCAAAAACCAAACTTAATAAAACTTAATAAATCAATCCAATTCCAACATTTAAGTGATTGATTAGTTCAGATTGCATTTATCATTGTAAAGGTATAACTATTCACTTTAGAGCAAGCTCATAGTAGTTTTTGTTTTGACATCGTCGTGCCTCAAAATTATTGATATCAAACAGTAACTGCAAATTTTGCCTCCACAAAAGTTATTATACATAATCTATATCTATATAACATTAGAAGATTTAAACCACTGAATACTGACACAGTACATATTTATCAAGCCAAGCCAAGCCAATAACAAAGGTTAAAAAGAAAACGGTAGTACAGCACACATACACCTATAATAGGAATCTCTCAAATCATAACTTCTAAATCAAAAGGAGAAACTGAAGCTAGATAGTTTAGTCGAGAAAGTTAACAATATGAGCAAACTCGTCTCAACATAGATATATCCTTCCTAAATGATTTGAATGATATATGATATATTTATTGCTCCTTCCTAGATTCGTATAACTGTATCTGTATGAGCATACTAAGAAAAATTACTAAAGGAAGGCCTTTATCGACCAACAAACTCTCATATCCCCTCCCCACATACATATTCACGCCACCCAGCACACACGTGTATCGGAGTTTACAGCTACATAATGATCAATGCTTTGAAAATTGAAGAGGAAAGTTCGTTTCTGGTTATCAAACCTTCTATCAGCCAATTTCAAATCCTCAACTTTTCATGACATGATCTCAACTTTTCTTCTTGTTATTATAAATGGAGAATAAAAAACATAATTAGTTTATGGATTGTCATTATCTAATTATTTTTATTCTTCTATTTGAGTACGAACTAGCATACCTGTTTCCAAACTGAATAACATCACACATTCAAACAGAAATTTAAATATTACGAAAAAAACAACAAAATTTCATCACTTTTCAAAATATGAAAGTATTTTTCTTGTTTCCTGCAATACTTTTCAACGATAGGAATCATAACTATAAGTAAATCAAAATCCACTTGGGTTGGCCTAGTGGTATTGGTTTGGGATTTGAGAGTGTGCTCCTTCTCGATGTCTAAGATTAGATTCTCTCTAGTGTCAATTTAGGTGGGCTAATTTAGCTTCTTCCAAAAACTACAAGGGTGCGTTTGATCTGCTAAAAATCAAGGTACTGGACAGGACAACTTTTGTTGTATCCTGTTTGATTTAAGTTATGGGACTGGACAAAACAGGCAAGAAGGGACAGGACAAAATCAAGAATTTTTGTCCTTCACTAAACCACAACACAACTTTTTGTCCACAGTACAACTATAAAAAATACAAAAATACCCTTTTTATCTTCAAATATAAAGAAAATTATCTCTCTATCTCTCTTCGATACAATTTTGTCATGTCCTGTACTATCTTATTTTGTTTTGTACTGTCTTGTATTGTCCTGTACTGTTCTGTCCAATACTTACTGCTTTGCGAATCAAACGCACCCTAAGTAAATCATCTAACACAATATCTACCAATTACACAAACATAATGAAATGAAACAAATAGTTGAAGAAATTGGCAAATATAAGCAGAACAGTAAGCAACAAAACTGAAGTAAAAACACAGAGAAAGTGATACTAACATACCCAGAATCCATTTTCATGTGATGAGCATTGAAGAAAAACACTGTAGATGGAATTAAAGTGATGTCAAAATACTTGACATAGACTTGAATTTCGGGTGAGTCAATATCAACCAGTGCGACAGTTGCGAATTTGGACACCTCTCTTGCAGCTTTAGAAAGCTGTATCAACACCAAAAATGAAAAACTAAAGCGTTTGAATAGAGAAAAACAAGAAAAATGTATAAAGGCGAGAAAAGTAACGCATACAATTTCATCAAGGTGGAGACAGATAGGATCAGAGACACGACCAAAGCGGAGGACAAGAACCTTATCAATGGTATCTCTAATGATGGAATCGACCTCCCTCTTTTGCAATAACGTAGTTAAATTGTAACTCATACTTCTTCAAAACCGTTTTGAGCTAGTGCCTAACCTTTCTTTCTTGTTTTAGAATAGGTAGATGGGGTGTATTTTCAATTCAGACCTTAATGGGCTCAATTTGGGCCAAACTAGAAACCGAGCAGCCTTATTTGCACCCTTCCCTACATGGCTAAACATACATACGGCTCATAAAATTGAGTTTTATTATATGAAATTTGCTTTTTAGGCTCCTCAAATTGCTCACAGGCCCCCCAAAAATCCGAAAATACTCTCAGTTTAGGGAAATAAAAATTTCAGTATGTATAATCTGTAAAATGTATTATTTTGGATCCTATCTACAAAAATCATTGCCTAATAAAAAATCTATTATTTCAGATTTACGATCCTTTTCTCCTTCTCCTTCTCTCGCCGTCGATCCTTTCTCCTTCGCCGAACCTTGCGAACGACGGCGTACGCGGTGGAAAACAATCCTTTCTTTGTCTCCAATTGCATCAAAATTGCATCAACAAGTAAGTTTTATTGTAATTGTGCGTTAATTATGTGATAAATTATGGTTATGCGTTTTGTATTGAACTGAACTGAATTGTCAGGTATTTTAGGTTACAACATGGATAAATCCATGGACGAAATGAAATAATCAATTGAATGATTCCGTTTTTCCCATTTTTTCGGATTTTATCTACCAAAATAATATATATTTCAGATCGTAACTACCAAATTGGGCGAAAATTCTCTTTTTTGATACATTTTGGATACTAACTCCTAAAAAATAAGGTTTTTCAGATCGTAACTCCTAAATTTTTTGTTTCGGATCGTATTTACCAAAAAAATTACAATTTTAGGTTATATCATCCAAAAAATTTAAATTTTTGTGTTATATAATCCGAAATATTTTTGCCTTGTTGTGTTTCAGAAGATATAATCCAAATGATATTTTTGGTACTTTGGGGAACGCGGGAGTACTTCAGGGGCGGATAAAGCATGCTTCTTATTATATTGAATTCTTCAATTCAAGTTTCCCAAATACGACCTAAGAGGAGAGGAATGGTCTTTCAGTAACGTTATTGCTCTGCTATTATTGTCAGATGATTGATTATCGTAAAAGATTAAGCTATTAGAAAAGATCACATCAATAGTTTTATATTATTTCTAACAACTATATGATAGCAAACAGACCGCAAAGTAGATAGTTTGAGCTTCCGCAGTGGTCGAGTCGTTAAATACAGGGAGTTCCCACGTCGCTGTAGCAACAACTTGGCCTTCAGAGTCGCGACAAACGGCCTTTTGGTTTGCAAACGAAGTGGGAAATAATACCATTTTCTTTTGACAGAAAAATAATACCACTTAATACACCGTAATGCTTTCGGGAAAAAAATTTTGAATTAAAATGTACAAACTTACCAACATCAAAATAAAATATAGACCTTTTATCAAAAAATAAAAATAAAATATACCCATCAATTTTATTTTTTTTATACATAGATGAAATGACAAAGTCATCATAAACTTACACAAATTAAATTGAGGGGTCACTGATTGAATCTCCCATAAATAAATATAGGGAAGGGTGCAAATAAGGTTCCTCATAACCTCATATGGTTTCTACTTTATAGTTTGGCCCCAACTACTATAATTCATTTTTAAATACCATAAATAAATGAATATGAATCCAGTACTGGAGAATAAGACATGCATATTTAGTCAACAAAAATGAGAATAAGAAATGCGAATATGGTAGTTAGCAAAATGGTAGTTAGATGACATGTTATTGCTCATATCATTTGTTTGAATACATCATACATGACCATAAATGTGAACTCAAAATTTATGAAATAATAATCCCAATATTCTCATATTCACATCTCAAAAGCTTGACTAAATATTTATATTATCTCTTGTTTTGTCTCGTACGAGCAAGAGGGAAAAATTTAAATTATTATGTTATAAATATTAGTTATTAGGTAAACAGTAAACTCACATACTTATTATAGTATGACATCCCTAGAATTATATATAGTAGATTCCTAATACTCACATACTTATTATTTTATCACTTTATATAGTATTAGTAGATTCTTAATACTCAATTAATTTTTTATTTTGAAAAGTTTTTTTTTTACATCGTAAAGATAAATTGTTCTCTTCTACCAAAAAAAAGAAAAAGATAAATTGTTCTCTCTAGGATTCAATTTATGGATCTCCTCCTACTCAACTCATATGTCCACCAGATCATACCACTTGAGCTATCTTACAATGACATCTTGAAAAGCTTTTGAATTTAAAGAATATTTACCCCTATTTTAATTAGTTTTACACTAATATTTGATAAAAATTTATTATATTTTTATTGCATCACTCATTTTATTAGTATATATATTTAAAAATTAATTAATAATATGTCACAAGAAGTAAAATATTTTTATTAAATAATATTAGTGCAAAACTAGTTTATACAAATCTTGATGAAAATAGATTTTTAAAGTGTCAAACTTGGACCAAAATAATGAATCAATCTAATATGATTTTTCAAAAAATATTCCAAAATGTAGACCCTTACTATTTCTAATAAAAATAATAATCTTTTAATGATGAAAAAGTGTAAAATTAATATAAGGATGAATCTTTCAAAAATAATTCAAAGTAGACCTTTACTATTATTAGTAAAAATAAGTGTTAGAATAATAAAGAAATCCTTTATTATTATTAGTGAAAATTGTGTTAGAATAATAAAGAAATTTCAAAAACAACTTGTATGCATGTATATATCAAACAAAAAACGCATTAGTCTTCAGTACTTTACACTTTCAACGCATTCTCTGATTATTTTCGTTAAGTTTTTATCTTTTGATTTCTTTATGTCATTTAAAAATAATGATGCAAACAAAATATAATTGTTAGAAATCAGTGAAAGTAGATTATTTTAAAGAAAAACGATGATATTATCATTTTATGATGGTAAAAAAAATAATTAAAACATGTCACACTATTTTTTAAGAAAATATAAAGGTTGAGTAATTTTTAAGGAGAAAAAATACGATGATTCATGATATAATAATTTAATATAAAAAATAAAATAAATTAATTTGGGTAATCCACTAAACCACTCAACCCAATCTAAAAATTAGCGGATTTACCCAACCCAATCCAATGTTAAAGTGGTTGGTTATTTTTCTAAACCCAACCCACATCACTCTAAGTGGTTCGAATTTTAGTTTTAGTCAAATCCAACCCACGTACACCCCTAGTGGTGGGTAGTTAATTATTTTTTCCTCTATTTGTTGTGAAGGTGTGTGGCTCCTGTTTTTGCTTTTACTGTACTGCCTATTTTCAAGTGGCATGATTTGTACTCCTTATACATTTCTATGCCTAATAATAATAATATCCTTAGCAGTTCAAAAAAAAGAATAAAATATAAATAAAACTCATCTATAGACCAAATCTACAATAGACACCCTTAATGTAATATTTTATTAATATCTATTAAATTTTTTAGTTAGATCAACCTTTAGATTGGACTCATACTAGAAACCTCCTAAAATAATAAACTGGAGTTCAAAAATAATGATTAGAATTGGTGCAATTATAATTATACTATATACCTTGGTCCTTAAATAACACTTACATAATGACATTTCCAAACTTTGAATCTATAACAATGTATACTCTATCAAGTTGCAATTCACTATTCCATTTGATTACGTGAAGAAAAAAAAGATTAACTACATCAATGTATTTTTTTTAATATATGTTTAAAATCATACAAAGTTATAGCCACAATATGCAGTATATTTAGTATAGGCCTCTCTCTATTCTAAAATAATTGACATAGTTGATCAATTCACATTTGTTAATGCACAACTTTGATCGTTAATATTTTTAATCATTTATCCTTAAAAATTATAAAAATTGTATATCTTGAAAATACTTGTTGAGACAAATCAAACATCTACTTATATCCTAATATTTACATTTACATATTAGTTAAAAAATATGATCAAAATAGATTATATAAATAGTGCACAAAATAAAAATAAATCAATTATTTTGAGACGGATGAAGTAATAGTTAATTAGAGTCTCACGTTGCATGCCTAGTGCACTAGGTTTGTTTTGTTTACATGACCGGTTTTATATTATAATATAAAAAGTCCTGTTCAGACTAGCAAGTGCAGCAACAAAATAAAGTTTGGAAGGGAGAAGCCAAGATGCTTCATTTATTTATTTTTTTGACTCAAAGATGCTTCATTTTTATTTGAGTTATAGCCAAGATGCTTCTTGATGCTTCTTCTCAATACACTTGTCAAGGGAAAAATTGCGAAAGTAATTAACAAATATAAAAAGATTTATAGTCAACAAAGAAAATTTAATATTTGAGATTTTTAGTGATATTTTTATGCACAAATTTTTTACTTACAAGAGTAAAAGTTCTAGCTTTTTTTTTTTTTATATTTGTTTTGATGTGGAATGTGTACACGTAAACCTTCACCTCCTCCTATAAATAGAGGTGAACAAGAAAGTAAGTGGCAAGAAGTCCTTCCAATTAAGAAGTCTTGATTAATTTCTTTGTGCACTTTTGAGAAGTCCTTAAGTAAGTCCTTAATGATATAATTTTTTCTGATTAAGCTTTAATCAATATTTCCTCTGCCTTAATTGATACTAGTTGGTATGTTTAGATATTAATGTAACTAACATTCTTCTATTGATTACATTTACAGATATGGATTATGTTAGTAATGCAATGATCCTTTTGGTGACATGCATTGTCACATACTTCATTGGTTCACTTTATGCAAGAAGCAAAAAATCATCAAATAATAAGCTTCCACCAGGACCTTCTATTTTCACTATCATGTCACATGTTTTTGAGTTATATAATAAGCCACAACAAACACTTGCAAAACTTGCTAAGTTTTATGGTCCTGTTATGCGTATTAAGTTATGTACAGAGACCACTATAATAATATCTTCATCAGATATGGCCAAAGAGATTCTTCATACTCATGATTCTTTGTTCTGTGATAGATCTGTTCCTGATAACACAACTACTCACAATCACGACAATTTTAGCTTAGTCTTTCTCCCATTGTCACCTCTTTGGCAACACCTTAGGAAAATATGTCATAATAATTTATTCTCAACTAAAAATCTTGATGCAAGTCAAGAACTTAGACGTATGAAATTGAAAGATCTTCTCAATGATATGCGTAAAAGCAGCTTAAAAGGCGAAGCTGTTGATATCGGAAGAGCTGCTTTTAAGGCTTGCATTAATTTTTTGTCATATACTTTTGTGTCTCAAGATTTTGTTGAATCTTTAGATGATGAATATAAGGATATAGTTTCCACTCTATTGAGAGCTGTTGGAACACCAAACATTGCTGATCATTTTCCTGTGTTGAAGATTCTTGACCCACAAGGCATTAGAAGGCACACAACTAATTATGTTTCAAAGGTTTTCTATGCCTTAGATATCATAATTGACCAACGAATGAAATTGAGACTAAATGAAGATTATGTCTCAAAGAATGACATGTTAGACACCTTGTTGGACATTTCCAAAGAAGATAACCAAAAGATGGACAAAAAGCAGATTAAACATCTATTACTTGTATGTATTTTTCTCTCTTTATCACCTTTTGTTTTTATTTCATTATAACCATCTATATTATATATGTGCTATTAATTTTAAGAATAATCATCTACTATGATACATGACATGATTTCATATATATACCATTGATTTTAGTTATTAATTTTTTCCCCCACATCGATGTGATCTTAACACTTGATATCTTTACTCAACATGTGTATTTGCACATTAAATAGGATCTGCTTGTGGCGGGAACAGATACAACAGCAACCGGATTAGAAAGGGCAATGAGTGAACTAGTACACAACCCAGAGTCCATGTCAAAAGTCAAAAAGGAGTTAGAGGAAACTATTGGATTAGGCAATCCAGTTGAGGAATCAGACATTACTAAGCTTCCATACTTACAAGCAGTGATAAAAGAGACATTGCGCTTACACCCTCCAGCTCCACTTTTGCTCCCTCGGAAAGCAAGGGTAGATGTGGAAATATCAGGGTACACGATTCCAAAAGGCGCCCAAGTTCTCGTCAATGAATGGGCTATCGGTAGAACAGACATATGGGATGATGCTTATTTGTTTTCACCAGAAAGATTTTTGGGATCGGAAATTGATGTCAAAGGTCGACACTTTAATCTTACACCGTTTGGTAGTGGAAGACGTATATGTCCAGGATCGCCATTAGCTGTTAGGATGTTGCATTTGATGTTGGGATCGTTAATCAACTCCTTTGATTGGAAACTTGAAAATAATATGGAGCCTAAGAACATGAACATGGACAAATCCCTAAGAGCTATTCCGGTTATAATAAGCAGCATTAAGTAATTAACCAGATCATTATAATGTATTATCTTAATTAAGCTTGTTAGATTGGGTTTAAAGGATCTAGTTTAAGAGGAGTGTATTGTATTTTTATCTAAGCTTTATTTCTTTGTTTTTTGTTTAATATTATAGTTTGAGTCAGTTTTAATGTCTTTTAAATTTACCATTTCAGGTTTCAATATATAATAAATCGGTTTGATTAAATTTCCTTGTTTGTGTATTTTCGTTCAACTTTTATTTGTTTGATTGTGAATACATTTTATTTTTAAGAACTTCATATGATTATATTTTATTTGTGTTTATTTTCAAATGTCATTTGACTCGTTAAGATAATGTGATGGCCAATAATCAAGCAAATTAGTGAAGTATTTGGTGGACCATCTAGGAACTGGTTAAGATAGTTGAACTAAGGGTCAAAGAGTAAAGAAGTCTAAGGTTTAAATTCTGATAAAGGAGAAACATTAGTACTAATATACTAACCACTAATATTATCTATAAAAAAAACTTTAGATTATTTGATTCTCCAAACTCATTTTGTCCTAATTTCTTATGTATTTCTCTCTTGATGATCAAATGATAATATATCACGTGTTATTATATCATATGTAAATTATACATGAAAGAATTCATTCGTTTCTCGACATATTGTCTTTTCTATAGTTACGACGCTTTGTTGGAAGCGTCGCCTCTCGCCTCTGTATATACTCATATCAAATGCAAGACTTTTGACAGTATTCATGTTAGATTCAAATTTCAAAACCTTCATTTCTATATTTCTCAAAATATAACATCATACCTTTCAATTATTTCATTGTAATATACATTGATTTAGATGGAAACTTTTAATTCATAATATCAAATAAGATCTCATATCAAAACACCATGTCAAGTGAAAAGTTAATATGCCTCAAGAGAATTATTCAAACTTTCATCTTTACTTTTTGTTTTAGCATCATCACCATTAAAATTATATAGTTCTATCAAAACTATTTCTTTTCATTTTAATTTAAATAAAATTTTAAATTTTTTTAGACACAACAATCGTCCTGTTCCCTCTACCTCAAATATGGTCATGTGCGCCACATGACTAAATTTACAAGAGGACTTGTAGCCGATGTTGTAAAAGTGCACTAACGTTGTCAACTAATGAGACAAAATTTATTGTCATTATCGAAACATGCAAATAGTTGTTGCAGTTGGAACAAAAATAAAATTTTAGTTTCCTTTATTAATTGATACTCAAATATGTTTATTTATCTTTGTCAGATTCCAACTTTTGTTAATATAGGTCTTTTTATAATATAGGTTCAAACCAATTGATGTCAGGTATAATTAGATTGAATGTTTTGGATATTTGCTTAACTGACACAAGAGTATATAATAAGAATCAAATAAGTAAACTATAGTACAAACAATTAATTGAGGTAGATGGAATGTTTGTGTGAATCACTTTTAAATAAGTCTCTATTTTATTAATATTTTGAATTAAATTTTGTTGGCAAAAATACCGTCTTCACAAAAGTCTAACATATTTTGGCGATTGTCCTTTTGATAAGATTGTTCAAGATATAGATACTGATTTCGATATGACTACTAGACAAAAAGATGTTTTTGGATGTTTGAAAGCGGCACATGCTCAAGACTTCCTCCTAGCTATCCCATTGATGGATTAAACCAACACATGTCCCCAATAGATCGAGTATTGTACCATTCTTAGGTACCGTCTCATGATTCTGTTATTTTCTAAAGATGTGGTTTGCCCTGTTTGTCGTAAAGCATGCCTTGAAGCATGTAGTTCATATTGTAGGGAGCTTACAAGCTTCAAATACATGTATGACTTGGTTAGAGATATGATTTATGATATTTTTTGACATGCATGAATTTCTGTGAAGAAAGATGCGCCAGTGAACTTCCTGACTGACCCACAAGAAGGAAGATCGACACTTTGCCAGCGGATCTTCTAGTGTATATGGATGGGTAGGAGGGAAACATGTTGTATAGATTTGACTGGAATTTTCCCACTTGTGGGACTAGGAGTTGAGGATTTTACTGTGGGAATCAAAGCTACTTCAAACAAAATGACCAAACATGAACAAACATGTTGTAACAATCAACATGTTTTTATACCTTTTATATTTGACACTTTTGACTTTCTAGCACCAGAGATTGTAGATCTTTTGAAAAGAGTCTAAAGAATCATGCATAGCAATGTCGTGTCACCTAAATTATGAATGTAGTTTATCTAAGATTAAGTTTTGTTATTGTAATTATCTATCTATCTATATCTATATATATATATATATATATATATACACACACACTTATGAATTCAAAAAAAATAAAATTAGTCCTTAGTTTTGCCAATTATTTTTCAATTTTGATACTAGTTGTATTCTATTTGATTTGTATACTGCAAATGGTATCTAGTCTACAACTAGCATCTTAAATTGCCGTTTGAAGGAATTCCTTCCAATGGAAATTAGATCTCCTTGCGCAATTAGTTGTTGGATTCGGTGAGATTATCACCGGAGGAGGATCGTTGGATGTGGTGCCCGGACCTAGATGGAATTTTTTCGGTAAAGTCAATGTATGATTTTTTAGTGAAAGAACTTAGAGAGGTGGTGGGTTTGGCGGATGAGGAGGAGGAGATGTTCAAGCATATTTGGGAAAGTTCGGATCTGTCTAAAGTGATTGCGTTCTTTTGACAACTTTTATATGATAGGATTCCGACGAGGGAGAATCTTGATCGTCGTGGAATCCTTGCTCCGAAAGCCCCAAGAGAATGTGTGGGGTGCGAGCCTGGCTTTGAATCCTCAACCCATCTCTTTTTGCATTGCTCTTGTGCCATGAAGGCGTGGTCTGGTATTTTTAGGCGTGGTTGGGAGAGGAGTTAGTGATGTTGCCTTCGTTGTCTTTGTTACTTGAGATTAGGGTTGGGAATAGGTCAGGCCAGGCTTTGGTAGGCCTGAGTCTGGCCTACAAAAATTTTTTAGGCCTACGGCCTATTTAAAGTTTCTTTTTGTGGCCTGGCCTGCCCTATTTAAAAGTCTGACCTGGCCTTATAGCCTATTTAAAATCCTACATCACATAAAAATTTCAATTTTTTTTATTTTTATATTATAGTTTATATTTTTTTTTAAATTTGCAATATAACTTATTAAAAGCCTACATTACATAAAGGCTTTTTATATATTCTATATTACCTATTTTTTTAAAATAGGTTAAAACATAATCAGAACCAATTTTCTATGTCTTATATTATTTTTTATTTTATCTTTATAAATTATAAGTGGATATAAAAATAAATTTTAATAGTTATGTATATTTTTATATATAAAAAAAATAATTATGTATATATAGGCCGGCCTATTAGGCTTTGTAGGCTTTTTATAAAGCCTAAGCTTGGCCTATTTAAATAAAATAGGTCATTTTTAAAGCCTGAGCCTGACCTTTTTAGTAAATAGGCCGGCCTGGCCTGAGCCTGTGTAGGCTAGGCAATAGGCCCATATAGGCCGGCCTGACCTATTCCCAACCCTACTTGAGATTGTGAGGGAAGTGGCGCGAAATAAGAAGGTAAGAGGGGGATATGTGATGATTTGGCATGCTACCATATGGACTATTTTGAAGGCGCGTAACAACAAATTTTTTTCGAATGGAGTTATAGATGCAAATGCTTTGATGGATGGCATTAAAGTGTTAAGTTGGAAATGAAGTCTCGCTCGTTTGAAAATGTCACCTTGTTTGTATTACGAATGGTCTTGAAACTCAAGAGATTGTTTACGGCGGTAATTGTTGTGTCGCGTTTTTGTTTTTGTGTTGTGGTTTGGGAGGGCTGTTTGGGGTGTTTTTATGCCTCGATTTTGGCTTGTTTGGGAGGGGTGGTGTGAGTGTTTGTAATGATCCTGGTGGTGCGCACCATTTTTTGTATGCCCTTCTTTGTATCTCTTGAATCTTTTTGAGTCTTAACTTCTCCGATACATCTTGTTACGAAACTAATATGTGCTAATAAAATTTACCGATTCAAAAAAAATAAATTTAAATTGCCGTTTACTAGCCGTTGGAGGCTGGAGCAGCAGCCGGCCCCTCATTCTTAAACTCTAGTTGTTTCTTTTTTTATCATCCACCAAAGAATAGTTTAAGATAATTATTTAATTCAAAATTACCTCTTTAAAAATTGCTATTTTTTTATTTAAATAATTAATTTTTACATGTATTTAATTTTTTTTTCTTTTATAATTTTATCGTCTTAATACATATTTAGTTTTTGTTCGACGTCTTATTAATGCGGTGTTATTTTGCTTTCTCATCTTGTGGGTGTTTGTATGATTAAGATTAATAGATCATATTCAATTTGGTGCATATTTAATCACTGACGTTGGCGTTGTCACTGTTAATCGAGATACATGAGTGTTCTTGACACTTTAATTTTGTAATTTGTATGGTATTATTTGTATAAGAAATAATATAAATAATCATTGATATGACCATTTTTTAACAGCTTAAATTTTGTAATAATCGGTTATTTCACATGGTAGCAGAGCCTCCATGACTCAACGGTCATGAGTTCAATCTCTCCTCCCCACATTTTCTAATTAAAAAGTATATGGTAGTCGGGTCTATACACTATCCGTACTTCAAGCCCAACAAATTTAATATTTTATTGCGAGAGTAAATTTTTACTGACGTGACCGTGAATTTTTTGCCTGTCACGTCAACAAAAAGTTCACTTAGGACTAAATGACAAAATCTTCATATTACAAAAAATAATCAACAAAAAATATTACAGAAATATACTGAAACTCGCTCACATTGCAATGATAAACACCTATTAACTCTTAAATTTATAAGAGTTAATCGTCATTTGTCATTAAACGGAAAATGCAAATAATTGCGGTTGAAGAAGGAAAAATTAGTTTCATATATTATAGGGATTGCAAAAAGTCTTTCCACAAACACCTGGTTTTCTTTCCACCCCTACCATAAAACCTTATTTCTTCTTTAGTTTTTCTTGTTCTTCTATTAAAGAAGGGTGATTTAAGGTCTATTTTGATCTATAATCATCCCTCTTGATTTTTTTTATTTATTTTTATTTTAATAAGTGGTTTTTACATAGCTTTTAGGTTTCTTTTGAGTTTTTTTTTGTGTTTTGTTTGTCTTGTGTTGTTTCACACTCGTCTTAGTGCGAAGTTGTGTTGTTTTTCCGTCTTAGTGCGGTGATTTGATTTCTTGTTTTAGTGTGATGTTTATTTTGATTTCTTAGTGCGGGGTTTGATTTGTTTAGATTTGCAAATTTGATTCGATCCAAATTCAGTGCAGATTCAATGATTTTAGCATCATCAACGTTGCAGATCCAGAGACATGACTATTCCGAACATTTGAAGATTATCATATAAATTGTAGGGTTCATCACATTTGTTGACATTAGACTGTTTTATGCTATTAACTCAGATGTTGTGAATTTGTTTGCATATTTATCCTTTTTAATTTTTAGTAAATTTATATATATATATATATATATATAGGGGCGTTGTTCAGGCCCAGCATGCCCGGGCACTTGCCCGGGCTTCGGCCGAAAAATATTAGTATTTTTAGGGTTACTATAAGGCAAAATTAAAATTTTTAGAGTTTAATTTAGGGCAAAAATGATATTTTTATTTAAAACTGAGATTTTTAGAGTTAATTTAGGACAAAATTGAGACTTTTTATTAAAATTGAGATAAATTAAAATTTTTAAGGATTAATTTAGGACAAAACCGATATTTATTTGTTAGACTAAAATTTTGCCTAGGCTTAAAAAATTTTCAAACTCCGCCACTATATATATATATAATGATTTCAATTGATGTACTCTACTTATTTAAATGATTATTTAAATGAATGAATATTGTTGTTTTTGAGTCTAAAATATATTATAGAGATTCTTTATTAGTTGATATTTTTTTTTTGAAACAATATTACTTGATAGTTTTTTTTTTGAACTGCTAACAAATTTTTATTAAAAGGCAATAATGTAGTACAAGGTGTGCCACACATGCCAGGCAAGAGCAACAAATTGATAGTTAAATATGTGATTATTTATGTTTTTGTAAGATTCCAACTTTTCATAACATGTTCAAACCAATTGATGTCGTGTATAATTAGATCGATGCAATGTTTTGGATGCTAAACTGACACATACAGAACTATAATTGCGACCAAAAGTTTTTTAATAATCAAATAAGTAAACCTAGCTAATACAAACAACTTATACTGTATAATTCAAGGAAAACGCTGAGGGAACAACCCACACATAACCTATTTTTCTTAATATAATTATATTAATGCACCATTTGCTGTATACAAACAAATAAACACCGTTAAAAAAGTTCACCAAACAAAAACACCGCTAAAAAAATACTCTTTCAAAATTTCAATAATTAGCATAACTCAGTTGATAATTTTTTTTTTTGAATGGCAATAAAAATATTAAATATACAGTAGAATTTCTTTAAATTAATACTCAGTAAATTAATAAACTCTTTAAAATAATAAAATTGTCTGGTCCCAACTTGGGCCCGTGTAAAAAATTGAAAAATTCGATAAAATAATAAGATAATAATATTTCGAGAGATCCCTTTGTAATTTTCGGTCCCAAGAAAATCATAAATTAATAATTCATAGAACTCCTTACGTATTTGATATGACATAGTTGATTTTGCAACATCTTTTAGATGAGAAACCATCTTGTGAGATATGGTGTTAATATCCTATCACATTCATGTAATTTATATATGACAAACTTGCTTAAGAATACATTGAATCCATTTGTTGCTCTTGTTTACATCAAAAGTCATTATTGATTTCCAATGCATATTACTAATAAAGTTATTATTGATTTCCAATGCATATTACTAAAGTCATTATTGATTTACAAGTTATTAAAAACTCTTTAAATTAATAATTATTAATTTATCTGGTCCCGACTCTATTAATTTATAGAGTTTTTACTGTAATATGTCAATGAAAAAATGAAACATAAGGTTCCATCACCGTCTTATATACAGAATAATTTTAAATTTCTGGACCAATTATTTCATTTTTGAGATGTCTCCAATCGAGAAAAATAATCACTGCATTCAACGGTGGATATTCTAGTCTCGACAAAAAATTAAAGAGTTTAAGATTCACTTTTAAAATGTGAAATTCTGATTTATTTAATAAATTCTCATTTAAAAAATAACAAAGAGAATATTCTGGTGTTGTAAACTCTAGTTTCCTTTTCTTCTTTTAAGCGTCTTGTACCAGCTAGAGCATCATGGGAACCCCTATTTCTTCTTCTTTTTTTGAAGCGAAGCAACCCCTCTTTCTTAAACTCCGGTTATTTTCCCCCTTTTTTGAGAGTAGTTTAGGGTCAACTTTATTTAAATAAGTAATTTTTATATAATTTAATTATTTTCCTTTTGAAATTTTCATTGTGTTAATACGAGATGTTATTCTGCTTATCGTTTTGTTGCGGTAATTGTTTGCTTTTCTATCTTGTTGTGGTGTTTGTTTAATTTAATTTTTTTTTTTTGAAATAACAAAGAAACCAATGGTATTAATACACTAGCTCGACACAAGAAGTGCACAATCTAGATGAAAAAAGATACAATATACAGTTGGTTCAAGGATAGGCCAAAACGCAAAATGTTACGGCCCAAGTCACCCTAAACAAGCCAAATGGAAAAATTTCTCTCCCCACCCCCCTTGGTTCTCTTTTCCCCCTCTAACTACATATCTGTTTTGCCCTTATTTACGCGTTAGAGGGGTTCGGATAAAATTATCCGAATTTTTCATACAAGATCGGATTATAAAATCCGAACCTAGCAAAATTAGGGGATAGGGAAAAAAATCCGAACTTGATAGAGAAAAATAATCCGAATTGTTTTAACCACCACCATACTTAAATTTTGATATGATCCACCACAATATCCGTGTCAAAAAATTTATTATTAAAAATTCATTCATTTCGAGCTTTCCAAATTATCCAAATAATCGCCAATCAAATCAAATAACCTTAAAACACTTCTTAAATTATCTCATACAAAGTTGAAGACCTAGCTATAAATTGTTGAGCATGAGTGGCTGCCTCCATATCTAAAACATTGTGTACTCCAGCCATTGAAGTAATCCATTCCACACACATTGAATCTTGTCACAACCAAAACTGCAATTTTGTTTGACTTTAGATTAACCAATTATATTCGATTCAATGTATATTTAATCGATGACTTTAACTTCCTCAATGTTACAAATATGGAAAAATGTGTATTCTTGATACTTTAATTGGATCATATATTTGTAGGCATTTTATATGTTACTAATGTGGATGTTGTGAGTTTGTTACAAATTCTTTTTTCTCTCCCAAATTTAAAATAATTTAATTTTTATTGTTCGATAAATTTACCAATTTAAATTAATGAATGAATCTCGTTTTTAGTTTAATATTGATGGAGCTTATAGCAAAACAAATTTCTCAACTTATGGTAGATTACTTAGAGACGCTCATAGTAGGCATATCAAAAGTTTTTAATGCAATATTGGTCGCAATAATTCTTACAGTATTGAAATGTGGAGTTTACTTCATGTTATGTTATTGTTCGTCATCTTCACCTTGATCGTGTTAGTTTTGAAAGAAATTATAATTATGTCACAACTGATGTCCTTAATCGTTCTACCATCATCTCTTATCTCAAACCTCTCTCAAAAGAGGTTCTTAAATTACTATGGTCACTATTCAACATTGCTTCAGGGTCATGTGCGAATTTGTTAGAAAAAAAAATTAATTATTCTTTATTGTAATTTTTTACATACACTTTCAGTATTAGATTGTAACGGATATATTTTTAGTATAAGAAAGATTAAATTTGGTTCATATAACCTTGGACCTCTCCAAGGATCATTTGAGGTCACTTGCTTAAGATAGTTGCTCATGGTCCTCTTAAGTTGATTAGAATCTCCCCATGTCCCATCACTTACCGGGAGATAACTTCAAGTAGTAATGTAAATTTTATCAAATGATAATTTTTAGTGCAAATCTTATAAGGAAATATCTTCCGATGATAGTGTTTTTTTAATATGAAAAATATGGGGTGTTGAAGAGAAACAATCCTTAATTAATATGGCCTAGGTCCTCAACATCGTTAAATATAAGTGTCTTTTTTAGGCCAACACGGTCCAATTGAAATAAAATAAAAGGAGTAATAAACCCCTAAATTGGTTGCTTAAAAAAAAATACTGAGCTAACACTTCAAGCCTACATATATTCGTTTACCCTTTATAAACTGCAGATAATTGTTAGTTAACAACTTTTATAATGATCTTAATTGATTATATAAACATTTACATATATGATTAATGGGAATAAGACCCTCAATTTGTCAATAAAGAAATTTGATGTAAAAATCAAAATTATGCACTAAGCCACCTAGTGTGCAATATTATAATAGAGGACAAAAATTTCCTGAAATCAAGCCTATTGGAAAATAATTTATTCTGAAATTTGATGAAGTCAAATATGCACATTTTGATAGTATGACTCTACTTCTGTCAAAAAGAAGATAATATAGTGTGACACTAAATTTAACTTGTTCATGATGTATGATATTTCCCGGCCATTTGCGCAGCCTGTAATGACTTCCCCTTGCTTTGAAAAAGAAAAAGAAAATAATAATTTCATATTTAATATATATATATATATATATATATATATATATATATATATATATATATATATACCCTTCTAGAATCAACCTCTTTTTTTTGCTTCAAATAGTATATATAAAAAAAAAGTGGAACACAAAAGAGGGTCTAGAATCAATCTCAAATTATACTCAAGTTTGAAGAGTTTAACTTTATAAATGTTATCAAAAAAAAATTATAATATTAGATGATAGAGTTCAAAAATCTTAATTGATATAATCAAGGATCATGTCAAAATCAATAGTAAACTGTCTATTTTGGTGTGTCGCATTCAAGAGTTTTTGGAATTGAATTGACAAGTGTAGTTCAATTATACATAGCGGGAGGGAAACATAAGTGTAGTTTGGTTGACTAATTTCATCTTTTGGATCTATAATTTTTTTTCAAATTCATGTTATGGAGACTCCTCCTAGTAAAATTTTAAGTCTAAATTTTTATGACATTTCTAACACTTGTATGTCTAGAAATATTTGTATAACCTTATAGTCATCTTCTTTTTGGTCTTCGTCCCTTTTTTTCTACTAAAAAAAAGAGTTCAAACTTTTTTTTGGAATATGATTGTTAAATGGTTAGGTCAAGTTTATTGATAAAATCTCCCCATCTTTAATTTTATTCTTTAAAAACAAAATTGAAGTTATCTATGTTTTTTGAAAAATTAAAGGTATCACTTAGGAGGTTTTTTTTACTAAAAATAAACTATATTTATTCATTTCAATTAATTGAGTACATAGATGCAATATAAGTTTAAAACTACTAAAATCAAAACCAAAAATTTGCGAACAATCTCACAACTTGTTGTTTCATATGGAAGAGATATGCTTTGAACCATTATTAGATCATTCATGAATAAATGGTCAATGAATTACCACTAAAATATGATAAGTTTGAAGGCCAAGTAACAGGTGCTATAATTAGAAAATAATTGTAAGGTTGATTGCCATTTAATTTAGTTTGTTAGAGTCCTTGGAGTTCATTCAAGCAATAACTCTATAAATTGTAAGTTTTTCTAAATAAACAGACTTTGATTAAGTAAAAAAATTATGAGATTTCATCTCTTTTGGTTCTTTGAACCTTATCTTGAAAGATGTTAGAGAAATTAATAATAGGATATATATTAATAAGGAAGAAAAATCTACTATAGGTGAGCGCATTTTTCAGATTGATTTCTGAGACAAGTAAAAAGAATATGTAGAAGCAAATTCACTTAAGAATTTAAAAAATCCATTTGATATGAAGAACCTTTTATTTATTTTTTTAATTAAAAAATTTTAACTTCATAAAGGCTCTATTTTAGAAACAACGAAAACAACACAAAAAATAAATAGACAAACAATGAAATTTTCAGCATTTAAATTTTTTTAGCCACTCTATTTTACAATCCCATATAAAGGCTTCAAGCTTTGGGAGGCACTTAAGCCGACTCAAACAGCAAACTAAATTGGCTTAGAGCAAAATGAAATGCACCCCTTACATGTAGAGGAGGTGTTACACAAAGAGATTACATTATTCATCATGTTTATTTTTGTACTTAATATTAATAATATACTTTATTTACTGCAACTGGAATAGCTCTTAGAGGTTTGTCCAAGTTCATATCCTTTGTTTCCATATTATTTTCAAGTTTCCAGTCAAAGGAGTTGATTAATGATCCCAACATCAAATGCAACATCCTAACAGCCAATGGTGAGCCGGGACATATACGTCTTCCACTACCAAACGGTGTAAGCTTAAAGTGTCGACCTTTGACATCAATTTCCGATCCCATAAATCTTTCCGGTGAAAACACATGAGCATCATCCCATATATCGGTTCTACCAATAGCCCATTCGTTGATGAGAACTTGAGCACCTTTCGGAATTGTGTAACCTGATATTTCCACATCTACCCTTGCTTTTCGAGGAAGCAACATTGGTGCCGGTGGGTGTAATCGCAGGCTCTCTTTTACGACTGCTTGTAAGTATGGAAGCCTATCAATGTCTGATTCCTCAATTGGCTTGCCAAATCCAATGGTCTCCGCTAGTTCCTTTTTTGCCTTTGACATAGCCTCTGGATCGTGTACTAATCGAGTCATTGCCCTTTCTAATCCAAATGCCGATGTATCCGTTCCGGCCACAAGCAAATCCTATTAAAAATACAACACTTACTTGTTAAGTAAAGATTTCATGCACATATAATATAGATAATTATTGTGAAATAAAACAAAAAGTGATTAAGGGAGAAAAATACATACAAGTAGTAGATGTTTAATCTGTTTTTTGTCCATCTTTTGGCTATCTTCTTTGGAAATGTCCAACAAAGTCTCTAACATGTCATTCTTTGAGACATAATCTTCACTTAATCTCAACTCCATTCGTTTGTCAATTATGATATCTAAGATATGAAACACTTTTGAAACATAATTAGAAGTGTGTCTTCTAATGCCTTGTGGGTCAAGAATCTTCAACACAGGAAAATGATCGGCAATATTTGGTGTTCCAACAGCACTCAACAAAGTGGACACTATATCCTTATATTCATCATCTAAAGATTCAACAAAATCTTGAGACACAAAAGTATAAGACAAAAAATTAATGCAAGCCTTAAAAGCAGCTCTTCCAACATCAACAGCTTCACCTTTTAAGCTGCTTTTATGCATATCATTGAGAAGATCTTTCAATTTCATACGTCTAAGTTCTTGACTTGCATCAAGAGTCTTATTAGAGAATAAATTATTATGACATATTTTCCTAAGGTGTTGCCAAAGAGGTGAATATGGGAGAAACACTAAGCTAAAATTGTTGTGATTATGAGTAGTTGTGTTATCAGGAACAGATCTATCAGTAAACAATGAATCATGAGTATGGAGAATTTCTTTCGCCATTTCTGACGAAGAAATTATGACAGTAGTTTCTGTGCATAACTTAATAAGCATAACAGGACCATAGAACTTAGCAAAATTTGCAAGTGTTTGTTGTGGCTTATTGTATAATTCAAAAACATGTGACATGATAGTGAAAATGGAAGGTCCAGGTGGAAGCTTATAGTTTGATTTTCTGCAGCTTCTTGCAAGCATTGAACCAATGAAGTATGTGACAATGCATGTCACCAAAAAGATCATTGCACCACTCAAAAAATCCATATCTATGAAAAACAAAACAAGGCAAACAAATATGTGTTAGTACAAAGGGGACAAGATGCATTCACCAAAGTTTACAACATTGATATAATTAATTAATGGTAGTGGAAATATTCACTGAATATAGAATGATATATATGTGAGGCGCTAAGGAGTGAAGTTACCTTTGTGAAGCACTCGATATATCTATCAATTAAGATTGATGCTAAATTTCCAAAGGACTTCTTACTCTCTTTGCTTGCAACTTCTCCTATTATATAGGAAAATAGGAATGAGATAAACGTTCTGTTCTGATGTGCTCTTTTTTGTCTTTTTGCATAGTGTTTTTTAAATGCATAAAATGTTTTTTTTAATTAGCAAGTGGAGAGTACTATTTACACGTAGTCTTCAATATTTGATGCAATATATCAAACTTTGTTATGGGGTCATTGACACTGGATTTGATAGAGATAATTACAGTTCAATTACCTGCAACTGTGTTGAGAATAAAATAGAATTATTTGATTCAAAATTTGCTCTGAATTATGAACTACTAGAGTCTTTTTTTTAAGAATCAAAAGATAAAAACAAAAAACTATTTAATGCAATATTTAATTATTGTTTCATCGATTAAATATTCATTATTAAGAGAGTAAATATGTAAAATAAGATAATAAATAAATAATTTTTTAAACGAGACGATTTTTAATTATAAAATATATTTATATGGAATATAAATATGAGTTCATCTTATAAAATATGTAAAATATGAGTTCACCTTATAAAATATGTAAATTTGAGTTATATTGAACAATTTTTATCATATTTTACTAACCTAAGTCAAAATCCAAATTATAATAATCTCCCTTTTAAGATAGAAAATGAATGTTACATATGCTCTCGTACCAGCACATGATGACGCTTAAAAAAAAATCCAGATCATATATACCCCACTTTTGCAATTATTTTTTTTGGTTACACTGTTACAGCCCCACTTTTGCAACTTGAGAGTACACATACATCTTTAGGCAAAAGAAAAACCTCCATCCAATTATTAATCAACCATCTACAGTATTAGTCTATTGTCAAGACATCCATTATTAGTACAAATTAAGACTAGCAAATATAAAAAGAGTTTAAATTTAAGGTTTTCAAATCCTGCAATGCAACTTACAAGATTAAAATTGAGCCATCTTAGAATTTAAAGGGTTAAAGTCGAACAATTAAAATTTTAAAATCAAAATCGAACAATTGTAAAAATTAAGAGGACGAAATTGTATGTATTTAAACCTAATTAAATGGATATATTTTGTAATTAATATAGTTATACATATTAGGAATTGTAGTACTCTATTTCTAGTGATTATGAGTCCATAGTGCTTTGCGTGTAGGGATAATAGGTTTGTTTCAGTTATTATTAGGAATGGGTATTGGTAGGAAAATTTATTTAGGGTGGATGCTAATTTGGCATGTTAGTTATTTGATCAATATAAAATTCTAGGAATGACTTAATCTTTGTCGGAAGATCTCCATCTGTTGAATACTTGGTTGTTTATAGGTGAATTTTTTTCTGGAAAATGTGGTATTTAGTCAAAAACCCTGCCAACCGTACCCCTACTCTCTTTATGAGTGGGAAGTGCAACTTATTTTGTGTTGGAACCGTTAGAGTCTCTTGTGGTGGTGTCCTTGGGGCTTGGTGGTCTTGGAGGGATGTCGGCTTGCTTTTTGCTTTCTTTTCTTGTTTTCTTCTCATTTTCTCTCTCTTTTTGCCGGTCGAGTGCTCTGGAGATTGGTGGCTCTCAGTCTTCTCAAAGATGTTTTTGGAGTTTTCTTTTTAGGAGTTCATTGTATTTTTCTTTCCTTTAGAGGGTTAGTACTTCTGATACTCCCATTTGTGGACTCTTTTGGTGTATCTGTTATTCCTTTATTATATTTAAAAACAACTAATTAAAGTAACTATTTTTTCATATTTACTCGTATCAAAATTCAAAAGGTTGTGGGGAGAGAGCAAATTATACCAGTGCGTGTAATATTTGAGTAATGTTACACCGCTCAATAACGCTATAACGAATACGAATTTTACAAAATCTATCTTTGGATTGAAAGTTTATATAGTATAAATCATTTATACAAAATTTTTAAAAAAAAAATTGAAAATCATTTGATATTATATTGAAACTCATTAAGATTAAAGGTTTATGCTTTTTTATCAAATACCGTTAAATTTGATGAGTCTCAATAACATATCAAATATTTTTCAATTTTTCTAAAACTTTGTATGAATGATCTATATGATATAATTACTCAAATGTTACACCGGTATAATTTATTTTTTAGTACATCGAAAAGATAAATTACTCTCGCAAAAAATTGATCCGTGAACCTCCTCTTACCCAACCCTTATTCCTGAACATAAAAATTATTTCATTGGATGCTATGGTTGAAGTTTGAACCTATTGTATGTAAAAATTATATCAATAACTATTATCATATCGTCTATTAAAAAAAGTTATGAATGTTGGCTATCAAGCCCAAAATAACAATATGAATATTGTCAATATTGAACTTTATTTTAAATATATATGCATGACTAATAAAATTTTAATTTATTCTGTAAAACTCTTTTTGAGGTCGTGTCCATCTAAATGTTTTTCTCTTTTAGCTAGAGAAGTAAATAAGGGCGTTTCCTTGGATACACTGTCTCATATTCTTTACAAGTTATTGATAGTGTTTGTCTTAATTTTGAGTTTTTACTATTATTGATATCAGATGTATTTGTATTTAAGTCTTTTTCTGGTATATGGACGATACGATAAAGTTATTATAAATTCATATATATGAAGTTGAAGGACCGGAGATCGAACTCCAATCATAATAAACATCCAATTTAACAATTTTGATATTTTATTTCTGCCAGTTGAACTAGAATGTCTGAACATTTATATTTAAGTCTTTTGTACTCCCATAAAAAATTCATATAAAGAGTACTTTTTTTATCTTCTTTTTTTTCCTGTGTTAATTTTTTGAAATATTGCAAACCACAAAATAAATGAAAATTTGACTACAAATAATTTTATGTATTAAATTTAAAAGTACCAGATTCCTCTAAACAATTCTTTCTTAAATCATCATTTGAATTTAATCCCTTGATTTCACTTTTCTTTTTTTGGATACAATACAATCAAAACACTCTTCTCTAATTCCAGTACACTTATTTTCTATTTTTGGTTTGTGAATCAGATACATTATACATTGTTTATATTACTTTAGTATGAAAAAAATATATTTATCACGTGCAGTGCAGGTATGATTTATGAAAAAAAAAATATTTATCACGTGCAAGTTTTATAATTTTGTTTTTAAATTTCTATTATGATCGACATTAGAGATTTCATCATTTTTTTGAATAAATTGGGTATTATAGATGGAACATATATAATAACTAGTCAGTGAGAATCTCACCAAAAGAATGCCTCATTTTCAAAGTGGATTTTGAAAAAGCGTACGATTCGGTAAGTTGGTCCTTTCTTGATTATATGTTGAAGAGGGTGGGTTGTGGTGACAAATGGAGGGTTTGGATGAAAGCTTGTGTTTGTAATGGAAAGTTATCGGTTTTGGTCAATAGTACTCCAACGGAAGAAATCAACATTCAAAGAGGTCTTAAACAAGGAGACCTGCTTGCTCCTTTTTTATTTCTTCTTGTGGCGGAGGGCCTAAGTTCTCTTATGAAAAGGGCAGTTTCTTTGGACTTCTTCAAAGGCTTTAAGGTTGATTCGGAGGTCTCGGTCTCTCACTTGCAATATGCGGATGATACTCTCTTTATTGGTGATGCTTGCGTGGAAAATCTATGGGCTTTGAAAGGCATTCTCCGTTGGTTTGAGCTTATTTCGGCTTTGAAGGTAAATTTTTTTAAAAGTAGATTGTATGGTGTGAATGTGAGTAGTCATTTTTTGGAAATTGCGGCGTCTTTTCTTCATTGTAAAATAGGAGCATTGCCTTTTATTTATTTGGGTCTTCCGGTGGGGGCTAATCCGAGGAGGGGGTCAACGTGGGAGCCGGTGATTAAATCTATTGAGAAAAGGCTTCTTTCTTGGAAAAATCGTTATGTTAGTCTTGGGGGGAGGGTTGTTCTTATTAATTCGGTGTTGGCATCTATACCGGTGTTTTATCTCTCTTTCCTTAAAATGCCGGTTAAGGTTAGGAGGGCGATTATCCGGATTCAAAGGAATTTTTTGTGGGGCGGTTCTTCCGGTGTTAGTAGAAAAATCCCTTGGGTTAGTTGGAAGGATGTTTGTAGACCGAAAAGTGAGGGGGGTTTAGGTGTTAGAGATTTAAAGTGGTTCAATTTGGTGCTAATGGCTAAATGGAGGTGGAGACTTTTGGTGGAGAATGGTCCACTTTGGCATTCGGTTTTAAAGGCTAAGTATGGGGAGATGGGGTGGCTTAGTTTGCAAATTGGTAGGAGAAGTTTGTGCTCTCTTTGGTGGAAAGATCTTGTGGGTTTGGGGGTTGATGGAGATTGGGTTCCGAAACTTTTTACTAAGAAAGTTGGAAATGGTGGTACGACGAGATTTTGGTTGGATATTTGGATGGGAGAGGTGCCTTTGTGTGAGAGTTTTCCCCGGCTTTATTCTTGTTCTCTTCAACAAAGTAGTGTTATTCAAGAGATGGGCGAGTGGGTGGAGGAGAGATGGGTTTGGCGGCTTACTTGGCGGAGGGAGCTTTTTGTGTGGGAAAGCACCTTATTGGTTCATCTTAAGGAATTGATCGATGGTTTCCTCTTTTCTCTTGTTGCGGATTCGTGGTCTTTCAATTTGGAAGAGGCTTTTTCGGTAAGTTCTGTTTATTCGTTTCTTTGTTCGAATTTTATCCCTTCTCCTCCCGTGTTATTGGTTTCTCCGGCATGGATGGCTCTTGTTTGGAAAAGTTGGGCGCCTTCCAAAGTTAATGTGTTTTCTTGGCAAACTATCCTTGGGAGGCTTCCGACTAGAGTTAATTTGGCTAGGCGGGGGGTGGTGCAAAGAGGTGTGGACGAAATGTGTGTTTGTTGTGGTGTGTTTCCGGAGACGGAGAATCACCTTTTTGTTTCGTGCCCTTTGGCTTGGGAGGTGTGGTGTCGCGTGTATAGTTGGTTTGGTATGGTCACGGTTCTTCCGGTGGATTTATCCTCCTTGCTCGAGTCCTTTCTTGCTTGTCTTAGTCGTCGAAAGAATGGAAGGAGGGGTGTGCTCATGATTTGGCATGCGACTTTGTGGGTGATTTAGAAAGCTAGGATTGATGCTATTTTCCTTTCAAAGGCTCTTGAGGTTGATAGTATCTTGGATGATATTAAATATGTATCGTGGAAGTGGTTCTTGGCGCTAAAAGGAAAGTCCCCGTGTCTTTTTTACGAGTGGAATTCCAATCCGTTGGATTGTATGCTTAGATAGTTTTTGGCGGGTGTGCCGTTTCTTTGCCTTTTTGTGCTTTTGTAGCCTTCTTGGTTTGGGTTGTATATCATCTTTCCGGGCGGAGTACTTCTTGTACTTTGTTTCCGTGTTATTAATATAATTTGCCGTTTCAAAAAAAAAAGAATCTCACCAAAAGATAGCCTTCACAAATAATTATATAGTGATATATCATCAAGATATATAAAAGAATGGGCATATATAAAAATGGAGCATTTTATTATTTATATGGAGAAATATTAAAGAGTTGAAAAATATTTGCATGATGATAATCTCAAAATCTATGAAAAAAATGATAGTCTCAAAATAATTTATCTTCGGTGAAATATTTATGTCCTATTTTTTTCTCAAAAATAAGTAATTTTATTAAATTTTATAATAAGCACGTCTAACCTTTCAAAAAAAAAAATAATAAGCACGTCTAACTCATCTTTACAAAGTTAATTTGTAGGTAAGAGATGTCATTCTTTAAAATTTGTCTTTATCCTAGTTAGAATTGGATTTCTCCGAATAAATTTTCAGTTATATAAATATATTATTTTCTTTTTGTTGGAATAAGAGTATATATTTTCTATTTGTATCCTATATATTTTTTATCATTGCATATTTCTTCTAAACTAACAGAGTAACGTGAATTTAATTGTTAGTAATTAGTTAGTAAGTTTGAATATTTTAGCAAAATTTGGTGCATTATTGTAGTTTGTAAGTTTGATCAGTTCTGTTTGTTTCTGTAAGTATAATTTGATTAGTAGAGATATTGCTACATGTAGAGTTTCAATTTTAGATTTTTCATTTATTCATTTAAAGGTAAAATTTCAATCACTAAATTATATTTTAAAAAAGTTTAAATCCTCTAACCAAAATTATACACTTTTAAAATTTCAATCGTCAGATTAAAAATCAAGCGTTTTGAATTATTGACTACACTAAACCTAATAAGCTTAAAGGTCTAACAATAAGCTTAATTACGTTGTTAGACTTTTATTTTCACTCACTCATAAAGTTCGTTTCCTCATTGTATAAAATCACCTATTTCAGTAACTCCCTAATATATTTTTTAACATAAAATAGTGATATATCATAACGGCGAATAATATACGCATAAAAAGGAAATTAAAGAATGAGAAGATATTTCGATCTAGGCAAAGTAGGGGCACGAGATATTTTCGAAAGGACTCAATTTATTATTTGGAAGTGGCTTTTATCAAAAGAAACTACTACACCATGTTTATTGTATGAATGGGGCAAATTCTTGCAATTGTATTAGTCGTTAAATTCATAGGAGGGATTGATTGTGTTGATATTTGAAATCCTTTTATTTTTTATTTTTTAGTTAGATCAAGTATTATATATACTTCTCCTATTTTGTGAGGTTAGTACTTCTTGTACTTTTTCTCTTTCTTGTTTATATATATATATATATAGGGCTGTTAGCTTTGACCATGTAGATTGAAGTTAGTAAGTATGGTCTTCGTGTAATTACAAGGGGGCATGTGGCCATGTGGAGGGCTTATGAGTAGCTGGGAGGCGCGCGATGACAATAGGAAATGCGCTAAATAATTACATGTGAGTCATATATTGCTAACTTTGACCCACGGTCAAAGTTAACAATCTCTTATATATATATATATATATATATATATATACACCGTTAACAAAAACTATACTGCCAAAAAGAAAATGTATCATTTCACTCTCACTTATACATTTTGAACAGAATTTCAGTTAGCAAAAA
Source organism: Trifolium dubium (assembly GCA_951804385.1). NCBI lineage: Eukaryota > Viridiplantae > Streptophyta > Magnoliopsida > Fabales > Fabaceae > Trifolium > Trifolium dubium. The sequence continues at coordinate 51,581,502 of OX638064.1, forward strand.
AACCAAAACCATGCCCCACTTTTCCAACTTGAGAGCACACATCTTCTGAAAGAAAAAAAAATAGAGTCTCCATGCAATTATCTATCCACCATCTACATTATTAGTATGCTATCAAGACATCCATGAGATTACGCCATCCTTTATGCATATTAAAATACAGCAGCCACATTAATCCACCAAAATAGATTAGACTCTCGCAATAAAAGAAATTAAGATTTGAATTTGAGGCGTTAAAGATATTTATATTTAATATCTAACACGTCTTAAATATTTCAATAGAAAAAATATATTTTAATGAAAGAAAAACATACACACACAATTAATTTTAGGGTTTATATGTCTAAAAATGTTAATATACTTTTGTATATTTTTTTGGACTTGGCTACGTTATTGTATAAAATAAAGATAAAATGAGAATATTCAAATAAGTTGGCTCGGCTCAGCATGCCCTATTCTAAGACCTCAACTATATAAATGAGTTAATTTAGTCGGTCCATGTAGACCACACGGACTAACTCGGGGCATCTACATTTTTTTTAGTATATATTTTCTAATTATGTCACTTTATTGCATTTGATTTTCATAATTATTAATTTACTGAAATACGATTAAATTCAATTGTATGTAATTTTTACATTATAACCAATTATCAATTAAACTTTAACTTTATCGTCAAAAATATTTAAAACTTTAACTTTATTCCTGTAAAAAAATTAAATCAACATAATAATTTATAAATTTTAAAGTTTTAGCTAAAATTCTTTTTATTCATTTTAATTGTTTAAATATATTTCATTAATAATTTATCAATTTTCTTTTGAATAATAATTCTCAATTATATGACAATTTTTTATGTTTTGTTTTATTAATTTTTACACTAAATACATAAAAATATTGATAATGATCAGATTATATTGATAATGACCAATTTTCTTTCAAAAAATATAAATTCGATCCATTTAAATTAATGGAGGGATCATCAAACTGAACACACAACACATGTATAACACATTTCTGCCTCTCCCAAATGGAGGGATCCACATGTACATCCATGAAACCAAATGTGGAGAAGAAGTATCATGTAATCTTATCCACGTACGCAGCCAATTTTGATTATTATATAACTTCAACTGAAACATCTTTTCATTGATAAATAATTTATTGGATGTCTTGTTTTTCAAGTGGATCATATGCATGGGAACCGCAATGCATGTTTTAAATTATGTCACCATATTGACTCACTTTATTGACTATTCTAGTTTAGTCAGCATCCGTGTGCTTCTAAAAAATAATATAATTTAATGAAATTTTACCAATATTTTTAATAAAAATGCTAAAATTTATATTAAATAAAAAGAAAAATGTATGTTAATAAAAATGGAGAGAATCTTTTTTTTTTATTGTCGAGAAGTCAATTAGGCCGTGACAAAAAATTGTGAGGGAGTAAAATAGATTTTCACTCTAAAATTTCTTTAAATAATAAAATCCACTTCTAAACCAAATTGATATTTTTTTTTTTGACCAAATTCATAATAGACCCTCATAATTTGTATGCTATTATAAATTATAATGTAAAACTTGTATACAGATTTTTTTTCTATATTAATTTTTGAATTTTTAGGGAAAAGACTAATAATTTAGAGTTTGACTGCGTAAACAAAATTTGATCAAAAAATTATTCTATCTAAAAATTAAATTTCAAATTTTCCAAAAATTCATTCTTTGGGAGAAACTCATTAACAACTTAAACTCTAGTATACAAATTCATTTAGTTGGCATATCCACCTAAAAAAAGAATACCATTGATTTTTTTTTTACTAAAAGAATACCATTGATTGAAGATAAATAAATCATTTTAGGGGCTCTAAAAAACTTACTCTCTCCGTTCCAAAATGTAAGTAAAAGTTAGTCAACAAAAGTGAATGTATTTGGTCCAAATTTTAAACCAAATACATCAAGTTTCTTTGACTCACTTTTGCTTACATTTTGGGACGGAGGGAATACCAAATACCATCATGATGGTGGCAAATCATTCGGGATATATAGGATCCCGACTCGTCATAACTATTAAGAATAGTAATAATCACTTAAATAATCAATTAGTTAGTTAATTATTACTAGGTGATTAGTTAGTTTGTTACAAGCTAATTAATTTATTATTCATCAAATAGGTGACAAATTATTCAGGATATAAGAGCTTGTATGTACTCTTTTCTCTATTATTTTTTTATCAAATATGAATTCTTTTGATTTCTTTTATCTTAAAGATTTTCTAAACTTTTCTCCATTTTCTCAAAACTATGGAAATCTTAACAATAATCTTTTTAGGTGTAAAGTCAAGTTATTAGAGATCTTATATGATTTTTTTTGTGTTCTTTGTGGAAGTTCACTAGAGTGGGTGTACACAATTTTTAGGTGGTTAGAGTTTCAAAGTGCGTTGCTCGGGGATATTAGTTTGAGATTTTTCTAGAAATAGGGATGTTGGTAGGAGGGCTCACTTAACCAGGGTGGTTAATAATTTGACATATTGTTATTTGGTTGTTATATATTGATATTTATCTTCTATTGAATATTTAGTTGATAGAGTGAAATTTTTTTCTTGAAAGTGGCATTGACCAAATATGGGTGCGTTTGTTTTAGATTTTTTTACAAAAAAATCTACTTTTTCTATAAAAAAATCACTTTTTTTTTTTATTTTATTTGTGTTTGTTTCAGATTTTTCAAAAATCATTTTTTTAAAAAATCATTTTTTTCATCAAAATGAAAAGCTATTTTAAATAGTTTTTTTCAAAATTTATTTTTTTGAACATCACTAACTATGTTCAAAGTACAGTAAAGTCAATGAAATCAAAATAGATTTTTATTATTGTAAATTAAACAAACACAAAGTAACTTTAGATTTTCTTCAAAATCTCTATAAAATAAATCTATTTTATTTTAATCTCAAACAAACACACCATATATCCTACATAACCTCTGCTCATTTTATTAGTGAGAGTTGCAACCTATTTTTTGTTGGAGTCACAAGGGTCGTGAGTAGTGGTGTTCTTTGGACATCAGAGGTCTTGGTGGGGTGTCTGCCTATGAGCATGTTTTTAATTTTTATAATTATGTTTCATCTTCTTCTCATGTGCAATTATGCATACATTTAGTTTTCATATATGTGTGAGCATTTTGAAGTATTGTATTCCACTAATTTTCATACCCCTAGCATATTTGTTCTAACTATATATATCGATCATTTTATAGTCTTGATGATATTTTCGAGTATTATATTTTGAGTTCGGTTTGGAATCCCTCATCTTGAGAGATAGATTTGGAACATAATTTTCTTTTTATTTTATTTTTTACCGAGTATCCTCTGTGTATATATAACTATATAGACTAATTTCTCGAGTCAGGTAGGACCACAAAGAATGACAAATAAAGCTCTCCTTCAAAAGAATTTAACACTGCAGCATTTCTATAATTAATTTCAATCTCATAACATCTAGTTAAACTGGAAGAAAACTCTTATCATTTCATCCAAGTGCTCTTGATACCTTTACTTTTTTCTTTGTAACACCAGTACACCACAGAAAAATGCTACTCCATATATAAATCTTCCTTATGTCACATTGTCACTACGTACTATGTGATCGTAAGTCTCCTCAATTATATATCTCATATTTCATTTATTGCTCCATTATTATTATTATTATTATTATTATTATTATTATTATTATTATTATTATTATTATTATGCATGTATCTCAACGTGAACACATGCATTATGTATTTCCCCTCAAAAACAAAACATATGCATTAAGTCCGATCCAATAGCACGTGATTGGGCCCAATGGTCCACGATAGGTTTGGCTATCTATTGATTTCTTAGTAACTTTTATTTAATTAATATGCATAAGTAATATTGTCTTATACAATTTTTATTTGGTAGAGATGAAATAATTAGTTATTGAAATCTCAGATATATAAAAGTAACCCCGATTAAAACATACGACTTCGCATTTTCAACATTTCTCTTAGTTGAAATAAAATTTGTGGACAAATTGTCTTATTTATTAGTGTATTTTTTTATATTATTGAATCAAATAAATTACATATTATATTATATTCATTTGATTTAAAGGTATGATTTATGGATAATAGTAAAAACTACCACTACTAGAAATTTGCTATATATATATGGGATGGGATGTTTCATATGAGAGGAGTTTTAAAATGAGAGGATGAGAGGGTTAAATCTCAGCCATTAAATTAAATGAATGGTTTAGATGAAATTTGAAACTTAAGGAGTCACGTGAGTTTTTTCTTTACATCACTTCTTCATCATTTCTTCTTTTTCTTCTTCTCGACGTCTAACTTCATTTCAATCTCTCCGTTCTACGTGCTCCGAAACGTTAACACACCACATCCTCTTCCGATTTTTCGTCGGCGGCGAAGTTGAACCCAGAAGTAAATCAAATGTATTATTTTTGCGGACGAAGGTAATTAATTACAAGGCAACGCTTGTTCCCTGGTCGTCGATTTTCCCAATAACTTTCCACAGATGGGCGTCGAGAGATGAGACCTATCATAAATCGCTAGACAGAGAAGTCAATAAAATAAATTACAGATACATTTAGAGTAGACAATAATAAATTGAACTAAAACAGTTTATTTAGATTAGGAATTGGCGTGCTATATTATAGTGGCTTCCAATGATGGTTTAAAGTTATTAGTAGTGGGGATGTTGTTAGTTGTTACTAGTATTATCTCTGATTCAATCTGCAGGGAAGAATGATAGGATATTAAGATCTATGTGGTTGGGAGTGTGTAGAACCAAAATTGAAAGAATGAACCGGCGCTGTTGTTACGGGGAAGAATAATAAGAAGAGACACCTAGGAAGAAGAACAATTGAAGAAGAGAGTGAGAGTGAATGAAAATGAAATAAACTCACGTGCCTTTCATATTATAATCCTACGCCCCCACCTCTATTCTCGCGTGCCCCCCACAGGCCCACCCCCGCCCCCACCCCACCCTTAATTTTTTTCTCTCTGAAATTTTTTTCAGAATAAAATTTAAAAAAAAATAGGGGTAGGGCAGTGGAGGCACTCGAGAAATGAGGGGCAGGGGGCGCGGGAATAAAACATGTGGGAGGAATATATAACAATATATAACGAGATCAAATTACTTTATTTATAACAATATATAAATGAAGATCCGTATATTTGTGTTCATATATGCTCAAATCTTATACATCGAGTTAGAGTACTCCTAAATCCTAATACTCACATTATTTGATTTGTTTATAACAAATATATGTGACTCATCATATATGAGAATGTAAGACAAACATATGGTAGTTAGATGATATATATATATATATATATATATATATATATATATATACACACACACGCATACATATGAATATGACCATAAATGTGAACCCTCCAACGTGATTCCTTTAATATATATATATATATATATATATATATATATATATATACTATAAAATTATAATATTCGAATAAAATTTGTGAACAACTCGGTTCAACTCAAATCAAATCAATCATGAAATACAATGATGAATGTTCATACTCATTGAATTTAAATGAGCTAATAGTTATTAATTAATTAATTATTAAGAAACTTTGAACTGATTTTAAATACACCGAAGCAAACATTTTTGAACAAGACACCTAAACAAACATTGTGTTAAAATAAAAATATAAAAAAACATTGCTGTTTGGTAATCTATTCCATTGCCAATAGTTAATAATCTCACTGGATTTTGGCTTCCTCTTATACTAATCTCATTGCCAATTTTCTATAAATTTAGGCGATGTGGAACTATTCTTCCAAGTTTAAAAAGTAAAAGTTGAATAATTTATAGGTGGAGAAGGTCTACAAATTTAATACTTAAGATTTTGGATTTAAAAGTGTTCAATTCATCTGTATAGTTGTTTTTGATTCAACGTGAATGATCTTTCGGGTTTTCCTCATGACTGAACAATGGTATTAGAGTTGATGATTGACGAAGGGTTTGATCGACTCATTACCTTCCTGACAATAGTGATCAAACAAGTGTGTCTTTAAAAATCATACACGTATATACGTGGGAGGATTCATAAACCTCATTAATTTATTGGTTGCTATATATAGATGACCATCAGACTCTCCTTATAAACCAACAAAGATATGGGGAAGATCAAATTACACTTGAAAGTTATCATGCCGGTTGAAAGTTTATATCAGTTCAAATTACATTTGAACTAATATTACACCGTACCGCTTTATATAACGAATATACAAAATTTATCATGCCGGTTGAAAGTTTATATCATATAGATTATTTATACAAAAATTTTAAAAAAATTGAAAAATATTTGATATGTTATTGAAATTCATCAAGATTAACGATTTATGAGTTTTTACTGAATATCGTAAAATTTGATAAATCTCAATAACATATATATCAAATGATTTTCAATTTTTTTAATTTTTTTTACAAATGATCTATATGAAATAAATTTTGAATTCAACAATGAATTTTGTAAAATTTATATTCGTTATAACATTTGTAGAACGGTATAACATTATTTAAATGTTACACCGATATAATTTAACCCCTTCCAAATATATTCCTAATTAACCAACTATATATCTTTTGAAGTCATTGTTTAACAAACACAATAATTATATTAAAGAGCAATTGTAGTACATGAATACTAAAATAGACGAATTTAACAATGTACATAATTCTCTTTATGTGTGAAACCACCCAAAATTAATTACTTATTATAAGGGATGCATAAAGATAGCACCATAAAAAAAATTATGGCATTGTCGTGGCAAATATTATTGTCTACAATTCATGGTTGGGCTAATTGCTTAGAAGGGGAATCTCTCTAATGCTCATTGTTCTTTGTGTATATGGAGAAACAGTAGTCTAAGCTTCACTTATATGTTCCGTGCGAATTAAGTTAAGCCATTTTGTTGGTTGGGAGGTCAATTATGCAAATTGAGAGTACCCTTGTCCTTTATTTTTTTTATAAATTTTTGCTTGCCACAAAAAAAAATGGACTGAAGTAAATAATAGTACATTGAATAGCAAATGTTAGTATACATAGTACATTGAACAAGTGCTCTCTACCATTTGTTTGTGCATGACCATAAGTTTTAGGTCAAATATATTGGAGAATCTTTTATGTTTAACGTTTCTAATATGTTTTTTTTTTACACACGTTTCTAATATGTTAATCTTTTAAAATTGTACTAAATAATTTTAAGTTTATAAAAAATTACAATGTTATCCTTCAAATGCATTTGTTACGAACAAATGCATATGTGATTGTTAACTAAGTGACATGACATTTTCGCTACATTTTTTGTCCTTGAAGTGTATATATTTGTCTTGTTCATCCGTAGTTGGTAGATTCCTATTGATTTTGACGACTAGTTGGATAGATCATTGATTGATATTATTGTTGATATGATTCTTAGTCCTTACATAAAAAAAATTGTAACAACTACGTACAAAATTATATCCCTTAGCTAACGATCATTTAACCATTTTTGAATTAGAGGGTCACTAAAAGAAATAAAGTATATATTCTAAATATTAAACTTAAAAGACCTTTAAATACATTTAATCTTTATTTTACTAGTACACAACAACATGTATGTTTCTTTGTTATATGTCATGTGACATATCTTAGAACATACGCTTATATCTTTTTTTTTTTTGAGGCACATACGCTTATATCTTCTCCATTAAAATTCTGTCAATTTTTCTTCTTTTTTAATCTCTATCATTAAACACACCTTTGTTTTTTCATAATTTATATCTTATTTTCTTTTTTTGAATCATTATATCTTATTTTCTCTCATAGTTAAGATTCATTTTTGAAAAAATTGAGAGAATTGTCGGAAAACATCCTTAGTGCGTGTTTGTTTTTATTTGTCACAAGTAGTCAAGTGACATATCTTATCATATATTCCTTTAAATAACTTAATAATATATGTTTTTTTCGTCAAAAAAAAAACTTAATAATATATGTTTTTTTAAAAAAATATCTGTTCAAACAAGTGCATAGCGTATATAAAATATAATTTGAAAGGGAAGAAGCCAAGATGCTTCTTCTCACTACACTTGTCATGTGAAAAATATATATATAAAAAGTACTTACTAATTATAATAAAAAACATGAACTAAAGACTTATAGTGAACTAATAATTATTTAATATTATTTGATGTGAACATAACATAACCTCCTCCTATAAATTGGGGTGAACAATAAAGCAAATGGCAAGAAGTACATTCTCCAAGTCTGAATTAATTTCTTAGGTGTGCTTTGGAGAAGTACTTAAGTAAGTCCATAATTAGTTACATTCTTTCTGATTATTTCAAGCTTTAATCAATAATATCCTCTGCTTTTATATAATGTTTATTTATACATGCATGATATGATACAATGCATAATGTATATGTGACTATTATATCATGAAATAAAATATGTACTGATGAATCAATAATGTTTTCAGAAAAAAAAGTGTTTCTTCAATATTGATTCAAGATATGGATTATGTCCCGTAATTAATTAGTGCTAACACATTTTTTGCTTGCCCTTTTTATCTTAATTAGGACATGGATTCTTTGAGTGCTGTGATGATTTTTTTGGTGACATGCATTGTCACATACTTCATTGGTTCAATGATTGCAAGAAGCTTCAGAAAATCAAGCTACAAGCTTCCACCTGGACCTTCCATTTTCACTATCATGTCACATGTTTCTGAATTATACAATAAGCCACAACAAACACTTGCTAAATTTGCTAAGTTTTATGGTCCTGTTATGCTTATTAAGTTATGCACTGAGACTACTGTCATAATTTCTTCATCTGATATGGCGAAAGAAATTCTCCATACTCATGATTCATTGTTCACTGATAGATCTGTTCCTGATAACACAACTACTCATAATCACAACCATTTTAGCTTAGTCTTTCTTCCATTTTCACCTCTTTGGCAACACCTTAGGAAAATATGTCATACTAGTTTATTTTCTAATAAGACTCTTGATGGAAGTACAGAACTTAGACGTATGAAATTGAAAGATCTTCTCAATGATATGCATAAAAGCAGCTTAAAAGGTGAAGCTGTTGATGTTGGAAGAGCTGCTTTTAAGGCTTGCATTAATTTTTTGTCTTATACTTTTGTGTCTCAAGATTTTGTTGAATCTTTAGATGATGAGTATAAGGATATAGTGTCCACTTTGTTGAGTGCTGTTGGAACACCAAATATTGCTGATCATTTCCCTATATTGAAGATTCTTGACCCACAAGGCATTAGAAGGCACACTACAAATTATGTTTCAAAGGTGTTCTATGCCTTAGATATCATAATTGACAAACGAATGAAGCTGAGAGAAAGTGAAGATTATGTCTCAAAGAATGACATGTTAGACACCTTGTTGGACATTTCCAAAGAAGATAACCAAAAGATGAACAAAAAGCAGATTAAACATCTTTTACTTGTATGTATTTTTCTCCCTTAATCTCCTTTTTTTTATTTCGACACCTCTGATTTCTTACCATTTATTCAATCTCACGATATCTTTACTTAACAAGTTATCATTGTTGTATTTTAATAGGATCTGCTTGTGGCGGGAACGGAGACATCAGCATATGGATTAGAAAGGACAATGACTCGACTAGTACACGATCCAGAGGCTATGTCAAAAGCAAAAAAGGAACTAGCGGAGACCATTGGATTTGGCAAACCAATTGAGGAATCCGACATTGATAGGCTTCCATACTTACAAGCAGTGATAAAAGAGAGTTTGCGATTACACCCACCCGCACCAATGTTGCTTCCTCGAAAAGCAAGGGTAGATGTGGAAATAGCAGGGTACACAATTCCAAAAGGTGCCCAAGTTCTCATCAACGAATGGGCTATTGGTAGAACAGACATATGGGATGATGCTCATTTGTTTTCACCAGAAAGATTTCTCGGATCTGAAATTGACGTCAAAGGTCGACACTTTAAACTTACACCGTTTGGTAGTGGAAGACGTATTTGTCCCGGCTCACCACTTGCTATTAGAATGTTACATTTGATGTGTGGATCATTAATTAACTCTTTTGATTGGAAACTTGAAAATAATATGGAGCCAAACAACATGAACTTGGACAAGCCTCTAAGAGCTATTCCAGTTGTACCAAACAACATTAAATAAACAGGTCGATGCATATTCTCTTCCTGAAGATTGGAATTGATCTATGTTGTTTGAGGGAAGCTATATTGTATCTTTGTCTAAGCTCTTTTTTTTCTTTTACTTTGGAAAGTTTAAATTTATAGTTTGAGTTGGAATGTCTTTTACCGTTTAGCTTTCAACTTTCAAAGTTGAGAGATGTATGCTTGAAAAATACTATCGTAATAATAATAATAAGGCAAAAATACATCATTGGTCCTTTATCTTAATAATAATATATCGACTTGTATTTTGTTGTCTCCACTACCCCCAACTACTCTTTTCGAAGTATAATTTTAAGTCAAAAGTATATATATAAAGAAGGGGGAAAATTAAACTATTTCATATTTTCATTATTCCATCTAGACATTCCCTTACATTCCATGGTTGCAATGCATTTTCATGACCACTCACAATACATAAATACTGATTTAACGCTCTCATACATCCTTAATTATGCAAATGAAAGCAACATTAGTTAATTTGTGAAAATAGAGTCCAACTAACTAGCTAGTGAACCTGTAAATCAGGCAAGATTATTCATTAGTTGAGCATCACTATCTTTCAAATGCCAACTGCAAAATCGTCAGAAACAGAATTAACCACCATTTATTCAACAATTTCCTATACATGTAGCCAAGTCGTTGGATTTTATACCACAAATTATTCTAGCTAGCTACTGGCAACCTTTGATTCATCACAATTTATTTGATCAATGATGGGGACTTTAGACATAAAATATCAGTATTTTTAGACATAAAATAGAATAAACTATGTACCAAAAAAACACATTAATGTTTAATTAGTCTGGTACAAACTTTATGGTATTCAATAAAAACACACAAACTCTTAATTTTAATGAGTCTCAATAACATATATACTTTTAATTTGGAGCCAAAGGACATGAACTTGGACAAGCCTCTGAGAGCTATTCCAGCTGTACCAAACAACATTAATTAAACAGGTCGATGCATATTCTCTTCCTGAAGATTATGTCTCAACCCTTTACGGTATTCAATAAAAATACACAAATTTTTAATTTTAATGAATCTCAATAACATATTATGTGGTTTTCGTATATATAAGTAGAAATATCTCCATAGAAATATCATAAAAATAGACTTCGGTATTAATTTATATGTATTAGTAAAAATATATGTCACCATTGGAACTACAAAAAAAATAGACATGTATTAATAAATGAGTTGAAAATTGAAATATACATACACATAGAAATTATATAAAAAAAAGACTTATTATTAATACTAGCAGGCCAAACCTGCCCATTTGTGTGGGCATAAGTTATGGTGCATAATGCACCATGCATAAATATTTCATACTGCTTGGCGCGCCCCTTAAATTTCAAATGCACCTCCAACCAAATTGCTTAGTGCACCCCCCAATCTAGCGCACCTCCCAATTTGGGAGGTGCGCTAGAAATTGAGAGGTGCACTTGGAGAGTGTGTTAGAAATTTGGGAGTGCACTAAGCAATTTTCATTATTTATGCACGATGCATAAGAAAAAAGTTTATGCACCATATTACTCCCATTTGTATGTGATTACACTAAGACTATTCTTTTAAAGTGTTAATCCAAACCATTAAAATATTTAGATGTTTTTACGATATTTTAAAGTGTTAATTTGAACCATTAAAATATTCTTCTATCTTTTTTTTTAAGAAAATATTCTTCTAATCTTGTTGTCTTATTTTATTTATTTATTTATTTGGTTGTGATTCTACTGCAGTGTAATGTCATTACGAAAAATCTATTTTGTAAAAAAATAGTGTTTTAATAGAATATAGTATAAATTCCACTCAGTTGTGTTTGAGATAGAACTGAAACTACTTAATGTCAAAAATTACACCGAACATTGAACTAAAATTTATTAAAAATATACTCCCTCCGTCTCAAAATGTAAGCAAATTTGACTTTTTATGTACATTTGGCTATTGATGTATTTGGTCCATAATATAAACTAAATACATCAATAATTAAATGTACTTAAAAAATCAAATTTGCATATATTTTAGAACGGAAGGAGTACATACTAGTAGAGTAAAACAAATTTATACTCAAAATACCCACATTCTTGGACATCCTTTAATACTGTCAGTCTGTCGACATGTGTTGCCTATGCATAACATAAAATTGGGCCTCATGGACCGCGTGGGGACTGGGGAAGATATCAAAGTAAAAGAAGACACAATAAGTAGTAACGATAAATTGCTTTTATCACGTACGTTTTCACTATAATAGTATGTATTTTTATTTTTTTTTGAATTTGAATCAAAACAAAAATTATTATTGTGAAAGAATCTTTCTATAATTTGTTTTGTCATTATTTGTATACTAGCGGGCCAAACATTGTGTGATACATAATTTCTATATTGCTAACTTATATATTGAAGATGATTATTTATTTTTTGCATATTTATTTGGTTTATTAATGGTTAACTTTCGGAAAACAATAAATAGTCGATATATTTTAGATATGATTTTGGTGTACAAACTTATGTTTGTACGCATTTTCTAATATCTTAACTTTTGTTGAACATTATTCTCAATTTTTAAACTTTGAATCAAGCAAAGAATAAAATCAAAATCGAACGACAAAAATTTGGAGAAAAGTGGGACATGAACAATATTTTAAACAATTAATTAATCTTCTCAATTTAGTATCTTGTAAGGAGGAAAAATTAGTATAAAATTATATAATAAATCATTTATCAACCCCATTCCTCCATCATTCATGTATTTCTATATCTGAAGTAAATATATTAAAATTACCATTATATATTAAAAATAGCAGACCAGACCATGCCCGCCTGTGTGAACTGCATTTTCTATTTTGTTATTATAAATTTTTCATGCATATATTCCTCAAAAAAAGAAGTAATAAGTACAAAAAATTTGATTCATAACATAATTAAGATGGATTTGAAATGAGGGGAAATAAAGGATGTGATATACCTGTTAAATCAAGGGAATACTTAGTAATTAACTAATGTTGGAGATATGGTGACTCCAACCCGGGCCAATTTATCTTCAATTCTCCCTCAGGCCAGGATCAAACTTTCCAAATTATAGAATTGTTTCTCTCACTTTAATACTCTTTCTTTATGCCGTCAATAGGCAAAATTTCTTAATCCATTACCATCACAATTTCCAGATAAAAATTAATTTTATCAATGCACCAAAAAAATTCATTGATTCATGCAAACTAAATGGTTTGATGTGACCTTGAAAAATAAACAATGATACTATTATTATATATCATGTAATTTAAAATATACCAGATCAAATAAAAGAATTAGTCAAAATAGAAAGAAAAACAAAATTGAAAAAAAAGTTTTTTATACAAAAATTTGGTTACAATGCGTCATGTTCTTAATTTGTTGTTTAAGTCATTCCTTCAAATCAATTACCCCTCTAAGTTAAATCTCTTAATCTTTGTTATTTATTAGCATGTACTGTTTGACCACAACCACAGTGATCATCTTTTAAGTTTCCCATTTGATTCACAATAACAAAATATCAATTTTATTTGAAATTTTTTGATAACCTATATAAAAGAACCAATTTTAATTTTTGATAAAAAAAAATGAAATAGGTTGATGTTAAATTGTAACCTTTGTTAGATTTTTCTAGCAATCACTAGTACAAAAATACCTTTATAGAAAAGAGCTTAAAGGGGGTGTATTGGATTGGGATTTTGAGGGATTATTTTGACAAAAAAAGTCTTGAAGATTTTAAAAGACTTTGTGGGATTATATTGATTCTGTGAGATTTTGAGAGATTTTTTTTAAAAAACTTTTTACAATCAAGATTCTTAACACGGGATTTTGTGGGATTATAATAAAGACTTTTAAGATTTTAAAGTACTTTACAGATTTTTACGATTTCTAAGGATTAAATGAATTCAAAAGTATAGTGATTATATACCAAATAGTATAAAATTTTTAATAAGAGTAATAATACGAGATTGAAAGAACAAAACTGAAACTTTTTATTATAGCCATTATTTGCACAAAATCCAAACCTAAAATTGTTTCGTATTTTATTTTTCAAACCTAAAAATTGAGGGGTTACATAGATCTGAGGTTGGTTTGATCATGGCTCCGTGTTGTCTTACTTCTGTTCAAGGTTTTAGGTTCGTTAGACTTGGATTTTATAAAAATTGAGATTTGATCTTTGTTGTTACTGTTATTCTAACCATACTAACAAGGCTTGCGTAAAAAAAAAAACCATACTAATTAATAAACAAACAAACAAAAACTTTCATATGATTATTTGTGCATAAACAAGGCGTCAAAACTGATTATTTGTGAATACACATGTAACAAACAAAAACTTTCATATGATTGGTGCATAAACAAGTAACGAACGAACAAATAAACAAAATTGATTATTTGATTGGTGCATAAACAAACAAGTAACGAACGATTTTGTTCAATATGTAGCAACGAAACATATAAGAAACAGAGAAAGAACAAATTTGCTAAAAAGTCTTGGAAGTTTATGAAAAGTCTTGAGGGTTAGGGTGAGATTGTTGGATGTGCAAACTATTTATATTTTCTACTAAAAAGTCTCTCGAAATCCACTCCACAAAAGAATCCATCAGAATCTGTATACTTTTGAATACTGATAGACTTTTTTAAAGTCGTGAGAAATCTCAATTGAATACCAACAGATTTTGTGGCATTGAAAAAAAAATCTTAATTGTCTTTATTGAATACCACAAGATTTATTTACTTTTTATAAAAGTCTTGATTGAATACCACAAGACTTTTTTATCATAAAAAAGTCTTTTAAAATCCTTTGAAATCTCAATCCAATACACCCCCCTAAGTCAGTTGGACTAACCACCTGACTTAACAAGTCACACGGTGGCAAATTCGTAAATATTCATAAATTTGTTAGGTCAGATGTATATAAAATTGACTTAACAAGTTACACGGTGGCAAATTTTTAAATATTTAAAACTTTGTTAAATCGCATGTATTAACGAACTGACTTATAAAATCTATTTGTTAAGTCGGGTGTTCTCACCTAACCTACAAAGTCTTACTTATTTTTAACAAATAAAATTCTAATGTGTACTGTGGGAGAATCGAACCCAATACCTTTTATTTTAACAAATTCTTATTTAATGTCTTATTTAAGTTTTAAAAACTTAACAAATTCTTCAACTGTGAAACCCTACGGTGAAACCCATTGTCTTCTTCTCTTTCACAAAATTTTAATTCCTCTTTCGTTTCCGTTACACTCACCTCACCGTCTCATTCGTTCATCGTCTTCATCCATCGAGAAGCCAGATTGCGACATCGTCTGCATCATTGTTCTAAACAAGATCAATGAACCCCCAACTTCAAATTTAAAATCCCTAATCTTAGATACGGGTATTGCTCTTTGACAAGGTATTCTTAACTACGTCTTATAGTTTATGAAATTTCATGTATATTGTTCTTGCAATATGAGTTGATGTTTTTTTGATAAAATTTGAATGTAAAGTTCCCCTGTTTGTGGTTCCAAATCTAAGTTTAAGAAATTGATATTATTCTCTTTTTACAAATTGGGGTTTTTAGTATAAGCAAGGGGTTTTGAACTGATGATTAAAATGGCTGTGATTATGAATGAACCTTATGGAATCCATGACAACAGGTTTTGATGGTTTTTCAATTGGTTGTCCCTAATTTTCCCCCTTTCAAAATGATAATATTTTGTCCTTAAACCTTGACCTGTGTCAGTAGGTGTAGAGAGACTTCATTTGAGATTTGTATTTTGTAATCGAAACCAAAATTTGTCTTACCATTTTCTTATTTGTATTCTTTTAATGGCTTCTAACTTTTATTCCTTTGTATACTTTCTGTGTACATATTCAAGGCATACACTTCAACTACTCAAGTAAGCATTGCATTGGTTAGTTAAATTGTGGAACAAAGTGGGTCTTTTTAGGTGATAAGTGCAAAAAAATGTCTTACTTGATCAATGATGATTGTTGGCTTGAAGTTTTTAATCTAAAGTTATACCACACTATTCATGTTAGGGTTGTTTATGTTAGATGTACTGGTTACTTGCTTTTGGACACACTTATAGATTGCTGCACTATATTATATGCTCAATTGAGTAGTTGTTAACTCTTTCTATCAGTTTAAACAATGACTTATGAATTTTGTTTTGGAAAATTCTGTTTTTTAAAGTTACACTTCAAGACAAGTTAACATTTTCAATATTGTGGGATCCTTGTGTAACTCACTTTAATTGAAGATATTGGGTATCATATTCTTTTTAATATCACTGGGAATGCAAAATAAGATTACAATATTCATCTGTAGCTAGCTTTAATATGACACCATTGAGAAATGTTTCTGGATAAAAGAATCCTATTAATGATTGATCAACAACTTGAGAGAGGTTCAAGACAAGTAAGAGATTTTTTGGAAGAAGCATGATGATAGTCACTAGGGATAAGGAACAACCTCATAAAAATAAACTAACACATTTTATGAACTATATAAATTTTTAGATTATTAAAATTCAAATTTCTCTTGTTTTCTAGTGAGTGGGTAGAACACTTCACTATTTAACATAACTTTCACTAATTTATGAGGATCAAAATTCTTTCCACTCTTAGTCTTTGGTAAATGGGTTAATTACACTCACCTCCCTTGAGGTTTACCTAAATACCACCAACACCCCCTCTAATTTTCAACTAAACAGTGACCTCCCCTCCCTTTAACTCTGTTAGTTTTCCGTTAATAAACTTCTCTTGTCTCTCACTCACCCTCTTAGATTGAATTTTTTAATTTTGTTGTTGCTCAAGATACAATTAATTTTAGAGAACAATATTAAACCAAAGATGTCAAGAAAAATGTCAAACACTGATTCAATAACACTGGCCAAATTGAAAATGGAATAAATCATAGTCAAGAAAGGTAAAAATCAGTTGAAATTGAGAAGAAGGAGCATTTGTTGGTGGATTTGCTCTCTAAATCTAACTTTGTCGAGACATGGAAGAAGAAGTGGGAGGGGGAAAGAGAGAGAGCATAAAAAATTGAATCGAAATTACTCTAACATCTTAGCTATTTTTTGTTAATGGTGTAGAATAATGTTAATGCCTATTTTTACTTTTCTGCTCATGAGATAATTCATCTCAGATGCTACGAGGCATAATGTTTTTTGTTGTTGGTAGAATCTATGGAAGAAATTTTAGATCCAACCAAATTAAGTTTCAAATCTAGAACAATTACTCTTTGATATTCATAGTGAAGAGATTTCATAATGAAACAAATTATTTCAGTTCAGGAGGAAAGATGGTTTCTCCTAGTTGTATACAATTACATCTGAGAAGAAAAGTGAGAATTCAGAGGTTAATTTCAATCGAACAAAGAGTTTTTTTTGTTTTGTTGGAGAAGTTAATATTTAACGGAGAATTGACGGTGTGAGATAGAGGGGGAGGTATTTGTTCATTTAAATAAATAATAAGGGAGGTTAGTGTTTATTTAAAAATTAGAGGGGGCGTTGGTGCTATTTAAGATTACCTCAGGGGAGATGAGTGTAGTTATCCCTTGGTAAATTTATTATGTAAGGATTAATTATTGATTATCTTACTTGTTTTGAAAACAATATACAGGTAAAGAAGTTGGTGCCAAGTGGAGGTCAATGACTAATTAAGTGAGTTTAATTATGTATTTGAGCAAGGTGAGAGCTCTATTGATCTATTTTATTAAATTTGGTTTGTGTTAAGATTTTTTTACTTCTCTTTCATTTTTTTTTGCAAAATTGTTAAGTATTTGTGTTTAATTTATGTTTCAGTACCATCTAGATGTGTGCATAGGGAGAGATTTTTGGGGTATAGTTTCACCTAACTAATGAGGCTTGTGATGCATGTAAGTTATCTTTTAACACTTTACTAATAATTTCTATTTTTCTATTGCATAATAGTTGAGAATATTGATTTATTTTGCTAGAATGAGAGTTTTTTATTCTTCTGGTTGTTCTGCTGATTTTTTAAAGTTTGTTTTGATTTCTTGTGTTCTGTGTTATAGAGTGATGCTTCAAGTCTGGTGGATGAGTTGTGCTGAAGGTAAATAATGTATATGGTGCCTTCTATCTTTGTTGCTGCATAATTGTTACACTCCTAGACTTTATTGATTCTAGATAGTAGTTTAAGGTGTTTTTAGAAGAAGTTACTTGTGTATTTTTAAATTAAGGCATATATTGGAATATTAATCGTTGTATAAAAAAGTTGTGCTTCAAGCTTATTGTAATGATAGAGTTTTTGTAATTTATAGATTCTTTTATTCATCCTACTATTCTTTTGTATGACTAATAACGATGGGGCTACTTTTAAAAAAATAATATGTAGCTTGTTAAGCCGGTTCCACTGCTACCTGACTTAATAAGCACTTTGTTAAGTCAGTTGTTAACTAACTACCTGACTTAAGAAGTTGTTTGTTAGGTCAGTCATATAACAACCCGACCTAATAATTATTTCTTAAGTCAGTTCAAAATCTGACTTAACATGTCAAAACTTGTTATGTCAGGAATTGTTAAGTCACGTGCGAAACTGACTTAAAAAGACATTTTTAACCGACTTACCAAGCATTTTTTGTACTAGTGAATTAACCCAAGTACGTTTTAAAACAAATGAGAAAGAAAATAATTGAAAAAGAATAACAAAAAAAAAAAAGATAAAATGTACAGATATAGAATACTAAAATTATCAAATGATTTTAGATTTGTCTAAAATTTTACACAAATGATTTATATGATATAAACTTTCAATCCAACGGTGTATTTTATAAAAAATTATATCGATTAAAACATTTTATAATGGTTGAGGGTATATACCCCCAAATCTTGTGGGGGTACACAAGTTGTCACCTTTTAAGAAATGAGTATCATAGAACCTTTATAAATTAAACTCACAGATAGGAAAAAATAAAGAAGTAAAACGAAATCTAATTTTTAAGAGATTAAAAATGATATATAAGTCACAACCAAAAAGGATATGCAATGCAAAACCTCATAAAAGTTGTCGATGTTGTATCTCAATTTTACTCCCGATCTCTCGTCATTTAGAGCAACAAGATATGCACCATTTTTGTTAAAATTGTTGATTGGTAGTTAGAACAAATAAAATGAGAAGGTTAGATTGTTGAAAAGAAAGAAAAAGTATTCATTTGGTGGGGATCATTTTCCTGATTCTTCTCACTCAATTTGGTGGCGAGATTTGGTGTTGTTGAATAGACACAGTTTTCGAAGTAATATAGGTATTAAGTTGGGACGGGGAGATAATGTGGGGTTTTGGCAAGAGAAGTGGCTAGGAAGTCAACCGTTGAGTGATCTTTTTCCGGGTTTATTTGCCAAAGACGCTACTCCGGAGACAGTGGTTGCGGATAGATGGGATTCTCATCAGTTAAGCTGGAAATGGTGTTGGCAGGATCAGTTGTCACCGGCTGATTTGGTAGCGCTGCAGGAACTCGAAATTCTCTTACATGATATTAAGTTGGATTCTGGTCAAGAAGATGGTTGGCGGTGGATCCCAAGCTCTGTCGGTCAGTTTTCTGTTAATTCTTGTTACTGTAATTTACTGGATCTCAATGGTTCTCTGCCTATTGTTCCGAATTCTATTATTGCTCTTCGTAAGTTGTGGAAAAACAATATCCCGTCGAAGGTTGTTTTCTTTGGGTGGCGGTTACTCTTAGATAGGTTACCAACCAAACAAGCTCTAGCCCGTCGAGGTATTATTACTGATGATTTTGACATGTGCTGCGTGTTCTGTTTTATGCGGACAGAGGATAGTAAACATTTGTTTTTTTCTTGTGCTTTTGCTCAATTTGTATGGAGGTTGGTTTCACAGTGGATGGGTTGTCCGGAGGTATCTGAGGTAGATGGTTGTAACCACTTTGTCCGGTTTGGTAGCTTGGTTAATATGAAGAAGGGACTTCGAGTTCGTCACATTTTTTGGCTCGCCACGACATGGAATTTATGGAGTATGCGCAACAAAATTATTTTTCAGGGAGCGGTTGTAGATGTTGCAACTTTGATGCGTAACATTTATTATTTTTCATGGCTTTGGTTTTGTAGTAGGGTTGGGCATACTTGTTCTTTTACTTTCTCGGATTGGTGTCATAGTCCGGTTGTTTGTCTACAAAGTGTGTAGTCCTTTCTTATGAATTGTAAGGGTTGAGTACCCCTTGTACTCCTTATAATTCAATTATTGCTTATCTAAAAAAAAAAAAAAAGTATTCAGTAAAAAATTGTTATTGTTACTCGTTCAAGCAATTTTCTTGTATAATAATCAGTTCAGTTTTTTTGAGTAACGGTTTTATTTTATTCAAAATTCTGAAGTTGGTTATCAAAAGATTAGTAGAGAAAAGGTAGTTTTAGAAGGGTAAAGTGGGTTAACTAAAATGTCAAGGGTATTTTTGGAAGTAAAAAGGTCAGCTCAAAACTTATACCCTCTTTATATATTAGTAGAGACGAGAAGAGATATGTTGACTTTAAGAGTAAATCTGAAATAAGTTACTCCGCTTAATATTTTATTATTCACGATGAATTTCATCAATTTAACCGTTGATTATTATCATTATATATCATTGATCATGTACACACGTTTTATATAAATCCAAAATTTGTAGTTATGTGATATAAAAATTGATATTTACTAATGTTTTTTAAAAGATTATTATACGTTCATTTGAAATTATTTAACGATGTATGAAATAGTTTTAAAATTTTATAAAAACTTGTAGAGTTTATCTATTCAATAATATTTTTTAATTAAACTATTGAATTTGTGAAATTCATTGTGAATAATGAGTACTAAATGGAGTAACTCATCTCAGAGTTACTTCTATAGTAACAATTCCTCCCTCTATCGTGCATATTGATGGTTATATAACACATCTTAAAATATATATATAGATAATTAAACAATGAAATTTCCAATCTTTTTTTTATTAAGCCAACCCTATTTTACATCCCCATACAAAGGCTTCAAACTCTGGGAGGCACTTAAGCCGACTCAAACAACAAACTAAATTGACATAGATAAAAATAAAGACAAATGCAACCATTAAATTAGAGGTGCTAGACAAAGAGATTACATTCAACAGTTAATCACTTAATATACTTTGTTTGATGCAACCGGAATAGCTCTTAGAGATTTGTCCAAGTTCATGTCTTTTGCTTCCATATTATTTTCAAGTTTCCAATCAAAGCAATTGATTAATGACCCTAACATCAAATGTAACATCCGAACGGCCAATGGTGAGCCAGGACATATACGTCTTCCACTACCAAACGGTGTAAGTTTAAAGTGTCGGCCTTTGACATCAATTTCAGATCCTAAAAATCTTTCAGGTGAAAACAAATGAGCATCATTCCATATGTCTGTTCTACCAATAGCCCATTCGTTGATGAGAACTTGGGCACCTTTTGGAATTGTGAACCCTGATATTTTCACATCTACTCTTGCTTTTCGAGGAAGCAAAAGTGGAGCTGGAGGGTGTAAGCGCAAGCTCTCTTTTATCACTGCTTGTAGGTATGGAAGTTTATCAATGTCAGATTCCTCAATTGGATTGCCTAATCCAATGGTCTCCTCTAGTTCCTTTTTCACTTTTGACATAATCTCAGGATTATGTACTACTTCACTCATTGCCCTTTCTAATCCATATGCAGTTGTATCTGTTCCGGCCACAAGCAGATCCTATTTAAAGTACAACAATTAAATGTGAAGTTAAGAAATATCATTGCATATTGCACAAATATAGATAGAAAAATGTCAAAATAGGAGGTGTGGACTTTCCAATAATTAATAGTTCATAAAATATATATGTATTGTGAAATAAAACAAAAAGGTGATAAAGAGAGAAAAATACATACAAGTAATAGATGTTTAATTTGTTTTTTGTCCATCTTCTGGCTATCTTCTTTGGAAATGTCCAACAAGGTGTCTAACATGTCATTCTTTGAGACATAATCTTCATTTAGTCTCAACTTCATTCGTTGGTCAATTATGATATCTAAGGCATAGAACACTTTTGAAACATAATTAGTAGTGTGCTTTCTAATGCCTTGTGGGTCAAGAATCTTCAATATAGGGAAATGATCAGCAATGTTTGGTGTTCCAACAGCACTCAACAAAGTGGACACTATATCCTTATATTCATCATCCAAAGATTCAACAAAATCTTGAGACACAAAAGTATAAGACAAAAAATTAATGCAAGCCTTAAAAGCAGCTCTTCCAATATCAACAGCTTCACCTTTTAAGCTGCTTTTATGCATATCATTGAGAAGATCTTTCAATTTCATACGTCTAAGTTCTTGACTTGCATCAAGATTTTTAGTAGAGAATAAATTATTATGACATATTTTCCTAAGGTGTTGCCAAAGAGGTGACAATGGGAGAAAGACTAAGCTAAAATTGTCGTGATTGTGAGTAGTTGTGTTATCAGGAACAGATCTATCACAAAACAAAGAATCATGAGTATGAAGAATCTCTTTGGCCATATCTGATGAGGAAATAATCACAGTGGTCTCTGTACATAACTTAATAAGCATAACAGGACCATAAAACTTAGCAAAATTTGCAAGTGTTTGTTGTGGCTTATTGTATAATTCAAAAACATGTGACATGATAGTGAAAATAGAAGGTCCTGGTGGAAGCTTATAATTTGATTTTTTGCTTCTTGCATAAAGTGAACCAATGAAGTATGTGACAATGCATGTCAACATAAAGAGCATTCCAGTAGTAACATAATCCATTCTCTGAGATAAAACCAATAAATGTACGTTAGCACTAAGGGAATTACAATAGCTTCTAATCTGTTACATTAACTAATATAGATAATTAGTGCATTATATTCAACATTAGAGTATAGTATAGTACATTATCCACATATATCACATGGTCACATGGTTAATTAACTACATATACTATATTCACATTATAAATTAATGACATTGGCTATATATAAAAAATTAACAATGGCATTTGAAAACAGTGAGATGAGAGCTAAGGTAAGAGCTTACATTTGAGGATATCAATCAAGAGGGATGACAAACTCTCAAAGAACTTCTTACTTACTCTTGGCTTGCAACCCATCCCACTTCTCATATTATATAGATGGGAATGAGATAAAGGTTATCAATTTTACCGTTCTAAAAATTGGTTTTACGGTAAATAAATGTAAAGGTTAAAATTCAATGAGTTACTTTAATGTTTAAAGTTTAATACAAAATTATTTATTTATTTTTGGGAAGAGACCAGAGAGTAAAATCTCTGATAAGTCAATTATAACTTCCCTCCAAAAGTAGAGGAGGAGGGTTTTATTCTTTTTGAATGGTGACAAAGATTAAACAAGAGAAAAAGTACGAGAGGTATTAACGCCATAATAGATCTAACTCAAAAAATAAAATTTATAAGGTGAAAAATAGAATTTAAGGTCGGCCTAACATTAAATAGGGACTAAAGCGGATTCTATAGTAAGGTCTTTTTTCTAATCATAAAATAACTTTTATTTAATATTCTTTGAAGTTGCAAAATTTTTTGTCTCATTTTCATTATTATTTTTCTGTAAGAGTGTTTTTTTTTTCTCCGAGGCTTTTTTCGAATGGGCTTATGACTTATGAGGGACTTTTTTTCTTGAGTAATTTTTTTCAAAGGTCTGAAGTCGTTATTTAGATTATCTTACTGTTGAGTCGGCCCTGATATAACATTTTATAGTAGAAGACATCTTTGATCAGTATCTAAACAAACGTTTTGTTTTGTAGTTTCTATCTGATCCATGTTCGTCTTGTCACTTGTGCAGAGATTTAGTTATTAATTATCGTTCAAAAAAAATCAATTTTTCTGTAAGTTTAAAATATTATGAAAGTCTTTGTAGAAGAGCTCAAGATTAGAGTTGAGGGACATGTGAATCGAGTAGAGGGGCGTCCATAAATCAATTTCAAGCAGAAACAATTTATTTTTTGATACAACAAAAAAAGAAACATTATGAAAAATATTTGCATGGATCATGGACCACCCATTTAAAAATTAAAAGGACTATTTACCACGTTCATGTATATATGATTGATGGCTTACCAAGCCTACCTGGTATTCTTTTGAGATTCATGGCCCCCCCTTACACCTTTCAATTATGAAGTGATTTTAAATGCTATTGTTGAGAATCGAATCATGATATTTTTTGTTAATATTAACGCCGATCACTATTAAATTAACTAATTTTTATTCTTCTAGTAACGCTCTATAATAACTTTTATGTTAAGCTTTTTAGAGAGGCTGGCATATAATGCATCAAAAAAGTAAATATATAGACAAACTATGAAATTTTCAATATTTTTTATTGATTAAGCCGACACTATTTTACATCCCCATACAAAGGCTTCAAACTCTGGGAGGCACTGAAGCCGACTCAAACAACAAACTAAATTGGCTTAGAGAAAAATAAAGACAAATACAACCATTAAAGTATAGAGGTGTTACACCAGGAGATTACATTCATAAGTTAATCACTTAATTAATATACTTTGTTTGATGCAAGTGCAACTGGAATAGCCTTTAGAGATTTGTCCAAGTTCATGTCCTTTGGTTCCATATTATTTTCTAGTTTCCAATCAAAGCAATTGATTAATGACCCCAGCATCAAGTGTAACATCCTAACAGCCAATGGTGAACCGGGACATATACGTCTTCCACTACCAAACGGTGTAAGTTTAAAGTGTCGACCTTTGACATCAATTTCAGATCCTAAAAATCTTTCAGGCGAAAACAAATAAGCGTCATTCCATATGTTTGTTCTACCAATTGCCCATTCATTGATGCGAACTTGGGCACCTTTTGGAATTGTGTACCCTGATATTTCCACATCTACCCTTGCTTTCCGAGGAAGCAAAAGCGGAGCCGGAGGGTATAAACGCAAGCTCTCTTTTATCACTGCTTGTAAGTATGGAAGTTTGTCAATATCAGATTCCTCAATTGGATTGCCTAATCCAATGATCTCCTCTAGTTCCTTCTTTACTTTTGACATAATCTCGGGATTGTGTACTACTTCACTCATTGCCCTTTCTAATCCATATGCAGTTGTATCTGTTCCCGCCACAAGCAGATCCTATTTGAAGCACATAATATGCTAAGTTATAAGTAAATATCTCGTGTAAGACAACACAAAATCGGAGGTGTGGACATTCGTCATGTATCATAGTAGATTTTATAAGATAATAATCAATAATACTATGAGTACATAGTATATACATAATAAGTATTGTGAAATAAAACAAAAAGGTGATAAAGAGAGGAAAATACATACAAGTAATAGATGTTTAATCAGTCTTTTGTTCATCTTTTGGCTATCTTCTTTGGAAATGTCCAATAAGGTATCTAACATGTCATTTTTTGAGACATAATAATCACTTTCTCTCAGCTTCATTCGTTGGTCAATTATGATATCTAAGGCATAGAACACCTTTGAAACATAATTAGTAGTGTGCCTTCTAATGCCTTGTGGGTCAAGCATCTTCAATACAGGGAAATGATCAACAATGTTTGGTGTTCCAACAGCTCTCAATAGAGTAGCAACTATATCCTTATATTCATCATCCAAAGATTCAACAAAATCTTGAGACACAAAAGTATAAGACAAAAAATTAATGCAAGCCTTAAAAGCAGCTCTTCCAATATCAACAGCTTCACCTTTTAAGCTGCTTTTATGCATATCATTAAGAAGATCTTCCAATTTCATACGTCTAAGTTCTTGACTTGCATCAAGATTTTTAGTAGAGAATAAATTATTATGACATATTTTCCTAAGATGTTGCCAAAGAGGTGACAATGGGAGAAATACTAAGCTAAAATTCTCATGATTGTGAGTAGTTATGTTATCTGGAACAGATCTATCAGTGAACAATGAATCATGAGTATGGAGAATCTCTTTGGCCATATCTGATGAAGAGATTATTATAGTGGTCTCTGTGCATAGATTTATACGCATAATTGGACCATATACCTTAGCAAATTCTGCAAGTGTTTGTTGTGGCTTATTGTACAATTCAAAAACATGTGACATGATAGTAAAAATAGAAGGTCCTGGTGGAAGCTTATAATTTGATTTTTTGCTTCTTGCATAAAGTGAACCAATGAAGTATGTGACAATGCATGTCAACATAAAGAGCATTACTCCACTACTAACATAATCCATTCTCTGAGATAAACAAAGCAACCAATAAATGTGTTAGTACTAAGGGAATTACAAGACCTTCTAGCTAATTTGTTACATTAATTAATTGGTAGTGCATGATATTGAATAATGAATATTATAGTACATTATCTACATATACCACATATTTGTATACATTAATCAATAGGTAATGCATCATATATTGAATTTTATAGTACATTATGTACATATATCACATTGTTAATTAACTACATATACTATAGTATATTCACATTATAAATTAATGACATTGGCTATATAGAAAAATTAATAATGGCATTGAAAAGAGTGAGATGAGAGGTAAGGTAATAAGAGCTTACCTTTGAGAAGCACTTGATATGAATATATCAAGATAGAGGAATGCCAAACTCTCTCAAAGGACTTCTTACTTACTCTTGGCTTGCAACCCATCCCACTTCTCATATTATATAGAGATGGGAATGAGATTAAGGTTACCAATTTGCGGTAAGTAAATGTAGAGATTAATTATATCTATATTTTGTTACTTTTAATTTTTATAATTATTAATTATTATTTTTGCGATTAACTATTTATTTATTTTTAGGAAGAGAGAGTAAAATTTCCCCTAAGTCAATTTTAAATCCCCTTCAAAAGTAAAGGGGAGGGATTATTTGTTTCTTTTTACGATTTAAATGTCATTTTATTTTATATGTTCGAATATTACAATGGTGAAAAATATAGCTATATACTTTTTTCTACAATTTTTTTTTGAACGGCAAATATAATAATATTATTAATAAACAAGACTCCGCACAAAATGGACAGAGACTTGTAAAAATGACTATAAAATAAAGGTGTCGTATATAAACGAACACCAATGAAACATACCAAAACAATAACTGCCTAACAGAAGCCCACTTCTAATCCCATACTTTTTTCTACAATTAATTTTATTTTTCTTCATGTTCTTGTGTTTGAGTGAAAGACATATTCATGTATACTTATACCCATAAAGCATAATTTTTTATATAATTTAAAACTTTACTTATGAAAAAACAAAAACAAAAATGTGGGGATAAACAAACTCAATAGTAAAAAAGAGAGGTAAAAAAGAAAATGAATAAAAAAATCCTCACTTATCTAATCAACTCCTTTGTTATAACATTTTACTCATATCCGTTTCGACATATTTTGTGCTCGAATGACTTTTTTGTTATATTTTTTATCAGACTTTTTTGTTATTATTAGTAATCCCATTTTTGTTTCAAAACTAAAATCTAAACCAACACTTTTGCTTTATACTTTCTGTCCAATATTCATGTTCGTCTTGTGCCGGAACTCCATTATAATAAATTTTACCATTCAAAAAATATTAGGTTTTTAGTTTGAGACCACGCATTTAAAAATTAAAAGGATTTTACGAGCTTAGTTCAATTGGTTGGACATTGTGCACATTTGTGCAGGGACCGGGGTTCGAACTCGGTATGCCATTTTTTTCACCTTTAAAAAGGTGATTTTCAAGCCGCTAGGACCTGACAAAAAAAAATAAATTAAAAGGACTATTTACCATGTGTATGTAGAAATGATTGATGGCTTACCAAGCCTACGTGGTATTCTTTTGAGATCCACAGCCCCCCGACCATTACACCTCACTCACCCTCTATACATTTTTTTTCTATATTCATCATGCTTTAGCCAGATATAGAAACATAGTGGCATATCCATAAGACCATAACCTTTTGCTATCTTAAACAAAGAAAGAAACATAGTGGCATTGGCATAATAAGATAATAGAAAAAAGAGAAAAGAAACAAAGTGATATTTTTTCCATGATATATAAATGATATTTAAACACAAATTTTCAAAACAATAGTACAAACATAGAGAGGATTAATTAATGGTTAGGATTAATTACTTAATGTATGTTATGTTTTAATTCTAGACGATTTGGAATTAATTTTGGATGTGTACGTAGAATCAAATCTGACATGTTTGGGTGATCTGAAGTATAATTGATTCTGTTTCCAGAATTGATTCTATTTGAAAGTAAAAATTATAGCTTCTGACTTTAAAATTTATTTTTATACTGAAATTTACTATTTAACTCACTTTTAGTTGCATGTATCCAAAGATAAATTAATTTTATTAAACTCAATTGTGTAAAAATCAATTCTACCAAACTCAATTTTATTAAAATCAATTACGTCCACTGTCAAATCAAACACACACTTAATCTTAAAAAAAATTTAACACCAATGAGACAAACTCAAATAAACGGCGTAACCCTACAAAAGATACATCGTGCTTTTCACAATATTATTTCACAATGAAAATTTTCTTTGTTCACTATCTCAACAAGGGAACTTGTTATAGTGTTAAATTTATTTGTTAAATTTTTATTCATTATAGTGTTATTGAGAATTTGTACACCGTAAAAGACCTAAGAAGGTCTTAAACATTAGACAAAGTCAATATAATAAGATTTTTCTTAACATGAAATAGTTGATTAAGTGGTGTATGACTCTATGGTGCACAAGTCATGAATAATATACTATAACAAGTACAAAATTTACTATTGAATTAAAAGATTATAATAGATTATAGCTAATTTAAAAAAAAAAAAATTGAAAATCATTTGATATATTATTGAACTCTATCAAAATTAACTGTTTATAAATTTTTATTGAATATTGTTAATCTTGATATAGATCTCAATAACATATTAAATAATTTTTATTTTCTTTAAAAATAATTATAAATAATTTATACTACCTTTGGTCCTATATATAAGAGAAAATTGACTTTTTAGATTCATTATAGAATTGCTGTATCTAGACAAAAATATAGTCTAAATACATCAATTCTCCAATGAACCAAAAAAATAAAATGTTTCTTATATATAAAACCGGAGGGAGTATTATATAAGTTTTCAATCTAACAAAAATAATTTTGTATAATTCATTATATTATTACTTGTGCACCTTACATTTTATGTAATCTATTGTTATGTTAGACATGACGTATAAGTATAACAATGGAAATAGCGACCAAAGGAGGGGAGGACCCCCTGAGTAGGACTGTAGGAGTACTTGAGTTGGAAACGTAAAATAGGACCATATCATGCCCCCTAGCTTTTGTCCCCAAAAAAAACAATATAGAAAAGTTAAATATGGCTCCCACAATCAAGGAACCGGAACTGGTGAGGAATTAGTAAATATAAGATGAGATAACATTTTAAGTGATTATTTTTGTTAAGATAATCATTTTTGTGTTTTATACAAGTGAGTGATGAAACATGTTTTATGTTTGAGCCGATAGTGAAGAAAATTTCTCTTTTGTTCTTCCTGCATTTTCCTTTCCCCCCTAACTACCTCATTTATCTTTAGGGGATGTTTAAGCAAACTTCGGGACGTAGATTCCGAACTGCATTTCGGGATGTAGAACCCGAAATCATTTCAGTATCGATACTGAAAGTTCAGTATCGATGCTGAACGTAATAATTTGCACCATTTCACCGCAGAAATCATTTCAGCATCGATGCTGAAATTAAAAATTTGCACCATTTCGGGTTCTAGATCCCGAAATGCATTTCGGGATCTATATCCCGAACCTCATTTCGGGATATCCCGAACCTCATTTCGGGATCTACTTCCCGAATTGAAGTGCAATTTGAAGTTTTAGGGGGGTTAAAGAGAGTATAGGGGGCTAAAGAGAATTTTTCGATAGTGAATTATGGCATTGACCTATATGAATTGGTTCGTATAATAAGGTCTTTTCATAGTTGAGTCGGCTTTTTTGTTCATTTTGCTTTAGTGGGTTTTCAGTTTTGGTTTCTTTCTTCGCAATTTATCTTATTAATAATCTTTTTTTTTATTTTCTCTAATTTTCGATTTGTTGTATGGACTCAAATGTTAGAGAAACAATTAGAGAAAATCTTCATCTAAAAAAAAAAATTAGAGAAAATCTTCACACAAGAAAAATAAACAAAAACAACTATAATTTGTACAAAAATATTGTAAACTCTCGTAACTAGTATAATTTTTGTATAAAAAAATTATAAATACACACAACTATACACGTAATACACCCAGTATTAGACTACAACACTAAAGTTTTTGTGATGGAATATAACTAGATAGAAGTCTGTATATTTATAATAATTCTCTACATTTTTTTTTCTTTCAGCAAGTCGATATGAAACTTTGATGAGTATCATTTTAACACAACATCGAATATTCTTTATACTCTTTTTTGATTATTTTTTTCATGATTTAAAATGTGATAGGACCGCATTTGTTTGACACACACAAAAAAAACTCCATCCAATTATTATCATGTACTGTATAATACATGCATGTTATTGGTATGCTATTGATGGAGACATCCGTGAGATAATTACAAAGCAGAAGCCACACAACGTACATATGTAAATTGAAATAATTCGTTCTCTTCCCAATTATAGTCAGGGACGGATGCACATAGTGCATTGTGTAGGCACTTGCCTGCACTAATTTTTTTATTTTTTTATTTTAGTATATATATTACATAATAAAAGTTAATATTTGATCAATTAGCACACACAAATTTCACCACTTTTCTCTTAAAGCTCACACAAAATCTACAATTTTTCTCTCATGGCCCTCAACCTTTTTATTTCTAAATATAAAAATGGTGAGACTTGATGTACTCCTTCATGATTTGAGCTTATTTAGCTCTGAACTACTCAATAATATTTTAATCGATATAAATTTTATAAAATACACCGTTGGATTGAAAGTTTATATCATATAGATCATTTGTGTAAAATTTCGAACAAATTCAAAATCATTTTATATGTTATTGAGGCACATCAAAATTAACGGTTTGTGTGATTTTTTTAAACGCCGTTAATCTTTGTGT
Source organism: Trifolium dubium (assembly GCA_951804385.1). Lineage (NCBI taxonomy): Eukaryota > Viridiplantae > Streptophyta > Magnoliopsida > Fabales > Fabaceae > Trifolium > Trifolium dubium. The sequence goes on from OX638064.1 coordinate 51,612,832, forward strand.
CTCAATTACATATCAAATAATTTTATATTAGTATGAAATTTTACACAAATGAAAATATAGTATAAACTTTCAATCGAACGGTGTATTTTATAAATATTTATATTGGTTAAAACATTATTGAGTAATTCAGCGGTAAATATCCCAAATTATGAAGGAGTAGATAAGAAAAAACAAAATAAAATAAAAAATCTTTCTCAAAGCAAGCTAACAAAATGGAAATGAAGAGAAACAAAACAAGGAAGAGATAAATATACTTATATTAACATTGAAAATAAGAAACAATATTTTCAAAATATTAATCGCCATAAAAAACAATTATGATGTATATTTATGTTTTTAAAATAAAATGTAACATATATATATTTAATGTTGTAAATTTATATATGTAATGCCCCACTATTCAAAATTCCTGGATCCATTGGCCATGTTCTTCAGTAGTGATGGCGATTGATCTATAATAATTGTACGGATAGAGCTTAGAAGTCGTTAAAACCAAAAAAAAAAAACTTAGAAATGCAAATGGTTAAACACTTAAACATAAGAAAATGCAAATTTATCCATGCTCTTCAAGAAAATGCAAATTTATAGTATTTAATATATTATATATGACTCTTATTTCTCTCTTTATCCTTTTTATATTTGAGTATTTGTTTTTAGAAAGAAAGAAAAAAATGAATTTGAAGCTGTTCTATCCGGTCCAAAGTCTTAACTTCAGGTGTTGATGTCACGGTGGTGATAGTTGATTACTGCGGTGGCTCAGCTCCTTGACACAGGGGGGGTACCTGCACGAAAGGGACTCCGACGCTCAAGTCAGTAAGTGTGCAAGAAGAGAGCATTAGGGTTCAGAATCATACCATGAGGTGGTGTGAAACCACCTATTTATAAGTGTTTTGCCTTGGAGGACAAGAAGGATTCCGTGTAGGAATCCTGACCATCGGAATTTGTGACGGTTTATCCAACGATGGAGATCCCAAGACATAGCTTTGTCCGTCTACAGCGCAAGCACTGTAGCTCTGGGGTGGAATGCCCTTGAGATGCGAGACGGGTCCCCACATGCTAGTGGGCTTGGACTAATACTTGTATTGGGCCTTTGGCCAGTCCAGAACAGTTGCCCCCGAAGTCAATTGCTGCAGATGAAATCTAAGCATTGGCTTGATTATGTACATTTCCGTCTAGGAGTTCCTACAAGGGTTAGTCCCATAACAGTAATAAAGTGTGGAAAAAAGTTCTTTGGAGAAAGAAACTGGTCATACCGTGTGGAATCCCGTACCCTATTTGTATGCCCCCGGGTACGGTTCCGTCTTGATATGGTGATGACATGTCATTCCGTCTTAATTTGTTGTCGGGTCTATGCTTGCCGTATCTGAGGTGAATTCGTACCCGTTGAGAAACTGAATCGTTTCGTCTTTATTGGAAGTGTGGGACAGCTGTGAGTTACTGAAGCGTCGTGGTAGCATTAAAAGCGCACGCGTATCCCCTTTTACTGCGCATTTACTGCGCGCATGTCACTAGCGGTCGTAGGATACTCAAGTATCCGTTGTTCGAGGTTGAATCTGGGCCGTTGATTTTAATTTTTCATCTTCCCTCCATCCAGGCCGTTAAACGTGCCTCTTTGTGACTTATAAATACTTGGTGGTTATCACTTTTTTCTTTTTCGCATCTTTGCTACTGGACTTTTACTGCTCTCTATTTTCGGCGATTTTTCTCCTTGCTTCCTGGATTCTCGTTGATTCCAGATCGTTTCCAGTAACCACTACTCCTCCAGAAAATCATCTTCAGTCTGTGAGGTACTTTCGCTGACCTTTCTTCTTTATCAATTTATTTCTCTCTGTTTGTATCATTATGGCCAATACAGGAGAGTTGATAGTTTTGACTGATAGTGATGAGAGTCTTATGAGCGATAGTGGGTCTTTGTTCTTGAGGGATGATGAGGTACTCTCTGATCAAGAGTATTTTGAGGGGCCAGTTTATAAGAGGAGACATGAAACGGTGGTCATCCCAAATGATGGTGAATGGATGACCTATGAACAAGCCCGTTATGATGATCTTGATGTTTTCACTGTGAGTGTCGAGTGTTTGAGGAAATTTTATCCCAAGGATGCTGAGTATATCTTGACGGATGGTCTGACCCGTACCTATTATAACCATGACTGTGAGATGGCTGTTATTAGGTTTAGTAATGACCGGATCCAGGAGTATAAGAAGTACTTTGAGGAACAGTTGTCTATTGGGATTTCCAATGTAAATTTGCAGCATCTTCTTTTTAAAGGAAATGACGCCATGGCTGACACTAGTGTTGAACTTGCCAGGCTTGCAGCGAAGAAAACGAAAGAAGTGGAAGAGATGGTGAAAGAGGTAAAAACGGCTTCGGTCTTGCCAGCAGATGCCAATAAATATCAATGGGTGGTGTCAAGTGTTCTTGGTGTGCCCTGCGATTATGCCCGGAAAAAATCTCTTACCGGTGCATGTAAAAATGTTGGTTCTTCTGAAGATTGGAGAATCACCATCCCGGCAATAGAGAAGAGACTATGTTCAACGTATGCAGAGTGTGGGATTTCCTTGCGGGAGGTGCTAGTCAGCACTTTCCAAGTTCGCCTTCCCTTCACGGAATTTGAAGCTGGTTTGATGGCTCATCTCCGCCTTGCTCCTTCACAAATTCACCCGTCGTCGTGGGGGTTTATAAAGGCGTTTCAATTCTTTTGTACTTATGCTGGTGGGAACGCTACTGTTCCTTTGTTCATGAACCTGTTCGCCTTGAATAGGACCAGCAAGGACACTTCTGATCCCCAAGGTTTCGTTTCTTTCCGTCAAAGAACGAAATATTTTGAAGTATACCAAGATTCCTTCAAATGGAAACGGGGTGAATATTACTTTGTGGTCCCAGTCTCGGAGGGTGCGCATCGTAGTCTTTGCCACTTATCGGTGGATGGTCAAGCCCACCTTGTTGGTCCAGTGAATTTTGATGATTATTCCGTCATCACGGAGTTATCTGATGACGAGGAAGAGATTCATGTCAGCGGATCTGGGGAGATCCCTCGTCAACTACTTGTTGACGAGGTGGCCCCCATTGTTGTAAATAATGAAGTAATTGCTCCTTGTAGATCTAAGTTCCCTAAACACTTGTACCAGAGACATTTTTTGCTCCCTTCTAAGGAGTATCTGTATACGGAAGGGGAGTTGAATAAGGCGGAACGCCATTTGAAGACAGAAATTCAGAGATTTTGTGGTCAAACTTCTGACGGGAGGGTTTATGGTTTTATTGAAACAAAGAGATTAATGGGCTGCAAGTCTGTAGATGCCCGTAATAAAGCCTTGGGTGAGGATTCTTTTTAACCATTCTCTTGACGGATGTGTCTTGGTGTTGTACTTATTAACGTTTTTCTTTCTTTGTTCTTGTAGATAAAATGAAGAACGATCTCCTGGCCAGGATGAAGAGCAAGAGGCAAGCTGCTCAAAATCAAGGTCAGACTTCTCGCGGCGCTGGGTCTCAACCGGAGAATATTCAAAACGTTGTCCAGCCTATTCCTGCTGTTGATTCGGTTGAGATTCAGGTGCCCACTCCTGTTAATGAGCCTGCTCCTGAGTCTACCCCGCAACCTCTTGACGGAGAAGACAAAGGGAAGGCGGTGGCGAGTGAGACCAGTATTCCGTCGACGATCCCTGTCCAAGCTATTACGGAAAAACTCATTTCCCAACTGGGTGCTGGCCCTCAACCACAAGCAAAGGCTGCTCCTGCCAAACCTTCTTCACGGACCCTCCCTTCTTCAACAAACAAACCCCCTCCTGCTGCCGGAAACAGGGAGAAGACTCAGCACAAAAGGGGGAGAGATCATGCTACTGCTGGTAAGTCTCCTAAACGGAGTAGGACAACCCGTGAAGGTAGCAGTAGCCGTGATTCTGAGACAACTCCCTCTGCCCAGGTGACTGCTTCAACTCGTGCTCCTCCTCCTCCATACAAGCTTCCTCCTGTCCTTCACAGTTCTGCCGCACTTCATCCAAAAACGCTTCGGGGCATGGTATCCAATGAAGATTTTGAACACGTTGGTGCCATGTCTGTGGCTCAACGCCAAGACGACCTCGCCCGGATGGCTTTTGATCTTCAGCGTGCAAGTACCATTGCTCACATGATGGCTTGCGAAGATTATGACATTTTTTCTGGCAACCTGGCCATCAGGGAGTATCATAAATCTGAAGCTTTGGTTGTAGAGCTCCGGGGTGAACTACAGAAATCTCTAGATAAGCTAATCCTCTTGGATAGTCAATTAAAGACGGCTTTGACTGAGCGGGATCTTGCTCTGGACGATGTTACTTCCAAAAATGCTCTCATCCAGAAGCTGAAGGATGACTTGGCTGCTGAAAAAGGAAAATATGAAACCGCCAAGAAGAAGCATCAGGAGGAGCTAGCCGGAGTGAGGAAGAGACAGGATGAATTGCTTGCTAAAGAGCGGGAAGAGGCAGCCAAGAATAAAGCTGCCTATGACGGATTGATGGGTTCCCTGACTCAACACGTGAAAGCTGTAGAGATGTATGGGGAACCCTCTGTTCTAGCGGAGCAAGTTATGACAAAGGATCAAAAGTTGGTTGCCCAAAGTGCTGAGATGGAGAAGATGAAGGCGGAGCAGGAGAAGGAGGTGAAAAGGCTTAAGGCTGAGAAGGAGGAAGCATTGGATCAACAAATATCAGAAACCAATGACCTTGTCTTTTCCACCATAGTCCCTAACATCTTGAGCCAAGTGGCTTTGCTTCTTCCCGGGACAGCAATTGACCTGGAAGCAATCGACCCGTTCAAGAAAGTGGTTGACGGGAAACTCGTTGATGCTACTGTGGAAGAGCAAACTCCTTTGGCTGCGGGTGAAGAGCAAAATGTGGAAAAGCTAACTGAGGATAAGCCTGATGATTCTACTGCTCCCGTTCCTCAAGAGTCAACCAACACTGAAGGACAGGATGTTTCTGCTGAAGGAGAGGATGTTGCCGTCAAGGCTCCTGCCGAAGTTGCAGAGGAGAAGACTATTTGATTTGTAACTTATTATTTTTCTTGAATATTTGTCCTCCCGGTGAGAGTGTTCCCGGTTTGGAGGTTTGTTTTGTAATATAAGTACAATATTTCCGTTAATCCAAAATGCAATCTTATGCTTTTATGTATCCTGCGTGTTATTTTCAAATTTCATTTTAGAATTTGTTTTCACAGGTGCGTGTGTTTATCTTTGACGGAAAGAAACGTTCCCGTTAGGGCATGTAAGTTTCTTTTAAAGGACTTTATTCCTGACTTTGGGGTTCCATTTTAGGAACTTATATTTGTGAACGTTCAGTATTTATCTTGCCAATATTTGTGAAATATAACGAAGACGTCTGGTATAATGAGAGAGTTCCGTCATGGGAATACTATTAGTGTATACGCTTGAATTATTCCATTTTAGGAATTTTGATTTATTAGCAATGAACTTTTTTGTTTAGTTTGTGCTATAGATTCTTATTAAAAATAATTCCATCACAGGAAAGTACTTTGAAGTTAAATCCGTTTTGAAAAGATTTCGTCATGAGTTTCTTAATGCGTGTTCCGTCTAGGATTTGCATATATTCCATCTTAGAATTATTTGGTAGCAATTGTGTGAGTGCCTATGCTCAATAGGGCTTGATCTTTAGCCTTATTGTTAAGGTCTTACTGGGGTTACGGGATGATCTAGCCAAGATTCTCCTTCTTCCCCTATAAATGTGCGCTACTTTCAGGTGGCTAGCCGGAAAATCCATTTATTAAATTGCCTCCGTTAAGGAGGTCTTTTGCCTTTCCTTAAAGGGCTTTTATATTTCTTAACGTAGATTGATTATAGCGTTTATGCCTTGATCTTTTCAAAGTTCACATGTCAATATCTATCTTAAGATATTGTAAGTTTGCTGAAAAATAATAGATAAAATTAATTTCTGAATATTCATCACTTCATTAATTCATTGAGTCATTACATGAAGGCTTCCGTTCTAAGACGGGCATAATATCTTCCGCTCTAAGACGGGTACAATGGCTTCCGTTATAACGGTAAGCGGAAATTAAAAGACAGTTTTAACTGTAATATTTCTTCAGCTTAGCAGCATTCCAAGTTCTTGGGATTTTTTCCCCTTTGAGAGTCTCAATTTTATAAGCTCCTTGGCCTGTAGAAGCTGTGATCTTGTATGGTCCTTCCCAATTAGCTGCTAACTTCCCTTCGGAGGTGTTCTTCCCGCCAACATCTGCACGACGGAGCACAAGATCTCCGGGATGGAAATCCCGTGATCGAACCCTCTTGTTGTATCTTGAAGCCGTTATTTTCTTAACGGCAGCTTCTGTCAATGCAGCGTAATTTCTTTTCTCATCAAGGAAGTCTAGTTCTTCTTGGATAGCCATGGAGTTGTCGCCTTCATTTAGAGGGTAAGCTGTTCTCCAACTTAACTCTCCAATCTCCACCGGGATTACGGCTTCAGTTCCATAAGTGAGCCTGAATGGAGTTTCCCCCGTAGTGGAATGGGGTGTGGTCCGGTATGCCCACAACACATGACAGAGTTCTTCAGCCCAGTTTCCTTTGGCGTCTTCTAACCTTCGTTTCAATCCTCTCAGAATAACGTGGTTGGCTGCTTCAGCTTGTCCGTTAGTCTGGGGATGTTCAACAGATGAGAAATGTTGAATTATTTTGAAATCCTCCATGAGTTTCTTCATATTCTTGTCAGCGAACTGCGTTCCGTTATCGGTAACGACAGAACGGGGGACTCCAAACCTTGCCAAAATGTTTCTTTTGAAGAACTTGATTACGTTAGCAGCTGTAATCTTTGCCAGTGCTTCAGCCTCTATCCACTTGGTAAAGTAATCAACAGCAACAATCAAGAATTTCACCTGTCCAGCTGCCATTGGGAAAGGTCCCAATATATCCATCCCCCATTGATAGAATGGCCATGGAATGGTCAGGGTGTGGAGTTCTGAAGGCGGAGAATTGTACACGTCCCCGTGTTTCTGACATTTCTCACAGGTTCTTACAAATTCTCTAGCGTCTGCGACCATCGTAGGCCAATAGTATCCTGCACGGAGTACTTTCCTCGCCAAGGCTCTTCCGCCAAGGTGTTGGCTGGCAATTCCTTCGTGTACCTCTTCCAAGGCGTAAGCCGCTTCGTCTCTGTCAAGTCATTTAAGCAAAGGTGTGGAGAATCCCCTTTTGTAAAGTTGCCCGGAGACTATAGTGTGAGATGGAGCTCTTCTTCTGATTAACGCTGCCTCTTCTTTGTTCGTTGGAAGCTCCCCGGTTTCAATGAATTTCATGACGGGCGAGATCCAAGAGCTCTTTCCGTTGCTTCCGTCAAGGACCATCACCGTTATCTCTTCAGTAATACTTGGCTTTTCTAGCGTTTCCTGGATGAAGGAGTGATTCACTCCGCTTCTTCTAGTGCTGGCTAATTTTGATAGGATATCAGCTCTGGTATTTTGTTCTCTTGGAACATGCATGATCTCAAAGTCCTCGAAAGATTCAATAGTGTTTCTGATCACCATTAGGTATTTTTGCAGCAACGGTTCCTTGGCCTGTGCTTCTCCCTTCACTTGTGTCACCACCAGCTGAGAATCTGTCCTCAGTTTCACTTCCTTTGCGCCAAGTTCTTGTGCTAATTTCAAGCCGGCAATGCAAGCTTCATATTCGGCTTGGTTATTGGTGGTGTTGAATGAAAATCTCAGGGATACTTCGATCACTAAACCTTCACCGCTTTCTAGGATCAATCCTGCTCCACTTCCTTTGCTGTTTGATGAGCCGTCCGTGAAGATGGTCCACTTGGCACATGGTTCATCCGTCACTGGTGTCATTTCCGCCAAAAAATCAACAAAGGTCTGAGCTTTTAAGGCTTTCCTGCTCTCGAATGAGATGTCAAATTCTGAGAGTTCCACAGACCATTTTGTCATTCGTTCAGCTAGGTCCGGTCTGAATAGTACTTGTTTGATGGGTTGATCCGTCCTCACCACGATTGAATGTGCCAAGAAATATCTTCTCAGCTTTCTTGCTGCCGTTACCAATGCGAGTGCCACCTTCTCTATCTTCTGATATCTAACCTCAGGTCCGGCTAAAGCTTTTGAAATGAAGTACACTGGGTACTGGGTGACACCGTTTTCTTTTACCAAAGCAGCACTTACAGCTTCTGCTGAAATTGCCAAATACAAGTACAAAGTTTCGTCCTTCATTGGTCTAGATAGTATTGGTGGTTGAGATAAAATTGCTTTCATTTGAGCGAAAGCCTTTTCGCATTCTTCGGTCCATGCAAACTCTGTTTCCTTTCTCAGTAACTTGTAGAATGGTAACGCGTGTTGTGCGGATCTTGAAATGAATCTGTTTAACGCAATGAGCATTCCGTTGAGCTTCATAATTCCCTGTTTTGTAGATGGGGCTTCCATTTTGATGACGGCATCGCACTTATCTGGATTTGCTTCAATTCCTCTTTCAGTTAAATAAAAACCCAGGAATTTTCCTGCCTTCACCGCGAAGGTGCATTTCTCCGGGTTCAGCCTCATGTTAAATTTTCTGACTTTAAGGAAAATCGCCTCTAGGTGGGTGCTGTGCAGACTCTCTTCTGCAGATTTGACGATCATATCGTCCATATAGACCTCCAGCATCTTGCCGATCTCACCTTCAAAAACTTTGTTCATCATTCTTTGATATGTGGCCCCTGCGTTCTTTAGCCCGAACGGCATCACGTTATACCGGTAATTTGCTCCCTCCGTCATGAAAGCTGTTTTATCACGGTCTTTAACGGACATCGGAATCTGGTTGTAGCCGGAATAAGCGTCTAGAAAACTTAGCAGTTTGTAACCTGCTGAATCGTCAACCAATTTGTCAATATTTGGAAGTGGATATGAATCCTTGGGGCAAGCTTTGTTGAGGTCCGTGTAGTCTACACACATTCTCCATTTTCCAGAAGATTTCTTTACTAACACGACGTTAGAAAGCCATTCTGTGTAGTGAAGTTCTGAAATGAATTCCGCCTTCAGAAGTCCGTCTACAATCTCTTGTGCAGCTTTTGTCTTTTCCGGGGATTGCCTTCTCCGTCTCTGGGCCACGTACGGGTATCTTTCGCTAACATTCAACTCATGGCATGCTACCTTAGCATCAATCCCCGGCATCTCGCTAGGTGAGATAGCAAATAGATCAGCATTCTTCTTCAAGCATTGGATAAGGTCTTTCCGGACACTTGCTGGTAAATTCGACCCGACCTTAACTTTTTTGTCCGGATGTTCATCCAGCTGCACCTCTTCAAACTCTCCATCTGGTATAGGCCTACTGAATTCTCCCGGGAGCAGTTTCTGTTGGTAACTCTCATCACCAGATGCGCGGTCATTAGTATGTATATCGATCTTTGCGATAGTGACATCTAATAGTTTGGATCGTGGTGGTGTTACCTTCTCTGGCACATCTACCCGGGGAATCTCTTCAGCTTCTACCATATCTACTGCGTCCAACTCCTTCTGCAATTCTTTGTAGCATTTTTTGGTTCCGGCTAGATCTGCTGCAACTGTAACTACCTGGTTCTTCTTGCCGTGGTATTTCATTTTTAAATGAACAGTTAAAGGTACGGCCCCTAGTGCAGCTAGTGTAGTTCTTCCCAATATACAGTTGTATACGGCTTTGCATGGTACTACCAAGAACTGAACAGGGATGGTCATATCATTCTCTCCATTCTTCCCGTCTCCGAATGTTACCTTCAACGTCAAGAATCCCATCAGTTTCGTCAGAGTACCATTGAATCCCTTCAAATCCGAACCTTCATATGGGAATAGATCTTCCTGTTTCAATCCCATTTTCTCAAACAGATCTTCGTACATGATGTCGCATGAGCTTCCTTCATCAATCAGAATCCGGGATACATCAAAACCAGCAATGGTAGCCATGATTATTAAGGGAAGAAGTTTGTTTGGTTTGTTTCCAACTCTTTCGTCATCAGAAAATCCAAGGATGGGTCTCCGGGATGCTGTGCTTGTAGACGGAACATCTTCTATCTTTAACACGGAAAAAATCTATGCTATTGTTCTCTTAATGGTTCCTCTTGAGGGTTTTCCTGAAGTCAAAATCCCTCCGGTAATGGAGCCAATGAAAGGACGCTTGCCTTTGCTCTTGGTTATTTCTTCGTCACCAGAGATGGAATCTTCTCTCTCTTTGCCCTTCTTCTTTGATACAGAATCTATAGTTTTTCGGCTAGATTCTTCTTTCCTTGGTGACCGTCTTCGCTTAGGGGATTCACTCCTCTTCCGGCTTCTGTTATTGTTGTCCCGGTAACGTTTTCCATCATTCCGGTCTTTCTGTCTGTCTTTAGTATAGCGGTCCAGCTTCCCCTTTCTTATCAGATCTTCAATCGCATCCTTCAGATGTATGCAATCATCTGTGTCATGCCCATAGCATCGGTGAAAACGGCAATACTTGCTCTTATCGGCTTTGGGAGACTCTTTGACTGTTTGAGGGAACCTTACTCCTTCATCCCGGAACTCCGTATTTATGCACTCTCCTAGAATCTTATCTATGGAGGTGTTGAGGGGAGTGTAGTCCGAGAATCTGGGTTTGGGCATCTTCATCTTCCCTTTGCTATACCTCTCATGCTCTTTCTTTCCGTCATGATGTTTGTCAGTGGATTTCCCTTTCTCTATCCCTTCAGAGATGAGTTTTTCTTCATAGTTGATGTATGGTTGTGCGCGTCTCAACAACTCGCTCATGTTTGGTGGTTCTTCCAACCCCAGCTTTTCCTTAAACATTGAATCCGGTTTAAGGCCTTTTTCGAAAATAAAGCATTTCAGCGTGTCGTCAGCCCCTTTTACATCAACGGCTGCGGAAGTAAACCTCTCAATATACTCTCTGAGGGTTTCCTTCTTCCCCTGAACGATGGCACTCAAAGTGGCAACAGATTTGGGCTGTTTCCGCCTTGAAGTGAAATGGGAAGTGAACTCTTTGCAGAGACTCTTCCAGGAATCGATTGATCCTTCCGGCAACGCTTTGAACCAAGTCATGGCGGCAGCTTTAAGCGTTAGGACGAACAGTTTGCATTTGACAGCCCCGCGTGCACCGTAGTAATCCAAAATGGTATCTACGTGCTGAATGTGTTCGTCCGGGTCAGTGATTCCATCGTAGCTTTCCAGCTTCGGGGATTTTTCAAGAATCTTTGGTATCTTACAGCTAGAGATCCTGGTGGCGAAAGGTCCCCGGGTACGGGGAGGACACGATAGGTTAGAACGATCTTCTCCGCGTTCAAGTTGATGGGAAGGCGAACCTCCACCATTTCCCCCATGTTGTCCTCTCCTGCCGTGGTTTCCGCCATCTCCACCGGCATGTCCGCCACCACCTTGGTGCTTGGACAGAGGCATACCAAAATCTTTTGGAACTTGTGTCCTCCTGGACTCTGCTTCATCATCCGGCTTGGATCTTACCCTGCCGGATCTGCTCCTTGTTGATTCTGGTATAACTGTTTCACTTCGAGTTTGAGCTTGCATCTGTTCAACTCTCACCAGTCTTTCTTTCTGTTCCTGTAGTAGAGCCAAGATTGCAGCCAGAGGGTTGTCGTCTGGTGCAGGAACAGTAGTTACGACCAAATCCTCATTCCTTCTTTCGTTCGTTTGCTGAACGGGAGGATTATGTTGACGGGGTCGTGTGTTGCTAGTAGTTTGATTCTGAACGACGTCGTCAATTTCAGCGATTCTAACTTCACTCCGAACTCTGCTGTGTGTACTGAGAGAAGGAGCAACGTCTGGTTCTTCATGAACTGGTGATAGAACGTTGGGATGAGATTCCGAAACGTTCCGCTGGCTTGCAGAAGGGGTTGCTTTGCTAGACTTCGATCCTTTAGTCGCAACCATCGTTAAGAGATTTGGAATGGTAGCTAGAACAGATTTATCAGATCTGATACTGATAAATGAGAAAGAGTGAGTACGAGAAAATCAATAAATGATTCCCCACAGACGGCGCCACTGTTCTATCCGGTCCAAAGTCTTAACTCCAGGTGTTGATGTCACGGTGGTGATAGTTGATTACTGCGGTGGCTCAGCTCCTTGACACAGGGGGGGGTACCTGCACGAAAGGGACTCCGACGCTCAAGTCAGTAAGTGTGCAAGAAGAGAGCATTAGGGTTCAGAATCATACCATGAGGTGGTGTGAAACCACCTATTTATAAGTGTTTTGCCTTGGAGGACAAGAAGGATTCCGTGTAGGAATCCTGACCATCGGAATTTGTGACGGTTTATCCAACGATGGAGATCCCAAGACATAGCTTTGTCCGTCTACAGCGCAAGCACTGTAGCTCTTGGGTGGAATGCCCTTGAGATGCGAGACGGGTCCCCACATACTAGTGGGCTTGGACTAATACTTGTATTGGGCCTTTGGCCAGTCCAGAACAGAAGCAAAACACAATTCAAATGAGACAAATATTGTAGAATCATTGCTACATATTTCAAGACTTCGGTAAATTTAAAATTTTCCCTTTTGTAAATATTATGTTGTTTTATGTTACTGACATAAATGTATTGAGTTTAATTTGTTTGTATATTCATTTTTTTTAGCTTCAGTAATAAGTGTTTTTTTGTGTAATTTATCGATTAGAATGAATAAGTAGTTATTTCTAGTAAAAAAAAATATAGATTTTAGGACCATATTTAGATCTAGAACAAAATATTTCTTGAAAAGCGTCAAATATCTAATCCTTTGTTGCCGGTGGCAAAACCAGATATATTGTTGTCTTTTTCTGTTGTCCTTTCTACTAATTGAAAACACAGTTTCTAATACAATATTATGATGTTTGGGTAGGGGACTGTTAACTTTGATAATGTGTGTCGAAGTTAGCAAATTAAATATGACTCATGTATAATTACAAGGGAATGCCTGTGAGGAGCTTATGAGTTATAAGTAGTTGGGGGGCGTACGAAAACAATTGGAAGTGTACTAAATAATTGGAGGAGTATATGTGAATCATACATTGTTAACTTTGACCCACGGTCAAAGTTAATAATCCCCTTTAATTTATCTCAATTTTCTACACATCTCTCTCAATTTATTTTATAGTTATGTTGTTTTTTTGTTCCTCTATATATCTCAATATATTCCTTCTCATCTTCTCCCTAGCATACTAATTAATTTCTTCTACCAGGGTTGAATGCTGCTAGCATGTGAAAATGAACCCTTCTTGTGATTTTTATTATTACATGTGATAGATGGTGAAGTGTGATAGATAATCTTTAATTATATCTCATTTTTATTCTCTTATTGAATGGTATGAGATCTTTCTTCTCTCATGTGACAATTTTCAGATATAGAAATTTGTGAGACTTACACGTAAAATCAATTATACATTTGCTATAAATGTATTTGATATAAAAGAAGAAAAAAACAATTATAATGGTTCCATGTGAAGGTCAGTCTTTGTCAAAGCATGAACTTGTATAAATTTTACTACTATAAACTAGTGATTTTTATGCACCAAATAATTCGCATGAATTCTCAAGATTTTTGTTCAGTTTTTATCACTAAGGTAATTTTGACATTGCATGTGGATTCACATGCATTTGGTATTTGCAGTAATCAGCTCAGTTGTAAAATTCTTATGTATCCGAATTTTTAAGTAACTCCTTAAGTAATTCAACAGGTGTATTCCTATCGAATTTTTGTGATTTTGTTTTAAAAAAATTCATGAAATCTTTTTTTTCTTCAATTTTTTTTCCTTAGAATCTTTAACTAATTAATTTACTAGATTGTAGATTGGTTTTACGTCGGTAGATCCTTCAAATCTATCATAACACTTTCTTTATTTTACTTTCTATAATTTACTAGATCTTTAACTAATGAATTAAAGAGTTTTAAAACATTCAACACAAAGTCTTTACATCTGCTACTACTGGACAAATTAAGTTGTATTCATATTGATGGATGAAGAACAGGAACATAAACTTAGTTTCAAACTATCATTGATGGTGGTCGAGTCCGCTTATGCATCAACTAATTCTGTTTTGTTTTGTACATCTCTATGTAACTCTCTTGTAAATTAATCATCTACTCCCTCTATTTCAAAATGAATATCGCTTTAGCTTAAAATTTTTGTTTCAAAATGAGTGTTGTTTTTCAATTCTCAATGCAACATTTTCCAAAAAATCTTATTCTTTTAATAAAAATCTTATGTTTGCCGGGGTGATATTTTAATAAAAATCTTATTTTTGCTTGTTCAACAAAACTAATTAATTTAAAATTTGAAAATTGTGATTAAGTTAAAAAAACATTATTCTTTTCAAAAAAAAATAATTTATTTTTATTTTTAAGTATGAAAGCTTTTATAAAGTAAGCCATCATCATTTGAGACAGAAAAACGGCCCATGATTCTGGCCCCTCACTTAACATATGTACATCTTCCACTCTCCTGCATGCTGCATCTACCATGTCCACCAAAGTTCAATTAACTATCTTACTAGTGTATACACCCGTGCATAGCACGGGAAAATTTTATTTGAATGAAATTAAAATTAAAATTTATAATTTATAGTTTAATTTAAATCAAAACAAAAAATTGTAAATTTTTTTAAGGAAAATGACATTAATTCCTAATAATATAAATAAATTTTTCAACATTTCAAACCAACTTTGTCAAAAAAAATAAATTTCAAACCGACTTTTTAATGTGATCATCTAATGTGACATGAGGATCTATAGAAATCTCCATCATCAATTAAAAATAGGAAGAAAGAGACTTTTGTAAGAAAAAAAAGGGGGAGATTTTAAAGGTGGATAGATGATGAAAGTAATGCAACATAAGAGAATTTTTTTTTTCTTTCAAAAAAAAAGAGAAATTTTTTTGAAAGAATTTATTCGTCCTGTGTGATCATACTTCTGTTGAATATTGAGATTGAGATATATAAATTGATAAAAAATTATGTCCATTGTCCTGGAAGATAATTAACTCACCAATAATTTAGAATAGAATGTATTTAGTTCAATTTCTACTTTGAAGTCCAAATTTGAGTTTCCAAGGTCCTATACCAGTAGTATACCATGACAACAATTTGAGCCAATACTTAATCAATTGGTAGGGGTTAATCACGGATAATGATTGCCGGCAGTTTACCTTTTATGTCACATAGTCAAATTATATAGTAAAACCATCTCAGCCGTGGATTTAAATCGGACGGCCAATTATTATATATACTATAAAACTTTCAAAAAGATAGAAAATAGAAAAAAAAAATATGAACTTTATGTAGCCAAAAAAAAAAATATGAACTTCAGAGGATACTAAAGCTCTTCCATGTTGTAATAGTGTTTTTATAAACCTAGAATAATTAACCAATATATATGAAGACCTAAACCCATGTATAAAAAGAGAATTAAACTATAAATCCGTCGAGATTGATAAACATAGTTATTGATTTTAGAAAGATAACTTCAATTGAAATAGATCAGTATTTTTCTAATCCCAAATAAAGATAATTCCTCCCAATATTTAACAATATAATTTGGAAAAGAAAATACTCCAAAAGGAGACAAATATACTTTTGCTACAATTATGGTTTGCTCTGTATATACTCTTCCCAACTTGTTTTGCTCTGTATATACCAAGCCATCTCCTATTTATACTCTTTGTGGTGAACAAACTTAGACTCTAGTAGCAAGCCTTTTGTGATGCATCATAGTTCAATGTATATGCCATAATATATATGCATCAATAACAAAGAACTCCAACTAAGGCAATTTGTTAAAGATTCATAAGATCGGAATATGTTGTACTCAACATTGCCTCATTAGATGAAAAAATACAGTAAATTAGTACCCCTGGCCTAGAAACTTAGAAAAAGGCGTGATATGAATCAATGGATTATTGTCTGTTAGACAATAATTTACATATTCTATGGATAGAATTAGACATTATTCATTGATCAATAACGATTCATGCAAAAATCACATTAAAAATTGTAAAGAAGTAGAAATGAGAAAAAGAAAAGTAAGAACTGTAGTAGTACCCAAACTGAATTTGAGCCACATAAGTGAAGAAAATATTGCACGAAACAAATTTAAACAAAAATTATTACCTTGATAAATTAAAGTTAAAAATATCATAGATTTTCTCCCACAAATTATAGAGTCTCTTCAACCAACTATAGATGATATTTTGAAATTTAATTTTAATAATATACCTTGCACCAACAAAATATTTGGTGAAGACATAAAAATGGAATACCTCAAATAACCAGAGTAAAATAAGAACAAATAAAATGATATAAGAGTTAGAAACTTGAGACAAACAAAACATAATTTGTGGTAAAGACATAGAGATTCAAATTAAAAAAAATAGTATACAAAATGAGAAATGTGAACAATATACATTTAATGTACAAATTAAGCAATTTTTTGTGTAAACAATCTACACTTTGCATTGAAAAGTAATTGTTCGAGAAATGAGAACTAACCCGGATCATGAAAAGTAGAATTTGTAAGAAAAATCAAATATTAAAAATGATAAAAAAATCTGAAAATAAAAGTCCACAACTCAATTGAAAAGTTTACTCACCTAAATAGAACATCAAATTATGAATGGTTGAACAGTTAAAGAGTAACAAACATGTTAGGTAGAAGAAAAGCAAGAGGAGCACATTACATGTCCAATTTCACCCTACAAATATAGGAAAAACATTAGCAACAAAGGAGATGAAATTCTCAAGCATTGGAATTGAAGTTAAATATATGTAGAGGAGAGAAGAATTGAGGAGAAAAAACTAAAACAATGAAAAAAAGAATAGGAAGAAATTAATCTCATAGAATAAGCCAATGAAGCAATAAAGAGAATGTTTTGGAAATACTATTCATGTGGTATGGGGAATAGGATTGGTCAAACACTAAAATTGGGAATATGTAAAAGGTTACTTTGAAACGATAAATACATGATTAATTTCTTAGAACATTTTGAAAATAATAAAAAAAAATCAGTAATTTACGAACAAAGAAATAAATAAATTAAAAATAATTTTAAAACAATTTAGGAAACATTACCAATAATAGTAACATTAAAAGAGGTAAGCATTCTAGTTAGATGACAAATGACAAACTTGCCAAACATCTACTTTTGCTTTATTATATTGAATGATACTACTGAAAGCTCCCCATATTATGGACCAGTACAATTTGAACTCCTAACCATTTATCTCTCCATGCATTAATTATAACTTGAATTTATTAATTGATAGTTTTTTTTAACGAATTATTAATTAATAGTTGATATTACTTACATTATATGTTAAAATGAATCACTCACTCACTTAGAAGGTTCAGATCCAAACAAAGGCCTCACAATTATCCTTACTAATTTTTTTTTTTTAATTTTGCATCCCTACTTATTATTATTATTATTTTTAATTTTGCATCACTACTTACTAAAAATTTTTAATTTTGCATCACTACCTACATATATTGATTAAGGAATGCATTTGATCCCTCAAGGCCTCAACATTCTATCTTAAATCAATATTTAATCCTCTGGAAATTTAATTTTACACTTTTAACCCAAAGACCATTTCACTTTTACACCTCTGTTTTCCTTTTTTACATATTTGCTCCTATATTCTTTTTTTACGAAGATTTACACCTATGTTCTTAACTGTTCTGCTTTTTTAATACTCCATTCATCCTATATTAAAAGAGAAAAATAAAAATCACACTTATTAAGAAAAAGTATAATATAATGATTATAAATATATTTTTTGTATTTTCTTTGAAAAAGTTACATGGAAAGAATGTAAAACAATTTTTATTGATTATGAAAAATATAAAAGAGATAGTAAAATTTTCTTGCAAAGATAAATATTTATATTTTTTTTCTCTTATATTTTGAGATAGATGTGGTACAATACAAGAGTTTTCTTTTTTCACACTAGTTTAATCTAGTTCGGAGGTCATTTCTGGCATCAAGTACTTTCAACACCCTTCCGATCACAGTTGCGGGGAATCAAATCGTAGTTCTCTCTACCAAGTTCAACGTCGGTCACCACTAAATCAACTAACAATTAGTATACAAGAGGTGTTTTGATTAAAAGGAGTTAAGCTAAAATTTATTAAATTTATTGCTAATTTTTTGAGGGACAAATTGATTATAATTAAGTTATGTGACCTTAAAAAAATTAAGTATGATATTTTTTTTTTGGTAAGGATTAAGTATAATATGATATTTTACTAAATGTGAGGAATCAAATTAATTAATTAAAAGGGTTAATTATCTTTTACCCCTTGTAAAATACACCAAAGTTGTAAAATCCCACTGTAAAATTATTTTGTTGTTTTACCCCCCTGTAATATCAGATTCTGTATTTTACCCCCCTAGTCAAAGTCAAAAAAATCTGACGTGGCAGAATAATGATGTGGCAGGTGACGTGGCGTGCCACATGAATTTTTTTTTTTTTTTTTTAACTTTTTTTTAGATTTTGTATTTAAGGGCGGTTTTTCGCATAATTTACGGTGGTTTTATTATATTTAGCGGAGGTTCTGTTACGGCGGCTTTAAAATATTTATAGATATAATTTTATTTTGCGGCAGTTTAATAAACCTCGCAAATTAAGAATTTATTATGCAAAGGTTTAATAACCTCACAAAATTTATTTTGCGGCAGTTATATTATAGTTAAATAAACTTGTGCACTTTGCATAATAAATTCTTAATTTGCGAGGTTTATTAAACCACCGCAAAATAAAATTTTCGTTAAATATTATAAAACCGCCGCAAATTATACTAGAAACCACCGCTAAATAATAAATCTATAAAAAAATTAAAAGAGTTTAGTTGGCAGTTTCGGTTAAAAATAAAAAAAAACTGAGTTAATTACCAATTTTTAGTATAAATTATTATTTTGCATCAATATTATTTATCATCAATTTTTAGTATAATTTAACGGCGGTTATAAACCCTCGCTAAATAAGCTGTGCATTTTGCATAAAAAATTCTTAATTTACGAGGTTATTAAATCGCCACAAAATAAAATTTTCGTTAAATATTATAAAACCGGCGTAACAGAACCTTCGCTAAATATAATAAAACCGCCGTAAATTATACTAAAAACCTTGGATAAATAAAAAATCTTAAAAAAAGTTTTAAATTTTTTTTAAAAAAAAATTTTAAAATTTTTTTTGAGTTGGCATTTTTTTTTGGAAAAAAAATCCATGTGACACGCCACGTCACCTGCCACATCATTATTCTGCCACGTCAGATTTTTTTGACTTTGACCAGGGGGTAAAATGCAGAATCTGATATTACTAGGGGTAAAATAACAAAATAATTTTACAGGAAGTTTTGTAACTTTGGTGTATTTTACAGAGTGGTAAAACATAATTAACTCTAATTAAAATTTGTCAAAAAAAAATTAATTAATTAAAATAATAACCTCGCCTACCAACCAGTCTAGCACCAAAAAAAAAAGTGATTATTGAAAATTATTAGTGTCTGCGCTGAACAAATAATACAAACAAACAAACACAACCCTCTTTTCTCTTCTTTTTTAGTTAAATTCACAACAATCGAATCAACCAACCAACCAACACATTTCGTGATTTTGATTCTCTTCTCTTCTCTTCTCTTCAATGGCACTCTCGCGCCTTCGTCAACCTATCATCTCTCATTCTCTTCGTATTCTCTCTTCCACCACCAGATCCATCTCCAGGTACTCTCTCATATCATCATCTCACGCTGTTTTTTTTTTTTCTTCATTTCATCGAAATTTCTTAACGAGGTTCTGAGTTTTCAGCTTATGGATTAGGTTTTAGGTTTCTCTTGTTTTTGATATTCAGTTAGTTAGGAGAATTATGAATTATAGACCTAGTTTTTGTGATTCTGATTTCAACTTATAATGTGAACTTTAGAGAGGACTTGTTAGTAGTTTAGGGTTTCATGCTCTATTTCGATGAATGAATAATATCAAACTTAAATTGTGCTATTCATCGATCACTTAGTGTTGCCATTTTGCTTGTCGTGTTTACTATGCGCGAATCGAGCCATCCTGGTTTCCATAGGTGAATTGAATACTAATCTCAGATGTTGCTAGTATGTGCTTACTGCTTGCCTGTCGTGTTTACTTTTTTCTATTTGATGAATGCGTGCATATTCTATATTAATAGTACCATTTGGTGGCATGTCATGGCATCTTTTGCTTATGATACGCCATTTATGAATTGCTTTCATTACTTCTGAAAGAATTGTAGGTTTTTTTTTAATGTTCATTGAATCTTAATTATTGTAATTCTGCTTTGGTGCTTTTTCTTATTAGAACGCTGCTTCCAAGTTTCTAACACATTGTTTTTGGTTATCATCTTGGAACAGAACTCCTAGTTCAAGGTTTTATTCTATTGGTGGTAATGGGAATCTAAGGTTTGCATCCATTAAACTTTTAAATATTAATGTTATTTCTTTATTATTTATGTGATCTGTTTATACTTTGAAGATAGGGCTGGATTAGTAAAATAGGGAAATATCTTATTATGTCTATTAGGATAAAAGGTGTCTTCTTTTTTCGATCACCAATCACTATTCCGCGTAAAAAAAAAGTTCATCTCTCTTTAAAGCCATTTTCCTGGATTGAGCATCTGAAATAAAAATATGACACCATTCTCTATTTCTCTCTAGTTCATCCTCATTCCTTGTGTTTGTATGATCTAATTGGAAGTTTACTAATGGTGATGTTTATCAGGTCTGCATCGTGGTTTGGGCTTACTGGAGTTTGTGATAGACCTTTGAAGTCAAAGGTTAGTATTTAAATAGATAAAAAATTCCAATTATGACTATCATACTCTCTGACAACAACCGTCATCATTTTTGGCAGTGGATTGATGTCAAATTCTACTCGTCTTCAGGTATTTAATGTTCCACTTACCTAATTTTGAAAGCTTCTACTTGTTAAGGATTTTTGTTTTATGGTTTCTCTTCTAAGTTTAATAGCTGGTTAATGAAAGCTCCTATTTTTGGTCGAGAGATTATGATATATTTGTGTTGGATGTCACATTCTTTTTTCATGAGATTAAATAATGTAATTATCATCTACTATTAGTACTGTACTATCATAAACCCAAGAGGTTGCAGTAGCATATCGTGTCTAGCAACTTCCAGTCTTCTCATTTATGCTCTAGTATCTTTTCGAAACTTAATATTAGAGAATCTTTAGGTACCGAAGCTATTCGGGAATTTGCAATTAACTCCACTATTTTGAATGTTTGGAATTGCTTCCTTACAAATTACAAATTTATATTTAGTTCTCTATGTTACAAACCCTGAAGTTCCCCACATTGATAATGATGCACTAGGTGAGTGAACATGCAAGCCAGATGGGATGGAGTTAAGAATGGCAGTGCTAAGAGTCCCCACATTGGATGAAATATAGCCTAAACATGAGTTTATAAGTGGGGGCAATTCTCACCTTACAAACTGGTTTTCTAAGGACGAGTTAGACCCAATAAAAAAATCTAAGATGGTATCAAAGCCTATGCAAGATCCGTCAGACCACCTTCTATCAGGCCACTCAATTCAGGTTTTAGATGTCTTATCGTTGACGTGTGTGTTAAGAATCCCACATTGAATGAGATATGACCTAAACGTAAGTTTATAAGTGCGTCAGTCCTCACTCCTCACCTTACAAACCAATTTTTTAAGGATGAGTTAAACCCAATATAGAAATCTAAGAGATAACATTGAAGAGAGTTGTTTTTTGTTTCATTCTTTTGTTTTGGAAGATTCTTTGACCTCCACTCTCTCTGTAAACCACACTCTTCATCTCAATTAATTTCTTCGTTTGTATAACAAACAGCTTGTTAGTTTTACCGTTTTTACCAAATTTTGTGATTAAAAGAGGACAATCTGAAAATTAAGTCACACACTTCTGGTTATCTTCTGATCGTTTGCTCCTCTCATTTGATAGATTTTCCGCACGAAGTCCTTGATATGCCGGCTTTATCTCCTACAATGGTGAGCTTGGGAAACAACTAGTTTTATTTTTCTCTTTTTTCAGGGCTTCCATGGAATTTTGACCTCTTCTCTTGATTTCAGACCCAAGGTAATATAGCAAAATGGAGGAAAAAAGAAGGAGATAAGGTTGGTTAGTACAGAGTTTTTCAGATCATAATTCTGTTTGCTTTGATACTTCACTTTCGGAAATTGACTTCTTTGAATTAATCATTTTCTCCTTCCTACTGTTTAATCTTACAGATAGCAGTGGGTGATATACTATGTGAAATTGAAACTGACAAAGCTACACTTGAATATGAAAGTCTTGAAGAAGGGTATTTTTTCCTTCCTTTTAATTTTTCCTCCCTAAGTTCTGAATGACTTTGAGTTTCTTACTGTTGTCTTACATAAAGCAATAATAATAATATTATTAGTGGGTCCTAGTTGAGTATTCTTGTGAATAAGAACAACAATAATTTGGTAAGACTAGTATATATGTAAACTAAGTCATGGATACACGAAATCAAGTATTTCTCATGGGTAAACATTAAAAGGCTTCTAGTATTGGACAAACCCGCCGCGAGAGAGCTACCTGGATTGTATCATTAATGTATATTGTATATCATAGTGACAGTAATGTATCCTTT
This sequence comes from Trifolium dubium, assembly GCA_951804385.1. Lineage (NCBI taxonomy): Eukaryota > Viridiplantae > Streptophyta > Magnoliopsida > Fabales > Fabaceae > Trifolium > Trifolium dubium. The sequence continues at coordinate 51,635,402 of OX638064.1, forward strand.
GATATGATATCATATGTTTTGAGGTCATCAAACGCCATGCCTAATGTGGTAAGTTGTCTATATATTTGATTTGATACTAGTTGACTATTAGAGGCCCAACAAGATCCTTTGAGGGAAAATCAGTTTTTTCAATGATGCTGTGGATTATGGCTGCCAGCCAAAAATTTGCCATATAAAAATGGTGATATGGCCTATGGCAGATATAATAGGTGTTGTGGCCTATGGTGGCTGGCTCAAAATCCGCCACGGTGCTGCCATTGTAGAAATTTGACAACACTGGAAAAGAGTTCCTCCAAACACCTTAGCCATTCCTCTATAGTGAGTGTAATTTAGGAAATCTTCCCTTATTCATGGCTAGCACTATGAATGAGAGAGTTCAAGTTTCCCATTTGTGTGATGCCAGTAGAGAACTAGAGATATCTCTACAATTTCCTTGCTCGTGAGTTGACAATGAGATGTAACTTGATTTATGGCTATTGCACGAAACCTTGGGAGGGTTTGACCGTTTGGGGACATTTCAATAATTTTACTATGTTCTTAGTCCATACTCACTTAAGCCACATGGATTGCATCTGAAACATTTGAGAAGGGGTGGCAAAAATCAAAATTTTTAGATAGCTTGATGCTTTGACCACCCAGGAAATAAACACGGAGAAAACCCCCCAGGAATCATAGTCACTCACTGTTTCTCCACGTTAATGTCTTCTGCACTATGTGTAAGTGTTAGACATGCATGTGTCTGTTTAAGACAAAATAGTGTCTTTGATGTTCTTATTTTTTTCTAATTGTTATTTTGTATTTATGCCTATGTGTTGGCCTTCTATTTTATGTAGTTCACTATCACTAAACTGATTTTGACCCTAGAATGCAGATTATATGAAACATGCAAAATTTAGCGCACAATTAAAATGTGTAGTGATTGGATTATTCCTGCAGATTTCTGGCTAAGATATTGGTACCTGAAGGTTCAAAGGATGTGCCAGTTGGACAACCAATTGCAGTAACAGTAAGCCAAGCCACCATTAAGTTCCAACTCTTGTATTGTTATTTGTTACTGTTATGTGGAGCCCATAGCAATGTTCACTTCTAACATCATTGGATTCTGAAGATGAAAGTAGCTTTCATAGACAGAAAATTAATATTGTAGCTTTGTCTTTCCTTCAACATTTCTTTCACCAACTGGATTTATTTAATCCCTTTTGACTAAATTGACTCGGTACTTATTTTTGTTGTGTGTTTCCAATGTACACCTTTATGTTTTTTAAGTTACCAATGAAAACTTTGCAAATTACCCGTTGCCTATTTCATCTGAAACATGATTTGCTTTTACTTCTTTGTCTTCTCCAATTTAATGAAGTTGTATTACATGGTCACTATTATTGGCTTAAATAGAAATAAGCCTTGTTTATAGCATATGGGGCAATAGGAAGTTTATTCCAGTTTCTACTTGTTTACTTGCAAAATATAATCTTTAAATGTTTGATTTTGGTAAATATTAAATCTAGCAACTTTTTTTTTTGGATAAAAATCTAGAAACTTTTTACTCTCATGTAATTGTTAACTTAATAATTCTAACCAACAATTTTTAGAGTTCAAGTTATTTTTGTATCCCAAATATTTGATACATAAGCTCTAACGGTGGGACTTGACAAGGTTGAGGAGGAAAGCGACATTCAAAATGTTTCTTCTTCCATGGGAGGTGAGAGCGGAGTTGAAGAGAAGAAACCAACACATCAGGATGTTGCAGATGTAGATAGTAAACCAGAATCAACTTCTACTATTGATACATCAGATCTTCCACCTCACGCTGTTCTTGGAATGCCTGCTTTGTCCCCAACAATGGTAAGGACATTTTGACGCTACTTGCAACTATTTCCAACATAAATTTTCTTTCCATCCATATGAAATGGTTTTCAAATTTTTTTCTGCACAGAACCAAGGAAACATTGCTAAATGGAATAAAAAAGAAGGAGACAAGGTTAGTAATGTTTTTAATATAAGGTTTAAAGTGAGATTTCCTTTTTAACGTAGTTTTGAATATTTTAAAATGTGAAGAATGCGAGTAAGTCATTAGCATTCATTTTATTTATAGTCTGCAATGAATTAACATCTAATATAATTATCTAACAGATTGAAGTGGGTGATATCTTATGCGAGATAGAGACAGACAAAGCTACCCTTGAATTTGAAAGTCTTGAAGAGGGGTAAATATCTTAGCCATTCATTATGAACAGTGTTTGGTATAGTTGCTTGCTCGCATTGCAATATGTTGTGTTATTAACTTATTAGACAAAGTTTTTAGGCCAAGCTGTTGCATCTTAAATAATGTTTTCACACGGTATGAAGACTTGCAACATATAATTGTGAACATATTTATTGCATGCATGATAACTTACCGAAGTGTTAATCGACATGCCTAGTACTAATCAGTTTCCTTCAATAAAGCATGAAAGAGACCCAGGAATGGTGTCTCTTTCGTTGTTGGAATATCTGGTAGATTATAATTTCTTTCTTTATAATCTTGCTAATTATAATGGCAATTTACTGACCTGTTTTTTAGCACAAAGCTGGCATTCTATTTGGTCTATTTTACAGACAATCATTATTTGTTCTTTTTCTTTCTTCTTCCCGATAAACATTTGCTATCTAGCTGACCAATTTATGTGTGCCATTGGGGTGGACTAGGTACCTAGCTAAGATAGTTGCACCAGAAGGTTCAAAAGACGTGGCAGTCGGACAGCCTATTGCAATAACAGTAAGTGTGAAAATGCTTTGTAACTTCTTCTCCCAACACAATGTGTGGTCTAACAATCTGACATCTACTTTTGCAATACTTACCAAATTATTACCTTTTGCTTTTGTCTTGAAAAGCACTGGAGTGTATGAAATACTTACGCTGCCTTCCGTTCCGCAAGGTTGAGGATGCAGGTGATATTGAAGTTGTAAAGAATTCTATTAGCAGCAGCTCAATAAACCAAAAGGAGAAGGCCACCCAACATGGCACTAAAAGTGAGGTCAAAACTCAAAAAAACAATACCGTTCGAATCAGTCCAGCTGCAAAGTTGCTAATTGTGGAATATGGATTGGATGCATCGACATTGAATGCAACTGGTCCTCATGGCACCCTACTGAAAGGCGATGTTCTTTCTGCAATTAAATCAGGAAAATTGTCCCCAAAACCTGCTTCATCTAAAGCAAAGGCATCATCATCATCTCAAAGTCATCAAGTTGTGGCTTCACAAGAGTCAAAGTCTGACTTAAAGCAGTCAAATGCTTATGAAGATTTTCCTAATAGTCAAATTCGCAAGGTAGGACCATCAACTATTCTGTTAAATATGAATATAAGATTCTTCAAATCTTTCACAGAATATGTTGCATGGTAATGAAAATTATTTTTGTCAAATAAGATTATATGAAAAGTATTCAAAAGGGATTCAGGGCAGACATTGTTTGATGTTTATGGTTGGGAGTTGAATGCTCAAAAATCTTATGGAAGCCTATCTCATTAGATCTAATATGGATCAGAATTGTTTTTGTTGCCTCTGTATAGTGCATTCAGCATATTGTTTTGATAATACATGGCCATTGTTGTAGATGCAGAGATCAGTTTAGTGATGTTTTTGTTTGAGCCTTTCTATTTACATCTCTACTACCTGACTGAATACTTGGGAAAGTTGATAGTTAATGAAGGATGATATTTCAAGTCTGCTTCCTTGTCCTCATCTCATCAATGTATATGACTTGCCTGTATATATTTTTGACTGTTTTGTAGGTGATTGCCAAGAGGTTATTGGAATCAAAGCAAAATACACCACACTTATATTTATCATCAGGTTTTGATCCCTTTATGCCACACATATTATTGAAAACTAATATATTTGTGTACTAACTAATTCATATGATATTTTATTGGAATGTCAGATGTTATATTGGATCCACTTCTTTCCCTTAGAAAGGATCTTAAAGGTATGGACTGTTATTAATTTTTTATTCGCACATGTTAGATGTTATGCTCTTTGTCCTGGTACACCTGCAACGCGATATAATCTTTATTTGCTCTTTGATTGCAGAGCAGTATGATGTCAAAGTTTCCGTGAATGACATTATTATCAAAGTTGTAGCGGCTGCTCTCAAAAATGTACCAGAAGCGAACGGTAAATAATTTCCTCTTATGGTTTTAGCCATTTGTGTGATATTTACCTTGTGGCAATAGAAGTGACAAACCCAGAAAATCTCCGGGCAACTCACTCACATTTATAAATTTATAGCTACTAAAAATAAACAGCAATTTTTGAAACAAAATACTAAAGTTATTACATACAAATACTGTGAATGTTACCGAATTGTTGACTTAGATGTTTAACCTACAAAACCACGTCTGCGAAGTCATTTCAAATCAACTCGAGTAGTAGAAATTAACCTGGACTCCCTGAGCTTAATAAGTAATAACCATGTGGCCAGAAGGCTGTTGGAAATAGGTCGCTAGTGGTAGGAGTAGAATATAGAAATGCTTACTAGCCTGATACTTTAAGCCCCTATAGTTGAGAACATTCAGAGTCCAATTGTAGAATCATATCGGCAGTCAAACCTGAGTACATGTAAAAAGTGGAGACAGAAACTGTGGCTGACAATGACGGTTGCCATAGACTAAAAAGTAGGACGAAAACAGATGGTACCAAACAACAAAACTTCATATTTTTGATACATTTCCTTAGTTATTCTTAGAACTGAATTTTTCTCTATAGAAGTCTCTAATACTTATCCAACTTACATTATGGCAGCGTACTGGGATGATGAGAAAGGCGAGATCATCTTATGCGATTCTGTTGACATATCAATAGCAGTTGCCACTGAGAAGGTAATTGATGGTTGTTTAACAGTCATGTGGTTGTTTAACAACCATTATCATTTTACAAAGCACTCAAACTTTTTGTGTGGCTATAGGGCTTGATGACTCCAATATTAAAAAATGCTGATCACAAGACAATATCTACCATCTCCTCAGAGGTAATTTAATGTCATTGACGTAGGTTCCTAGTTAATGTCTTTTTTAGGACTCTTTGGCTGTTTGTATTTAGGCATTTTTTATTTGAAAATAAATTAAAATATTGGAAAGTAGGGTTCTTGTTTTTTCTTAATCAACTGTAATAAATTATTGGTACTTTAGGTCAAGGAACTAGCTGCAAAAGCACGTGAAGGCAAGTTGAAGCCGCAAGAATTCCAAGGGGGGACTTTTAGGTGAGTTTACTACAATATACATATATTGTCGTGCAAGCTTGGAAATTTCCTACTTTTTAGTATCTTTTTTTCACTAAAACCAATAACTCCGAGCTTTGTACAACGCCTTGCAGTATTTCAAACTTAGGAATGTATCCCGTGGATAAATTCTGTGCTATTATAAACCCTCCACAGGTTCTCTCTCTCTCTCTCTCTCTCTCTCTCTCTCTCTCTCAATGTGTTCCTCTCTCTTCTCTGTCTCATACACACACAACCCAACATTTAAAACATTTAATTTACCATCGCTTTGTATTGATGTAGCTCTTTATTATTTTCTATATCATGTGCTGCAGGCTTGCATTCTTGCTGTAGGAAGAGGCAACAAAGTTGTGGAACCAGTAATTGGAGCTGATGGTATGAATTTATGGATGTTTCTCTATGCCACTTTATGCTTAAACTTTAAGTTGTTTTGACATTGATCTTTATTTGCTACTAGGAATTGAGAAGCCGTCAGTTGCTACTAAGTTGAACTTAACATTGTCTGCCGATCATCGCGTCTTTGATGGCAAAGTTGGAGGTATGTGTAATTATAATACTTTAATTAGCTAATGGGAAATATGATATATACTTATAACACAGCTGCTTTTCGCCCTCCAAATTGCTTACACTGAAAAAAGCACTACCCGAAGATATCTCCCGGTAAGATTTACACTACCGAAAGATATCTCCCTGTAAGATTTGTACTGCCGGAAGATACCTCCCAGTAGATGAGAGGAACACGGGGGGATTATTTTGATTAGTTAGTTAGTGCACTAACTGGCATGGAATACTTCACTAAGCAACATAAAATGTTACTTTTCCCTTAATAATTGAATTTAAATAGAATCTATGAAGCATTATTGCAGCATTCCACTTTTTAAAGGATTGCTTATGTGGTTTAACTCTATTTTGCAGGTGCATTTCTGTCTGCTCTTCAATCAAACTTCAGTGATATAAGACGACTTCTTTTATAATGACATACAACAAGCTTTCTTGGTGTTTGATTAGTGTGCTTCTCGCGACAAATCATGTGAATTAACCCCAACATGGCTTGGAGTTGCATAACATTTTTCGATTGTACATTTCAGTTTTTGTAAAATAATATATTGGGTGTCATAACCCATATCTTGAGGAAATACCCACCAAGGTAACTATCTAACATAAGGCTTCCAACAATTGAGATTGCAGCATGTTGGTAATTTTGTTCATTAGGCAATTTGCTGCCCTTTGAGGTTCAATAATTTTGTATGAACAATTTTGTATAGACTGGATAAATATCAGCATTATTTTTTATGAATAAAACTTCCATTCATGGGTTGCATGCCCTAACCTTAGGTGATGTTACTATTTGCCAGTTTTTGGGTGTTACTATTAGGGTTTTTTTATTGGCTATTGGACTTGATACATTGTTTCAATGTTTCGTCTTAATTTTTGTTCTTGTAGTTGACCTCCCAATGAGTTGCAGATGAACTCTCCAAGTGTGAGCTTTGAATGTGAGGTCATGAACCAAAAACACAGTTTGCTTGCACTTAGCATCCATTTGGATCAGCGTCTGATTTGCACAAAATTGGATGTCTCTTTACATAGCTTTTATTTTTTCGCAATAAAAAGTCGATTCATCACTCTTAATTCTTAACTTCTGTATAAACTTCCTTTGACTGTCGATATTCAAAACCCAAAAATGTGAGTAAATAAAATATAATTTTAGGAACAAGATTGATATAACATGTTTCAATTATCATACTATTTTAGTTCAAAACTATAGTTCCCTCTTGAAACAATCAAACAACAAAGGAGAAGCTGCAAAACCATTTTATCACTCAACAACTAGTAGAAATCTATTACACGACTCAAATTAGCAAAATGAGGGAAACCAACTATGTTATTATGTTTATGATATCATTTCTAATCTTCAAGCTCAATAATCTTCACAAGTGATGAGTCACCAACTTTCTGGCATACAACAACTCTGTCATGCGGCTTTATGATGCCAAGAGCCTTGCCGTGATCTAAAGCAACCTTCAGAATTGATTCATTTGTTGCAGTATTAGACTCAGCCTGCAAGCAAAAGACAAATTCACTCGGGTTTAACAACTCTATTCTAAAGTGAAAATGACAAACCATAAACCCTATAATAACATTGAATAATTCTTACGGGGTGTCGAGGATCTGCCAACATAGGGAAAAGACCTCTCACAATAAGTGATTGCCTCGCCTGTGACAAGGTCATAAAATGAAACAGATAGTAGCAAAAACTTGTTAAAGTCGATGTTTAACATTATGCAAGTCAGGCAAAGACAGGCTTGTTGATTATATACCTGAAAAGCGCCGGTGAATGTCCATCGAATTTGGTTTGTGTTCAATTGAGGAATGACAACAGATATCACAGGCATGGTTGGTCTGTACTTAGCAAGCAACCTACATAAATAGACACACCAAAAAAAAATAAGTAGTTAACGATATATCAGCAAGATATCAAAATTGCAACAAACTCAAACACGACTGTCATATCCGACTGTTGAAAGAAAGAAAGAAAGAAAGAAAGAAAGAAAGAAAGAAAGAAAGAAATGAAATGAAATGAAATGAAATGAAATGTTGAATCAAATGTCCCAAATATGATATGAAACCTTGCAGCCCTTCCAGATGAGGTGAAGCAAATGATGACAGAGGCCTTAACCTTGACGGCTGCTCGAACCTGTATGTTTCAGCAAAAACAAGTTTACTTTCCAATATATAATTCCATTATAGTATATAGTCCTTTGAGCAAGAGAACAGTATAATGGTGGGAAAAAAAATAAAAAACAATCCAAAAAAAGTTAGTAATAGAATTAAGAAATGTACCGCAGAGGAAGCTATCGATTCTATGTGGCTCATTGGCTCTCCCACAAATTTGACAGTCTTCTTAAAATACAAATCTTGATTGTAAACTTTCTCTGCCTGGAAAGAACAGCATAATAAACAGTTTACAATTATAATAGTCAAGATAAATCTTTAAGATGGTTTGACAATACGAAAATTTTTATGAATGAAATTTAACATACTTTTACAAGAATACAAATGACAGGAATAAATTTGTTAAGGCAAAAAGTGTGATAGGAAGTGTTTGTTTAAAGGGGCGGAACAAACTTACTTCGGCACAAATTTTTCCAACTGTAGATATGGTTTCTACAGGGTATAATCCTGTAAGCGTCTCTGCTCCAAGGAGAATTGCATCAGTGCCTGATATAAAAAAGAAGAAAATTTTAGACAGGAAAATTGCAATGCAAGGCATTTATGCATAATGTGATGAACGCAATCATCGGTTGCTTCAGATTAGGAAAAAAATTACCATCCAACACTGCATTGGCAACATCGGTTGCTTCAGCACGAGTAGGTCTCAGATTATCAGTCATAGTGTCCACCACACGTGTGACAACGACCGGCTTTCCAGCCATGTTACACTTATGAATAGCATATTTTTGGAATAAAAACACCTGAAATATTCATGATTCTATTTAAAAAATACAAATAAACAAAATGGATAGAATAACAGAACAACTATTATCTCACTACAAACAAATCATCTATAACATCAGATTTTTTTGACCAGAAGTAAATGCTGACCTTCTCCGGTGGAAGATCTATCCCTAAATTTCCACGAGAGACGATGATACCATCTGCTTCGCTCAATATCTCATCAAAATGTTTCAATCCCTATAGGAAATTCAATAATTTATAGAATAAAGATTAACTTTACAGTCACAATTGAGCACACTTATAAAAGACTTTCTGGTTAGTTTAAAAGAAGAGAGTATTGTTCATGGATCATTAAGTTTATTACCTCTATATTTTCGATTTTTGCAAAAATATGTGTCTGCTTGAGATCTTCGAATTTGGAGATAAATTCACGGGCCTGCAAATGAAAATTGGACGTATTGTATGTGTTTTAATGGTGAGCTGTATAAAATTGCAAATGATTCATTTCATTAACAATGTTATAAAATCTAAGCAAAGTTATAATTTGAAAGTTAAAACCAATCAGGTATAATCCTTACATGGCGAACATCTTCAGCGTGCCGAGTGTATAATGCGAGGAAGTCTATTTTGTTTTGAACACCCCATGTGCGTATTACCTGAGTTAGTGAGGAAAACGTCAAGAGGCCAAAGTATATATGCAACTAAGCAGATTATGTGAATTTCACTACTTTATGTTACCTGCTTATCCTTATCAGTAAGAGTAGGAAGATCAATATGAATCTGAGAGACATGTAAAGTATACAATGATCCAGAAAGTGTAGCGTCGTTTTTGATAACACAAGTTACATCATCACCATCCACCTTACTGACCTACATTACAAAACAGATACTACTTAGAGTAAAAAACAGCATCATTTTGATTTTGAGTATCAGCAATAAACAATTTGAAATTGATGCATTGAAGATTGAATTATGACTGCGTTACCTCGAGCCATACAGAAGTTGTTTCACTTCCTGTAAACAAGTATTTACCGATAAAAATAGTATCACCCTTCTTCACAGCCTGCATAATCATGGATACCATACCTTAGTTAAAGAGGGAATCACATTGTAGTACATACACATAATCAAGGCTAATATGAAAGTACTGAAAAGTAAACATGTAGTCTGACAAACTCCCATAACAACGAAAAACATGGAAACGGTATACTGACCTTTGATAGTCCACTAAAATTTACTGGTAATAGATTTGAAGTAGCTTCTTTATTTTGATCCGGAGTTAGGACAACTAATGTGTCTGCTTCGAGCGTAATTGGCCGATCAGTTTTATTCACAACATGTAATTCTGGACCTACAACATCTAGCATAACCTAAAATTGAACCAAAATGTATGTATATTGTTACGATAATGACCCTTCAGAAGGTATATGCACATATGGAAAATAAATCGGATAGAAGCTAATATATTGAAATCACAATCATTTAATAATATGTCACAATTCGTCACATTCATGTAAGTCGTACAAACAAGTAAAATAACAGCAAACATGTGGCAAGTTTACCGCGCAGAGTTTTTTTGTGGTTTTGATAGCAGCCCTTAAATTTTCCAATGTCTCTTGGTGATATTCTGGATCACCCCATGAGAAGTCAAACCTTGCCACTAGCACATGGTAAGAAAAGAAGAATAAGATGACAAAACAAATGACTAAGAAGCAGACGATAAACAACTAGACATGCAAGGACCAGGTCCAAATTACAAAGGAAGAAAGAACAACAAAAAACTATTAGACATTTAGACTTAAGTATGCATTTGAACCAAGATACAACTTTGCAATGAAAGGTTTTAATGGAATCATACCTGACATTCCTGCGTCGAGGCATCGAGTAATTGTATCAACCGATCGTGACTTTGGACCAAGTGTGCCTACAATTTTTGTCATAGCTGGAAAGAAATTCTGCATAATCCACATTTTAAACTTTGATCAAAATCTTCATTGAATAAAGACAGTAAAAAATTGTCTAAGAAAATGCATAAAATATAACCCTTTTAGTATATCTTAACATTCAATAGTGGCATAGTCCATACTTAATTTCCATAACACAAACACTAATAATTCTTTTACTTTACCAAACATAATATGAAAAACAATGAAACAGCCTAAAACACCAAAAACAAAACTCCTTAGCAAACAAAAGCAGCCACATGATCTATGAAATTCCTTAGCAGTCAAAAACAGCACCAACAATTGGATTACCAGAAACTAATTTTTTTACTTATCAGAACCATAGTAATTAAATAAAGGCAATATCAGAAGAAACAAAACATAACCCATTTTAGCTAAGATAGCAACAAAACCACACTAGCATTATCAAACTTGATCTACCACACTAGACAACAAAACCACAAAAGAAGGGTCACAGAAAGTTGATAACTTTCTCATAATCACAAATCACAATTATTTACATCAAGATAAGAATAGCAAAACCAACAAATGAAAACATCAGAGAGAGAGAGAGAGAGAGAGAGAGAGAGATGCTGACAGGTTTGGATGGCTCTAGGATGGATGCCATCCTAATTGGTTCCTCAAGAAGCAAAGGACTTGACTGCATTTTTCTTGTTTCTAACTGTCAATTATCAAGTACAAGTATACAAGATCACCAAACCTATAAACAAAGCAGTGATGAAGGAGCAAGAAAATGAAAGAAAATATATAAGAAAGGTGTAGTTGTACAGTAAAGTTATGGATAGAGAAGAATGCAAGAATTTTCAAAGGTGGAATAATAATAGCAAACCAAACCAAACAAACTGTGACTGAAAAGGAAACTTAAACTAATCAATACTAATGAATGAATGAATGAATATAACCAACCAACCATGTCAATCATGTATAGGGAACAGAAAACTTGTATTTTCTTTAGTAAATTGAAAACTTGTAACTGTAAAATAGTGGTAATTTTATTTTACTTACAGTGCACGTTTAAACTTTAACTTTTGAAATCAAAGGTTTTTTAAGTACATGTATGTCGGTAAACCATCTATCAAAATGAATGATCTACTACATTATAATAATTTGTTATTCCTTCCGATCACATTTATAAACAAAAGTACATTTTTGTAGATCACATTATAGTTATTCAACGAATTTAAAAAATATTGTTTCTGTTTATAAATATGATCAAAGAGAATATATAATATTAATATAGTGCATGTTTGGTATTACAGTAACTAAGTATGTCAGAATCATAATGATCCACTATAATTTTATAGAAACTACAAAATGTATAATTTCTGCAAAATTACGGTAGAACACTGTGATTGTGACGTAACCACTTAGGTACCAAATATTTACATAATAATAAATGTGTGTACGAGTGTCCATTACTAGTGGTGACAGAGCGTGTGCCTTGGTTTTTGGTGGAGGAGTGAGAGCTACGTCCACAATATTTGACTCACTGAACTTAAACTAGACTTAAACTAAACAACGGCTGTAAAACAAAAACAAAAACTGTAGTATCAATATCATATATAAACATGTGAATTGAAATTTTCGTCCTTCAATTTGTGCACTTAAGTCAACTTCTTTGAAATTGTTTGAAGTAGGAAAATCATCCTTCAAATTATTTTACGACTATCAAATAAGTTCATCTTACGAGTTGAGACGTTAGATATGTTGATGTATAATATTAAATGATGATGTATCCATCCATATCATTTTTCATGTATGCGGGGATCAATTTAATTGGGAAATTATATATCATAAAAATTCAAATAGTTCATAAAAAAATTCATCAATGTTTAATAGTACGCGTCAACATGTCTAACGTCTCAACTTGACAGAGAAATTTATTTGATAGACATGAAGTAAATTGGAGATGATTTGTTATTTTTGTGTCATATAAACTGTCTCCATATGTTCACACAATTAGTCTAAACAAATTCTACATGTATATAATATATAATTAATGGCCAGCTTTTTCTAGCAACCAGAATTTTTGAGTGCATCTCTTTGGTTGTTTGTTTTGGACCACATGACAATCATGCTTGTAATTTAAATACTACAGTACTATACTTCCCTCACTGTAACATGTCGATACACATTTTTTAATTTTTTTTTTTGAATTAATGGGGCAAAAGCCCAAACTAGAACTGCATTAAAAGCCCCATGCTAAGAAAAGCTAATAGTTGCATAATCATATCAATTGGGACATAATAAAATAGGAATGCTGTCAAAATAGTGAAAGAAAACTAAAAGACTAAAATTATGTTTGATCAAATTATAAGTCAGTAGATTGCAGGGCCGGTTCAAAGGTAAGGTAACTTAAGTAAGAGTTTTAAAACTCCAAAGAAATATAAAAAATTTATTAAAGAAAAAAATTTCAAATAAGTCATAAACCTTTAAAAAAAACCACAAAGAAAAATATAAAAGTCTCCTAAAAAAATATTCTAAAAATAAAGCAATAACGTTGCAACTTCTCAAAAAATTTTAAATAAAATTTGCTTTATACATCAGAAAAATTTCTCAAATAAAAATAAAAGAGTCTCACTTTAGAATTTATTTTAAGTCTCACTAAGTGTTGGGCCGACCCCTAGATTGATTTTAATAACTTCACAAAATACCTCTTGGAACAAACTCATCAATGACCTCGCATAAAAATTTATAGGAAAGAGATTTTTTATGTCTAGTAATTTCAATTTTTTCTGCATGTTGAACTAAAATTTATAGACATAATTAATTTATTTTTAACTGATTATTAGTCATACTTCCACCGAGATAAATTTTTCAACCTATGAAAAGTAAAAGTAGTCATGCAGTAAATTACATTGAAATACAAGGATGCAATTCTTTTTGCACATTCTTGATGAGGCTATATTAGTAAAAAGACACAATTCCGTGTGATTGCCACTGAAAATAAATGATTCAATATAAGCAACAAATTACAATTGCATACGCAACTTTGATTTAACTTTCAAACACTTTATCTTTTCCGTCGACATGTCCATGCAATTGAATAGAACATTTCAACTGATTTTTATGGACAAATTTTCAACTAAAAAAATAATAATATTAGTATGTTTTTATGTGAATAATTAAGTAACCTTTTGGGACCATGAAATTATAATATTTTTTGATTCCAAATATATGAAATATTATATTGTTTTTTTAAATTGTATGTTGATCTAAATGTTCTCTTCATCTAATAGTTTAATTAGAAGTATTGACGTGTTACGTTAAATGACATCGTAATTTGTTGAAATTGACGTAAGATTGTCACAAATTACATTAAACGCAGCTGCTGTGCAAGTTTTGCATTGGTTAAAATTTTAAATTTGACGTACTAATTGATTTTATATGTATACGATTAGTCGGGTTTGTTGACTCAAGAGGTTCAATTTTGGAAATTATTTCTTCTTTGTTTCTTGAAGAGCAATGAAGCAAGATACTTTACTTCTTCCAATCATTTTTGTCGTGACACTTAAATCAAAAAATTCCATATATGATAGTTGTTGTTTCTCATGCGCATGATTTAAGAATCAAATTTCTGACTATATGTTTCAGGAATTCGATATTCTTACCACTTAAATTAATTCATTGTCATAGTAATTATTATTTTTATTTATCTGATTAAATTGACGATAAATGATAGCGAGCCACCAAAATTTAATTGTTAAATTTGTCGAATTTTAAACATACTCTTTATCCTGATGTACCACTCTACTTCCTATTTTTCATGCCCTAAAATTTTATGTCCTTATGTTTAAACACCCTTTAAACAACCATTTAGTGCAAGTTCATCATAATTCACATCTAGACGTGTTTTTCATACATTGACTTAAGTGATATGGGAAGGTGTTTGATATAATTTTTTTTTAATGCAAAATGCCCATAAAATTAAGTATTTTTTAATTTCATATTGACTCAGACAATTATCCATTGACTGACCATAACTAAGAACGTCAGTGCTATGGTATTCATTTTTAAGGTTGCTTTCATAGAATTATAAATCTCACCTCATTAATTAATATTTAATAGTATAAGAAAAGTTGAGACTATATATCTATCTAAATAAGAAAAATTAAATAGAGTAAGGTGCATGAATTAATTTCATCGCCACCAAATATGTCAATGTAATGTTTGAACTCTCGTGGTTGTGTTAAAGTGGTTGGTTAGTAGGAAATTAAATAGATCATGTCATTTTAGTTTAGTCTTTTTTTTTCTTCTAAATTTGATAGTTGATAAATAAATTACAAAAAGAAAATAAGTGGTTTAGAAGAGAGAAAAAATGAATAATTGAAATTAATACATCATGAGCCACATAATATATAGAAAAAATTGAAGAGAGAATTATTTTATTTTATTTTTGAATATTTCAATATCCAATTTAATGATCGGTTAATTTAAATTGACAAATTTTACTGTTCACTTATAGGGTCCTATTTAAAATTGGAACAAAATTTTGTATGGACTAACAAAAGTCGACACCAACATAATCGAATTTAAGACCTTATGAAAAACACACTTCAAAATTCTAAGTATACATGAATAAAAAGAATTTCAATTTAATTATTTAATGTAGTTCTTTTCTAATGAACAATGTTAATAATTAGTAATCCAACTTCTAATTAATCTCTCTACTATTTTACTTCTAAACTTATAATCTACCTCAAATTATTTCTATGAACCTCTTTAATTTGTAAAATAGTTGTTTAAACTCACATATATGGTGGTGGAGCCATTAATATATATGGACATCGGCTAAATTCATGTTTCTTTTGTTCATGGTTGGATATTGATTGTATCTTTATGCGGTCCTTTCTGACACATCTTGTGCTAGGAAGAATTCTCAGTTTTTGTTAATATTATTCATTTTTATTTGTTCAAAAAAAATTGTAAAATAAATATTATTTAAATTTTTCACACATAATAAATTCAACAAAGATACAAAATAAAATTTCTCATTTAGACAAACACATTACATTCATCTAATTTTAAACTCAAAAGGCTTAAATGCAATTTTAACCATTTTATTTTGACGAATTCGGATTTTCAATCCCCCTATTTTTAAACTCGGAATTTCACCCCCCCTATTTTAGATTTTTCAAAAATAAATTCACCCCAATCACATTTGGCTTATTTTTGCTTATGTAACAATGATGATGTGTACATTTTCTTTGACACATGTGTATTATCTTTATTCGTATAATATTTTCTTTAAAAATTATTAGAAATTTCTTTAAAATGCCATTAAATTAGGGGAAAAAATTATAAAAAAAAATAAAAATCTATAAATAACTTACTATATAAAATAATAATAATAAAAATCAAGAAAAATACCATAAAAACTCATCAAAAAGACATTAAATATATCAAAAAATTTGTTTATCATGTGACAGCTTCACATCCAATTTTTCAATGGTTAAAGCAATCAACCCCTTCACTTTCATTTCAGGAGTATGCCGAAGTGTATTCACAAAATTTTTTAACAAGCAAATTTGTCAAACAAATTTTTTGATGTATTTAAATTTCTTTTTATGGCATTTTTTAGAATTTCCTAGTAATTTTTAAAGAAAATAATTAGGTGGATAAAAATAATACACATGTGACAAAAAATAAAGTAATATACACATCACCATGGCCACATAAACAAAAATAAGCTAAATATAATTGGGGTGAAATATTTTTTGAAAAATTTAAAATAAGAGGGGTGAAATTCCGATTTTTGAAATAGGGGGGTTGAAAATCCAAATATGTGAAAATAGGATGGCTAAAATTGCATTTAAGCCAACTCAAAACCTCTTAAACTCAAGGGTGTGATTGAACGGTTGAGTTCATTCTCCATTAACCAAAGGTCGAACGTTCGATCATCATCTTAAATATGGAATAATTTTAAATCTTTAAGTCATTTGTCCCACCTTTTGAGATGTCTGCAATCAAACGAGAGATTAACCACCGCGTTCGACAATGAATAACCCAATCTCGATAACAAAAAAAACTCAAAAATACCTCATATTTAAAATAGTAAACTAATATTTTTTTGTACAGCATTTATTAAACTAGCAATACAAGATAAAATTTTACTAGTATTAATCATTAAAAAGAAAGAACAATAGTAGTATCAATTTAATAACATACCATTACATAATTACATAAATAAAATACTAAAACTAGTGTAATGTGTGAACTTAGAATAAAAAAACAACCAACAGAAATTTCATTTTTATATAGTAAGTAAACTGTAACTCTTTATAGTATTAATTAATTTTGTAGACACGCTCACTTTCTGTTTCTCAGCAATTTCCGCTAATTTTCCATTCTCTGCACATTTTCAATACTCTTTTCTTTCTTTCTCTCTCTTTCTCACAGTTCCCATTTTCCACTTCAACGATTCCTGAGTCTTCAACTTCTTCATCGGTGAGTTTCTTATTCTTCTTTCTTTTTTGTTTGTTTCCATTATTATGCTCAATTTTGAAAAGTAGGTGAAGTGTTTTATGTATATTAAATGCTTCAAAATTTCAAATTTTTATTGTAAATTTATGATTTTTATGTCTTTTAAAGCTTTTTGGAATCTGGGTTTTGCTGATTTACATCAATAGTTATTGTTTTTGTGTTTTTTTGAAATTATTAAGGTTTTTTTTTTTTTTTGTGATTGGAGTGGGAATTCAGAATTGTGTGGAACCACTCACCTCTAAAAGAAAAAAAAATTGAATCTTCAGAATTTTTTGTCCATGTCATGTTGTTCCTTTTTTTTTTTTTTAATTAGTACTAGTATATTCTTCAGTAATATTACCATAAAAGAACTTGAAGAGTTCATGTAACAAATTACTAATTTTTTTAGAATTATACATGTTCATGTAAAAGTAAAATCATATAAAATTGTAACTATATTTAGTTTTGTGTTTTTTTTTTGTCCAGTTATCTAGTGGCTAGAAATTCCACCCTAAAGGTGAATTAGCGGGGTGTCTGAGTTCGAACTCCGGTTCGTGCATATAAAATGGGATGATATCCCTTCCAATTGAGCTAGTCTCACGGGAAAGTTTTTTTGTTTTTTTTACTGGCCTATTAAATAATGTTTTCTTTTTCTGTTAATTGAAAAGCCATTCATTTGATAATATTTTTATTTTATTTTTGGTATAGCAGCATGGTTGGTAACTATACTAAATTATTACTAATCTCAGGTTAAGTTGAATGTTTTTAATCAAAATTTGAAGTCAAAATTAAGAACTTACAAGGAATTATGATGCTTTTCAAGTCTCAATTAACTGTTGTACTTTGAAACATGAAAATTTCAAACCTACAAAGGTTAATATATGATTTATTATATTCAAGTACTTTAACCTAAAAAATGCTTGGAATAGTTTGGCATATGGGTTGATGATGTATATTAGAAGCTCTATATTTAGTCACCTTTTTAACGATATTTAGTTGCCTGTTATTACCTAGGACTTGTCTTGAAGAACATTTTGTGTACGGTTTTTAGGTAAGCAATGGTAGCTGAATCATGGTTTAGAAATCTATGGAAGACTCAACGTAAGGATGATTCTAATTCTGAGAAAGCAGTGATTGGAGTGTTGGCATTTGAAGCTGCGAAATTGATGTCTAAGCTTGTTAATGTGTGGCAGTCGTTGAGTGATAAACAGGTTGCCAAGTTGAGAGACGAGATTTCAAATTCGGTTGGGATCAAGAAGCTTCTTTCAGATGATGAGAATTTTATTGTTCGTTTAATCAGTCAAGAGATGCTTGAGAGTATGGCATATGTAGCCGAATCTGTGGCTAGGCTTGCGAAGAAATGCAGTGATTCTAGACTGAAGGATTTCGAGAAGGCCTTCGATAGGTATATAACCCGCGGTTTTGATTCATATGGTTGGGTAATGTCTTCTAAGAAAATGGAAAAAAAAGTTAAAAGGATGGAAAAGTTTGTATCGATTAATGCAGGCTTGTACCAAGAGATGGAGATGCTTGCTGATCTTGAGCAAACTCTTAAAAGAATGAAGATTTACAGTGAGTCGGACGGGCCGAATTTAATCGAGTATCAGAAACAGGTTGCGTGGAAGAAGCTCGAGGTGAAGAACTTACAGTCTAATTCTTTGTGGAACAGGACATATGATTACACTGTACTCTTTTTAGCGAGATCTTTATTTACAATATTCAGTAGGATCAACAATGTTTTTGGAATTCCTGAAGTAACAATTGTTGGTAAAACCACGAATCGCAGTGCTCCGAATTCTGATCACATTCGCAGCAGTCATTCGGTCTCGGAGTTATTGCAATCTTCAAATTCAAACCATCCATCCCAAAATAATGTTGCCAGATTTGCTTCGGGACCCCTTGGTCCTTCTACTGCTAAGTCAGATCAAAATGTTAGAGCAAATAAAACTACCATTTTTCATTCCATCGGCGACTCATCCACAAAGTCGGGCCCGATTTCAGGAAAGTCTAGAGGCATCAATTTTTTCTCAGGTCCTCTTGGAAGGAGTTCGAAAAAACCAGTCCCGGATAATGGAACAAGTAAAAACAGCAAGTTTTGGAAGTTTAATCATGGCCACTCAACCACCGCAAGTGGGAAGGAAAATAGCTCAAGACATAGTCGAGCAACTCAAGTAGAACCTTTCAAAGGCTGTATAGCTGAAGATAGTTCCTCGGTCATTGAGTGTCGCACTAACATAAATGACGTTCCCTTAGAAACTCAGAATCACAAAGATGCTGATTCAGACCTTCCTACTTCCGGAAAAGTGACTCATTGTACTAAACCGACATTCAGTTCTCTTTGCAAGTTAAAGCCTCCGTCTGAATCCCTCGGCGCTGCTTCTTTAGCACTCCACTATGCAAATGTTATTGTTGTGATTGAGAAGCTAGCAGCTTCTCCACACTTGATTGGTCTCGATGCAAGGGAGGATCTATACAACATGCTACCGAGACGTGTAAGAGCTTCTCTCAGGACTAGGCTTAAGCCATATTCGATGGCCGCGGCTGTCTACGACGCAAGTCTGGCAGAAGAATGGAGCGAAGCAATGACAAAAATACTAGAATGGTTAGCACCACTTGCTCACAACATGTTACGATGGCAATCCGAGAGAAGTTACGAGCAGTTAAGCTTTGTTTCGCGGACAAATGTATTGCTGGTACAAACCCTTTACTTTGCGAATCAAGAAAAAACTGAAGCGATAATCACTGAGCTTCTCGTCGGTCTGAATTATGTGTGGAGATATGTTAAGGAGCTCAACACAAGTATTTTAGAGAATATTGGCAATAATGTAGTAGATAATGGATTTCTTCATCTGAATGCATAAACAAGTTAAGTTTTCATCAAGCTCATGACAACTTTCAACAGTGGCAATCAGGTATTATGAGTATGAGAGAAATACTCACATAATCTTATGATAGAATTTGTGTTAGAATGCATTAATGATGAGGAATGTGATTATGTTTTGAACATTTAGCATTATTTTTTCTTTGACGAGATCCAAGCCGATTTAACATGATCGCCGGTCTTATCTTTGAAAGATTGGTCCTATGGTTCCTTCCTGCTGTTGAGAGTGTGCATATATTTATGAGCATATATGTTAGTTAATTGTATAGCTTTTGTTACCATAATTGTTATCTCTATATGATATTTGAGTGGTTGAACATGATAATTTGGAAATGCCAGTTTGCAAATTTTAGTTGAAAGTATTGATTCTTGTTTTGTCCTTGTTTATATCCACAATTATTGTCATACACAAATACTTTTTTCTTCTCTCATTTCAAACAAGATAAAATTTCAGTCAATTTTGTACCCTATCATGTAGTATTTGGTTCTAGAGGTGTTAAAATTAATTTTGACATGGTTGCCATCAAGTAGAGTTGATTTGTTTTGTAGAATTGATTTTCTCTCTAAAATTGATTCTAATTTGAAGCGCTATAATTTTATTATTACATTCAAATTATCATTCAACTCTCTTTTACATAAATGTATCTAAGCATAAATCATTTTACGTTCAACAAATATTTAACTATATTCATTTTATAAAATTAATTCACTTGAAATTTATTTAAAATTAATTTTTATCGCCGCATAACCAAACGGAAAACTAATCAATAACATATGAAAATGCTTTGCCAAAGAGACTATACCACAAGTGGATATTTGACCTTTTCAAATATATTGACTACTATTGAGTGTAGTGGACTAGTGGCATAGAAGAGTTGTGTGGTCATGAAACATTATCTTTTTTTGAATGAAAGGATTGAACTTTTTTGCTAATTATCAATACTCTTTATTACCCCATATTTCACGTGGCCTAGGGAGAACGATATTCTTTTACCATGTATAAATAAATTAAATTAATTAATTAACTTTCTCTTCCAAGTTTATAAATCACTAAGACTCTATTTTTAGTGATGCAAAATCTAATGAAGTAGAGAATGAAAGATTATGACTAATTTAGGCAGAGTTATCAGTGTATTTTTGAATAACGTGGGAAGAAAGTACTCCCTATAATTTAAGTCGTTTTAGGAAAAAAATTTGTACTAAAATTTAAGTCGTTTTACAACACTATGTATGAAGTTTGAGCCATAGTGTGCAACATGCTTATGTTTTGCCAACTACCCTCATACATTTATTTTTATGAAAATATATACACACACAATTTATGTCATTACTCCTTAGCAACTGTCATGTACGATTACAAAATTAAATCGACTTCACAATATAGAGTGAGGAGCTTAATTAATTTAATTTGTGAAAGAAGAGATAGAGAGAGATACTATAAATTTGGTTGGTGAATGAATTACCAATGTGCTATGTGTAGTTGTCATTCTTGATTACTAAGAGAACTTTGCTCAAAGTCAAAGGTGGCAATAGCTCAATGATCAATACTCTCATATATTTTGCCAAATGGAAATTAAAAGGGGATATATGTTTGACTTGTGTACTATAACTACAGTTTAATTTAAAGAAAAATATTAAACTCTTGAGGCACGTGTTAAGGAGTTAAAAGTACAAATATTCGTTTTAAAAGTCGTGTATTTAACTTTTCAAAGTTAAAATAATGTGTTTTTCAATATAAAACTTCTAATTTAAAACATTATTTAATTTAGAAAGAAAATTTTTATTAATTAACTTTAATATTTTTAGTCAAAAAAATATGTTTGTCTTTAATTTTAATTTTAATTTTATTATATCAATTTAAATATAACTATATAACTATTAATAAATTAAAATTCAATTGTCATTTAAAAATATTCTATTATTCAAGTGAATTATACATTCTAACATTGTACCAATGCTAAATTTAATCTCTTGAAAACATATTTTTTTAGTCCTAATCTATATCGCTCGATTTCTTACTTAGTTTTTTCAAATATTTTTTTTTTGTTACGAGAGAGAAAGGAAAACAAAACAAAAAAGAAACAACAGTAAAAGGATTATTCCTTAGTAAAAACTACTCCTCTTACATCAGCTGAAAGCGAAGCTACCAATTAATTGGAAGGTGTATCAGTCTTCATCAAAGGGGTTGTTGACAAAGCACCCATCTTGACCAAAACATTTACACAGGTGTTACCTTCGCAGAAGGTATGCTTAACCTCCACGTCCCATTCCCTAGCAAGCAAAGCGCGAATACAATAAATCTCATTTACAAACCGGTGGTGAATAGTAACACCATTCCGAATCAACGTGACAAATTGAAGAGAATCTGAAACACATATGACTTTGCACCGTTACGGTAACTATTTTTTCAACAAAGACAAAAATCATAAAGATGGCCATAATTTTAGCAAAAATAATACTCTGAATATTTACAACGCCATAAAATAACTACAATTTATAATGCGACGAAACATATTGTAAGAAACACTTGTGTTAAGAGCATAATTAAATTAGAAAAAATTCATTGTTATCTTATCTAAACACTTTTAATAAATTATTATTTTTTAATAGTAATAAATTAAATCACGAGCAGAATATGTGATTTGATGAATATGTGATTTGATGATAAAAAAGAAGTCGGTTATTTTAAATAATGATAATTGATAAGCGTGACATAAATAAATAAGCATAATAATAATATAAATGAAGAGTGATGTGGCATAATTGATTAATTCATAATTACAAAATCAATCGTTTTATGATTCAGTTGGTTTGGTGACACACACACACACAAAGAACGTTTGGTAATAACCCTCCCTCCAATTCAACAACCCTCGCCGGAGTTCGTTCTCCGTTCTCCTCCACCGTCGCCGGCGACATGGACTTACCCAAACGCCGTGCCACACCAACTACCTCTTTACGTGACGCTTCTGATTCCTCCACTGGTAGCTGGGACGCCCTCGAATGGACCAAAATCGAGGTTCCTTTTCTTCTTAATTCAATCCTTTTCTTCTTCCTTCGTTTTTCTTCTTTGAATTTTTCGTTGTTAATTTCGTTTTTGTTGTAATCTATTTGCAGCCAATTGCGCGTTTTGTTTCTCCTGCGAATCTTGATTTCTTGCTCGATGATGAACGAGTTGTGGCCGAAGTATGCAACACCACTTTCATTTTGTTAATTCATTATTCATTATTTGTTTTAGTAATCGTAATCGCGGTTGATTATATTTTATAATGTTGTTTATGAAGCGGTTATGGCGATGTTTTTTCCTTCAATTTTCTTACTGAATTGGTTAATTAGTAATTAGTTTGTTTTAATTTTGTATGGTGAATCGGTGAAAATATGTAGAAGTGTAAGAATAGTGCAATACATGTATGTTAGGTTTGGTGCCAGATTCGCAAAGAATCAATTTCATATGTTATTTGCATAACAAGTTAACTAGATTCCTTTATTGAAGGCTTGATTAGGGTTTGTTGTTGTGTCGTGTTTGTTATCGCTATGTGTGAATGGCATACGTTGTGTGAATAGTGAACTCCGCGTGCTGAGTTTGACACGTGTGACGTGTAAACACTTTGCTGATTGGCTCTGAATTATTATATCACTGGTACTGTTATTACGGAATATAATAGTACAAACGTTTGATTCACTAGGATGATCAGATATCTGGCATCTGTCTAGAGTTTGTGGTAGTATCTGGTGAATGTCTGTTACGGTTTTCTAGAAACCTGTTTATATGATGTTTAAGATTTCTTTAGAAATGGGTTCACGTGATTTTAGAGAATGTATTAAATGAAACTTGGCTTCTGGTGGCCCATAGAGAGTAAATGTAACGCCTATTGCATGGGAGATAAATGATGGCCAGAAAACGCCCAAGTGGGCTTGCCAGCGTTCCAAATGTGTTGCGTTGAACTTATTAGCATTACTTAAGGTTATCGACATTGTAAGTTTACATCTAAGGCAACTCTATCTTATGATTATTTATGACTGACATGATTGGTCACATGCACTGTGTCATTGGTGAGATTGGGGTAACATTGCTGAGCAACATCAGAAGCGCGGAAATCAGATTCTGGTGTGCTGCCATTTATATGGCTGATTGAATCAAATTGGGATAGAAAAACTGAGATCCACCCAAACCCTGAAGTTTCACTCTACTTCATGTTTTAATGTCTCTTTTATGATTCTACTTTCCAACCTCTCCTCTTCTATTTGGTGATTCAAATTTGGGCTTAGTTTATCTTCGAATTCGATATGTGGGAGGTTGATTCTTGCTAAAAACTGGGTGGTGGCCTGTGGTTGACAATTGAGTGGGTAGTTCATTTCAAACCTATTTGTGCCTGGCGGCTGCGGTTAATAATTGCACCTTTTGTATTACGGGTTATAATTTTAACTTCTGAGGTGTGGCTTTCTTATGCATTTTCCTATATTATTTAATGTCAATGTGTATACAGTTATTTAAATACAACTTTTCATTTTAGGTTATGATCCATGTTATTTTGTTACAATTTGATCAAAGAACATATCCATGTTACAATCACACATATGGCATATTTTTCTTGCCTTTTCTATCTTTGGTAAGAGTTCGATTTTGACAACTTTGTCAGTAGTAGTGTAGTACCATAATTGATAGCCCTTCTAGAAGTGGAGAGGGACTTATCCTCTTTGGCTTCTCATTGATAAGGTAACAGGGATGCGGGGCAAATGGCTAAGATGCGGAATAGTCTCTCACTCTTAGGTTCCCGACTTTCTGGGACTCTTTGTTCTCTCTAGTTGCAAATAGTTTTTTTTCCTTAGCTTTGTGGGGCAACCCTCTCCACTTCTAGGGAATCTCATTTCAAGCATTTAATGCTGTTGTAGCTTAAGATGCATCGAGTCAGGACGTGCTTCTCTAATTGCCACCTTTGCAACGCAAGCCCGAAGGAATAAGGAACATTGTCATTGGTCTGTGTTGGAGGCTCATAATCTAATATATCCGCGACCCACTCTTCTAATATTTTCATGCCCTCACTCTTCAGGGCCAACTGTTGAGGATTGAGTCTGTCAGAGGACGAGAAAGTGGTAGGTGGAACATTGGTATTAACGGATGGGTGGGGGTTCATATAAGAGGTAAAATTGGTGATGATACTTGTTGCTTTAGCTAGATCAAATCAGATACCATTGACTACAGAGCCTATCCCGCCAGACTAAATTCCCAGGTAGGTGGGGGGTTCAAATAAGAGATTAAATGGGAATGAGAGTGACACGTCGTGCTGCTTTACCTGAGTAATTGACTATGGACCATATCCAGTCAGACTAGACTCCCAGGCTGGGGATAGAACTTCTTGTGTCAAATGTTGGACACCTTCTTCATCCCATGCTACTTGCATGAAATCCTCAAGCTCATAGTGTTAATGATGATGTTACTTCCAAAACAGACGTATATACGGAATTCAAGAAAGTGAATTGGGGTATTGATTTATCTAGAAATATTATGCCTAAACATCTTATAAATGGCTTCCAAAACACTTGGGAAATAAGACATCTTCTAAGCAAATGCCACCAATATATGTTCATTACTTTGCTTGACACTGTTGCTATCTTTAGTGGAAGCTAGATTATGCACTGCCGCTATCATTACTTTGCTCGACACCGCTACTATCCACTAACCAATTAGGCAATTAAGGAGCTGTATTACTCCTCAAATATGAATTGGTTGGATGCAAGCTCCGTATATTAGCCGTTATATTAACATCTGACAAATATAATTTATTGTCACTGTGTGTATCTTTTGCTAATTTTAACTTCTCACACAAGTCTTAATGTTTTAGACTTTAGTCTATATTTATCCAGTATTAATCTATTGTATGGAGTGTTCAAAAACAAATCTATTGTATGGAATTAAGTTGGTATATATGGTGTTCACTTTCAGGGACACGGTGTTGTTCTTGTCAATACAGATGATGCAGGCGTGTTGATTGTAACAAACTTTCGTCTCATATTTTTGGTAAGCTCCTTTATGTAATATTTCTTACACTGCTTCTGAGTTCTAGGTTTTATGGTGTTCAAGCAGTCCCGAGTTAGTGATATAGAAATGGCCACAGTTTTGAAAACTGACTGAATATGCTTAAGAAATACAGTATAAATGGTTTGATAATCAAGGTTTTTGGATAAAGTATATTTTTGTCAGAAAAGTGACTTGAGTTCTTCAATTTCCAATTTACCCGAACCTAACATTTGCGGTCAAAATGTTTGTTTATAATTCATTCTATTTTCCCCTAAAACTCACCAAGCTTCAAAGACTTATACTTTGAGCACTGTTCATAGAACTTAAATTACCTTCAAGATAACCATAAACACTATTCTACCACTTTGCCAATTACCTTTAAATGCAACTGTGCCCCCAAAATGCTTCAGCTCACCTATTCTGTATCAGGGGCTATCCTAGATAACCCTCACATTGACCCCTTAAATTCCTATTCTCCTTTCCTACATGACTGACTATATAACTTCATTCCTTTTTAAAAATTAGTTTTTCGAAGAGTCTTTTTGATAAGGAATGAGAGAATTTTATAAGCTGAAATTAGAAACTCCAAAGCCAGAAATTGAACACTTTACCACATGAGCTGTGTTGCTGATTTGTGTGCATTTTTGCGTCTTCTTCGGCTATTTGTCTGAGACATTTAGTTACGTGCCTATTAATCTTCTGTATTCACTATATTCACTGATTTAATTCATTGCATTTTCTAGAGTGAGGGGACTAGAAAAGTTATTGCCCTTGGAACAATACCACTAGCAACCATTGAGAAGTTTAACAAGACAGTAAGTCCTTCCATTTTTTTTACAAATTTATTGTGATTATTGTTATTTACTTTGGATATGTAGTGCTTGATTGACCCGGACAATCTTGTGTAACTATTTTGACATACTATAAACAAATATGTGCTGATTTTGGTATATCCATGTTCTCTGAGTTTGCATCAGCCTTCATTTTAATCCCATCTTTTTTTGCTTCTCTTTTCAACATATGTTTTATTTTACCGTTTTTCTGTCAGAATTTACTCATTAATTGTAGAACGTTTAGAGTCTTCAAATATTTTCCAGTTCTTGAGATACCGCGGGTATGACACTTGAATATTTACAAAGTATGGACCTGGATGGATTCATGAAAGGAAAATAGGAGTTTGATATTTTAATCTATAAAACAATTTGTTCAAATTTTCTTTAAAATTAATTGTTCATCTGCCAACAAGATAAACTTGTGCTTCTAGCTCAGTGCTCATTGTCAACTCATCCAAAATATTGAATATTTGTAGTGTATTCTATTAATGCTGTGAAAATTTGAAAATATTTATGATGTGGTGTGCTATCAACCAATTCGTGCATGTGTGTATTAGATTCTGCTTTCTACTGTTGAATGCAATTTCTGGTTGTTTCTTTGGAACCTCATGTTGCTCTCCCTTAAATGCAGGCTGTAAAGGTTCAGTCAAATACTCATCAATTAGACAAGACACCAACACAAAGACTGCTGCAGGTGATTGGTATGCTTTCAGTAAGCTCCTTTTGTTAATATATTCTTTTAGTATTTTTCAAAAGTTCCTTTTATTAATATTTTCTTTGAATATGGATAGTTATTTTTTATCTTCACGTAATGTGTCATTATGTTTGAAACCTTTTATTTTAATGTCGTAAAACAACCTCCTTTATTTTGTTTTTTGACAAAATAGTTGAGTTTGAGCTTAGAACTAGATATAATGGTGAATTTGGTAAAATTCTTACTGTTCATGTATTTATTTTCATAAATTAATAGATATGACGATCATGCATTCCTATCTGCCTTCTATATGTTTTCAAGGACATGTCCTTTTTTTTAAAGGGATTCTTTATTCTTCCTCCATATTTAAGTCTTTATAAATTTCTTCTTTTGTTAAATACTGGATTTATCTTTGCTCTTGTATGCAGGGAAAGATATGAGAATTATAGTCTTTGGTTTTAGGCCTCGTACAAAACAGGTAAATTCTACTTTGACAGCCGTCATGCCCTCCTTATAAAATCAGAAGTCTCAGTTTTTGCTCAAGTTTATCATATACTATGCGACATTTATTTTGTGAAGATTTAGGGCCTTGATCTGGATTAGCTTAGCGTTGCAATCTGGTTTTGAGAATCTGAAAACCCTACTTTTTCATGAACATCTGTGTAGAAGCCTTTATATTCTTTTAGCATGTTTAGGATCTAATGTTGGTTATTTAATCTTACAGAGACGTGCAATATATGATGCACTACTGAAGTGTACGAAGCCACCAGTATTATGGGATCTTTATGCTTTTATGTCTGGGCCTTCCAGTTTTAAGAACTCCTCTCCATTGGTGCGCTTATTGGATGAGTATTTTCGACTTATTGGCAAATCTTCTCATCGTGCTTCAATGGACATGATTGAAAGTGGGTCGTTCACCTTGTCAAATGACTTATGGAGAATAAGTGGTGTGAATTCCAGTTATACAATGTGTCAGAGTTATCCATTTGCTTTGGTTCTTCCAAAGAGTATTAGGTAATTTATTGACGACCAAACATCCTGCGTTTGCCTGGTTATGGCTATATTGATCATGTTGAATCCACTGAACCATTCTTTTGATAACTTTGCATTGTCCTGATGTAAGTGATGATGAAGTGCTCCAGGCTTGCAAATTCCGTGCTAGATGTCGACTGCCTGTAATTTCTTGGTGTCATCCTGGTACATAGTCTTCGTGTCATTTCTTAAATTTTTGTATAGTTCCATGCTTACTATTTTCATTCTTTTGCATTTTATTTTTGTAATGCGAGGATGCACCTCTAACATAATGAAACGAAACTGTTGACTATAGTTACTGGCGCAGTTCTTGCACGTTCTTCCCAACCTTTAGTTGGTCTCATGATGAATATGAGGAGGTAATGCAAACTATTTAATCAAATATACATTCTTAAAGGCAAAAGATATAAATTGTTTGTTTTTGTTTGGATGTAAGGATAACGATATAGGAATAGGATATATTAAGTTAATTCCCTAGGTTGGAACTTTTTTCTGTAGATTCTTTTGGGTGGGGTGAGAGGGAGGACTCTGTTGAGCTAATGCCTTTTCTTTTTGCTTATTTTTTGTTTTTATTTCTGGTCATTGATTGGTTGGATGATTTTTTTTAGCACATCTCTTATTAGAAATGAGATGAACAAAACAATAACATACTTTATGTGTTTTCATGCAGCAACATGGACGAAAAACTTGTGGCCGCACTTTGCAGTAACCTTGATGGCTCGAGGAGGTAAGATTTGTATGTTACATTCTTGCATTGTAATGTTATTTAGGTAAAATTCAACATGAACTATGCAACCACATTAGCCATGAATTATTTTTGCAATTTACTTATTATCTTGGTAAAAATATGAATTATGTATTCAGATTAAGCATCAATCTACTGCAATGACCATATCTCTAACAACCTCTCCTAATATCTTAGCTGTTAGGTGAAGCCTACATTTTCATTAAGTAGTTATAGTACAATTTAAATATTTAATTGACAGGTGCAATTCTCCGGTAGTTTATGCATTCTTGTGTTTTGGGTGCAATCCTCCATGCATTTTATTAAAACATTCTGAAATTGTATTTCTCTTCTAGAAAGCTATATATCGCTGATGCGAGACCAAGGAAAAATGCATTAGCTAATGGAGCCATGGGAGGTGGTTCAGAATCATCAGCAAACTATTTTCAATCTGAGGTCTGTAATAGGCTTTTGAATTGTCCACTTGTTTTTTCATTGTAAAACTTTGGCTTCATTTTAAAGCATCTAAAGTCCTAATTTATATATTGTCAGATAGTCTTTTTTGGTATAGACAACATTCATGCAATGAGAGAGAGCTTTGTTCGGCTCCGAGAATTCATGGACACTCATGGGAGAACATCATCAGATGGAATGTCATCTTTTTTGGTCAGTATGTGAATGTTAAAATGTTTTTGCTATTTGTGTTCTTAGTGTAGTGAGTGGATTATCAAAATGGCTAGATTTGCAGTTATAAATTTGGAAGTTATACCTTTTTGACATTTTTTGGTTGGTTTTAGAAAAAGCTGAATGTGGACTGTGATGTAAGCATAAAAGTAAAACTATTATTCTCTCTTAAATCATCCTGTAGCATTGTTAACTGTTATAAGACTTTGATACAAATAGTTAATGTTGCTCATAATAACATACTGCTTGGTGGTACTTTGTCATACTTTTATTATACCAAAATTGTTTTGTGATGACTATTTAACTTGGCAAGATTTCCAATTAATGGCATTTTAATACATGTTCTACTGAACTAGTTTATGATTGGCTTAGAGTAATTTTTGTTTGGGATCAATTAATGGAGTCTGCGCTTCTTTGTGAGTTGTATTAAGATTGTTTTTATGAGTTTTGTTTAGAGACATGGTGGGTCGATATGGGGTGGCGGCAATTTAAGCAGTATGTCTGCTTCAGTATCACTTCTTGGGGACAGTGGATGGTTATTGCATGTTCAGAATGTCTTAGCTGGTGCAGCTTGGATTGCTGCTCGTGTTGTTATGGAAAAGGCTTCTGTTCTTGTACATTGCAGGTATCATGAATGGTGTATTTCTCACTAGTCTAAACTTGTGAAATAAAAATTTACAATCTTTCAAATTTTTACCTTGTATGATGAGCGTAATTTTTTCCTTTGGTAGTGATGGATGGGATAGGACAAGCCAGTTAGTTTCACTTGCTAATTTGTTGCTTGATCCATATTATCGGACATTCAGAGGGTTTCAGGTATGGAATTGCGATTACTAAACTATTTGAATGTCTCTACATCAATGTCATCATATGAAGATACACAAATTATCCTCCTCTGTGCTCTTTGACTTTGCAATTAAAAATGAGTCAACAAACTCGTCTTTTTATTGTGCTTATACAATATTCTTCCTTATGCAGGCACTTGTTGAAAAAGATTGGCTAGCATTTGGTCATCCATTTTCTGATCGTGTTGGAACACCATCTATCTCTGGAAGTGGCAACATGTCTTTCGAGTTACCTAGGCAGTCTTCAGCTGGCATCCCATCCTCACCAATGCGCCAGCCATCAGGGACATTTGTGTCTCAACCTCCAGTTTCATCTCATGCACATAACTCAAACAACTACTCTCCCATTTTTTTGCAGGTTTGTTCCTTGAATAAGCTCTAAGTTCTCTCTGGATGTTTTCTTCCTAGAAACGTCTCCTTCAAATTGAGGCTTTAACATGTACTGAATTTTTTAAATTTTATTTCAATTTTTTTGAATACCTTGAGCTTATGCTTTGAAGGTTTGTATCACTACAAATTTGATGATGTGGTATTGTCAGTAAGTATTGATATCACAATAAATAAGAGGTTGATTGTTGGGGTAACATAGACCCAAAACTTGGCCAGTCCAAGAGCAGTTTCCTTGTGAAAGTAAAATATATAACAAGGTTAGGAGAAGCAATATTGAAATTTTTTGCACCAAAGAACCAATGATAATATTAGTTTTAAATTTTAAGATATTATTATTGTGTCCTATTTTTTAAATTGATATTTCTCTTTCGTGATATTTATATTATTTGTTGACTTAATGGTTGGTTCATATTGTTTTGGGGGGACATCATTTTTCATTGCCATTCATTGAATTAGAGACTTTGTACCCAAATCCAAATTTTTATTTAATGTTACATTAATTACTCTTATGTTTATTGATAAAAAATTACTCTTATGTATGTATTAAAAATATAAATTTCATCTATTTAGCTTATCATTTACTATCTGAAGAATTGCACGTTTAGGTTTACTGGTTTAGATAATTGAATCTGGACTGCTATATTATTCCAACTATTTTATCTGTGCTTAGAGTTGGTGACTGATTTAGGTTTTGATATATGTTTTGTTTTTTGTATAATACTTACATTCAGTGTACTGTCAATGTTTATTAAGAACTCAGCCTGTTATATTTTTTTCAGTGGGCTGATTGTGTGGCACAATTGCTGCGGATGTATCCTTTTGCTTTTGAGTTTTCTGCGGTATGTGTTCTTGAATATTTCTCTATTTGTTTTATTGTAAAACTTTATTTCTGTATCTTTCTGGATGGTAACTTATACTATTTCATTATTAAGGCTTTCCTGGTGGACTTCTTAGACTGCATGCTTTCTTCTCGCTTTGGAAACTTCTTCTTTAATAGGTATTTCTTTTTGTTACCGACTTGTTCTCCCATGGAATAGATGTAGTTATTGGCATGCAGTTTCCTGACTTGGCCGTCTCATTTTAAACATAGTGAAACACTGAAACCCATCAGCAGTGAAATGTTATTTACTTGAATAAACTTCATAGTGGTTGTGAGATACGTTGCATTTGTGAGACATAATTCATTTAGACTGATGCAATTAAAGAGTTATGAAAATTTATGTTTCATTTTTGTCCCCAGAAAAATTCTTATTTAACCACAATAAAAGTAGTGTTATATGAGCGTATGATTTGTATGGTATATAGTTAACCTACCAACTCCTAGCAACATGATTCAAAATTTTGTCAGTTAATCTTCAAGTCATATAGCCCTTCTCTACCTATTAATGCTGTTATCAAACTACTTCTTGTTATACTCACATTTCCATGATTTGATGCCATGCTTATTGATTCAGGCACTATCTTCTGTTATCATTATTACATTTTCTTTTATTGTTGAATCTTAAAGATGATTGCTACGCTCTCAACAATATCTTTGTTTATTTTTATGATCTTTGTTACACTAACAGCTAAGCTAACCTTTACAATTTTCATTTGATGGTGTATCATCACTATCATGCATGTCTGCACTATACCATAAAGGTATTTAACCCAACCCAACACAGAAATAGTACCTGTGTAGTAGACACTAGTAAGTGATACTGGTCTGGTCTCTGATGGTTCATTCTAAGTAGCTCATTTATGCACGAGGACTAGAAAATAGACCAGATAACTGTAAAAAACGTTTGTTAAATAATAAATGTATACAATGAAGTATGAGAATTTTATATGTGCATCAAGGGAATTCTAATTGCCATGCTGCTGGTTGTTGTATTTTATTCTGATTGCATTTTTTTTCAGTGAGAAGGAGAGGCTGCAGTGCAATGTGTTTGAAAGTTGTGGATGTTTGTGGGCATACTTGGCTGATAGACGGTCATCAGAAGGAAGTACCCATGTGCATTGTAATCCCTTTTATGATCCACTGAAGTACAGTGGTCCTCTTCTGCCCCCAGCAGCAGCTTTAGCCCCAACTATATGGCCCCAATTCCACCTTCGCTGGGCCTGCCCAGAAGAAGCACAAAGTGGAGAGATGGAAGCACAATGTCGGAAGATAATACTGAAAAACTCTGAGATGCAGAAGGTAAGTTATATTCCTCAATTTTCTAATTTTTACTGTTATATTCAAAAGCCATTGCCTTTCTCCATTTGTGGATGGCCATTACTCTACTCATCTTCACACACTGTTTGTAAGCTTATCAATTATCAGAACAAATCTGTATTTTGTTTACATTGTCCCAAATGAATTGAATTGTTGATCTGTTAGGATTTTCCTTTTAATGCTATGGGTGCTGTGTGGGATGGTAACAGGCTAAAGAAGTGGCAGAAAGGAAAGCTAGAGAACATGCAGTTGCTATGGAATCGTTGAATGCTGAATTGCGACGTGAGAAACTGTTAAACCTCTCGGCTACCAACACGTCCAAGAGGATAACCAAAGAAAATGCAGACATAAAGCGTGCAATTCGGTCAATTGGGTGCAAGATTCACATTTCTAGTAGTGGTGATTGCATTGTTGACATTGAAAACAACCCAGTGGAAGCACGTCCAAACTTGTATTGTTCATCTAGGCAAGGATCAAGTAGTGCTGTGATTAATGATAAAACGAATCTATCTATTTCTGTAACAGAAGATGAAGATGATGATGGGAACAATGTTATTGGTCGAATTTGTGAATCGCTATGCCCATTTCGCACTGGAGATGGAGGCTGCAGGTGGCCAAATGGTGGTTGTGCTCAACTAGGTAGCCAGTTTGTTGGTATGAAGGCAAATTTTGATGCATTTGACCAACTTTCGATTGATGACAGTTATTTCAAGCCCAAGTGAACTGATAATTCTCTTTCAAAATTGACTTCCATAGTGAACGGCCATATTAACCAATTTTGGTTTTCTTTCTGATCGTGGCATTTTTGGGTCTCCGGCATTGTACAGGCTATTAGAGTCAGGTTGATTGAAGTTATTGAACCATGGTGGTCCTCATTATTATATTCATGTGTATAATTGTAAATTTAGGGACAACAATAGTAGCCGATTACATACATTAGATTCATTCTCAATAAGATCAATTTTGTAGAGATGATAATTTTCTCTCATTAGTAACACTTTTGATACATCTTAATGAAGACAATGAATCATTGTCATGTAATTACATTACTATGGGTGTTATTTATTTTTGGCGGCGATACTATGGGTGTTCTAAAATCATAGAGCCTGGCTAGTGAAGTTTCAGAATTTTGGGTGACCTGATTTAAAGCAGCAGAGGTTAAAACTGGACTAAATTGTTATTTTGAACCTTAAAAAAAGCTTCTTTAACGTGAATTTGTAGTCAAAATTTGGAACCCAAAATTTTCCAATTATTCACCTTAAGGACTGAATTTCTAATTATTAGACTACTTGACAAAAAAAGAAGATCCACTAACTAGAGTAATTAACTAGAGCGATTGTTCTTCTACCTCATACCTTAAAAAAGTTTTGAAAAAGCATGTACATAATAAGAATGATTATGTTAAGGAAAAATTTACTCATTGATGAACTGATTTAGAAAGATGTTAAATGTACTCAAAATTGACAAAGTTAAAAATATACTATTTGACACGGTCACACCAGTAAATACGACTCAAAAGTTTTTTGTAATATTTTATGTTGATTCAAGAAATGAGATAAGCAAAATTAAGTGTTAGTTGTAACCTCCTCACGTTCTAGAAATGCATAGGAAGATTATTTTGGGGTTAATCTCTCTAACTATTGACCTGTGATGATAAAGCAAATATATACCAACCCTTGGTAAATAAAGAGCATCTCCAACAACATTTTAATCTTTTTAAAATGAAACAAATTTCCTTTCAAACATAAAATGTGAAAATAATGAAGTAGCATTGTATATTTGTATACAGCTAACTGATAAAAATTCTATTCATTGTTCTGAGCTCCGGGACCATTGTCGTTGGGAGACCCCCCTCGAGCCTTCCTCTCATTCCACCTTGCCCAAATCCATCTTGAAATAAAGAATGCTCCTATTGCATAAACCTGGAACAAATGGACAAAGAACAAAAAAAGTTAACACTTACCACACTATATTGAGAGTATAACTATTAACTAACAAGGCTAGTTAATTAAATAGGGAAATATGATAACCATCCATGTGATCAGAATTTTTCTTATGAACTTCACCATAAACACCATCAAGCTGTCCGCGAAATAAAACTAAAAATCAGAGCGGAAGGTCTTAATTTGAATTATCTAACACCTTTCTCAAAAGGCTGATTCTCCTGGACTTCAAACTAAACGAAGAACCGCTTATTTTCTATATCACCACTCACCAGAGACAGTTGCGGCCAGGTTTGGCAATCACGGTGATAGGGGGTGAAGTACTCTTAATTAATGACATCCATTCGACCAATCCATAGATAAATTTGTCCATATACATATGTATATTAGCCACAACTTTTAACCATGAAATTTCAAAACAAATCTTCACCAAATCATATACCAACTAGTTATACTATGCTATTGGACTAATCCCCAAAGTAGAAAAACTATGTTGTTAATTATATTTGTGTCGATAAATTGATTTGCAAAAAATCATTGTTTTCATGTATATGGGTTGCAAAAACAAAAGACAAAAAATATTGATGAAGAAACAGATGGACCCCCATGAAGGCCCCAAAACACTCCTCATTAGGCCCCAAATTTTCTTTCAAACAATAATTGCCACACAACAATGTTTTCATCATCCAAACCCTAATGTATTCATAGGAAACCCCAACTAAATTGATTTCAGTGAATTCTTATCATTTAATTGAATTTTTTTGTATTACATGGATGAAGTAGAATAAAAGAGCCAGCCAAATCACAAAGGTTACTCTCTACAAACCACAAACACGACACAAGCACTATAATTTGAGAAAATGATACTCCCTCCGGTCCTAACTATAAGATTAACTTTTATTTTTTAGGTTCATGGAATGATTGATGTATTTGGTTCATATTATTATAGACTAAATACATCAATCATTCTATGAACCTAAAAAGTAAAAGTTTTCTTATATTTAGGACCAGAGAGAGTACAATTCAATGTAATCATGTGTGTCAGTGTGTCGTCGGTCCCACACCGGGACACGCTTAATCCAAGGAGCGTCTGTACTTCATACAGGTTACAGTCACAGATTTCATATCCTTTATCACTTTCAAATCAAAACAAAACAAAAAACATACCCTAGAAGCAGTTAGTTCACTAACTTTCCAAATTTTTAAACTTCTAAGAAAACACCCCAAAACCCTAAAATCTCATATACACACATGATTGCAATTTCCCTTAAAAAAAATCAAAACTTTAACCTAACTAACAAATTCAAATTTCAAATCAAAACAATTACTTAAACATTCAAACAAAATTATATATAAAAAAAAAGTAGCAATAAATAAAAATGATACCTGGTAGATGATAAGAGGGTTTGAAGTTTTAGCAGTAGAATTCTGAGCATCAGCTTCAGCCTGAAGAGGTGAAGAAACAACAACAGCTTGTTGTGATTTAGGAAAAGTTACAACGTTAGGACCATTTTGTCCTTCCAAATTCTCCACTTTTGTTGTTGCTTTGTTTTTATCAGCACCATCAGTAGTACGATGATGATGTTTTGGTGGGAAGAAAAAATCAGGGATTTTGAAGTTGAAATTGAAATTGTTGAGGAAAGGGAAAATGGGGTTTTTGGGTGGTTCAGAAACTTCAACAACAACAAGTTCTTGAGAAGACACCAATGTTGTTTCGGTGGGTTTGTTGGTCATTTTTGTTGTCTGAGAATTTTGAAAGCGGCGGAGAAGGCAATAGAATTGAAGGAGCAGTGTGAAGTGAATGAATATTTGTTTTGTTTTGTGGTTGAAATCAAAATAGAGATTCGTTTATTTATATAGATTATAGAACATGGAAATTAATTAACTCTAATTAATTAATTAAGTTTAGTTAACTGTGCAATAGTACAATAATATAACCCTACACAGCTAGCTACACTATACAACAACTACCACTCTCAAATACCTTCAAAATTTCCATTTTGGTCTTACAAATTAGTTGAACTTTTTGTTTTTGTTTTTGTTTTTGCTATCGTCTAATTTAGTTCGGAGTAAGTCATGATATTGAGTAGTGTTAGTTTCTTTTCGAACGTAGTTGCAGAGATTTAACTGTAATTTTTTCAACTAAGTTCAACGTCAATCACAATTATAATTGGGTGTATGAGCTAATGTTGGCGGTCCGACCTATTTAACCTGCATCTCTCGCGCGGACTTAAGACCAATAAATGTGATTTTTTTAAAATTGTAATAGTCTACAAATTCACGCATACTGTACTCGAGTCAATATATCATAATTTGTTTTCATTTCCTGACGGATTTGTTCACCCTATTTTACTAGGCGGACTAGCCCACATACCCATCTCTACCGGCTGAACTAACTAATGATAAAGTACTCAATCTCAATAACCTTATTACAAAATATTGCAAACTTTCTAAATCAACTTGACACAATCTAACCAAATTATTTTTAATTTCTTTCCATCCAAATCCAAATTATATAAAAGCTAACTTTTGGCTTCAAATCAAATTAAGAACATATAGACCACAAAATTGTTAAGTATGAATAAACACACAATTTGAAAGATCACGTGATATGCCTAGCCATTTGAGAAATTAAAAACCAAACTTGTCGAAGTAATCCATTCAAAAAATAGATAAGTTAAGCTTTCGTCAATTCAATACCCAACTGAGCAATAGGAACACAAAACTTAATATGGAGCCAACTAAATAATAAATATACCTTAATTTTCCACTTAAAAAATTAATTTATAACATAAGATAAGAAAATTTATTTGCTTGAGTTATCTTTCTAGCTAAGGACTAAGGTTTAACTTATCATTTTGCTCTTTACTTTGTGGCTTGTTAATTGGAATGAGTTAATGTTGAAAAGGAAGCAACCATTGTCGTTCAGCGCAAAATTGACATTCCTTTGTCATAATGTCACACGTAACAGTTTGAGTGTAGGAAATCTTCATGGCCATTCAAGATAACTTCAATGTCATCACTCATCAAGATTGGCAATTAACACAAAATATAGCCCAACCCATTATGTGTATGGTCTATGTTAAGAAGAATATAATAGAGTATTGGACGAGTAAACCATCAAATTGATCGTGTCTTTTTGACTTATTTTTAAATAGGTTTCTGACTCTATTTAATATTTTAAATAGGTTTCAAAACTGTTGTTAGCTACTTTAAACTACTTTAATCAGCTAACTGCAGTTTTGTTCACACTATACAGTGCGAACGGTGTATTTTCAATAAAAAAAATTCTTTATGGGGAATGAAAAAGGTGTGTTGAGTCATAAAAAATATCTTCGCTATTTAGATAACGAACTCAAAAAATATTCTAATCATTTTCATAGACGCATGGGATATGTTAGGTGGTGCGAAAATAAGTTTTCTTATTTTATTTTCTAAGAATGCTAATGTGTAGTGGTTTTCCAAGTTTTGCTTATGTTAAGGAGTAGATTCTTGGGCTGGTCTAAGCCCAATACTACTTTATGATTACTATTTAAGTCTCAAACCATCATCTATCATTATCATCTATCATAAGATGGTGTATTTCATTCTAAATCTTTTACTCAATTCAATTATTATGCTGATTTCAGCGTTGAAGTGTATGTAGGATTTGGATCTGCTACAGTCAGCGATCTAATGAAAAGTGTATTTTAATATTTATAAAAAATAAAATTCTAATTTTGAATTTTAAACCGTTTGATGACGATCAGATGGTCATAATCACTGACTGCATGACTGCATAGGCTGGTGACTACACATGATCCGTATTCTAGTACAATTCCACTGTCGAGAGCATTCTTCGTCCAGATCCACCATCAAACTTGTTATTTTGTTTTAAATTTTAATTGCTCTTTTCTAATTTATTTCTTTTTCTTTTTTCACATTCCCTTTATTCCCATATTCCCATGAGCATGTCTGTCAAAAAAAAAAAAAATATTCCCATGAGCATGAATAAAGAAATTTAGGTAATTTCATTACCAATCCATAGATATATAAACATACCCCCTATATAATAGGAGAATATCTACTCTACACTAAAGTTTTTTCTTGATAAAAGAAAATTATAGTCTATGTTTATGTTTAAATATCAGATCTAAAAGTATATATAAGATAATTACATATGTTTAAATTAAAATGACATTAAATTTGGCAGAATCACTACGAGTTTAACAAAATTATAGTGTGCAGCCGTGATTTTTACAAAACTATATTTTAGAGTTTAAAAAAAATCACAGTATCATTATAGTTTCGTCAAACTCATTGTAATTCCAAACATGCACCCACATAAATATCAACCTGCAGAACATAGTCTCACATGAATTGTGTAAGAAGTAAACATAGAAATGAATTGTGTAATGCTTCTCACTATATTACCATTATGATTTTTACATATTCAAGAATCAGAAAATAAACTATATGTTTTAGCATCAAGAACTATTTGTCTAATAGCTGCAATTCCTCCTATCACAACTAAAATTGAGGACCCTCCTCCAATAATTGTATTCAACCAAAATATTATGCCTTTTTTTGAAGGCTTGAAAGTTATATTGTAAAAAACCATTGGCAAAATGAAATCAAGAGGAATGAATGCAAATGCTCCAAACAATGCCATTATATCTGGAAAGAATGGCAACATAGCTGCAAAAAGTGTTGCTGCTGCTACTGATATTGATCTAGACAGTACCCTTGGCACAACATTGCGCATCGAAAATTGATCCTTTTTTGGATCTCCAAAAGTTGTTTCAAATAATTCATTTGTTGGTTGCAAATATACCTGTAACATAACATATCGACCTTATAGTTATTCATCAGAAAAGTGAAATTATGTCATTTGCGAAAGTCTATAAATTTTTGTTTGAGTAATCAACTAAATACGCGCTAATTTAAGCTTACTGAAATAAGCTGAAAATAGTTTATAAACATATTACTGTCATAAGTCCAAGACACTTATAGCATAATTGTTTATCGTATAAGATAAAATAAAGCTTAATTCAAGACACTTATAGCATAATTGTTTATCGTATAAGATAAAATAAAGTCAAACAGTTTTCATATAGTAAGTTATAAGTTGTTTTCATAATTTTGGAGAGCTTATGAAAATAAACTAAAAACAACTTATAGACATGTCTTCAGTTGTTTTCATAAGCTCGCTTAAACAGTATAGCAAATGCTTATATCAGTAGATAAGCTCAGATAATTCAATTCAAAAAGCACTAGAAATCGAGTTGCAAAATTGAAAAATGTATATACCGAACAGTTTAGGTGTTCTTACCGCAGTCAATCCAAACACTTGAAGAAGAATGAGTGAGTTAGTCATCAAGAAAAACCATTTGGGAAGCAATAGCTTTGTTGCTCCAATATAGTTAGCAATAACTGTTGAAGCAGCTGCATTGCCAAATGCCCAATAACCAGAGATGGCGACACTGAAATATGTCGCTGCTATAACAGAATAACACACACATAGTCCTTTGAACATTTTTCCCTTCACAGGAGGTGCCAATGTTGCCTGCAAAATTGCACAAGAATAGTATTTAGTCACTTGCATGTGCATACAAATTGATTCTTATTCACCAAACGTTAGTTGGTCCAGTGGTGATTGGCGCTGGACTTGGTAGGAAAGACCATAGTTCGATCCCTCACAATTGTGCTTGAGAGGGGGCTAGAACCACTTGATGTCAGAACTGACCCCCGAACCGGATTGGTCACAACTAAATAACTGTGTTTACTGTTTAATGCGCCGACACAATTGTTTCATAAGTGTAGAATTAATTTTGACATGTTTGGAAGTTCTTGACTAATAAGATGTTTAACTAACCTGAATTTCTGGA
Source organism: Trifolium dubium (assembly GCA_951804385.1). Taxonomy (NCBI): domain Eukaryota; kingdom Viridiplantae; phylum Streptophyta; class Magnoliopsida; order Fabales; family Fabaceae; genus Trifolium; species Trifolium dubium. The sequence goes on from OX638064.1 coordinate 51,676,649, forward strand.
ATAATCCCACTAGCATATGTGGTAGCAATGATTGAAATACCATTGAAGACACCAAGTATTTTATCTGCATCAGAACCTTGTATAGAATAATGTCTCGGCGGCGCATCTTTTGAATGACCTGCATTGAATCATACAAGCAACACGATCAATTGAATGAATCACATCACAAGTTTCTGTCATACATTGTCAATGCCATTGTGTTTTTCTTTATCTTACCGACGTATATTGAACCGACTGTTAAACATATAGAGTAAATCACACAGAGAATCAGAGAAATCAGATTAATGTGCCTCAAGGAGTGAAATGATGGAAGTTGAGCCAAAATCATTGTTACAACTCCACATATAATAATAAATTGGTAAAGCTTCATTGATCCTTCTGGATGGTAGAGTTGGTAAATGAACTGCAATGGAAATGAAAAATGTATCATCTCAATGAAACTATATAGTATAAGAGGGTGGAATAATTCATAAGCTATAAAGGGAAAATGAAATGAAAATTTGATGCCATTACCTTGAGACTCTTTCCTCCCACAAGAGGACCACCAATTACTGTCCCAAAGCATATGAGAAATTGAAGAGGGCCTATATAGTATTTTGCCCATTTAGGTCCTGCCACAACATTTTCAACCAAATTATGAATGTCACAAGTAATATACATATAGACACCGGCATAACACTGGTAACAATTTGAAAAAATGAATTAATTGAATGTAATCATAAGTGTCATGTCAGACATTGGACACACTTTTGATCAGAAGTGTCGATGCTACAGTCAGTGAGTCATAACCTATTTAAGGTAGTACACAATTCCTTTAAATAGAGGTAGTCACCAATTTAGTCTCCGAAATTGTATGAAGTCAGTAATCTGGTCCTTAAAAGTTAAAATCACAAAATTTCAAAACGGTTTCCGAAATTCAAAATTCTTAATCACATTAGTCCTTCTGAGCAAGTCAATTTAGTATCTAAAATCATGTTAGAAAGACTAACGTAAATAAGAATTTTCAATTTCAACGATCATTTTCAGAAACTAAATTGATGATTCACTCAGTCCAATCAGAAATACTCTACTTTTATGAGTAGGAATCGAACTAAGTACTCTGATGCTTACAACACGCACACACACTGCACGCAAACCACTTGCGCTAGACCTAACCAGTGGTCCAATAAATGACAACAAAAATGAAAAAGAAAGAAAAGTACTAAAAGAAAGAGTGGATAGAAATTGAAATTCACCTAAAATATCACTAGCCATATCTCTGAATCTAAGCTGGCGGCGACCAAGCTGAGCATGATGTTCTAAGACAATAGATAAAAGATTATATGAATAAAATGTGATTAATCCTGCAAGGATCAACCATATTACTCCTCCAAACCAACCCAGAAGAGTGAATGAAAATGGTAGTGTAAGAATCACTGGTCCTACAATAGATGTTGTCAAATGATAACCACAGTGTAACCATGATCCTACAAAATAACCAAACCAAACCATATACTAAATTAATCAAATCAAAAACACCCTCTTCTTATTTATATCAAAAAATCACATAACAAAGTAATATATATATAGTTTAATATTTGAATATTTACCTCTGGATACTAAAACAAACTTAGCTCCTGCATCTAACTCAGATGAAGTAGAAGAATCATGATTCGTTGCAAAACCTTTTTCACTATCACTTGTATAGATTTCTGAAGGAGGAGCAGTTCCCATGATCTTAATTTCTTCTTCTTGGTTTAATTGCTCTGTGATGCTAATATTATTATAATTCATATGTATATGTACCTTGAGAAAGCTACTAATAATTATGATATAACAGAAATATCTTATCTTATACACAAATGAGTAAGAAAATTTATGCAAGTTGACATAAATGTTGAAAAAGACTTAAATTAGTTTAGATGTAGAAACATGTTTGAATGATTGTGGTCAAAGAAAAGAACCAAAATTACTATGAATTGTTGTTGGAAGATGGAAAACTCTATTGGTTGGACTAGTATTTATTTTTTTAATATGCCTAACAACTTGCATCATTATTAGTAGTATATTAAAAAATATTATAATCGTGTCTCCGAACTTAATTCAATTGATAGAAATATTGCATGTAACATGTACTCCGTGTCATGCTAAATTAAAATAAAAATTATAGTTTAGTTTATGTTATTGTGATGTGGGGTATAATGTATGTGACATATATATAATTATAAAGCATTGAAGGTGGCTAAGGGGATTCGTCCTATGTGAATATAAAAGTCAATTAAATCAGCTGTATAATATAATAAAAAACATATGCTAAATACTATGTATGTAATATTTGCAAAATAAAAATGTTGACTAGATACAGCCTGTCCACATACCATGACTTCCACACATGCCAAAATCAAAGTACAGGTGTATAACTAAATTTATGATAATTTTATTTTGTTTCTTAGTTACAACAACTTACAAGAGTATAGTGAAGTGTAACCACTAATCAATCAAGGTCTAAATTTGATTATTTGATATGTTTTATGTGAATTTATCATTATTTGCTAATATGTTTATTTTTAATATTTTTAATGCATTATGGTACTTAGATGGTGTTATGGTCTTTTTTGGTGTGGGGGTGAAGTATTGACCCCCTGCATCTAGTCAAACATAAGTCATTGATGTGCAGATTAGAAATCTATAGGGAAAAAACTTGGGTTTGATATTGGAAAAATCAACAAAATTTATATCGGACTATTTTAAACAATGTGTCTCACATGTCTAAGAATGTTTTGTTGATTTCATGATTTCATGTCTAAGAGTATAAGAGTAAGACAATGCATAATAACCTTTTTTGAAAGAAAAATATGAAAAATAAAAAAGCAGCGCACTAACCCTACTGTTTTGGTGAAATTTCCACGCACTCATTCAATCAAAGCTTTTCCTTCTTGTGTCCGCTACATATGTTTGAATCCTCTTTGTGGGATCTTTACCTAAACTCCAAAAGGTTTATCATATTCTAACTCACTCTGTCAGATGACCGATTATCTCAAAAGCTTAAGCTGTTAGGAAAGGCCAAATTAATGATTTTATATTATTTCTAACACGCCCCCTCACGCAAGAGCCCATTGGGCTTGAAGCGTGGATAATGCATAGGCCCACCTACCGTATGCTTAATAATTCCACTTTTAATTAGAAAGTGAGGGGAGCGGGAATCGAACTCTAGACCTTTTAGTCATAGAGGCTCTGATACCATGTCAGATGACCGATTATCCCAAAAGCTTAAGCTTTTAGGAAAGGCCAAATTAATGATTTTATATTATTTCTAACACACTCATTTCCTATTAAACCTTTAAAACAAGTTTTAATAAAATATGTCTAAACCAATACAAATAAGATAAATGTTCTTTATTAGAAAGAAAGAAAGAAAAAAAAAAGGTAAATTTTAGATCTTTGAGTCCACAAATCGTAGTTCAATTGACTGAAAATGTCAAAATTATTAAGTTAGACGATGATGATCGGAGTTTGAATCACTGTCCTTCTAATTTCTATGTTTGAGTTTTCAATAATTTATTATTTTGTTTATGTACCAAAAAATATATTTGATGCTTGAATCTTTTAATTATTGACTTAAATTTTAATATTTAATCGCATATGAAAAAATATGTTTTAAATATATTAATCATTTAAATACATTTTAATTATCTTGAGAGATTACTATATTAGTTTCTGTAATTGCTTATAGGTATATTTGATTTACAAAAAGAATAAAGTAAGTCTAAAATCTCATTCGCAAGCAGGCCTAATTTTCTTCCATCAAACTATAGTCTAAAAATAAAATCAATGCTTTGACTTTATAAAGATGAATAACAAGACTAATCTCATGTCACCAAAAATAGTAGTATATTCTTATATGACTTCTTTTTATGCTGTCTCATAACTAACTAGACCAAAAATATAATTATATTTTAATTAGATATTTAATTAACATAAGATCTTATCCACACCAAAAATTAACACAAGATTTTAGTAACTAAAATACATAGACACAATTGCTGAGATATTATTTGTGGAGGAAAGAAAAAAGTCTTCCTCCAAAAATACAGGAGAACTAATGTTTAATTTGAAATTGAAAAGATGGAAACAAATTTGGTTGTTAGAGAAAAGCTACACAAAGAACAAAAGGGCTTATGTGGACAAATAAATCAAAAAAGTGCTTATATGGAGGTGTAAGTAAGATTGTCATGGTGCTTGTTGACTGATACCCCCCTAGACAAATTAAGTGGCTTTGTGTTGCTGACAGTTTTGTTTACATGCAACTCAAGGCAGGGACAACCAATCCATGTATGTACCTCAGGAATTGAATTTTTAGGTATATTCAGATTTGTTTAATGTTTATGCTGAAAATACTAAGATACTGACCTAGTTTGAGATTGAAAATGACATATTTGGAATGGCACAAGGTTTCATTATTTTTTGAAGGACTCTAAAAACAAATCTTAGGTTATTATGTGTTCAAATTTGAGAAGTTCAGCTACCGTTTGGAATTTTGGAGAGTCTACAACATCGGACAGGATCATCGTTATATTAGATTAAGAATAATCAGACAAATAAATTTGGATATTACATCTTTTCTCAAAATTTTACTATTAGTTATATAGATATTCAGACATATATCTTGCCTCAACATCTAATTTTTTATCTAATATGAAGTTTATAATTCACATATAACATATCAATATTCTCTTCCTTAATTGTGAGACTATTTAAATCATAAATTCAACATCAAAAACCACTCGCAAAGTCGAATAAGAATTTGATTCCAATTGTTTGAAAAGCTTTGACTAACAAAAAAATTCCTAAATATGGGTATGGACTATGGAGCTTTTTCTTAGGCAGGGTAGCATGAAACCTTTTTTTAGGCAAGGTAGCATAGCATGCCATGAAACCTCATTCTTGTGGAACTTCAAAAGGGAATTTAAATAAGTTTGGGTCCCACAAAATGTAAGGAAATTTTAGAGAGGTGTTGGTGAATGGGTTGGAGGTATTGAATGACATTCAAGTGCCTCTTGTGCCTCTTTACATTCACATAAATTGAGTTGATAAGAATTTGATTGAAATTTGAATATTTGTTTTATGTGAAATAGATATTTTTGAATAGGAATTAATCTCTTAAATTGGATATGATCACATTTGACAATAAAATTCTAATTTAAAAAATTTAAAAATAAAACCAATGCTATATAATTAATATGTAAGTATTCTATTTTTGTAGCTAATCTCTCAAAAGAGTTTGGGGGTTTGAATTTTCACCCTTTAAGTAAAAGTATAGTGGTCGTTTCTCCATACATACAAAACATTTATCATATCTAAATAAAATTAATTCTTTTAAAATATCATTCTTAAATATAAACCAATTAATTTTTTGAAACATACAATTATTTTAAAATAAATTTTTTTAACATCTTTTGTCAAAAAAAATTCTGTTAAAAAATAATTCTTTTAACATAATCAATAAAGTCAAACTAAAATTTAAACAAAATTATAGACAAAACATTACCATTAATCATGAATGGGAAAAAACATACATAACATAGCCATAGCCATGGGGAGCTTCCGTTCAACACTTGGATGACCTCTCTTCAAAATTAATTTCCTTGTTAATTTAAAGACATAATTAAGAGGGAAAACACTATCTAAATAATGCTTAGGAATTCTTTACGTGTGCTTTTCGTAGCTTGTGGTCCTTAATATAAACTAAAAAAATAAATTGATACTCTCAACAGAATGTAGAAATCATCTCTCAAACCTTTTGTAACACTCTTACACAAGTAATTGGCCAATACCTTACTTGCACTATAATTTTATTTCCTCAATTTGTCTGCAGATCTATTGGAATAAAATACATACATTTTTACTTAAAATATGCTTGGATCAACTTCTCAATAAACATTTGTGTTTCACTGTAAAAATAAAGAAACGTCACATTTTAACTCAAATTAAAACTTTGAGACATTAGATATATAGGCCATATTTTTTATATATTCAACATTTATACTTATGTCGCCGTTATTATCAACATAACACGTCTTCAGACTACATTATAGAAAGAACATTCGATACAAGGATCCAATATCAGGATCCCACTTCCGTGGTGCTCCACCACCATCTACTAAGTCGAAGTAGTGATACTATAGCACTTACTAAGAGATTTACATTTAAATCTTGCCAATGTATACTAGTGAGATCAAAAACTCAAACACTAAACCACCTTCAAGATTTGTCTTTTTTGCGACTAAACCGGTCCATCTAAGTATAATAGCTTCTCTTTAAAACAATATCGTTTAAAAATGATATTTATGTTATTATTTATCACTTATTTATCAATGTATATTTTAGTTAAACATTGATGTTGTATAATTTTGCCTCCGTTAATTAAAATTTCTAAATCAACTATGACTAATTTCTATTATGGAACTTTTAGACGCGCAAAGTATATTTTTCTCTTTCAATCAAATTTTAAAAATTTAGAATTCAATGTTTGAATTTCTAAGTATTTGTTAGGGGTGTCCTAGTCTCTTACAATTTAGACAGTTCCATATTGATAATTGAGTTGAACCAATTATACACTTGTAGTATATCTATTATATATAAATCACGATCTCATGATTCTTACACATAAAAACAACTTTAATGTTGATTAATAGAGTGACTTGATTTTACCTTTCTTTAAATAACTAATATGTGTCTTCATGGTCCAAAACATCTCATTACACCAAATCTCAAAATGGATGATAGGAAACAATAACTCTCTTTGTAGAAAGCACTCTATATTTTTTATTTTCCATTAGGTACCTAAAACTAGTTCTAGATTGTGACACTTTCATATAGCTTACTTTAGAGATTATAGATTTCCATCATTCTTTTCCTTAATACAAACTTTGCAACATCTTACTTTATTATAAAAATACTTCACACATACATTAGATTTAAAAAAACATTGCAATATACGTTTGCTCCATTTGGCATCACAATAATTGGTTTTTTCTAAATCTAGCACATGGAACATAACTTGAACTAGCTACTTCAAATGTGTATGCATTTTCCACTCTCCACTCACTTTATCTTTTCACCTTATTGCCTTGAAGTAACTCCTAAGCCACACTCAATGAATTACCTAAAGTGGAAAACAAAAACTACAAACCATTCGTGTTCTTTTCGCAAAGACAACACAACAAAGTGTTACCAATACCAAGTGCATGTAACTTACCACATTCTCTTATATATATAGTCACAATTCTAAGTATAATTTATCTAGCTTCTTAAAAATGGATACATTTGAAGGTGTGCATTATAGTATTGTGAGTCAAATGAATTTCATTTGGCAACAAACTAGGGTGCCACTTATTGTTCCAATGTTGAAATTGTTAGTGTTTTTGTGTTTGGCTATGTCAATTATGCTTTTTGTGGAGAGAGTTTATATGGGTATAGTCATTGTTTTTCTTAAGTTGTTTGGTCATAAACCAGAGAAACATTACAAATGGGAACCACTTAAGGATCATGATATTGAGCTTGGAAACTCTGCTTTTCCAATGGTTTTGGTGCAAATCCCAATGTATAATGAAAAAGAGGTATATATCGAATTCAGATTAAGTGTGGTCGTGACTGCACGCAACCATTTATTATGACATTGACATATTGTTGAAATAGAGACAAATTTTTGGTTTAAATGCCGTCTTTTTTTTTCCTATAATATATTTTTTGTTTTTAGTCCTTTCAAATATACAATTTTTTGTTTTCGGCCCTTGTTTTTATGTATTCAGCTCTTGTTGTTTTATATTAATCCCCACAAAATTTATTCATGTAGAAATTGCTCCGTGTAATATATAGAATATTGATTTTAGTCCCTCAAAATACAATTATTACAACGATCAATTTCTATATAAACAAATTTTTGAGGGACAAAAACAATATACAAGGACCGAAACAAAAAGTTGTATATTTATAAGGGCTAAAAGTAAAAATCTATTTCTACAAAGACTAAATGTAAAAAATGACACTGTTCCATTGGTTGCAGGTGTATCAATTATCAATTGGAGCTGCATGTGGATTATCATGGCCATCTGATAGAATAATTATTCAAGTTCTTGATGACTCAACAGATCCAATCATTAAGGTTTATAAATCATTCCTTGCTGATAAAGTTAACCAACATTTTTATCCTTTGTCTTGCTTAATTAAAAAAAAAAGTTACTAATTAAACTCACATAAACACTATAGAGGATGGTGGAGATGGAATGTGAAAGATGGAGAAGGAAAGGCATAAACATAAAGTATGAGATAAGGGAAAACAGAAATGGTTACAAAGCTGGTGCTCTTAAAGAAGGAATGAAGCATAGCTATGTCAAACTTTGTGACTATGTTGCCATCTTTGATGCTGATTTTCAACCTGAGTCTAACTATCTTTACCGTACCATTCCATTTCTTGATCAAAATCCACAAGTTGGTCTAGTCCAAGCTCGATGGAAATTCGGTAATTGAGATTAATTGTTATGCACTATTATGTTTGTTCAATAAGATCACATTATAATGTCACTTTGTTACGTTAGTTCTCAAAATATTTAATTTGTACAAATAACTATGAGATTTGAGTTGACGTATGCGTAAACATGTTTACATCGATAGTGCATACAAATTTTTGTTAATAATTGCATGTCTGCAGTTAATGCTGATGAATGCTTGATGACAAGAATGCAAGAGATGTCATTGGACTATCATTTCCTTGTGGAACAAGAAGTTGGATCCTCAACTCATGCTTTCTTTGGTTTCAATGGTAATAATCATTAAGTTTTCCTAGTAGATCACAATCATTCATGTGAGATAAGATGTTAATGATGTTGATGATATGGTTTATGCAGGCACAGCTGGTGTTTGGAGAATTTCGGCACTAAATGAAGCTGGTGGATGGAAGGACCGGACGACAGTGGAAGATATGGACTTGGCGGTACGAGCTAGTCTCAAAGGGTGGAAATTTGTGTACCTTAGTGATCTCAAGGTATCTTCAATCACAAGTCAAACCCTTTAATTGCATGCTTTTAGTTAAGATTCTCTTAACCTTGAACTTAACTAGTTAATTTAGATAATTAATCATTTAGATTCTTCATTTTAAATATATTTAGGTGAAAAGTGAATTGCCTAGTACCTTCAAAGCTTACCGTTATCAGCAGCACAGATGGTCATGTGGCCCAGCTAATCTTTTCAGAAAAATGGCAATGGAAATCTTAAGAAACAAGGTATCAAAACTTTGCAATTTTCTCTACATTTATTTTAACTACTCAAATCATCATTATTATCCTAATTCATTTTTTATCCTATGATGCAGAAAGTCACAATGTGGAAGAAATTTTATGTGATATATAGTTTTTTCTTTGTCCGGAAGATCATAGCTCATGTGGTCACATTTACATTCTACTGTGTCATTTTGCCTGCAACTGTTTTAGTTCCTGAAGTACAAGTTCCCAAATGGGGTGCTGTCTATATACCTTCCATTATTACACTTCTAAATGCTGTTGGAACTCCAAGGTAATTAAACATTTTTACTAATGTTGCCGATGTTTTTTGGTTCGTAGACGAACTGACAAACCATTGAAAACTCACACACACAAAGTGGGGGGATCGGGATTCGAACCCTGATCATGAACCTCTGACCTAACAATTTCGGCATTTATTGCCAGCAAAGCTAGGATTTGTGGACGATGTAGCAAAAATTTTCATGTACCTATAAGTAACTTAATTTTCATGTACCTGTTTTTCAGGTCATTCCACTTACTGGTATTGTGGATACTTTTTGAAAATGTTATGTCAATGCATAGGACCATGGCAACTATTATAGGTTTGTTTGAGGCTGGTAGAGTAAATGAATGGGTAGTTACTGAGAAATTAGGTGATGCTCTCAAAACAAAATCCGGCGGTAAAGCAGCTAGAAAACCTCGTATTAGGATTGACGGAAGGTAACTAACATTTTCTACCTTCGTAAGAAAGATATTTGTATCTGAATTAGAGTATCCCGTATACTTACGTGTTAACTTTCTTTGTTGTTGATGATAAATAGGCTTCATTTTCTGGAACTTGGTGTGGGAGCATACCTCTTTTTATGTGGATGTTATGATCTTGCCTTTGGGAAGAATCACTATTTCATATATCTTTTTCTGCAATCTTTTGCCTTCTTTGTTGTGGGGGTTGGCTATGTTGGCATCTATGTTCCTAGTTCATAGAGGAACTCGCTCGTGCATGGTGTGCAATGTGCGCAAGTGTTGAAAACTTTGGAGTACTGAGTTCAGTTTCTACTGATAAAAAGAAGAATCGTATTAAACGGTTGATGATTTTTGCATCTCAATCACTATACAAAGGAACAAAATGTAGTAGTAGCCGCAGCCGCTTCTGCTGCATTTACCATTTGTTTTAGTACCATAAATTATTTTACAACAATTATTTGTAATACTTTGAATTTGTTTTGTCAAGGAAATAGACAAGAAATATAAAAGAAACAAATAAGATCGTTTGTTACTTGAAATGCCTTTGAAAGAAACATTACTAGTTTATAAATTTGACAAATAAAGCCAAATTGAAAGAAGAACAAGAAAATGCAGGAAGCTTCATGTATTGACATTTCATTAGGACATTACAGAAACATCATATGAATTACTAGACAGTATCCTACACAGGGATGGTTGCCATAGATGCCTAATCCTCACTGTTGATGTTTTCAAAATTCAATCCAACATTAATTATTGTGATCAACCGTATTAACTTCTCTTTTTGAAAACTCTACAAGAGAGTTAGAATTTAAAATGTAAAGAAATAGACCAGTGGACCAATAAAAACCATCATGTTAATATTCGAAGAGTTAACGAAGTTAAGTTAATTTGATTTATATGGATGAAGATAGTAGTGATTGAAAGATTCATCAACATTAATTAAGTTATAGATCAATGAATAAACAATACATAGTTAATATTAATATTATGTGCATATGCACGACAAATCATAAGTAATTATATTAATTCTGACCTCTTTATCATTCCACTTTCTATCTCATCCATTCCAACCACCAAATCATCCTTATAACTCCCGAATATTATTCACTTTAAACAACCAAACTATAGAGCCAACATTGTCATTATTTGACTTACATAAAAAGTTGATTTCCTTTGTATAAGTTCCTTTACAACGTAACTTTTTTTACAAATTACTAATTTATAAGACTATTCAGCAATAAAGTTGTAACTAAAAAAGGTACTACTATTAAGCAATTTGGACATAAACTTGTATTATCATTTATCAACCAAAAGCATTAAATCACATCCTTATTTTTTCCCTTTCCATCCAAACTATTTCTTTTACTAGTTCATCAAATGGTTAACGATGATAGTACATTATTCATTATAAATGTTTTTATAGGGGAAGAGTTCAGTGGATGTAAGTAAAGTCTAGTTAATAAATTGTTTCATTCAAAAATTAAATTCAGATTCTTCTGAAATCTATTATTTAATAAAACTCATCAAAATTAAACACCTCATTCAGGTTTAAATTCAAAATCTCCCAATTATATGTAAATATTAATAATTTTTATGTTTATTTACCACTTTATTTACAAATCAAAAATAAAATAAAATCATTCTACATTTACCACTTCTATTTTCTTTTTCTCATTTTATTGTTGACTGAAGAACAACATTCTAAATTCTCAAATACATAATTGTAATTGTAAATGTAAATTTACAAAAGCAAATTAAATTCAATTAAATTTTAAATAATTTGTAAATACAGAATTAAAAAAAAAAATCAATGTTTTGTAGAAAATACAAAAGTACTGTATAATATATGAAATGAAATGAAAATAAAATCGTCGGTAGAAACTTGTGATTGATAATTTGATGTGATCCTCTGTTTTCCCCAACCACCGTGCACCGCCACCACCAACCATGAGAGTAACATCACCACCGTCATCGGCGTCACCACACGCCGACGACCACCGCATTTCCACTACAGGCTACCGCGATGCAGAATCTCTCTTCCGTACAAAACCAATCACCGAGATCCGCAACACCGAAATCGCCACTCGTAAACAAATCGACGACAAAAAAGAAGAACTCCGTCAACTCGTCGGTAACCGTTACCGCGATCTCATAGATTCCGCTGACTCAATCGTCAACATGAAATCATCATGCACCGCAATCTCCAACAACATCACCGCCGTTCACGATCGAATCCGTTCTCTTTCGCAATCGCAATCTCAATCCCAAACCAAACTCCATTCCCAATCACAGTCCCGAGCCTGGACTTACGGTATCGCTTGTCGCGTTAAGTATCTTGTTGATACGCCGGAGAATATTTGGGGGTGTTTAGATGAAGGAATGTTTCTAGAAGCTGCTTCGCGTTATGTTCGTGCTAAGCACGTGCATCACCGTTTGTTTCTTGATTCTGATGAGTATAAGGTTAAGATTTTGTCTAATTTTCCTCTTCTTCAGCATCAGTGGCAGATTGTTGAGAGTTTTAGGACTCAGATCTCGCAGCGTAGTCGTGATCGTTTGCTTGATCGTGGTCTTCCTATTGATGCTTATGCTGATGCACTTGCTGCTGTGGCTGTTATTGACGAGTTTCAGCCGGAGAAGGTAATTTTGTTATTGTTTATTAGTCTGCATTGAGAATTTAGTTTGGGCATGGGGAGATAGAGTGTGTTTAATAGCTTTGAATTCGTGAATTTTAGTGATTCGAGCAATGTTGTTGTCAAATAGTAGCTATAGCAGTTTGAATAGATCGCTATTGTTGCGCAACATATTATTTAGGACAAAGTGTTGTCAATTAGTGGTGTATCATAGGAGAATTTGAACAAAAAACTGTTATCTTTAATCCGCAATTGACAACACTAGATTTGAGATGTGGTTAGTTAGTTGCGTAGATTTTAGTTTGATGGGTGTACTCTGTTTTGTTGATGAAAAACAGGTTGGTGTGGAGTTGTTTTGGGTTTGGATTGGATATGGTGTGTCATTTGGTGGTTTTATAGTTTGTAGATTTGAGTGATTTTCGATGTGGGCAGTTGGTTAATTCTTCTTCGTTTGGTGGGTATAAACTGATTTGTTGATGAAAAACAGGTGTTGGACTTGTTTCTGGAATCAAGGAAGTCGTGGATATCGCAAGTTTTGGGTAATGCTGGGGCCGGTGATGATTCCTCTTTGGTGGTTTCTGTACTGTGTGATGTGTTGGGAATAATTCAAGTCAGTGTGGGTCAGGTGGGTGAGTCGTTTTTGCAAGTGTTGAATGATATGCCCCTTTTCTACAAAGTCATTCTAGGATCTCCTCCAGCTTCGCAATTGTTTGGGGGGATTCCCAATCCTGAAGAGGAAGTTAAGCTTTGGAAGTCGTTTAGAGATAATCTGGAATCAGTTATGGTAATGCTTGACAAACGTTACATTGCTGATACTTGTTTTGCTTGGTTGAAGGAATGTGTAAATAAGATAAGTGGAAGAAATTTGATTGATGCTATTGGTAGTGGCCAGGAGCTTGCATCTGCTGAGAAATCAATAAGGGAGACAATGGAAAGTAAACAAGTTCTACAGGGAAGTCTAGAATGGCTGAAGAGTGTTTTCGGATCCGAGATTGAGTTGCCTTGGAGTAGGATTCGAGAACTAGTTTTGGAAGATGATTCTGATCTTTGGGATGAGATATTTGAGGGCGCTTTTCTTGGTAGGATGAAAGCAATCATTGACTTGAGATATAAGGAGCTAACTGGCACTGTTGATGTGGTGAACACAATTTCTGCAGTAGTTAACTCATTCACCACACAGAATGATGTTCAGAGGTACTTGACCAGACCTTATACAGCAGGCGGTGTTTGGTTTCTAGAATCCAATGCCAAAAAAACTGGAGTTGCTTCTGGGTTCAAAGTCCACCCTGAAGAGAGCGAATTTCAGTCTTGTCTTAATGCTTATTTTGGTCCTGAAGTAAGTCGAATCAGAGATGCAGTTGACGTTTCTTGTCAGAGCATCCTTGAGGATCTGCTAAGTTTCTTAGAATCTCCGAAGGCCTCCCAAAGATTAAAGGATCTAGCACCATATCTGCAAAGTAAATGCTACGAAAGTGTGTCTACTATTTTGATGGCATTGCAAAAGGAACTTGATAGTTTATATGGCTCAATGGAAAATGGTGACAAGGAAGTGCCAACATCTGTTACTGTTGAAAAATCCCTTTTCATTGGGAGATTATTGTTTGCATTCCAAAACCATTCTAAACATATACCCTTGATACTTGGTTCTCCCAGATTTTGGGCCAGTGGGAATGCATCTACAGTTGGGAAGTTACCATCTCTGGTGAAACATTCTCGTTTTGGATCTGATTCTTCTGTCTGTGATAGTCCAGGAAGACAAACAAACCATGGCTCTAAAAGGCAAAATTCTTCTGCCATAGCTGCCTTATTTGGAGCAAGAGAAGGTGCAAGCAATGAATTAGAAGAATTGAATAAGACAATAGGGGATCTTTGTATTAGAGCCTACAACTTATGGATACTATGGATGTCAGACGAGCTTGCTGTTATTGTCTCTCAGGATCTTAAACATGATGATGCCTTAACGTTGAGCACGCCTGGGAGGGTAAGTGTCATTTTCCCTGTTTTATTTATTTTTCCATGAATTTTGATGGTTTAAGATTGTTTCTTTTTTATGGTTATATCTTATTATCAGTTTTCCTCTGATTAGCCTTTAATTTTTGGAGAACCGGTATCTTCTACATCAGCTTGTTTGTTGCTTTTAAATATTATTTAATATAATAGAAATGTGTAAGGTGAGAAGAAGAAATAAAAATGGAAAGCATGAGCAAGAAGGAAATTTTGACTTACATAGAGTAAAATAAAAAACAGAAATCAGCTGAAGGGAAGGCCTTTTAAAAGATACCAGTCAAACAAAACTTGTCTGTTATTCCCATTTGACCAATTATATAGAAGTTATTCTGATCTGTTAGAAACTCTACTAAAAAAATATGTGATTATATGAGTCAAGCTTGGAGATGATGTTATGGAGGAAGCGGTGATGCACACAAGTGGATAACCTTCCTTAAGTTAAGTGGTGTTACTTGGTAATGGAAAGAGTCACCACTGAAATACCAAAAAGATGGGGATATATATCCCTTGATTTAATTTATTCTAGCAGTCTGGCAATTTACTGAGATTAGTCACATTAAGACCAAAACAATTGAAATGAATTGAAAATTTGTTAAGTAAATACTCGCTTTGATATTCTTCTTTCCAACTTATATATCAATGAATCTTATGGTTTTGTATCTTTAACCTACATCCCATGTGTTTACGTTGGAAGAGGTATAACATATTAAGATGATATTAAAAACCTTGCTTTAAATGGATTTATAGGAAATTCGGTCTTTGTCATAGTTCAATAGCGTCAGTCGGTGCTTCTAGCAAACCATACTTTCTGGGATAAGTCTTGGCTGTTATAAAGCTTTAGTGATGCCGGCTTAGTTAGCATTATAACTCTTTATTACTACCTCCGTTCCTTATTATAAGGGACAAGTCACTTTTTAGATACATTGAATAATTAATGTATCTGGTCAATATATAGGCTAGATACATTAATTATTCAATGAATCTAAAAAGTGACTTGTCCCTTATAATAAGGAACGGAGGTAGTATCATCTTTTCTTTCTCTATATGGAATCTTATGCCTTCTGAAAACATGTGGCCTTTCAAATTCAATATTAAACTAGATAATTTGTTTACATTTTTGATGGAGTAGCAGGCGCCGTGAAAGTGTAATGTTATTATCATTGCTAATATGTTTACCTCTACTACTATTCTTTTGTTCGGGACTCTCTGTTGAGGATATAAACAACCAGGATCTTACAGCCTTTAATCTAGAAGTTGCTCATGTTTTTGTGTACTGAACAGGGATGGGAGGATATTGCAGTCAAGCAAGATCAGTCTGATGAGAATCAATCGGAGATGAAAATATCTCTTCCATCTATGCCTTCTCTGTATATAATTTCATTTCTATTTAGAGCTTGTGAAGAAGTTCATCGAGTTGGAGGTCATGTACTTGACAAGAATATTTTGCATAAACTTGCATCAAGATTATTGGAAAAGGTATGTTTTATGTGGATGTGTTATTCCATCTGATCTTCAAGTCCAGTAGTGTGGCTTTGTTTTTTTATACCCGGCCTTTCCTTTTGTTTTGGTTACAATTATTTTTTTTCTTTCTAGAAAATGATTTTTCTTTGAAAAAAAATAGTAGTAAATGATGAAGGGGATTATATGTTGTCAAATTAATAGAATACAAAAAAGACAATAATGAGAAGTCAACTAAGAATGCAGCAAAGGCTGCATAATCTCTAGTCTCTACAATTTTTCCTCTTGTTACATTACTGTTGTTTTTTTACCTTCTGGTGGCTTTTAAGTCATTTTTATCCCATTAAATTGCTAGGATATTTGACTGTCTGTTTAATTGTGAATCCCCAATTTAAGAATATACAGAAGTTAGTTTGTGTTATGTGGTATTTTGTTTGTCAGCTTACTTAAAATGGAGATAGTTAAATCTTTGGCCAGACAATGGATTATCAAGTAAATGCCTATGTGCTTAACTTCTTGTACATCTGTATATACAATGACTGTGTTTGATCATACAGGTAGTTGGAATCTTTGAGGCCTTCCTTTCCGCTGAAGTGGGTGGTGCTCATCAAGTGACAGAAAAAGGAGTCTTGCAGCTTTTGTTAGATGTCAAGTTTGTCATTGATGTTCTCTCTGGTGGTGATTCAAATTCGGTTGGGGAATTATCTAGTAATCCAAAGGCAAAGCCGTCCCTCAGAAGAAAGCAGGGCCAGAGTTTGACAATCTCAGCCATTAGAGAACGGTCTAATCAGTTGTTAAACCGGCTTTCTCAGAGACTGGATCCTATAGACTGGCTTACGTAAGTTTCTCATTATTCTGTTCAAGGTTTTGTTTTCTGTTTCTTTAGATATGGCAGTACATCAGACGGACCATTTGGAACGCAGTTCATGGTGGCTTATGGAACAAATAATAATTAAATTAGGGAAAATGTAGAAAAAAGACTGACTGTAGACTGTAGTGTGTCTTGTGCAAGGTTAAATTAATCTTGGGCATAGTTTTTCCTTTTAGTGATTCTGTGCTGTCATCTCAAATCTTCCTCTTTTAATCTGACAGTGATTTCTTATTTTCATGTGTGAAGGTATGAACCATATCTCTGGGAGAATGAGAGGCAGTCATATCTACGACATGCTGTTCTTTTTGGTTTCTTTGTGCAGCTTAATCGAATGTACACAGATACTGTTCAGAAACTGCCTACCAATTCAGAATCTAATACCTTAAGGTGTTCTACAGTTCCCCGGTTTAAATACCTCCCCATCAGGTCAGTTTGATATTGTAATTTATGCTGAGAAACCTATTAATGTACCAAAGTTAATAATTAACAACCTAAAATGTATTTTCTTATTTACAAACTTACATCTTAATATTGGTAAATCCAGTGCTCCAGCATTGTCCTCTAGAGGGCCAAAGAAGACATTCACCCCATCTTCAAATGAAATATCTTCAAGAAGTTCATGGAATTCAATTACAAATGGAGAATTTTCTCCAAAGATGAATTTGGATGACAGCTCAAGTCTTGGGGTGGCAGCACCATTTCTGAAATCTTTCATGAGTGTAAGTGCCTGTTTGAATCCCTTTCTAAAAACTGTTTTTTAGTTTTTAAAAATTAAAAACAAAAAAAATTGTTTGGTAATTCAATTTTACGAAAGTGTTTTTAAAAATTGTTTTCTAAAACACATTTTAAAAACTAAAAACCAAAATTGTTTCAAGCAAGCCCTTGTTTTTCTCAAATTCTGGTACTGTTTTTTGCCTCTCAAAATGTGATATTCTGCAACTTCATGATTTACTCATCATCACATTCATGGCACCATGATGAACTGTGTCTATTTGTAAAAGACGAAAGAATACCAACATCATGAATCTTTTAATGTTTATTAATATTCGAAGTGCTGTAATACTTTTTTTCGGCTCAGAGCTGAGGTTGAGCATATGCTTTTAAATTATTTGGAAACTATCTGTTTTGTAACTTTTGTTCTGAATATATTGAGCAAATATTTCACAAGTTTTAGCAAATTATGGATAACTTTTTCGTATAATATACTCCTTGGTTGAGCATTTCATACCTTTCTACTTGACCAAATAATTTCAATATGGATTGTTTGCAATTTTAACTGGAACTCCTAAGTAATATTTCACCTCACCTGTTGTATGAATGAAGTTTATAAAATTGACTGAATTATTGTGTCTTAAATGCATTTGCATACTAATATTTCACCATTCTTGCATATCTTAAATCTGATTAGAATATGTTGCTTATTTGGCATAGTTTTAGAGACTTGATACAATTTTTTTTCTTTTTCTAGGTTGGAAGTAGGTTTGGAGAGAGTACTTTTAAACTGGGATCAATGCTAACTGATGGCCAAGTTGGTATTTTTAAGGATAGATCTGCAGCGGCGATGTCTACATTTGGAGATATTCTACCTGCTCAGGCAGCTGGTCTTCTTTCGTCTTTTACAGCTCCCAGATCAGATTCATGAAAGCACCCTTAGTTGCCCTTTTGCAAAGTCTTCTTATCAGAAAGTGTGACGTCTAATATGAAATTTTCAACACTCCGTCCCTCCTCATACACGGCACTGCTGTAATTAGAGAAAGAGTAGAATCATATTTGAAGCTCCAAATATTCAAAATATGCAAAGTAAATGGATACATATACATATAAACTGGTGATGAGGATTCTTAATGTTGACTGCCGTGGTTAAAGCCGATTGGTTTGAAAATGGTTGTGAAAATGCCCAAACTGTAAGCATGAGGAAATTTGAGTACGGATTGAAGATCAAAAGTAGTGTTTATGGTGAGTTATATATTCCCATGTCATTTGATTCAAGGAAGCTGAAACAGGGTCTTCCTAATGTCAAGAGGCGAGAGCAGCTATAATTTCGTCGCTATTGTTGAGTTATTCTTCTAAGTTTTGGTCTCTCTGTCTATAGTCGATAAAATTATCCTGTGTTAGATTTTATATTTCTTTTAGTAAAGGTTTTGATTACAATGTAACTTTGTATTGTAAGCTATATTCATTCATTGGACTGAGTTCACATAGATTATTTTTTGACCAGACTGAATTCATAATAAGCGCTATGTCTTTTTAATAATTGTGAATTGTGATAGAGAATATGAAAATTAACTAGAGATAGATCATTTTTGAAAACCAAACAATCTTTCAAAAAAAATTAATTTTAAGTTTTTTTTTGAAGTATTTAATCTATTTCTAAAAGGCATTTTCCAAAAAATTCAAAATGAAATTGGAAAGAGTAAAACGCCAAAATAAAAAGGTACTTAATTTTCTTCTAATCCATTTTCTTCCAAAATTGGCAAACAATTTTGTTGCCAATTTGGCTTCTTTCACTGCGTCGATGTCTTTCACTTTTCTAGTTTTCTTCTAACAACCACAAAATTGGTTGTTTACTTGTTCACTTTACAACTGATATTGATATATATGTATAAGTTAATAAATTTGTCTTTGATATGTTCATGTTCCAGAGTCGTGCAAGCAATTTATGCATGGTGCATCCTACTAAAGTTTTGTTTGTGAATTTGGAGTGGGGGAAAAAGTTTTGGAAAAAAGAAATGAACAATAGAAGGAATAAATCTTTATTCCACAATTGAGTTGTAAAAGCTTTTGAATCTTATGCAACATCAGGAAGAGCCAAACTATCATCAACCATGAAGTTGTTAGATAAATGACTAATAGACCGGATACATAATTTATTCAATGTACTAAAAATTATCAAATTTGAATAGATAGTATTATCATAAAAGTGTGTATAAATGTATTAAAAGTCAAATTTATTCGTAATAAAAAAAGTCAAATTCATTTGTAATAAATGAGTTTCCAACTTAGTATAAAGAATTCCTAAAATAAACTTAAAAATTGAAAACCCTAAATTACAGTTGAGTAGCTCAACTAGTTCAGCTAGTTGAGCTAAGGGTTAACGAAGATCAGATCTAGAGTTTAAGTTCTAACAAAAGAGAAAATTAACATTGTAATAATTTATTAACAATTGCCTATAAAATAAAATAAAAAATCCTAAATTATACTCCCTCCGTACCAAAATATATGTCATTTTGAGAAAAAAATTTGTACCACAATATATGTCGTTTTACATTACCAATGAAGCATTTAATGCTCTTTTCCCTCTTATACTCTTAATTAATTATTTCTCTTTCTTCTTTTAATTCTATAATTTATCTCTCACATACCATTAATGAGGGCTAATCTTATAAACTAAGCCATAATTTACCTTTTCTATACAACAATGATTACATTTCTTAATTTGTGTGATTTGGTTAAAACGACATATATTTTGGTACGGAGGTAGTAAATTTCACATAACGTGAAAGGAATATTCTTATTGTCTAAGAGGACCTAATTTGGTATAAACATTTTTTCTTTCAAAAAATTAAAAAAAGAAGAAAAAATGCATTGGAAAAGTGGAGCCTGTTTGGTTCCAAGAAAAGAGTGAGGCCTTATAACACCCACGCGTCTCTCTTTCTCTCATTTCTTCTCTACGGTTCGTTCATTTCAATATTATTGGTCCAATTCTTCCAATTCCATTTTTCATTCATTTTCTGTAACATTACACTTTCTTAACAAACTTTCATATTCTCATCATCATGCAAGGTGCGTAGGATAATAGTACACAAAGCGTAAGATATCACTCATCCATGCTTGGTGTACTCTGCGCCACTCGCTCTCGTCCTTGGATCTTCTCTTTCCTTCACTCCTCTTCTCATCACCACCACACCCCTCGTCTCGCTCACGCCACCGTCGCTTCGTCTTCTCTTTCTCCTACCTTCTTTCCCCGTCGAAACCATTCCAGTCAATGTAAACTTCAAATCACCACCATTGGCGGTGCGGCCTCTATATGGCACGCTATTACGCCTTGCGGCGGAGACGGATTCCAACGAGATTCTCATTCTCTCATGGTTCATGACCACGAACTCAGAGGTGAAGGATCGTGGAATGTTGCGTGGGATGCGCGTCCTGCTAGATGGCTTCATCGTTCTGATTCTGTTTGGCTTTTGTTTGGTGTTTGTGCTTGTCTAGCGCCGCCTGTTGTACTCGACGTTGATCCCGAGGCGCCGCCGCTTACTACGGCGATTATTTCGTCGGATGAGAATTCAGAAAGACGTGAAATAAAAGTCGACGTGGAATCTGATGTACGAAATGACGACGAACTCTCCGCTGATTACAGAGTCACGGGTTTGTTTTCGTATAATCTTTCTCGATAAAAGTGATAATTTGATATGAATTATTTGTTGTTAAAAAATGAATAGTGGTTTTGCTTTTATTTTGAGAAAAACAAAAAACTTTTGAAAAAGATAATACTTTATTTATTTTTTGTCTTCATGTAAGTACAGGGATTGGTTGGTGGTGGTGTTTGGTTTGATGATATTTGTGTTGTGGTGATTTTGTTGTGTGAACATAGTGTGAAAGTTACTAAAACAATGTTAGCTTAGCAGGGTCAAATTTATTTATTGTTGTTAACAACTATAATACTATTGTTTAAGCAAAAATCTAAAGTTTTCTATTTGTCACCAACTGTTTGGTTTTTTGTCTCACTTACGTTCTGATAGTCTATGAAGCACGACAAAAATAAAAATAAGAGGATTACTGATAATAATTTGAAATAATTAAAGTATTTCAACGTAATTACATGAGTATGTCGGTATTATGTTAGTTTCATATACTTGATGGTTGCACAATTTAAAATGTTGGTGCTACATATTCTGAAAGTACTGTTTTTGTTGTGAACTTGTTATTGTTCAATTATTATCTTCTTTATTTATGAGTTAGAGAATGTGTGGATTCATTTGTTAGTTTAATATCACTGAATGGTATAGGGGTGCTTGCTGATGGCCGATGTCTCTTCAGAGCAATAGCTCATGGAGCTTGCTTAAAGAATGGAGAGGAAGCACCTAATGAAATTCGACAGAGAGAGCTAGCTGATGAATTAAGAGCTAAAGTAAGATCATCATCGTACTAGAGAAGAAGATACTCTTTCTCACCTTTATTTGTTTGACGATTTTTGTAACCCCATTCATTTTGATGTTTTAATTAGGTTGCTGAAGAACTACTGAAAAGACGTCAAGAATCAGAATGGTGAGCTTTGTTATTCGAAGGAAGATATACAATTACTTGGTTTCTGTTCTATTTTTATTTTACATAGTAAACTGATTATTATATTTGATGTGTCTATAGGTTTATAGAAGGGGATTTTGATGCATATGTGACCAGAATTCAACAGACTTTTGTTTGGGGAGGCGAACCTGAACTAATAATGGCTTCTCATGTTTTGAAGTGAGTTTTAATGAATTAACTTTCTCCTTATTTTCCAGTTACATTTGATGATGAATGCTGAAGTTTAAATTTTGATAACTGTGATGACTAAAATATGATAGATAATGTTACATTGTAGCATAACATAAACAAAATCTTTAGAATATCATATCTTACAACAAAATCTAACTTGCTGTGGTACTATTCATAACATCATATCTTACAACAAAGACTCAACTTGCTCTGTATGTCATGTGAAACCCAATTTTTGTACTTGTTCTTGATCAGTTCTTCTATGGCTTTGCATCTAATATTGTCTTCATAACTTACCAGGACTCCGATAAATGTCTTCATGAGAGATGCAAACGCCATTGATTTGGTAAATATAGCAAAATATGGTGAAGAATATATGAATGATGAGGAAATTTCCATCAATGTGTTATTTCATCGGCATGGTCACTACGAACTATTAGAGACCTTATAACCAAAATTGTCTACAAAAAAAAAACCAATAAAAATTTAGTGCAGTACAGAACTTAGTTTCTTTATTTATGCGGTTTAAGTCTTCTGGCATAAAAGAGTTTTTTTTGTCAATTTGAGAATTGTTTTAGTGAATTTAGTTGTTTTTTTGGGAACTGTACTTTATCTGCAGGGAACTTCAATTTAGTCCAATTCAAGCAATAGGCTTTTGCAATTTTTGTACTTTGCAATATACCATATTTATCATGGTGAGAAATGATTAAGTTACTTGTGTATGTTTGTTTGGTTTCACTTTTAGGGGAGACAAATTGATTTTATATGTGCATAATTTATTTGACATGTATAGTTGTTTTTAAGTAGTATTGATTTCAACTTCATCAGAATTTGTAATTTTTCAACTTATTGATTTCAACTTATTTTTAGTCGGAACTATTTTTACGAGATCAATTAAATTAGAATTAATTTTTATAATTGCAGAATCAAATACCCTTAAATTATTTAGACCAAATGCCAAGAAATTAGAATATACATCAAATTTGTATATTCTAATTCTATAATGCTCTCAATTTGATGTTTTCATCTTGTGCAACAGTACCCCGGGCGGTGTCTCCTGGAATTGTTGTACAATTTTTTTTTGTTGTTGACGGTAATTAAGTAATAATAGGAGTACACACAATAAGTAGTGTAAAAATTGAAGAGGCATTTCTCAACAATTAGCGGGGCTAATTTTAGAGAATAAATCTACCAATACATGAGTTGAAAATGAAAAACACATAAAAGTTGCATAAAGATAAGAAATGTCAAACCAAATTCTATATCCTAACAACCAGCTCATCAACTTCGTCCATCCTCGGATAGTAGCAAATAAGATATGAGAATCCACAGTCTTTGAATCTATCAAGTTACGGATCATTTTTTTGACTTCATCACGCACAATTCGACTATCGTTGGTCTCAAATTTGGCAACTCTAACACGCAGAAAAGAAATCAGTTGATAAACAGTGGGGATATTGAGTTTGGGGTCAACCTCATAAATAACTACGTTTTCAAAATTCAATATTCACTTAAGGTATTTTATCAAACAGCTTAAGTACATATTTTATCCATCCCAAAATGATCAACTTAGACAATTAAGTTGATCAATTAAGTTCTATGGAATATGATCAACTTAGACAATTTATTTGTAGAATGCAAAATCAATTATTGATGCATGGATGGAAACTATAATGCAAAAAAAAAAAAAAAAATTAAGTTTTTACCGCATCCCCATCCCATTTTCACATTCTCAATCGCTCACCTCTGTGCAATTTGAAAATGAAAATATTCTAAGATATTATTGGTATAAACTTTTTTTTTTTTTAAACAAGCCAAAATGATATATATATATATATATAAAGAAAAAGACACGCTCTAGCACAAGATGTGTTAGACCATATCAAAAGAGTTTACAAACAAAATCAAAAGAGTTTATAAACTTTTTTTTTTACAATAAATTATTGGCATAACCCTGGCTTGTGAATATGTTGGTATGTGTCTATTGGTTTGACACGTATCATGATCCTCACCTCATATAGTAGAGTTAGAGTTTATTTAATCAAAAATATACTAGTTGGTATCAGTGATGCACGGGTACTCCGTTTTAAGGAGATTACCGGTACCGGGTACGTACCGAGTACCGGTACGCACCCGGTACTCAATGGGTACGCACCGACGCTGCACCCTTTTTTTATTTTTATTTTTTGGTTTGGGTACTCGTTGGGTACTTACCGGGTACTCCAACGGCTATTAAAATTAAACAAATTGTTTTTTTTTTCATACATTTTTAGAAATATTTTGTCAGAAAAATATCTTTTATTTGCTTATAAAAAGAGTATTAACTTAGAGTTGCAAGAAACTGTAAAATAATATTTTTTTGAGCAATTTGTTTTTTAATTTGATACGATTGTTTTGATGTTTTTGAACAATTTTAATTACTTTTAAAGTGTGGTACTTTTTATGTTTAATCAAGTGTTTTTTATTTTTTTGATAAATTTAATCAAGTGTTTTAAAAGTATGTTTTTATTATTTTATTTATATATTTATATTAAAAAACAAATTATACTAACGTACCCGTACTTTAGTTTTGTTAAAAATGTCGTACCCGTACCCGTACCAGTACCAGGTACCGGTACCGTACCCGTACCGTGGCAACCCTGGTTGGTATATATCATAATAAGTTGGTATGTGTGTATTGGACAAGAATTGAGGTTTAAATTTTCATCATGATATCCAGTGACATGGTTTGAAAATTATTTTTGGATGGGCCATTTAAAATATTTTAGATACAAATTAAATACAAAATTTTTATTGTATACAAAAATTTAAGCTACAATAAGCATAAAATTGATCATAAATAAATTAAACTGCATATTTTATAATAATATTATACGTGTAATAAGTGATTTAAAAATCATTAATAATTAATTTTAAACTAATATTTCCACAAAATTGATCATCAAAAAATTATGTTTTATTATATTACACGTATGCTAAAAATAGAATGCTTATTTTTAATTGAAAAAGTTGTACATTTTTTTAAAAAATATTGTGTTTTATTTTGGCAAAAAGTTGGCGAGGGAGTTTTAAACAATATATTTGTTTTTTTGTGGTTTTTGAGTTGGATCTTGAGTAAACGAGTTCAAACTATTTTGTGTAATGCATTGAACCCTCGACTCTAACACTATAAGTGATTCATTGTCCACTACGGTATCTTCTCATTTAAAATATTAATGTTCAGACAAATACATGTAGTATATATACGTTTGTAATTTTACCAAAATATTATAGTAATTTTCTTTATTTTCTCGTTCTGCTATATATCCAATATCTAATAATTTTATTTTTATTTTATTAGTTTAATTAAAATTTGTGGAAAGATTATAAAAAAAATTGTGGAATGTAAAAAATTATTTGTACTAAACTTGTATCTTAAAGTAGGTTGATTATATATCTATCTTATCTTGCATACATATTAAGAAGATATGTTCTCTAAGAACGTAATGCTCACGGAGAATCAAGTTACAGCTTCACCGATAAATATCTCATAGTTGTCAAAGAAAGTTAAAGAAAAGCAAAGAATTAAAGGATAAAAGCAGAGAATTAAGGAATAAAGTCCTAAAGGGTGCCACTGCAACTGCAACTTCATCCTCTTTTTCCTTTCTATCTCACTTTGCTTCTTCTTTGTGTCCTTAAAATATTAAAGATATGATTATATGAATACGTACACTCTTTGTTTTGATTACACTCTTTGTTTGTATATAGAAATGCTAACAAGTATTCTTAACATATACTAATAAAAGAAACTAGGAAAAAATAAAAATATATTAAAATAATGTGTGAACTCAACTTGTTAAAGGTGTAAGATATACTATTTTGAGTATTACTTTTTTCATTTTTGATATATATTTTGGTGATGTGGATATATAGGCCACGTAAAATTAAATATTACTAGTATAACTGACTCGTGTAATGTATGGGTTAATATTCAAAATTCTATTAGTATATGTAATTAAAATTAAAGTAAATTAATTGAGATATTAGTTTTTTAATTTAATTTTTTGAATCTTTTTTTAATTAATGAATTATTTTAGTTAAATAATATTTATTCTATCAATTACTTGTGAATTGATTTTATATTTATATTATTTAAATATGAAAAAAATTATATGTGTGTGTATATATATATATATAGGGATCTTAAAGGGATATAATAGGTTGGAGAGTGATCTCCCGCTCCCCGTTTCCAACAATATGATGTTTTTATTCTCGTGTTTGTAGAAATTACAAAAAAAATAATGTATTAATATATGAGTATAAATAATGTTCCCCGTGTAAATTACAAAATTAAAAGGCACTTGTATTAATAAGTGTAAATTAAATATAAGTCATAGTAAAAAAAATAGGTTTATCATATTATTATGTGTATAAATATTTAGGTTCCCATAGATATAAAGTCTTTCGTCTCGTATTAATAAATCTTGTATTAAAATATTCGTAGAAATATAACTCCGTAAATATTTTAAAAAATTAAACCACGTACATGAATATAAATATACATGTAGAAATTACAAAATATTGGTCCCCATATTATTATTTGGGTACAATATATGTACTCATAGAAATTGTCCTTTTTTCTTTCTTTTAAACATCAACAATATCAGTATATATAGAAAAAATGAGTAAAATATTTTAAGTCATTTTTATGATTAAAAAAATATATAAAGAAGAGATTGAATTATCATAAAAGTATTTCCAAAAATAAATTGATCTTATTGTCAAAAAAGTAAAAAATTAATCTTTCCTAAATATGTTTATAAATTGATCTTATTATGCTTGATCTTTCACAATTAACTTCCTAATATTACAAATTATTTATTATTTATTTTAATAAAAATTTCGATTTATTTACTTTATTTATTTAAAAAAAATTAGGAATTTTAAATATTGATTTTAATTTTTCTAAGAAATTTAAAGTACACTTAAAAAAATTATTATAATGTAATGATCTTATTTGATAAAGCAAATCAATAGAAATTGAAAATATGAATAAAAAAAGATTTTTATGATCAAATCAATGTAAATTAATTACTGATATAGATTTCATAAATTTATAAATTGATTATTTATTATGTGAATTATTACATAATTAATGCTAATTGAACATGTATTAAGAAAATGACATGTGAGCATTGTTGAGAACATGCCACATAGGATTAAGTTTCATAGTAGAATGACATGTGGATTTATTTCCTTGTAAAAATATTCGTAAATATATAATATAAAGAAAAGATAAAGATAAATATAAATATAAAGATAAAGATATTTTTTATTTTATATACCCACAAATTAATGAATACAAAAAGAAAACTTGATTAGGGTTTCATCATATTTGATCAATTCAAACCCAAAAACTAAATCTATATAAAACTAGAAGTTTTATTTCTACGAGTATTTATGTATTTTGCAATCAACATTCTGTCTTTGCCTGGGAAAAAAAAATTCTTCTATCAATGAGTACCAAGATGTTAATTTGAAGTTAAGATATGATGAATCCTAATTTAATTTTTATTTTATTAAATTTTTTGGGATAAAAGTCTAAATAAATAATGAAAGATGATTCAAAATGTGAATATTAAAAGTTTTATCTTTTAATATAATTTTAAATTTTAGAAAAGTTGAAGGACCAACTTGTAAAAGTTTAAATATTATAGGAATAAATATAAAACTTCCAAAAATTGAAACTATCTTTCTACAATTTAGAAAAATAAAGGGGCGATTTGTAAATTTTTGAAAATCAGTAGGGTCTAATATATCAATTTTGAAATATTTAGTAATCCTTTTTTTTTAATCTTCATTTACTACTTTCATTAGTAATCCATTTTGATGTCTAAATTTTATAGAGCAAGGAAGGGATTTCAATTTTTTATTTCTAGGTGCAAATTTTTTTAAATTGAGCTTTAGTAAAATACTTTATCACCGCTTACAATTTTTTAGAGATATCCACGTGGATTAATGAATAATAAAGATTGTTAAGTTAAATTTTTTTTTACCCCTACTTTATTCAGGAAAAGTTCATTTAATGAATACTTTAATTTTTGTAACAGAACAAATGATAAGACATCATTAATTGTACCTTGGTTTCTTAAAAGAACCAAAATTGTGAGACAAAACTAAAAAAACTACTCCCTTCATACCAAAATATATGTCATTTTAAGAAAAAAGTTTGTATCAAAATATATGTCAATTTACATTATCAATGAAGCATTTAATGCTCTTTTTTCTCTTATACCCTGACCTAATTATTTCTCTTTCTTCTTTCAATTCTATAATTTATCTTTCTCATATGATTAATGAAAAATAATTTTGTAAATTAACTTATAATTTCTCTTTTTTATACAACAATGATTACATTTATTAATTAGTGTGATATGGTCAAAACGACATATACTTTGGTACGGAGGTAGTAAAAGGATCAAAGATTTGATATGAAGGAAGTATAATTTAGTTTACATTAAAGAATTTGAGTTACTGATAAGTGCCAAAAAGCAGTTATATTTCACATTTAAATAGGGCATTTGTTAACTTGTTTTGTTAGTTATTTGTACATAAAGTCCCCAAGATCTTGTATATATTTTTTTAATGATCTTTTGTCTTATGTTATCTAAATTTAAGCTTATTTTGACAGGTTTTTGTGCTTAGAATGAATTGTTGGCAAAGTGGAGCATTTTTGGAGTGTCAGGAGCTCGCCAGCCCTCGCCAGCCAGCGAGCTGCCCCTGTTATGGTCGCCAGCTCTCGCCAGTGCTCGCTAGCCAGCGAGCTGCTCCTGTTTTGGTCGCCAGCTTCTCGCCCAGCGAGCTTCAGCGAAGAAGGCATGAGTCAGCAGTACTAATCCACGTGTCAGCAAACCCATTGGTGAAGAAAGCTTAGCTCGCCCAGCGAGGATAGCTCGCCCAGCGAGAAAAACAGAGCAACTTATATAAATAGCTTTTTGAAAACAGATTTCATTATTCTATTCAGTTGTTTTTAGATCTAAATCAGAGAGAACGCAAAGGAGAGAGTATTAGATGCTTTGAGACATCAAGTGTTGATGTTCATCTCTTGTTCTTCTTATCATCATCTTTGTAAGAACCCCATGACAATGGGTAGCTAAACTTCTCTTTGTTGGGATTAGATGTAACTTGTTCATGACTATGTTTCTATTTTGATCTTAATATATATATGCTTTAGATTATTCATCAATATGAGTGTTATCCTTGATTTTCATGTTTATTTTAAGATTTGAATGACATAGACATATGTTATTTGAATCAAAGATTTAGGATAATACTTGTTAAAACTTTAAACTCTAGACATAGATTTAGGTTTTAATATTCACACTTAGTATCGAAACTTAATGCTATTGAATTGGTCGGATCGTCCGAGACATCGGAATTCGAGTAATTCAATATAGCCGTTGTATTGATTGATCATCCGAGACATCGGAGGTTAATAGGTATAAACGGGTTTTTCAACGTTCTCTGGACACGGAAACGTTAGAGTAGCGATACGTGAAAGTATTGATTCATAAGCTAAAGTGTATGTATAATTGATTAAGATGGTGCATAGGAGTGAATGAATAAGTCTAATCCTGACAATTTTATCTCTGAAACTAAATCAACTTTTATTTGAAATTTTATGTTTGAACACTTTACAAACGAAAACCATTGAAACCTTAACTTGAAATGAGTATAATTGTTGAACGGTATCTAATATCACACTAGTCCCTGTGGATACGATATATGCAAAATACTTGCTTTTGTACTTTAACAAAATGGCGCCGTTGCCGGGGACTGGCGTTTAGATATTAGAAGCATTGCAACAATTTACATTGTTTTAAGCAATTTTGCACTTTAAATTTTTAGTTTATTAATCCTTGAGCTGGCTCACTTGTTTGTTTGTTGTTAGCCTTTGTTTATGCGAGGTAAGACACCGGAAGATCAGTTGTTATTCGATCCGGAGATTGAAAAGACTGCACGGAGAAACAATAGCAAAACAAAGAAGAGAAAACAACTAGCCAAGCAACAGAGACAACAAGGGGATACTTCTAGCTCTATTTCTTCAACACCTCCACCACAAGAAGAAGTAGAAATGGCGAACCATGGTCAAGCACCATGCCAAAACAGTCCAAGACGGATGGCACACATTGCCAGGCCGTTAGCCAATACCAGACAAGCAGAGATGAAGACGGGACTTCTTCAGCTCATTTATGCTAATCCTTTCTCTGGTCTTAGTCATGAAGATCCTTACACCCATCTCACAAGATTCTATGAGTTGGCAAGTACAACAGGTGCACCTGAAACTGAAGAAGAAGGTGTGTATGAAAGATTGTTTCCGCATTCGTTGATTGGTAAAGCAAAGGAGTGGTACTTGGATCAGCCGAATCAAACCATCATGAATTGGAATCTGCTTGAAGAGAAGTTTCTTGATCGTTTCTTTCCACATGCCAAGTTCATGGATGCAAAAACCACAATTGCGGTGTTCTCTCAAGGAACAAATGAAACATTGTGTGAAGCTTGGGATCGTTATAAGTCTTTGTTGAGGAAGTGTCCTAATCACGGGTTCGATGAGCTCACTCAGATTCACATTTTCAGAAATGGACTTCAGCAACAACCGAAGCTTCTGTTAGATGCAACAGCCGGGGGTTCATTGTTATCAAAAAGTGCCGAAGACGCAATAGCAATAATTGAGAGAATGGCACTCACTGATCATCAAGGAGAGTATAGCAGAAATCCGACACAAAAGAAACCAGGGATGTTGGAACTTGGTACAGGTGATGCAATGTTAGCTCAGAATAAACTTCTTACAAACACTGTGGAAGAGCTTTCAAAACAAATGTCGAAACTGATTAGTCTACAAGAAGAATCGAGTAAAGCCAAGCAAGTTGCATACTGTGAGCTATGTTCAGGTGATCATCAGACTGGTCGTTGTCCCCCGCCAACTGAAGAAGTG
This sequence comes from Trifolium dubium, assembly GCA_951804385.1. Taxonomy (NCBI): domain Eukaryota; kingdom Viridiplantae; phylum Streptophyta; class Magnoliopsida; order Fabales; family Fabaceae; genus Trifolium; species Trifolium dubium. Next base: position 51,708,068 of record OX638064.1, read on the forward strand.
AATTATATGGGGAATTATAATCAACAAAGACAAGCACCATATCAGAATAATGCTGGTTATCAAAGAGGGGGAGGATCAAACTACAATCAAGGTTGGAGACAAGATGCTGGGTCTTCAAACAGACAAAATCAATATGAGAACTTCAACCAACGCCCTCCTCAACAAAGCCAACAATCTGACTTGGAAGCAACTTTACACAAGTTTATGGAGATGCAAATGAAGCAGAACCAAGACACTCAAGTTTACCAACGCAGCAATGATGCAGTGCTCAGAAACCTTGAAACACAAATTGGCCAGATAGCTAAACAAGTGGCCAGCAATAACAATCAAGGAGGATCTTATGCAGCCAACACCGAAGCCAATCCAAAAGAACAATGCAAGTCCATCACAACAAGGAGCGGCAAGGAGATTGGTAAAGGTATTGGTGATAACTTGAGGACAGAGGAAGCAGTTGTTGATAGAAGAGAAAAATTTGAGGGAGAAGCTGAAGAAAGTGAGAGAGAGTTAGAAGAGAAAAATAATGAGGAAGAATTAGTCGAAAATGAAAAAAATCAAAAAAATGAAAAAAGAGAGTATGAGGGAGAAAGTAGTGAGGAGAGGAAGAACAAAAATCAGAAGAATAAAGAAGAAAAGAGCATTCAAAAGAGTCCTCCCGCTCAACACTTGCCATATCCGCATGCTCCGACAAAGAAAGACAAAGAGAGGCAATATGCAAGGTTTCTTGACATTTTCAAAAGGTTGTAGATCAATATTCCCTTTTCAGAAGCCTTGGAGCAGATGCCCACATATGCCAAATTCATGAAGGAGATCATCAACAAGAAGAGGAGATACACTGATGAAGAGACTATTCAGTTAGATGCCAGTTGCAGTGCAATCATTCAGAGAACCTTGCCAACAAAGGAGAAAGATCCTGGGAGAGTTACATTGCCGGTCACTATAGGTAATGTTAATGTGGGAAGAGCTCTCATTGATTTGGGTTCAAGCATCAATCTTATTCCATTATCTGTTGTGAGAAGAATTGGTGATCTGGATATGCAAAAGACAAGAACAACACTACAGCTGGCTGATAAATCAATTGTACGCCCATCAGGGGTAGCTGAAGATGTCTTGGTGAAAGTAGACAAATTTTTATTTCCTATTGACTTTGTTGTGATGGACATTGAAGAGGATGATGATGTTCCTCTAATCTTAGGATGATCTTTCGTCAAAACAGCAAGAATGATGATCGACACTGATGATGGGGTGATGAAGGTTAGAGTTCAAGATGAAGAAGTTAGCTTTAATCTGTGGGAAGCCATGAAACATTCAAAAGATAAAGGAGTCTGTTTTAAAATGGATGATACTGATAAAGCCATCAATGATGTGAAAAAGCTGTTGCACACACCGTCTCCTTTAGAAAGAACTCTAACAGATGCACTCCATGTTCTCAGCAGAGAAGAAGAACAAGAAATTGATGAGTGTTTGAAAGAACTAAACACTTTTGAAGAAGTTCCTCCTCTTGAAGCCACACTTGAAGAATTGAAAGATGAACCAAAGCCAGTTGATGACAAGCTTGAATTGAAAACCTTACCAGCACATCTGAAATATGCGTTTCTGGAAGAGAATGACAACAAACCAGTCATCATCAGCAGCTCATTGACAAATCAAGAGGAGAAAGAGTTGATCCAAGTGCTGAAAGATAATAAAGAAGCGATCGGATGGAGGTTATCTGATTTGAAAGGTATCAGTCCATCTTATTGTATGCACAACATAATGATGGAAGAGAACTACAAGCCTGTTGCACAACCTCAACGTCGTTTGAATCCTACGATGAAAGAGGTTGTGAGAAAAGAAGTGGTGAAGTTACTTGAGGCTGGCATGATTTACCCGATTTCAGACAGTGCGTGGGTGAGTCCAGTCCAGGTGGTTCCAAAGAAAGGGGGGATGACGGTGATCAAGAATGACAAAAATGAGTTGATTCCGTCAAGAACAGTTACGGGATGGAGAATGTGTATCGATTACAGAAGACTGAACAAAGCCACCAGAAAAGACCATTTTCCATTGCCGTTCATGGATCAAATGCTTGAAAGATTATCAGGACAGGAGTTCTATTGCTTTTTAGATGGTTATTCGGGGTACAATCAAATTACAGTCAATCCCGAAGACCATGAGAAGACAGCATTTACATGCCCCTTTGGTGTCTTTGCCTACAGACGGATGCCTTTCGGGTTATGTAATGCTCCAGCAACATTTCAACGGTGTATGCAAGCTATTTTTTCTGATTTGATGGAGAAATGCATTGAAGTATTCATGGATGATTTTTCAGTGTTTGGTCCCTCCTTTGCTTGTTGTCTGATGAATTTGGACACCGTTCTGAAGCGGTGTGTTGAAACAAATCTGGTTCTGAATTGGGAGAAGTGTCACTTTATGGTAACTGAAGGCATTGTCCTAGGTCACAAGATCTCTTCCAAAGGCATTGAGGTCGATAGAGCAAAGGTGGAAGTTATTGAAAAGCTTCCACCTCCAATAAATGTCAAAGGAATCCGGAGTTTTCTTGGTCATGCCGGGTTCTACCGGCGATTCATCAAAGACTTTTCAAAAATTGCAAAACCGTTAAGCAACCTGCTTAACAAAGATAAGTCTTTTAACTTTGATCATGAATGTTTACTTGCTTTTGAAGAATTAAAGAAAATGTTGACAACTGCACCCATAATCATTGCGCCAGACTGGACATTAAATTTTGAACTCATGTGCGACGCAAGTGATTATGCTGTTGGTGCAGTTCTTGGCCAAAGAAAGAACAAAATTTTTCATGCCATACACTATGCAAGCAAAGTTTTAAATGATGCTCAAATCAATTATGCAACAACAGAAAAAGAATTGCTTGCAATAGTGTATGCATTGGAAAAATTTCGACCTTACCTCATAGGTCAGAAAATTGTTGTTTATACTGACCATGCAGCTATCAAGTACTTGGTGAACAAACCTGATTCCAAGCAAAGATTGATCAGATGGATGCTGTTGCTCCAAGAGTTTGATTTGGATATCCGGGACAAAAAGGGAACAGAGAACTTGGTAGCTGACCACTTGTCAAGGCTGGTGAACAATGAGGTGACCAAACATGAACGTGAGGTTCTTGAAGAATTTCCTGATGAAAAGTTACTCATGGTGCAAGAAAGGCCGTGGTTTGCTGACATGGCCAATTACAAAGTATCTGGATTAATACCGGATGATTTCAATTGGCACCAGAAAAAGAAGTTCCTCCGTCAAGCTAATCAATATGTTTGGGATGATCCTTATTTGTTCAAGATTGGTGCGGACAACTTGTTGAGAAGATGTGTCACAAAAGAAGAGGCCGCAAGCATAATGTGGCATTGTCACAATTCACCATATGGCGGTCATTACAATGGAGAGAGAACTGCTGCTAAAGTTCTACAGTCGGGCTTCTTTTGGCCGACTTTGTTCAAAGACACTTATGAGTATGCTCAGAGATGTGATAATTGTCAAAGAACTGGGGGAATTTCTAGGCGCAATGAGATGCCTCTGCAAAACATTCATGTGGTAGAAAATTTTGATTGTTGGGGCATTGATTTTGTTGGACCATTTCCCTCATCATTCTCCAATGAGTATATTCTTGTGGCGGTTGATTATGTGTCAAAGTGGGTGGAAGCAATTGCATCACCAAAGGCCGATGGCAAAACGGTGATCAAATTTCTCAAAAAGAACATTTTCACTCGCTTTGGAACTCCCCGTGTGCTTATTAGTGATGGAGGATCGCATTTTTGCAATTCACAACTCGCAAAAGCACTTGAGCACTATGGAGTCAAACACAAAGTTGCATCACCATACCATCCACAGACCAACGGACAAGCTGGGGTTTCGAATCGTGAGATAAAGAAGATTCTTGAGAAAACTGTGTCCGCTTCAAGAAAAGATTGGTCATTGAAGTTGGATGAGGCATTGTGGGCATATCGGACAGCTTTCAAATCACCGATAGGTCTCACACCTTTCCAAATGGTCTATGGTAAAGCTTGTCATCTCCCAGTGGAGTTGGAACATAAGGCATATTGGGCTTTGAAGTTCTTGAATTTTGATGAAAATCAAGCCGGAGAGAAAAGGAAGGTTGAAATGCAAGAATTGGAAGAAATGCGGTGTCAAGCTTATGAGTCTTCCAAGTTGTACAAGGAAAAGGTCAAGAGCTATCATGACAAGCGGATTCTCAACAAAGAATTCAAGCCGGGGCAAATGGTGTTGTTGTTCAACTCAAGGTTGAAGTTGTTTCCCGGAAAGTTGAAATCCAAGTGGTCCGGTCCTTTCAAAATTCATGAGGTTAAGCCATATGGTGCAATTGTGTTGGAGGATCCAGTAACAAATGATAGGTGGACTGTGAATGGTCAGAGGCTGAAGCTCTATTTTGGTGGTGAATTTGATCGTTTCACCACTAAAATTTCACTCACCGATCCTCATAATTAAATTTTCAGGCGTCGAGCTAATGACGTTAAACAAGCGCTTGTTGGGAGGCAACCCAATTTTGTAAGTATTTAATGTTTTTGTCATGCATTAAGAGAGTTAAAAAGAAAAGAGTGGTTCGGACTAGTTGCGCAGAAGCAATTCTGCAGAAAAGCAGAAAACTCTGTTCTGCTCGCCCAGCGAGCTATCCGTCGCCCAGCGACGCGCGCAAAATTTTGTCTGCCTGCGTGGCAGACACAGCTGTCCCCCACTTCAACAAAATTTAATTTCTTTAACCTCCCTCACCCACTCAAACACGGTTTCCCACTCTCCAAACCCTAGCCTCCATTTTCTCTTCTCCAAACTCACCTCTCTCACATAACCCACTCAAATCCAACCAACATTCTTGAATCCTTGGACTCTCTCAAGTTCATCTTCATCATTCTAAGTTCCATTAGTGCATTCAATTGAAAAGGTATGTGATTTATGGGTTTTTCTAGTTTCAAAGGAAAAGGGTTAAAATTGGAAACAAAGTTAAGAACTTTCTCAAGAATCTTTGTTGAGTTCATCTTGGAATCACAACAACAACTCATCTTGTGTTCTTCTTTTTGATACACATTAGTTTGTACATAGTTTGTTTTGTGATTAAATAAATTAGGTGTTTTTGTGAAGAACAATTCAAACAATCATGCTTTTTCAAAGTTGTAGTGTGATTCCAAGAGTGAAAAATGCATTGGACATGAATTTTATGCCTTAATCTGAGGTTTGAGTAGTTTAAGGTTGTTAAAACTTGGAAAAATTGTGTACTGGGCGCGTGTTGGTCGCCAGGGCTCGCTGGCCAGCGAGCAACCACTGTTTGGCTCGCCATGTCTCGCCAAGGCTCGCCAGCCAGCGAGCAACCACTGTTTGGCTCGCCAGGTCTCGCCAGCCCTCGCCAGCCAGCGAGCCACCACTGTTTTAGTCGCCAGCAAGCTCGCTGGAGCTGGCTGGGCGACCATAACTGCACTGCAAATCCTTTGTTTATACTTATGTGTAGTTTTGGTCATGAGGGTTGATGTGTCACTGTAATAATCTTGATAAATTTTCGCAGTTTAACTTGTTTGGAGCATATTTGTGTTGTCTGATCTTGTAGGTATGGCTCCTAAGAAACAAACAGTTGAGAAAAAAAGAAAGACTGATGCTGGCACTTCACGTGCCTCCTCAAGCGGGGCCCGTTTCAATCCAGATATTTTCCTTGGTCCTGAACAGTACAAAAGGTATCAATCCTTGGGAAAGAGGACGATATGGCATGAAAAGTTCTTCCGTATTGATGCTGATGACAAGTGGGGCAAGTTTGTGGAAATAATTGAAGCAAGGAAGTGGGGGAAGCTGATCACTCCACCTGACAAAGTTAATGATGACTTAGTAAGAGAGTTTTATGCAAATGCAATTCCTATGGAGGATCATGAAGAAGTGTCTTTCAAGACAATGGTTCGAGGAAGGGAAATTCGATTTGATAGAGATGCCATCAATGCATACCTCGGCAACCCGAGTCGACTCTCTTCAAATACACTGTGTGCTTACACAAAGATGGTGAAAAGCAACGATTGGAATATTGCAGACATTGAAAAGACGTGTTTGAGAAAAGGACGCCATGTCATAAAAGACAATCTCCGTCGTCCCTTGAGAGCCCTCAGGGACGACATGAACAAATTCAGTCAACTCCTCCTTCTACTTGTGCTTCACAACATCATTCCAAGAAGTCACACTTCTGACTGTATCATGCGTTCACTAGGCTTGATTTATTTCATGGAAAAAGGTATGCAAATTGATGTAGCCCGTGTGATTTCCTTGGAAATGAAGGAAATGGTCATCAGTGGTATCCGTAAATCATCCCTGAAGCCGAATTGCATCCTTGGCTATGCTGGATTGATAATGGGACTGATTTTGCAAACTCGACATCCCATTCCACCAAATATTCACCACCACACAGGAACAATCGATGATGGTTATGCCAACCGCCACTGCAAGTGGAGCACTGTCGACGAAGGGGAGCAAGACCAAGGACAAACCTCAACACAACCCCCCACCACTTCCACAAATGATCCCCCTTTCCAAACTTTCTACAATTACATGTGTGACCAGAATGAGGCAAACTTTCGGGCGATGACTGCAGTGCATCAATCCATTTATAATACCCAGACCATGCAGCCCGTGATGACACCGGAAGCATTCCAAGCTTATGTTCAGTGGCCTGCGGACAGGCCAAACTTCTTAGGAGGGGGTAGCACTAGTGCTACTGCTACTGATGCTGGTACTGATGCCGGTGCTGATGATGAGGATGATGAATAACTTGATGCTGAACTTGAGGCTGCTGCAGCAGCTTTCAGAGAAGATGATAATGAGGATGAGGAGATGGAAGATGAAGATGATGAAGAGGAAGATGATGATGATGAAGCATCTGACTGAGCAGATGTGCAGATGACTGAAAAGCTCACCATTACTGAGTGAAATGTTTAAAGCTTTCAGTCATTTATTTCTTTAAAATTTCAGTCTTTATCTTTTCAGTTTGGTTGAACAATTTGGAAGCATGTTTACTGTTTTAACTGTGTTTTGAACATGTGGGGATGTATTTTGAACATGTTTATGTTTGTGTTTTTTTTTATGTCACTTAAGGTACTTAGTAATTTATATTATTAGTATTAGTTAGTATAAGTTTTAGTTAAGTTTTTGATGACAAGCTTGCATGATTCAGAAGTGCAAAGACAGGTTTGTGATAAATCAAGTTTCATAGCATGATAAAATTTCTTTTTGTGAGCCGTATGTCAACTTTTGATTGAACTTTGGAATATGCTTAGGAACTCAACATGCTTTTGAACTGTGTTGCTTGTCCTAAGATGATTCTCATTATTTTTGTCAAGCATGAACATTTTTGTGTTATCTAACCTAGCCGGGTGAGGTTGTGTGAACTTTCCATTGTTTACATAAATATTTGAGAGCCGGCAATTGTGTATGTGCATTTGATTTTAGCTTAATCTTGCTGTCACCGATGTGTTTGATGTTATGGAAAGGATCAAGGCCTTGTTTCTTTTTGAGTGATAACTACTTATACCAAATAGCCTACCTTGTGAGAATGTGTGATCCGTTGTGTCCCCTTTTGAGCCGTAAATTGTAAATATTTGTTTGTTTTAACCCTAAAACCAAAAAGAAAAGAAAAACAACTACTCTACCCTTGTCTTAGGATAAAAGAGCAATTGTATTTCAATAAGGGTTGTGTCAAAAATTCAAAGTTGGGGAGAAGTAGGTTGAAGAAAAATTGTGGTTTTGTAAAAGTAGTTGAAAGGTGATTGAAAAAAAAAAAAAAAAAAAAAAAAAAAAAAAGATAAGAAGAACATTTGTATATTAAGTTTTGATCAACACTCTTTGAAAATCAAAAGAAAAAAAAGAACATGAACTAAGAGTGTTGATGAATCAATTGTGTATAGAAAAAGAAAATCACCTTGAAATGAAGAAGGGGGAAAGGAAAGAAAGTGAATAAAATTGAATGTGAATAGTCAAGAATTTGCTCTCTTATCCTTAAGGCCTTTTGAATTCAAAGAAAAACAATGATTTTTGTAGCCAAGCCCCATTACAAGCTTGAAAAAGTCCTTAGTGATCCATGACTGATGGCATGTTGTGTGATATGGCGTAGATGAATGTTTGAATCGAATTGTTACATGCATATTGCTCGGATTGAGTTAAACACTTACCCTTGAGTGATATAATTGTGAGGATTTGTGATAACACTTGAATTTTGTGTGTTTGATTAAAATGTTGAAAATCTTTGCTTAGGCATAGCAGTCTTTTCTTAACCATGCTTTGTATCTTTGTATATTTTGAAGGTTAGTTTTAGTTGACAGTGCTGTGTTCATGCTACTAGAAAAGAAAAGTTGCAAATATTGATTGATTACAAACCTACTCTTTATGATGTGAATTATTAGCTTGTTAATATTTTGATCTTACTTTTGTTTGAGGACAAACAAAGTCCTAAAGTTGGGGAGAGTTGATAAGTGCCAAAAAGCAGTTATATTTCACATTTAAATAGGGCATTTGTTAACTTGTTTTGTTAGTTATTTGTACATAAAGTCCCCAAGATCTTGTATATATTTTTTTAATGATCTTTTGTCTTATGTTATCTAAATTTAAGCTTATTTTGACAGGTTTTTGTGCTTAGAATGAATTGTTGGCAAAGTGGAGCATTTTTGGAGTGTCAGGAGCTCGCCAGCCCTCGCCAGCCAGCGAGCTGCCCCTGTTATGGTCGCCAGCTCTCGCCAGTGCTCGCTAGCCAGCGAGCTGCTCCTGTTTTGGTCGCCAGCTTCTCGCCCAGCGAGCTTCAGCGAAGAAGGCATGAGTCAGCAGTACTAATCCACGTGTCAGCAAACCCATTGGTGAAGAAAGCTTAGCTCGCCCAGCGAGGATAGCTCGCCCAGCGAGAAAAACAGAGCAACTTATATAAATAGCTTTTTGAAAACAGATTTCATTATTCTATTCAGTTGTTTTTAGATCTAAATCAGAGAGAACGCAAAGGAGAGAGTATTAGGTGCTTTGAGACATCAAGTGTTGATGTTCATCTCTTGTTCTTCTTATCATCATCTTTGTAAGAACCCCATGACAATGGGTAGCTAAACTTCTCTTTGTTGGGATTAGATGTAACTTGTTCATGACTATGTTTCTATTTTGATCTTAATATATATATGCTTTAGATTATTCATCAATATGAGTGTTATCCTTGATTTTCATGTTTATTTTAAGATTTGAATGACATAGACATATGTTATTTGAATCAAAGATTTAGGATAATACTTGTTAAAACTTTAAACTCTAGACATAGATTTAGGTTTTAATATTCACACTTAGTATCGAAACTTAATGCTATTGAATTGGTCGGATCGTCCGAGACATCGGAATTCGAGTAATTCAATATAGCCGTTGTATTGATTGATCATCCGAGACATCGGAGGTTAATAGGTATAAACGGGTTTTTCAACGTTCTCTGGACACGGAAACGTTAGAGTAGCGATACGTGAAAGTATTGATTCATAAGCTAAAGTGTATGTATAATTGATTAAGATGGTGCATAGGAGTGAATGAATAAGTCTAATCCTGACAATTTTATCTCTGAAACTAAATCAACTTTTATTTGAAATTTTATGTTTGAACACTTTACAAACGAAAACCATTGAAACCTTAACTTGAAATGAGTATAATTGTTGAACGGTATCTAATATCACACTAGTCCCTGTGGATACGATATATGCAAAATACTTGCTTTTGTACTTTAACAGTTACCCTGTGAATTTACATTTATCTTATAAAATTTCTTCAATCAAACACACTCTAAAGAAATTTAAAATTACTTTACTTTTTAAAAGTGTTACGCTTTTAAGCGAAATTAAGAAACTTTAAGCTTACACCTAACGAAACGAATTGACATATATCTCCTTCTTATTCATTATATATAGAGTTCGATCTCAGAAACCTTAACCCAGACCTAACTTTCACAACTTTGGTACCTTCGGCGGCGCCATTAATTCTCATCCCTGAACTCATCTTCATAGATTATCAAGCCTTCATATTTCGCGCAACTCATTGTTATTTTCATTTAGGTTTGTTGTATCTTCTCTTATCATCTCGCCGCTTTAGACTCGTGATTAATTTTTATAAATTTTCTTTTTGGATCTGAATCCAAAAATTTATGGTTTGAATTTTTATTTTATTTTTTAATTTTTTAAAACTATAATCTAATATATTATATATATAATTTAATTTTTATTGATTTCTTATTAAATGGGATTTTGTTGATTATTTTCTTGCATGATATGATTTAATGAGGCTTTGATTATTGAAATTTCTTTTATATCATTGTATTTTATAATTTTATGGTGTTGAGTTCAAATATCGATGTTGATTATTGAATGTTTTTTGTAACTTTATTGTGCCGAGTTCAAATTTGGTCAGAGACAGTTATAAAATTGTCATCAATACTAATGATTAATAAATATTCCCCTTCTCACATTTTTTTAAAAATATGAAATATCATGTGTGTGTATTTTTTTTAGCCAGTATACCATGTATATTTGATTATTTATTTTTTTTGGTTTTCACCACCGAATTAATCTGATTTTAGTGTCAGTTATGATATCAAGTGGTCGCAACCTCCTCCAGAACTTGATTTTTTTTTCTTTGCACACTAAAAAAGTTTCATGTTTTGCTATAAGTTGTGTTTATATATTTTCTCCTAAAAATTATCTTTTAGATGTATGGCCAAAATAATGAAAAATAGATAGATCTATACTTAAGTTGTGTTTAAGAGTCTAATGTTTTTTTTTTTCAACAAAAGTCTAATGTTTGTTTTATGACTTAACATTTCTGTGAACTAGCTAAACTTACATGAGCAAACAAGGTCACACATAGTTGCTTTGTATAAGAAAAATCATTCCATTTTATAATTTTAAAATCAATGGCTAATTATGATCATTGTAAACTATTGGCCCAAATGAAACAAGACTAAGGGTCTGTTTAATCTGTAAAAGATAATTATTCGACAACATAGAACGTACAGGACGTAACAACACATATAACATCACACAAACAAAAATTATCATGTTATGTCTTTTATTTTTCTGCAAATCAAACACACTCTAAAAAATTTGAATGAAGATAAAAACTAGAAGTAATTTTATCTTTATTTGGCTATTTTATTCACTTTTCATTTGCCTTTCATTGTGTAAAAATAATAAACCTTTATCATTGAATGGTAATTTATACAAGATTTTATTTCTTTCTAGGTGTTTCTTTGTGATTGAAGAAGATATTAAGGGCTTGCTTTACTTTAAGGTGATTTATATTCAGGTATTTCTTCATTTCTAAAGCATATGTTTGTGTTATATCGGAAATGAATGTTGTCCAGTAAAACTTTTCTAAGGGCATGCTAATTAGGGCTAACTAGTGTAGTGGGACACTAACTAAGGAATTAAAAAAGAAATTTTTTGCAATAGTTTTACTTGGTAGCATTTTCTAAAACTCTAATAGTTTTACTTGTGAGACATTTTATGCTCTTTATTAGAGATACCTTGTGATCGTACGTGATCAGAAGAACTGGTCATCGTGGAATTGATGATGGAACGTTGGTGAATCATGGTTGAAAAATAGAGGGGGTGCATCTGTAAGGCACTCTGACGCTCAAGTAAGTTCAAGTTTGGTATGTGAATAATAGAGAAAGTCGGGAATAAAGAGTATGTTACCTCGCATCTGCGTGAGAAGTGCATTTACAATACCCCCAGCGCGGAGCCACGATTATTAGGCTTAGAGAAGATGTCGCATACTGGCCCAGTAACTGTGAGATGCACGCTAACGTGGATGGTGGTATGCACGTGTGTATCTTGTGGATTCAGTTACGAGTGGTTACCCGGCCTATTAGCCGAGTGGAACCATTTTAATGATTTCGATCTAGAATTCATCTTCTAACATGGTACCCGACAATCCTCTCAAATCATTAGATCCTCTGCCACCTTTTATGTCCCAAGTTTATGCAATGATGGCATAACCTTCTACTTCTTCGTCTTTGCCAACACCTAGATATTCATCCACCAACAACCATTTTTGAGAAACTCAATCACATTCACATAATCACCTTTTTTTTATAAACCTGAATCACCTTTTATGAAGTCATAGATAAAAAATTACAATATGTTTTGGTAAATCCAATGATTACTCCAAAATTTATCAAAATTGATAATAGTGTCTCCAATTACACATTTTATGAGTAAGAATCCTCAAAAACATGGTATTTGATTCTTCTTTATTAGCCGCTGACCCGAGTAGCATGGGGCACTAGAATCCTGTGTGAATCCGCAAGTACTACCTTGCAAGGCTAAATACTCCTAGGTGACCGATAGTGAAGTAGTACCGTGAGTGAAAGGTGAAAAGAACTCCTGTCGGGGAGTGAAATAGAACATGAAACTGTAAGCTTCCAAGCAATGGGAGGAGCTAGTGGAGCTCTGACCGCGTGTCTGTTGAAGAAAGAGCCGACGAATCATTGGCAATGGCTTGGTTAAGGGAAACCACCGGTGTCGTAGCGAAAGCGAGTCTTCATAGAGCTATTGTCACTGCTTATGGACCAAAATCTGGGTGATCTATCCATGACCATGATGAAGCTTAGGTGAAACTAAATGGAGGTCCGAACCGATTGATGTTGAAAAATCAGCGGATGAGTTGTGGTTAGCGGTGAAATGCCACTTGAACCCAAAGCTAGATGGTTCTCCTCGAAATGCATTGAGGTGCAGCAGTTGACTGGACATCTAGGGGTAAAACACTATTTCAGCGTGGGCTGCGAGAGCGGTACCAAATCGAGGCAGACTCTGAATACTAGATATGACTCCAAAAGGGTTAAGGTCGGCCAGTGGAACGATGGGGGATAAGCTTCATCGTCAAGAGGGAAACAACCTAGATCACCAGTTATGGCCCTTAAATGATCGCTCAGTGATAAAGGAGAGGGGAGTGCAAAGACAGCCAAGAGGTTTGTCTAGAAGCAGCCACCCTTCCAAGAGTGCGTAATAGCTCACTGATCGAGCGCTCTTGCGCTGAAGATGAATTACATCCATAAATTCAAACGAAATGATCACGTGTGTCATAAAAACCACGCTATTTTGAAACTTAAACAAATAGGAAGTCGCTACAACTTCAATATGTCGAAGCACAACGCTTGAAATTAGCTCCCTCTCAAAGTTTATTTTTCACATCCAATTTCTCATTGATTCACTTCATGCAATTGACGAACCAATTTTTTTCAAAAAAATACCTCGATGTTATCTTATAAAGACTTACTAAAGAATTGTTGTCATCAATGGACGATTCAGTTTGATCTTGATCGTTAAGGTTGAGACCTTATACTTTTAGGTCAAATTCTCATTTGGAAGAATTTCCAAGAAACTAACACATAGAGTCTCAACTTGTCCATGCTTCACTTCACGTACTCAATCAACCCTATTAAACATTTTACTAATGTCAAACATTAAGACAAATTTCACTACTTATCCCACCCTCTTACGAGAAATTCTATTAAAAAAACTTCACAACAAATATGAAAAACAAAAATCTTGTTTCTTGGTAACACCCTAATGAACTTAATTAAATGGTTAATACTTAATACTTTGTAAGCTTATAGACTTCAAAAAAATTATTAAGTAGACTCATGTGGTAAGCCAGGGGTAGTATGGTCCAACTGAAAGTGGTCATTAAAATTTCATTCTATTCAAAAGCTTTTGTTCAAATATTAATGGTGGTTGCCTATTTTTTTTATTCTATCCCCCTTTCACACGGCTCAATTACAGTAAAGTATTGGAATAAAAACTGTCATTGGGGCCACATTAACTTGATGCACATTGCAAGTAGGTTAATGTAAATCTCAAATAATTTATGTAAAAAAAATATGTAAATCTCTTCCATTTATCCTCACTAGTTCCCTCTTAATCATTTCCCCCATACTATCAAACATTAAATAAGAATATCTTTTTACTTATATTCGATTAGATTTAATTCTTTTTTATTTGGATTACTATGATATAGATACAAAATTTTCACTGTCATATCATTAATGATGATTAATTTCTTTCAAGAAACCTGAGGCACACATGTTTTTTTTATATATGCAGTAGAAAGAAATCGAACTCTAATCGCCTACTTAAAATACGGAAAACACTTATCACTTAAACTAATTCATTATTATTGATCCATTAGATGGTAAAAATACGTAAATCTTATTAGTTAATATGTCTAATGTTTCACATTATAAAAATCTACTAATTAAGTTTTCAACAACAATATAAAAACTAAAAAATTGTACTATCTCAAACTAATTTTCGTTAACAAATTGTTTTTTTCAAACTAAATTTTTGTGTGTATCATATCATACTTTTCACACTAGAGATAGTTATCACTGTACTGGTAGTGTTAATTAGTACTATAGTATAATTACATTGTATATCGAAATGGTGATACGACTTCATGGAATTCTTTTTCTTCTATCGATATCAGTTTAATTAACTATCCATAAAATATCTTCAAATTTTGCTTTATTCGTGCTATATACAAAATAGGGTACACACTGTAACAAATATAAATAGGGTACAAATTAAATTTCCTTTAGTGTCTATGGACCTTAGTGCATTGCACAAAATTATCCTATACTATGAAAAGAATAGTTTGCTAAAGAAAATTTGGAGTCAAATGCAAAATATTTAAATTCACATAACTATAATTTTTGGTACAAAAATTCATATTTTTACGAAAAATTATTAATATTCTTTTAATCAACGAAAAAATATGTAATATATTATAATTTTATTTTATATTAAGATAATATCAGAAAACAAAAGGCATGTCAATCATACTTTTAATAAAAATGAAATTATTATCACTTTATTCTATCAAAAAAAAATATTATTACTATAAACAACACTTGGAAAATAGCTGTAAAATTTTCTGTTTAATGTATTGCTAGCATATAATATCAAATATCATATAGAAAGGTAAAACAATCGGGCAATAAAATTACAAATTATATCCATGAATGTTCACCTAATATATCAATGTAGTAACATCCACACACAACTTATATTTTTTTAACCAGTAATAAAAACATTAATACAACAATAAATATAATTCATAGAAGATGAAATCGGTAGAGTAAATGTTATAAAATAAAGTCTGAAAGGGTAGAGACAAGTTGATTCACTGTTTCGTAAAGTTATTAATTGGGAAATAGATTAAAAACAGAAGCAAAAGGTAAGGATGAAAACATTAATTAAGAGTAGAGTACTCAATTAAATTAACAAATATGTTTCATACACGCCTAATTTTTCCTACATCTTATTAATCACATGAAAAATTATGGTTAATTATCACTTGAAAATTGTTAATTATGTAGTTGACCTTAACAACAATTTTTGACTAACCTTGAATATAACAACAATTTTGACTAAAAGTTTAATTAATCGTCTACTCAACTGAATTAACTATATTTTCGATGTTCTTAACTAGATGTCACAGGTGTAGGAAAAATGCGAGCGCGCGTAACTTCCCTCTTGAATTAAATTCTTTTATACAGAGAAGCGGTGTTCCATTTTTTATTAATTTAAATTAATTATATGTAACAATTTTTTTTAATTAATTTCCTCACTCCTCTTCCCTCCCTCTCTCTCTCTCTCTCTAACTAACTCTGTTTTGATTCCGGCATTGACTATACTTTGTATCTTGTGTGAGGCGTTCAGTGTTGGCATTTACCACTCACAGAGATCTGTGAGCTTAGTTACAAAAGAATATTTTTCTTTAATAACCATTTCATATTCATGTTTTGCATAATTAGCATATAATGAATGTATGAAAAAAGACCATACAAGTTTTTACGTGTATCTTTCATTTCACAGATTCTGAAGATTCTGTTTATAATCTTCCATTGTGACAAAATCTCATATATTTAAACCAAAATATAATTTTGTAAATATAGTCAGATTCATAACCACACATGAAAATCTTCTTAAGGAATTGTGTGCTGGATACTCGTTTTGTCATTTTTACTGTCCATTTGTTATTCAACAGTTTCCTTGTTCAAGTCATTCATTTTATCATTTAAAGCAGGTTCATCCAATCTTTCATGCTTGAAGTATGTTACTATTTTTATTCTTTTATTATTATATGTTATTAAGTTGTAACTTTTTATAAAATGTTGCAGATAGCTAAAGTGAGGAATGTGTTGAAAGATTGGCTTTGGTTTAGACAATGGGGTAAAACAGAAAGCTCTATGATTGCTTTGTGATTTTGATGATTTCAAGCAAAATCCAACAAAGGAAAAACAGAGCCTTCAATAGAATTTAGCTCCATTCAGATAATCAAGCTAAGAAATTTCTTCAAATGAATGAACAACAAAACAAGTAAGATCCTCTATTGCTTTGTTCTTTATCTTTGATGAAATCTGTGGGCAACTATTGATTTCCAAAAATTGAATATTTTCCTGCCATTGGATTATAGGTATTTTCTTTTGTAGATTAAACTATTTTCAGTCAGAATGATAACTAACATTGTTTACAGTTAGATATTGTATATGAACTCGTACAGTGATAAATTAACAGCTGATTAATACCAAGTTAGGCATGAAATGTTAGATGGCTAGATATATGGAATTGAGTAGGTAGGAGGTAGGTGGCATCGCTTATTGATCACATATAGATTAAGAACATTAAAACTGAAATGACTATTCAACACCCATAATTTTGAGGATTGCCACACATCAGAAGATGCAACATCCTATCTTACCACTGCTAATTTATCCTTTTCCTTTCTATGCCTATCATTCTTGGCCTTCTCAGTACTTGATTATACAATTTTATTTCTAGTAACATCATCTACATCTAATTAACGTAATTGTCGCATTAAGTTATTGTTTGCTCAACATCTAAACATTGTTAGGGATATAGATTGAAGCAGTGATGAGTTTGATATGATGATCTAGGTAGAAATTATATATCTGAGCTAATTGCTATTGTAATTCCTTTTGCTAGTTGGCAGTAACACTAGAAAAGACAGAGTCGTTGTCTTAACTGTTGAACCAATTTGTTGGCATAGTTAATTAGTGTTGCCTCAAATGTAGAACAGGATCACTATGATATTGTATTGCACATAGCTCAGGATGAAAAGCGTGTACTTGTAAACAACGTACATAGCTTTTTCATTAGAGACAGGAGCTAAAACAGTTTCTTTTAACTTGACTCTTTAAATATAGGCATAGTTCTTTTTTCATGTTATATACACCAAAATACAAAAGTTTCTTAGGAGCACATAGATATAAAAGATAAACAATTCAATAATGTTTTTAGGTGAGGATTAAAAGTCATTGTTTAGACTACAAACTACATGTACTATTTTGCAAAACATACTTCGGTAAAACGATTTTTATGGTTTTTATTTGCTTGATTGATATTCCCTTGTCATTACTATAATTTCTTGGACATTCCTTTTGAATGTGTTTGTCTGCTGTCTCAATATTATGAGTTATCATATAGAGTTGGGCTTGTTTGTAGTTGTACACCAATACTAGAACTACAATATTAGGATATATGCATTAGGCTAAGGTTTTGTTTAGTAAAACATTATTGAAAGCAAGGTTGTAATATTGTTTCTAACTTGCAGAATTTCAACAATGAACTTCAGAGAACAGCTTTTCGGTCAAGATGGGAAACAATTTCAAATAAACAATGCATGGGTACCCATCACCCCTGACAAGCTCAATCAAATAAGATCTAACACAGTAATGGGCTGGCCAGCAAACCAAATGAGCAGAGCAGGTTATCAAGAATTTCATATACCCGGAAGAGACTACATGAATGATATGATGCTGCATTACCATGGACAATATCAGGATCCCCGTCTGATAGGGCAAACAGTTCAAATTGGAGAGCATAGCAATTTTGGTGGCAACTTGGTCAATAGAAACAGTGTTATCAATCGCATTGCAGGCTCTTACACACAGGCACAGCATTATGAGAGCAATGGATTGAACAATAATACGCTGGAACTGCTTCTCAACAGGAATGCAACTAATATTGCTACTGCTAACAGGAATTTGGATACAAGCATCAACATGGCAGCAAGAAGTCCACTGCTCCCAAAATTTTCTCCTCAGACTAGCAGTGATGTGAGTTATTCTTATGCAGCTTCAGATGTTGGGTACAGAGAAGCAAATAGACTTCTCATTCCAAATAGGATTTCTGAATTTAGTGGCACCAACACACAGAATTTCCTCAACAGAGATATTCACTGCTCAGTCTCAAACCAACATAAGGGCAAGGGCGTCTTCTCTAATACATCTTATGGTAACTTCTTTTCTTCTGCAATTCAAATTCAGAGATAAATAAGAGTGGTTACAATGTCTTTACAATGTTATTTTAATTGAAACACGAAGTTTGGACAACTGAATTAGGAACATGCTAAACTGTTCAGTTGCATGTCATATCTAGCTAGCCACACAAACTGGCAAATAATTTTCCCACCAAATTAATACGAAATTTGACAATAAACTAAAACTCTAAGAATTTTCTACAACCTATAACAGTTAATTTACATAAAGAAGTAAATTTATATAGGCCTGTTATGTCAGTAATTCAAGGCATATGCATTTCTACTGTAATTACAAAAAAATGAAAGTATGCAGTAATGCAATGAAAGGAGTAAAAAAACGGAAAACTAGTTTCAGTACAATTTGGCATTCACAGTACCGAAATTAGTTTCCGATATTGATCATAATGATGAGATATTATTTTTGTAATTATTAAGACAAACCATGGAGGTAAAAACGTTGATAAAAATTTATCGCTTATTATATCTGTTGCTTTACATGGAAATATAAACCTGTGAGTTACATGATAAGCAACAATGAGAAACTAAGATAAAGATTGTGATTTACAAACAAAATTACCTCATTTCTTTGCTGTTTAAACAACACCATCCAGCATCCTTTACAAGCTTTCAGCAACAAACTTGTGAGTGACAAAAACTGCTTTTACAGGTGATACTTACCCTGAGCATTATCTCAACTATGTGCCAACTGCAGAAGCTGATGCGAGCACTTGTTTCCCCAACTCTCTCCAATCAACACCAAAAACAATGGATCAGCTCAAGTTAGTGGAAAACCAGTTTGTGTGCTTTCAAGGGTTGTCGCGCGATCTTGACAACCATGCAATAGCTGAAAGCACGGGTCACGAGAAAGATTTTGTTCCATGTACAGAGAATGAAATCCAAGAATATAGTGAAGGGCTTCTACAGCAAATTGTAGATTCTTCGTCATCAATAATCTCTACCACACATGGGGATCAAAAGGGTTCTGTCAGCAACATCCATGACAAGGGAAGTAACGACATTCTTGAACTGAACAAGACACCTGAGCAGAAAGTACCTAGGCGCAGAAAGCATAGGCCAAAGGTAATTAGAGAGGCCAAGCCCAAGAAGAATACAAACCCTGCAAGTCAAAAGACAGAGATTAAGGAAAACTCATGCAAAAAACGGAAGAACGTCACAAAAACTGCTGCAACACCGAAGGAAGATGTAATAAAAGACATGTGTGATTCAACTGCAGCAACTACAAAATCCTGCAGGAAAGCTCTAAATTTTGACTTAAACCCTGCAAGTCAAAAAACAGAGATTAAGGAAAAGCCACGCAAAAAAAGGAAGAATGTCGCAAAAACTGCAGCAACACCGAAGGCAGATGTAGTAAAAGACATGTGTGATTCAACTGCAGCAACTTCAAAATCCTGCAGGAAAGCTTTAAATTTTGACTTCGGAAATAATACATATGAAAGTGAGAGCAGCATGGTTTTTCAGCAAGAGATCTACAATATAAATGAGAAAGCTTTTAATACCACTTCAGACAACAAGGTCAAAGAGATGCATAGTGGAGAAAATATGAAGTATGATGCAAACTCGAGTTTGATGATCAGCAAGCAGGATGAAGTTGCAGTAGAAAACCAACAACTCAGGAACACAGGTGATAATACACTTCTATTGACAGAAAAGGTGACAAATCCTTTCTTGTCAGAAAGGGAATCAACCATAACGTTTTCAGAAACCACAGATCATCAGAGAGAAAATTTTCCGACCACTGAGAAAGGTCCAGCCCAAGGAAATTCTAGTTTATGGCAGGAAAGAAATAGTGGGTGTGCGCAGAAACACATTAATGCAAATGAAATCGGCAACACTCTCTTTCAATCAGAAACATGTTTTGAAAACTGTCAGGAGACCGGGGAACTGATTTTTGAAAATATGTTTGAGTTGCCTAATATTCTCTCCAATTCTATTGAAGCCAAGAGTTCCAAGAGAAAATATTCCAGCAGCACTAAGAACCGGCGTAACACATCCACAAATCCACTTGGTACTTCCTTGTGCCAAGATATTTTACAAGTGGATGGAAACTTCAAAGATGCAACTCTTGCCGAAGGTTTCTTGAAAAAAAATAAAAGGAAAAGAACTCAAAATAGACTTAATGCAAAAGTCCGTGGAGGATCTTCCGGCCAAATAAAGCCTAAAGATGATTCACAGAAAGTAAGAAAAGATGAAAAAAATGGGTTTCAATCGCATAATGAAGAAATCACAAACTACTGTATTGAAAGCAGTAGATTTGTAGAGAAGCGAAACAGTGAAGCTAGCTATGGTGATTCCTTGGCTATCTCAGGTAACGCATGTTTGATAAAGTAAAAAAACTTTTCAGTAAATAAATAGTGATAATGATCAATTTCATCATTTTCAGGAGAACCAGACCAGATAAATTCCCCCCTGATAGACAACATAAGTTGCCGACTAAATAGTCTCAATCTCAATGAGGACAACGCATCAGAGATGGAAGGGCAAAAGGCACTTGTCCCATATAAGGGAGATGGTTCTATAGTACCCTACCAGGAATCTGTATTTGAAAAGAAACATAAACCAAGGCCTAAAGTGGACCTTGATCCAGAAACAGAGAGAACCTGGAAACTGTTGATGGGCAAGGAAGATAGTGAAGACCTTGGAGTAACTGACAAGGAAAAGGAGAAGTGGTGGGAAGAGGAAAGAAGTGTATTTCGTGGACGAGCTGATTCCTTCATTGCACGAATGCATCTTGTTCAAGGTACAAAACATCAAATTAAAGACCCAAAACTTGCTGATAATATGCCCCTGGTTCTCTGCAATTTATGATGTTTGAAGCTGAACTTGTCATTACAATGTTATTCAAATGTGTGCGTATGTCTATACATATATATTATAGGTTTTGGTAGGATAGTGTACTGGATATATGATAGAACATTATAATATGTCAAGTATTAGCACTACAAGAACATAAGACTAATAACCCTAATATTTCTAACAATGTGAATTCTAACAGATTGTTTCTGAGTTGGGAGGGGAGGGATTGATAAAAAAAAAAAAAAGGAGGATAGTCCCTCACCTTTCATGAGGGTTTACTTTTCTTCGTAAGTCTATAATTAGGGAACTCAAAATATGAATTGAGGGAGGATTTTGGAGAGCTATGAAAATTTTCTCAAATCCTTTTATACTTTTTATATTTCTACTTTTTATAATACTGTCATAACAAAGAAAATATTAGTCATAAGCCTTTCTCTCCTCTCCCATGCAAAAACACTTTCCCAATCACAGTGAGGGATTATCCTCCCTTTCTCTACCCCCACCTTCCCCAAAGCCCTGCCATTTCTTTCCCTCTTAACTCTCAAGCAAAGCCTAAAGAGTGGTTTAGTTTCAAAGAAAGAAAGGAAAACAGGCAAAGGCATATGGCTAAGAATTGACAATAAAATCCTTAATATGTCATTAGCATCTCTTTGACAGCAGACTTCGATATTCAAAAAGGATTAACAGCAAAAACAGAAGCCAGTAAATTATTGAAACTATACACTTGATTGCTGAAGTGCTCATTTGTCAGAATATATTTGTAAATCAAATATACCTCTATTATGCAGGAGATAGACGCTTCTCAAAGTGGAAAGGATCTGTGGTTGACTCGGTGATTGGTGTTTTCCTCACTCAGAATGTCTCAGACCATCTTTCAAGGTAAGCTCATACATTAGCATTAGGTTTTTCCACTATTCACCACTAGTGATGTTTTGCCAAATTTGCTAATGCTAGTACACGATGATGTGCAAACCCCACAAAAACATTATGTTTCATTCCTCTTTTTGCAGCTCTGCCTTTATGTCTCTAGCAGCAAGGTTTCCTCTCAAGTCAAAAAGCAGCAAGAGAACCTACGATGTTGTTGTCACAAACACATTGGTTGAAGAGCCACAACTCTGCATAGTAAATCCAGCAGACACAAGAGCATCATATGGAAGAGGAACATTAAATCCATCAACCTACTATATTGACTTTCAGAGGCCACATCATACAGGAGAGTTTTGGAGAGACAGTGAAACTTCAAGGATAGATGACTGCCTAATAAAGCCAAATAATCATAGCCCAGAGGAAGAAGTCTTATCATCACAAGATTCTCTTGACTCCTCAGTTACTCAAGATACCAGAGTTAGATCTAATTCAGAATCAGAAGTACTTAACAGTGGGTGTGAACCCAACAAGGCTCAGTTCTTAACTTCAGCAAATTCTTTACAGGTAGGAAAGACCACTATGTTTCAGGAATTTTACCATAGTGTAAATGGAGTATCACTGTTTGAAGAGAGAACCGATGGAAAGGTGCAACAACAACATCTGAAACAAAGTTCAAGAGTAGGCAGAAACGATAATCACAGTTCCCAATCAGCATCTGGTCATCCCTGCAGCTTTGGTTATTCACAAAAGCAACAACTACCTGTAGCTCCTTCAACAGACTATAAGTCATATTACTCATACATACAAGGTCTGAACACTTTTCAAATGAATGGTGAAGATTTGTCTTGGCCTGAAAATGTTTCCATACGCAATGAATTTCAAGACAACAATTATATGCGATTTGGCATCAAGGGAGTAGGAGATGTTGTGGACAAACCCACTGAGATGCAGCGTGGAAATGGAACATTAGAGTCTCCAGAGTTACCAATTATGAACCCTTATGGACCATTAAGCCAGCATTCAGTCCTTGTAGGAGACATTTCTCAATCTGGATCTCATACAATTTACAATCAACCTTCACATAACCATCACCTTGTGGGTCCAAAAACCTTCCAAAGAGAGGGCAGGACATATGAAGAGTCATCAAATACTTCTCACATATTGGGAAAAGATCGTGCAGAGAACGATCACAACAATATACTTGAGCATGCAGAAGAAGTTTTTGACAGTGAAAAAATTATATCCACAAAAACCAGGCAAGTATACTCTGATAATAGTCAGGCTGAACTGAAGCCAAAGAAGCAAGTCTATTCTCCAGGCCAAAAAGACAAAGAGGGAAAAATCAAGGTTCGGAAAGCAAGGAAAATGAAACCTGAGACCAAGAAAAAGCATGAAGATGACTGGGACAAACTAAGGAAGGAGGTACAGGAAAACGGGGTAAAGATAGAAAGGAGCATGGACACAATGGATTCACTGGACTATGAAGCACTAAGATGTGCCTCTGTTAAAGAGATATCTGATGCTATCAAAGAACGAGGGATGAACAACATGCTAGCAGAACGAATCAAGGTATGTTATTGTTCAACCACTCAAGTTTGTAGAATGCTGAATATTAACTAAAATAAAATATGCTAAGATATAATCGGACTTCTATTGTATTTCAGGAATTCCTGAACAGACTGGTTAAAGAACATGGAAGCATTGACCTTGAATGGTTAAGACATGTTCCCCCTGATAAAGTAAAGTAAGTCGAAATCTTCAATCACCATTAACTGATGTCCTTAAGCACTATCCTATGAAAGTTTCTGTTTAGCAGACACTGCCAGCAAATAACAATATAATGCAAATTAACCATGCCCTTTCTACTGGTTTTCATATTCAACATCAAATGCAGGGACTATCTGCTAAGTGTGAGAGGGTTGGGGCTAAAAAGCGTTGAATGTGTACGGCTTCTGACACTTCATCATCTTGCTTTCCCAGTAAGACTAATTTGAAATCCATTTCCTGCATATTACCATGCAAATCACTAAAAATCCTTGCAATAACATGTTCATGTGCCCATGTCATGAAGGTTGACACCAATGTTGGAAGGATAGCCGTTAGACTTGGATGGGTCCCTCTACAGCCACTTCCTGAAGATCTACAAATCCACCTCCTTGAAATGTAAGTATATTATGTCAACCAGTTAGAAAATAAACATATCACGAACAGAAATTTCTAATTACTATGCCGTGCAGGTATCCAGTGCTGGAGTCTGTTCAAAAGTATCTTTGGCCAAGATTGTGCAAACTTGATCAAAAAACCTTGTAATATCATAACTTCCCTGAAATCTGCAAAAAATAACTGCTTTATTATGGTAGCTGAATCTGTAACTAAAAGATATAATGTAATTGAATTGCAGGTATGAGCTACACTACCAGATGATTACGTTTGGAAAGGTATACATAATTTTCTTCTATAATTAAGGTGTATTCACAAAAACATAGTTTTGGAACTAGCTTTGCTTCACACTCTTGACAAAAGAGATTAAAAGTAATTCATGTTCAAAATATGTAGGTTTTTTGCACAAAGAAAAAACCAAATTGCAATGCATGCCCAATGAGAGCAGAGTGCAGACATTTTGCCAGTGCTTTTGCAAGGTTAGCTAATCAGTATGTCGGTTGCATTAACATACTGCCATCACTTCTTTTCAAAAAAAATATACTGCCATCAACTTGATGCAAAATGCATGTGAAGCTATATATCAACCCATTTGAAATTCTTCAACAAAAAAAATAAGACACAAATGTCTTTAAAATTACATCTGAGACTTTGAAGGCATAGCTAGTTTAAATGAACAACTGCCAATGTGTAAAAATAGAATTAAATAATCATGTCAGTTTCATGAGTTGATTCTTTTAACTACATTATTCTAGTATGAAGTACAGGAGGGACTTACTATATTTTATAAGTCAACTAACCCTTTCAGTACAGTGCACGACTTGCCTTGCCAGGACCAGAAGAGAAGCAAATTGTGAGCATGCATGTTCCCATTGCAGATGAGAGACACCCTCCACATTTGAACCCAGTGATCCTGCCTCTCCCTGGAAACAGCATGAGCATAGAAGCAAGTCCTCAAAGTAGGCGGTGTGAGCCAATCATTGAAGAGCCAGCAACACCGGAACATAGTACAGAAGCATTAGAAAGTGACATTGAGGACTTCTGTTGGGAGGATCCTGATGAAAATCCTAATATCGATGTCAATCTCGATGTGTCTAAAAAGAATGCACTGCAAGAACATGACGGTGACCAGTCTAAGGCCCTTGTTGCCTGGAATCCAGAGTCTGCTTGTATCCCTACAGCAAAACTGAAGAATGTAAGCCGGCTAAGAACAGAACACCAAGTGTAAGTACACACATTGTATGCAGCAGCTCTAATTTCTAGACCAAGAAAAATTATTTCTAGAAAAGTTTCTTAAATGACATCACAGTAGTCATTGTCATAAGTAAACTCGTTAGAAATTCCTTGACTCTCTAGACTATATGACTGATCTTTTTTTTCGAATGGAATTCTTAATCATGCTTTATGACACTGATGCAGATATGAACTTCCAGATTCACACCCTCTGTTGGAAAAGGTTAGTTATTCTTTTCTTTTAACTCAAAAAAGCAATCATCAGCTTGGGATATTTTTTTATATTTGCTTGTTTTACGAAAATTTACAGATGGATAAGCGGGAACCCGATGATCCAAGTCCGTATCTTCTTGCAATATGGTCACCAGGTTAGCAGATGATACCGGTAGTAATCTCAATTAATAATTAACATATAATAGTCGCCAAAAGCTACCCCTATACTAAAATCAAAGCACAAGTACATCTAAAACAGACAGATTGAAAAGCAAAAATGAAGCATAGGCAAGATCATTACTGCGTGTATGCTAGGTCAAAGGCAGATAATATGTTCACACCAATATTTATGACATTTGAATACTAGGTGAAACTGCGAATTCCATTGAACCCCCACAAAGGAAGTGTGGATCGCAAGACTCGACCAACCTGTGCAATGACAAGACATGCTGTTCATGCAACGGCATTAAAGAAGCTAATTCACAAACTGTGAGAGGAACGCTTCTGGTAATGACTAATTCATGAAAGACACTATTTTCTACGCCTTATATTAATTTCAATAAATATAACAAATGTTATTCCATATACAGATACCATGTCGAACAGCAACAAGGGGAAGCTTTCCACTCAACGGGACATACTTTCAAGTTAATGAGGTAAGTGTAATCTAGGTTTTGTTACTGTTCAGTTGCCTTAACAAATATACCCTAATTTTAAATTTCAATATTCACCATCAATGGTCTATAAAACCTTTTTTGTCATGAAGTTATTTGCGGACGATGCATCTAGCAATAAACCCATAGATATCCCTAGGGAATGGATATGGAATTTGCCAAGGAGGACAGTATACTTTGGAACCTCTGCATCTTCAATTTTCAAAGGTAGGAACAAAAAAAACTCCAAATGCCCATCTACTAATATCTATTCTAAGCCAGCTTTTCCAAGAAGTTCAATGTACTCACTAAAAACTCTTATCTTTACTAGGTCTCTCAACGCGAGAAATTCAGCATTGCTTTTGGAGAGGTATGCAGACTATTATAAAATATTTGTTTTATTTCTTCTCTTATCAGTTATCACACTGCAAAAAATTAATAGCAGAGGAAAGAATAAAGCATTTCAACCGGTTGCCTCGAAGGAAATGCATGATGATCCTTATATATATATATATATATATATATATATATATATATATATATATATATATATATATATTATGAGCCTATTCTTTCTTGTATATTATTATGCAATTCCTGAAATTTGGACAACTACAAATCCTTGTACTGATGACTCTTTTGGTATATATAAGTTTTCTCTGTTATGCAATTGGTATACACAGATGTCATCATATGCCTTTCATTTCTCCTATCTTTCAACATGGTTTCAAGAGGCTAACAAGGGAGAATAGTAACGCATGAAACCCGGTGGATCTACTGACCCTTCGTGATTTTATCTGTTGCCAAAAGTGTGTTTCATCTCTGTTTTTAGCCTCAGCTCCTTTTTCCAGGCCATTTTTTTAAACAAGGCACATTAAGCCATCACCTACACCAACATAATGATTCCAAAAGCAAGCAATAAACCTCTCCAATCAAAAGATTGATCCAAGTGTGGGTGTGTGTGTGTGTGCGCGCACGCGCACGTGTGTATGATTCTGAAGTGACTGAATATCAGACTAATCAATCAATAGTTCCCTAAAGACATCATGAGTGTGGGAACTCACATCATGAGTTCCCATACACATCTAAGAAAAATCAATGTTCAATCTTGGTATGCCTATTAACATTTTGATACTTCATTTCAGGATTTGTTTGTGTTAGGGGATTTGATCGACAAGAACGTGCACCTCGTCCACTTTCTTCCAGATTGCATTATATAGAAAGTAAAGTTGCAAAGACAAAAAAGTGAAAACAAGAATAGCGGAACATGTTGCAAGGAAATTTACCGGCAAAAGCTAATATTGAAGATCAAACTGTCACAACAGCAGATGGGATTGCCGCCAGAATGATGGGAGATCAACAACTAGCATACTTTTATATCTTCAACTATTCTTCCTCCAACATGAAACAAGTACACAGCAAGAAATGAAAAAAGTACTTCTTTTTTTCAGTTTAGAATGTGAAATCTTGAAACTAGTGGCATTGACCTGTACATCATTTCAGTTCAAGCACAAAACTGCAATTCGTCAAAAACATGCTGAAATCATACCAAAGCATTTGTAACTGTTGCATTATTTATCAATAGAATAGATCATTGAAAACCAACATAAATTGCAAAAATGAGAAATCAACCAAGGGTAGTTTACTCATGTATGTCAAGTAGTTTGATTATTTTATTAAAATTTGCATAGTAAGTTGGTAGGAAATATCACAAGCGGCAGACCAATATATTTACCTAGCACAAAAATTCACCCAAACCAAAAAGAAAGAAACCAAACACCCGATCCTCCTAGGGCTTCCTCTCTCCCCCTCACCTCCCCAAGGTAGGAATCTGAGGAAGGGATCTTCTGGATCACAGATCACTCCCCCAAACTGCTACCTTTCTGGGTATAGAGCCTTCATCGATCATTTGGCGTGCAGAAATTAAGGTCACCGCTCCAAATTTCTGCAAAAATGGCATGAATCATAAAACTCGTATCAATTGTTTATATATTCATATGCATCCCTAAACCCTAAACCATAAACCAAACGCGTCTAGATTTGCCATATTATCAGTATTAAAAAATAAAAAAAATAACTTCGTCACAATTCAGTCTAAGGTGGTACTCACTACTCACAATTTTATTATCTGCTTCGCTTCCGAGCAACTATACAAAATCGAAGTTGTTCTTCCGAATAAGAAAATGACTGCAGCAGTAGTAGGTAGTAACAATCTCAAAACCCTGATTATCTGCAATTAGAATCCGTTAAAAGTTAGAAATATCTACAAATACAAATTATACCAATCACAAATCGCTTCTACTATCGATAAACAAATTTAACAAAATCAGCGTCAAACAAACACAAGCATAGCGTGAAAACAGTAATATGAAGCAATTTGAAAAGAGATGAACAGAGAGAACGAATATTAACTGTACCGAGAGGTTGAGTTTGAGATCTTCGATTTCGATTGGTAGAGAGAGAGAGAGAGAGAGAAGGGGGAGAAGAGAAAGAATTAGGGTTTGAGAGTGAAAATCGTGGAATGGAGAATAGGGAGATGAAGCATTGGGAATTAAAAAGAGAGAAAAGGGAGTAAAACGTGTGCCGTTACTCGTTTCACTTTTTTGCCGCCACTTTCTATTTTCCCTCCCTATTTTTGTTATTTACTACTTTTTTTTCAAAAATCGTTTGCGTGTGATCGGAGAAAAAATGCAAGGATATAAGGCTTTGGTAACGGGTAATTCGGAAAAAGTTTGACTTTTTTGTTTTGGGTATACGTATACGTATGTATTTGCCCTAATTTCTATGGGAAATAAAATTTTGGTTCATGCAGATAACTATTAACCCATATTTAATTAATAAAATTAAATAAAGTGTTTATACGAAACAAAAAATCAGAGAAAATTTAGACTCACGTTTTAATAGCGTTGTTTGCATGTAGTAATATACTTTTTCTCTTGCCCGTTGTTTTTAGCATGTTATGATACTAGTTTAAAGGAAGAAACAAAGTGGGTGTGTGTGATGCCGTGATGGTATTGAGAAAGATAATGAAGTAATAATTTGATTTTAGGAATATATGAATTGGAAGGAAGATTGTTTGTTGAAGTAAAAATATTGCTTATTGAAGATTTCTTGTTGATGGGACGTCAATTTGATTGACTTTTAGGAAAGACCACTTTTCTTGTTGATAGGGGTCAGTTTATTTGGTTTACGAGAAAGATCACCTTGTTTGATTGGTTTATGAGAGATGTTCTCTTTCTTGTTGATATACTGCATGAATTTGATTGGTTCATGGGAGAGGTCATTTTGGTGTTCTTCTATATTGTATTGTGTTGTGAATGCTTGCCGGTGATTCTATTTATATGTGAAGCAAATTAAAGTTATATCTTACATGCATGAAGACATTTGTTATTTGCCTTTCATGCAAAATGTCAAATGTCTCTCGCAATGCATACACTACACTGTGTATCTCTTGCAATGAATTGAATGCACCACAACACGTGTTAGTCATGCACTTTGCTATTTGTCATTACATACACGTGTTATTATATTTGTTTCCCATGCAAAACATGAAGTGAGCCATAAAACATCTTATTGGTTAGATTGATTGTGTTAGGAAGATGTATATCAACTATTGAAATTTAGGAAGATGTATAATCAATAAAGGGTATTAGACTCTATTGATTAACAGATGTGGTATTAGAGTTTTGAATAGATTAGGGGTATTTTTGAAACTTCGCATAAAATCTTAATTTTTGTGCCAATCGGGGTTACTATATGGTTTTGAACACCTAAAGAGGCATTTAAATATTTGCCATAATTTCTATGGGTAATAAAAAGTAAAAGATTTAAATACAATTTTAATTTTCCTATTTTATAAAATTTGAAATTTTGTTTTTCTTATTTTTATTTATGAAATTTTAGTTCTTTTTTATTTTTAAAATTGAGATATTTAATCTTTCACTTCATTCATTTTGTCTTCAATTTTAATAATGTGTCACCTTACTAAATGACATGAAACTTTATTTTTTTCATACATCTTATAGCGGAATTGACAAATCATTATTGCTCATAATATCTAATAATAATATAACAATCACATAATCAAAATATACATTGTCACATTATTTAATGAGTTACATATCATCATCGTGGTTGAATACAAAATGAAATAGGGGACTAAATGTCTCAATTTTTAAAAATAGATTTACACATAGATTAGTCAGAAAAAAGAATTACACATAGATAAAAATAAGAGAAACAAAATTGTAGATTTTATAAACATGGGAATCCAAACTACATTATATTTAAGTCAAAATAAAACTCTATCATAATACTCGATTGAGTTTCGATATCTTCATCTCGTCTCATATCCACTTACTCTTGTACTTTGTTTTCTATTTTATAATTAAAACATAAAAATAAAAGGGTTAAATATGTTTTTTCTCCTTATAAATATACTAAATTTTAGTTTTATTCCTTATAAAAATTTTCTTCGACTTTTAATCTTATAAAATTATTTATCACCACTTTTAGTCCCTATTTTTTAATCAACTCATGTATAGTCTTTGTATTTTTTAATGAAGTTGTGCAGAAATATGTAAGATAATCTCTCCTTAAAAAAATTGGAATTTTTTAACTAAACATAAATTAAATATGAATTTTTAACCACAAAAAGTATAAATATTCATATTTAATTCCTATTTTGTTAAAAAATTCTAATTTTTTTGGGAAATGTTATTATAGTTTTATAATTTTTCCTTCAAACTTTTTTTCCAAAAATATGAATTCTATATATGAGTTTACTTAGAATGAGAGATTAAAAGTGAAGATGAAAAATTTTATAGGGACTAAGAAGAAAAATTTAAGAGGAACTAAAATCAAAATTTAGTATAATTATAGGGACCAAAAACATATTCAATCCAAAATAAAAAAAACCAAAACTATTTAATTTCAACAATATGATCATTTTAAACAAAAAATTGTAGAGATACTTTGTTCAAGACTCATCCACCTATTGTGCTGGAAATTTATCATATCCCATAGTATTAAGAGAGTGAGAAAGGAAAAAAAAAAACAGAGTGAGAGAAATTACTTTGATATATTTTGATTTCTATATGTTCAAATATCACTCATACCATCTCTAATTTAACAAAACTAAATAAAAAAGAGTCTTAATTCAAGCAATAATAATTATATAAATCGTTTTGAACTACACAAATAGACAACACTATGATGAACTGAGAAAAACACAGCCCAAAAAAGAAAGCTGTTTCGTGATTTTTTGTGGCAAAACATTGAAGCGACCACAGTGGGAGTCGAACCCACGACCTTTTGATCCGAAGTCAAACGCGCTAATCCACTGCGCTATGCGGTCTTGTTGTGATATGAGATTGAAACTACCACTACTGAACTACACAACCTAATGAATGATGTGTCTCACTAAAAACATTTACTCCTATCTGCAGCAAACAAATCCCACACACCACTAGTACTATTGGTCATGATGAGATTCGACCTTATTTGTATATTTGACATTATATTAGATTTGGACCCATGAAAAGTGACAAGAATGAAGAACGGTTGGAAATTCTCAACAGTACAAAGATTATCCAATGATGTAAAGCTCCATAATTAACATTTGTTTTATCTTTAATCATCATGTAAATTGCAAATCCATCATATAGTCCTCCATTTCCCTATCATGACCCTACCCTTCTCAATATTTCCGTACAATTGTGATCAACAAACCATGTTGTCCAGCTGGACTTTTGTTGTATACCTTTCCCATTTTGGCAAGAACAAACATATCTTTCTCATCTTAGACCACAATAGAAACACTTTCCATTTTCTTTCTTACTTTTTCCACCTTTTAATTATGCATGATGTACATTTAACTAATTTAATTTAATTATTATGTATTTAAAAACAGGTGAATCTATTGTGAACCCACTTCTATATTATGGTCCATGTCTACATCATAATTTTCAAAGCCGTAAAATTTAGTGTATATTCAATTGTTTCCTAACTCCTCATTGTGGGAGCTTGTTTGTAAATTAATTAATTATGATTTCAGTGTAGTATGTTGCAAGGTATACGTAGGCAACTAGGCATGTCATCGATTCTCTCTTTTATCATAAGCTTATATGGTTTGATTATTTGTTAGTGTAGGTTTGGTCTCAATTACCAGAGTAGTAAAAATTGATTCTAGATATGTATATAATTGATTTTGATATATTTAATTTTTCAAAAGTCTAAATATAAGTTTGTTTTCATAATTGATTTTTTGGTACATTTTATAATTGATTTCACTTAAAGTTAAAAAAATTATCTTTTGATTAAAAAAAAATTTAAAACCAAATGGGGCGTAGTAGAAAATGCGACAATCTATACTAAAATAAAGAAAGAAAAAGTTACAAAAACTGAAGGGATATGAAACCAAACCTAGTAAAAAAAACAAACAAACTTAAGAGGTAAAAGAACCTCACATCCTAATCTAGAGCAAGCAACACCTCTTGCACAATATATCTAGCAAACCCGCACACGGTCCCGAAACCAAATTACAAAAAAATGAGGTCTTTGAGCGGACAAGGATCAAAGTCGAATCTTTGAAAATGATAATCGAACCCCGACCACCAACACGAATCAAGTCCAAACACCAACAATATTGTCACAACAAAATAAAAGTCATTTCTAGCCAAACAGACTGAATTCATATCAATCCATAAGAATTGAAACGGATTTCAGACCAACCCAAAAATACTGGCATAACAGGTGCAACTTCTAAAACTTTAGACCTACAAATCTCAACATATTTAAAATCAAATCAGAGAACCAAGACCAAAAAAGCAAATCACTTATTTTTATATATATATGAATTTATTATTCAAGTCACTTTATACGCAACTATAAAATTCCAAATTTAAATTCTTAAGTTTAACCTTACGAGAATGTCGGTGTACGTTACTAGTTGCATAAACGTGTATAGGAAAGAAGAGGAATTTGAGGAATGATGACGTATATATTGGAGGGAAAGAGGCATGTGATAGTAGTCATTAGTCACATGTTTGCCATAGCCAAAACAAGTTGCATTACATTGATTCTGTTTGTTTGCTTATATTGCGCGGCTACGTCAATGTGCTTGCTTAGCTTGCATGGCAGCTGCTTCAGTTAATTAAAAGGGCGTGACCTACAAACACTGCAACCCAACAACTTGGTCAACAAACGTCTGAACTAAGCAATCAGTTATGACAATGATTCAGCAACCAAAGCAACTCCCATCTTTTTCCTTCCTTCTTTAATTTTTTCTGAAAAATAAATAATGTAATTGGACTTTGTCTGTATTTGGATCCCCAAGAACAAGAACATCCTCTCCTCGGATCATATATCCCAAATAGAATGTCATAATCCCCCTTTATATATCGTATTCTAATTCAAATTACATAGTACTAGTACTATTGTAGTACCATAATTGATTTGTTTGTGTTCTAAGCATACATCTACATGTCTATGAACTATAATTACTTTGTTTTGTTTGATATATATATATATATATATATATATGGGGGCTGCTAACTACGATCATGTGGGTCGTAGTTAGCAACTATGACCAACTAAAAAAAAAAAAAAATACTCTGTACCCCCCCCCATTTTCCTACGCACCCCCCACCCCCTCCAAATTGCTACGCGCGCCCCCCAACCTTTACTACGCGCGCCCCCCAACCCACCCCCCCCACCACTCAATTTTTTTATTAATTTTTTATTAATTTTTTTTTATACTTTTTTTTAGTTTTTTTTTTTTTAATTCTTTTTTTACATTTTTTTTTTGAATTTTTTTTTACTTATTTTTAGTTTTTTTTTTAATTAATTTAATTTAGTTTATTGATTAATTATGGATAATTTATAAATTATTATGTATGATTAAATATTTTCATAGTTTTTTTTAAACTAAAATCATGCCCAAACTATTTTTGGGTGGAATAATTTCATAATGGATGTTTGAAACCATAAACATGGTTTAATGGTTTCAAGAAGTTATAAACTGAAACCATTAGTATGGTCTAATGGTTTCGATACCCTAAATAGAAAAATTGAGTCAAATATTAATACAAAATGATATAGTTTCTAATAAAGAAAAAACAATGTTATAATTGTTAAATAGTTTTAAATAATAATATAACTGAAAACATAAAATAGATCTTTGAAACCATAAACATGGTTTAATGGTTTCAAGACGTTATAAACTGAAACCATTAGTATGGTCTAATGGTTTCGATACCCTAAATAAAAAAATTGAGTCAAATATTAATACAAGATGATATAGTTTCATATAAAGAAAAAAACAATGATATTATAATTGTTAAATTGTTTTAAATAATGATTATAACTGAAAACATAAAATAGATCTTTGAAACCATAAACATGGTTTAATGGTTTCAAGAAGTTATAAACTGAAACCATTAGTATGGTCTAATGGTTTCGATACCCTAAATAGAAAAATTGAGTCAAATATTAATACAAAATGATATAGTTCCTAATAAAGAAAAAAACAATGAAATTATATTTGTTAAATAGTTTTAAATAATAATATAACTGAAAACATAAAATAGATCTTTGAAACCATAAACATGGTTTAATGGTTTCAAGACGTTATAAACTGAAACCATTAGTATGGTCTAATGGTTTCGATACCCTAAATAAAAAAATTGAGTCAAATATTAATAAAAGATGATATAGTTTCTAATAAAGAAAAAAACAATGATATTATAATTGTTAAATTGTTTTAAATAATGATTATAACTGAAAACATAAAATAGATCTTTGAAACCATAAACATTGTTAAATGGTTTCAAGACGTTATAAATTGAAACCATTAGTATGGTCTAATGGTTTCGATACCCAAAAAATATAAATACAAGATATTATGGTTTCTAATAAAATAAAAGAACAATGAAATTATTATTGTTATTGTCAAATATTAATAGTATGCCAAAATCATTTGACACACTTAATAGTTTTTATGTTAATTGTCAAAAATAAGTCATAATTATCAAAATCATTTGATACACTTAATAGTATGCCAAAATAAAATTTTATAAATATCAAAAATAAATTCTTATAATATGTACTTCAAAGTAATAAAAAAAATTTAAAAACAACAATTCAAAAAAAAATATGTAAAAAAAAATTCAAAAAAAAAAAAAGGGGGCGGGGGGGGGGGGGGGGGGGGGGGTGGGTGGGGATGGGAGGCGCGCGTAGCAATGGGGGGTGGGAGTGGGGGGCGCGCGAGTAAATATATGAGGGGGGTTTGGAGTAATTTATGTTGGTCATAGTTGCTAACTACGACCTACATGAGTCGTAGTTAGCAATCCCCTATAATATATATATATATATATATATATATATATATATAGGGGAATGCTAACATTGACCCATGTAGGTCAAGGTTAGCAACTATGACCTACATGAGTTATGGGGTCGCGCGGAGAAAAAAGGGGGGGCGCGGAGTAAAACGGTGGGGGGGGCGCGTATGGGGGGGCGCGCGAGAAATCATGGGGGGGGGCGCGGAGACACGGGGGCGCGCGTAGTAAAAAGTGGGGGGGGGGGGCGCGTGAGAAATCCATGTAGGTCATAGTTGCTAACCTTGACCTACATGGATCAATGTTAGCATTCCCCATATATATATATATATATTTATATATATATAGTTACCAAACATTACTTTTTTGACATAATAAGTTTATAAGTTATATGCTATAAGTTCAAAATTTGACATTGCAAAACAGATCCATTGCATTAATGTTTTTATAACGCATCAGTCGATTCTCTGCTGTGGAAAACTCTTCAGGTTTTTTATAGTGGTTAAACATTTACTCTTAATTACATTTTTTAATAGTAAACACATTGTTCTTGTGGAAAATAACATTTGAGAGAAAATAACGGGAGACAATTTCTTTCCGTTTTTATGGATATATCCTCTCTCATGTCTCTATTATAGTAATTCTTTTCTCTTTTATTTTTTATGTTTATTGAATAATTGATAAAATTAATCAATATTATAGATAAAAATATTAATTTATTCAATAAATATAAAAAATGGATTTTTCTGATATGTTAATCTTCGCACATTTGACTGTTGTTAGCTACCGTGAATCATGATATGATATACTGTATTTTTTGTATATTTGCTATAGATTTTTTGCATAAAGATTACAAATTTATTTAATTGATGATGTATTATATATATAAATGGATTCGGCGGTGGATAAACCGGTCTCGACAAAAAATATATATATATATAAATGGATAAAAAGATAATGAAAAAAGTACAACTCATCCTACTCAAGTAAGAATAGTATATATATGTACACTCCATAACACAAAAATTACTCCTAAATCAAAAAATATAAAAAACATACATTTATCACGAATAACCACTCAAACACTATCTTGATATACAATTAGCTAGCCGGACACACATTCCATTCATATAAAATACAAGAAAAATTATATTTATTTGCCAACAATTATTTCCACTATATCATGACATGATGATGTACTATGTATATATCAAATTAAGTACTCGTGATGAGTATAGCTATTATTAATTGTTTTACAGATTTTTATTTTTCAATACAAGTAGTACTACTCACTCAATAATTGTAAACAAAAGCCAATTCATCTTGAATTTTTAAATAAATTAATAGGTTTAGTACAATTATTGATCATCAAATCATCCCATTCAATTAATGATCATCACGTTGGCATTGCTAAGTCAACATCACATTTTTTGTCTTTTTTGTCTTCTATAGGGATGAGTCCTAATTCTAACTCCATTTGAGGTGAGAAGTGTCTAGGGTATGAACATGATCGTCCATTTTAGAGGAGTCTTTTACTCTGCTAAAGTTCTTAAAGGTGACCTTAATTATTAGGAGTTGGAGTAAAGAGGTGTTTGACAATATAAAGTTGATTAAATATTGAGACTCTTAGCTTATTGAAGAGATTAAGGTGTTATATCTAAAAGGTGAGTGATCTTCTAATATAAAGTTGATTAATATTGAATCTCTATTATTTATTCTCAAAAAGAAATTGTTGTAATGATAAATTAACAAACATTATTTTATCTCTAAACAGTGTTGTTTAGCGGAATAGTTTGCCTAACTTTATTGGGAATGATTTCAATGGCAATAGGTTAGACTTATTTTTATATAGATTTTGCTGATGTTATTGTTAATGTATTTGAGTATGTTTGAACCTCGATTTATCTTTACACTATTTTCCCCTTCATCAAGGTTTTATCACCTTTGAATTTTTCTTGATAAAGTTTTTAACGAGGCAGAGAGTTTTTTATAAGTTGAGTTTTGGTCTAGTGCGTTTGATCTGCTAAAAAACAGAGTACTGGACATGACAACTTTTTGTACCTTGTTTGCTGTAAAAATTGGTTATGAGACTGGACAAAATAGGTAGCAAGGGACATGACAAAATCAGAAATTTTTGTTCTTCACTAAACCACAGGACAACTTTTTGTCCACAGTACAACTATAAAAAATACGAAAATACCCTTTTTATTTTCAAATATGAAAAAATTATCTCCCTATCTCTCTTCGATACAATTTTGTCCTATCCTGTACAATCTTATTTTGTCCTGTACTATCTTGTTCTGTCCAGTACTTACTGTTTTGCGGATCAAACACTCAATTATTATTTTAATATATTTTATTAGAGTATTTTTTGGTGATTTTCTTGAGAGTACCAATATAGTTGAAAATATCTTATTTTAATATGTCTTGTATTTAACTTTTATACTCTTATTTCGTAAAAAAAAAAAACTTTTATACTCTTATGGCCCTTTAAAAAAAGTCTCTATTATTTATCCCATTTATGAGATAAGTATCAAAAGGGGCTTAAGTGATCCTCTTTGTCCTTTTTTTTTTTTTTAAACATAAGTTTATTAATAATTAAAATCAGTACAGGGGTATTTAACCCATCATTGAACGATAAATACAAGTAGTACTACTCTATCAAATGATGCCCCCACAATATCCACCTACATGTTTAGCACATTTTTTTTATAAAAGTCATTTCTAATATGCTAGTTGTATTTTTTCAACAACTATTTCATTTTGCGCCGTTCATAGCATCCAAATAATCGCATACCATACTATCAACATGCTTTGACGACCCTTCTTAATTACCCTTTCGAAAAAAGAAAAGAAAGTTGTTCCATATAAAGAAAATAGATTATGACATTACCGTAGTCATCTCGAACCACTTATGAATCGTCGACCACACCAACCAAGTCGAAGGACACATGGCCAACAAGTGTTTTTCCATTTCACGAGCCACCCCACAATTTATACACATATCCGCCTCCTCTCCTTGAATTACATACCCTTCTAATTAGTAAATTTGCTCTTGTTTAGTAATCGGCCAAATAGTGTAGAAAACTAGCTATGACCTTCAAAGGAGCCTAACTTCACCAAATAGTTGTGATTGACCTCACAAAACTCAAAGACCGTCAACTTAATTAGGAGCCTCACTTTCACTTCATTACTAGCTAGTAGGCTTGAATTGTGTAGTACTAGTAACAAGTATTAGTATATTAGTGTCGACGGTAGAATTGTCGTTTCCTTCTAAACTCTATCTATCAATCATGTACCATATTGCCACAACAATGAATTGCCTATTAACTCCAATGTACTATTATGCCTTTGCAAACACACCTTCACCAACGTACAAGTGCCTCTGGCTACTAAAAGGCCCAAAATCTAATGCTAATAACAGAAGCAAAGCTTGCAAACGCGAATGAATGTAGCAAAGGTACAAACATTAGATTTTTCAATAGTATCTTAATTAGTAGAGACAGACACATATACATATTATGCAAACAGAACTTATACACAAAATTTCTTATTTTGCATACTTCATATTGAACTTGCATATTTACATCTATTTTATAGGAGTAGTATTTTTTTTCAAAGAATGTTTAGTTAAACAAGTGTGTGCATATATATGCTTAATTACTGTTAGTTTTTTTTTCTTCTTTTGAACAACAAATATATTATTAATAAAATCAGATCTTTATACAAAGCGGACAAAGACCAATATAAAAAAGGCTACAAACAAAAACACTGTTTATAAATAAAATATCAACGAAAATACTAAAACAAATACGACTTAATAGAAATCTATTTCTAATAATAACCGCTAGCAATACCATTTAATATC
Organism: Trifolium dubium; assembly: GCA_951804385.1. Taxonomy (NCBI): domain Eukaryota; kingdom Viridiplantae; phylum Streptophyta; class Magnoliopsida; order Fabales; family Fabaceae; genus Trifolium; species Trifolium dubium. The sequence goes on from OX638064.1 coordinate 51,747,553, forward strand.
TATTTTATTGCATACTGTATAAACTAAGCTTTGAGCCAAGTAAGAACTAAGCTAAGTATCCTAGACAAAGATGGTGGTGTGAATAGTAAATAATGCAATATAAAAAAGTTAAGCCTCAAATACTGTACATGCGTCACTCGACCAATGCAGTAGTATGCTGCAGTATATATGCAGGCATATAAAAATTTCATCGTGTGATGTTCTGACACCTGTCTCTTTTCCATTGGTGGACATAACATTAAAATCATAACATTTGCCACCATCCAACTCAATCACTTTTTTTTTTTTTTCCTCTTCTCTATTTTACCAAATCCAACTCATCACTTGCTCTATTGTTTTATAAAAAAAATGCAAATGAATGTAATCAACTTTTTTAAAGGGATAAAAATTGATTTTTAATGGAAAATTTATATTTTTTCTTCCTTTTTTAACGTTTTTTGTTTGCACAGCAGATAAATTTTATTATATACTCTATTTTAAAATGAGTGTCGTTTTATGTGTTTTTACATGTATATATTAAAAAATGTAATTATGACGCTAAAAGTAATAACACTTTTATTAAATTAACTCTATAATATTCTTTGTTTTCTTAGAAATAATGTATAAATTAATAATTAGAGGATATATATAATTGAAAAATGTTGTATTTGAAATTGAAAAACGACACTCATTTTAAAACAAAGGGAATATTAGAGAAGGAGAAAATACAAGAGAAACTCTACCTGCCAGACAATCAACAAAAAACTATATCCGACTAAGTGATCTATCTAAGAATGCAATTCAAAGGTGCTACACACAATTCATAAAATAAACACTGAGTTCGTCTTTTTTTACAGCAACCACTTTCAAGATGCATACTTGACCAATTCCAAAATATCACCCACATCAAACTATTTGTCACCAAAAACTTTTTTATTCCTAACACGTCACAATACCCGGCCCACACATAATAAATTTAAATTATTGTAATAAACTTTTTAAGAATATTTGTTAGTTTACCCTTTTTTTACATTAGTAATCAATTATATAATATAGATTAATGACAAGTGATATTCCAATTCATTACAATGTTGGAAAATACAGAAAGAAAAAGTATCAATAATAAAAAATTTCAATTCTTAATAAAAATATGCTTATTAAAAAAAAGGTCAAACTTAGACTGCAAAGTCACACTTAACAAACAAATGACGTGCAATTTCGACATGACAGACACAATAAATCTGCAAGAAATAACATTTAATTTCACACTATAACCCTACACTTAAGTAGATAAAATTCATCTAAGCAAATAATCTAGTTGATTAATACACCATTCATAATAAAAATATGGTGAATGATCCTTTCTTGCTGTTAATATAGTCACTTCCACCATGTTACCTTAAATATTTCCACTAGAATTATAGAAGTAGAAGCTTATGACCAATTTATGTCTTTGTAATAGAGACAATGACCTAATTAATTAGTAACATTTTGACAAAAAGAAAACTACACATGCATTTTTGAAACACATGTATCTTCACCTATAAAACTTTATGGTGGCAAAGAATTTGTCATGCTTGAGAGTTGTTGTTTTAACTATAAAATTAAGAGGTTGGTGAAGGGATTATTGTTGATTTGGCACAGAGTGCTGTGGTGAATTTGGAAGGCACAAAACAATCTTGTGTTTTTGGGTACCTATCCGGCGGTGAAAGAGGTGGTTGATTCTAATCAATGTATCGCCAAATGTATCGCTTGGCAATGACTCTTGGAAAATAAAGATGATTCGCCTTTATAAATAGGTTGTAAATCCTTTAGATTGTATGTATAGATAGCTGTGTAATACCGTACATGGACCTTTTTTTGGATTTTTTTTAGTACATCGGAAATATAAATTACTTCCGTCAGGGATCGAACCCTGAACTTTCCCATACCCAATCCAAATACCCCTAAGCTCTTACCACTTGAGCTATCATACGGGGACGGTCCCTTTTTGGATCTAGTACTCCTTGTATTTTTCCATCTTTACCATTAAAATAAAAAAGTCAATAGAACCATAAGAGCACTAGTTATAAAGCAAAAGTAAAAAAATTTCAAATAAAAATTTCAATACATGTATCTTATAAAAATACTATACCTATAGCATTTTTCCATAATTAGAATACACAAGCTTATAAAATAGTACTCTAATCGTCTAATCAAATATAAATAGTTGAGGTTAAAATTTGTGTAAATTCTATCAAATTGATTAAATAAATCAGAGTAGTTCAATTTATTATACATAGTTGAGATCATCTACTGTATGCAACGGCATAAAACAATTACAGCAGCTGATCAAGATTTACATAATACAGTGCTCCTTCCATCTTAAAATAAGTGTCACGGTTGATCATTTTGTTTTATTCATATAATATACTTTGACTGTATTTTTTTTACTGATATATAAATGTAAATATTAATATTTAAAATAGACAATTAAAGATATTAACGATCAAAGTTGTACGTTAGTAGACGTAAACTGATCAATTGTAATACTTATTTTAAGACGGACGTAGTATTTTATTTTATATCTCCTTGCTAGGTTTGAAAGGATGGCTGAAAGAAGAAATTGTAAATATAAGCTTTCCATAGAAACCAATACAAAGTACTCGAGTCTTTTCTACTTAAAAAATCATGTCCTTTCCTCTCTCTCTCTCTGAGACTAAGCTAGAGAGATAGATGAGTCTAACTTTTAAGACTAGCGGTAGACTCGGATCCTGTCTCCTTTCCTTTCATTTCACACCAAAAATAAATAATTAAAAAATTCTCATTTCTTCTTCACCCTTCTCTCTCTCTCTCTCTCTCTCTCTCTCTCTCTCACAGAACCACCATGACTGACCCATATGGTATACCGGAGGATCTCCGGCGGTTAATATCATCCTCAAGAAACACTCTACCTCAACCAGAACCACCATGTCTTTATGGTGCTTCTTCTTCTTTTCCTCCACCACCACCAAACTACTGCTATGACTCTCCTTCTATCATGGTTGCTGATGTTTTCTACCCTCACACTCACACTCACCATAACTATGGCTACTCAACCACTGTTAACCCTACTACAACTATATCTTCTGCAACTGCTCATTCATCAGATCATGCTTCTGCTTCTGCTTCAGCATTCTGTATAGATAATAATAATAAAGCTTGGCTTGGTAATTTTGATTCTTGTAACAATAACAGATGGCCAAGACAAGAAACTCTTTCTCTTCTTGAAATCAGATCTCGTCTTGATTCTAAGTTCAGAGAGAATAATCAGAAAGCACCCTTGTGGAATGAAATTTCTAGGTATAGTATATATATTAGTGTCTTTAATCACTTTTTGTCTTAATCACTTGTTTAGCAAAAAAGCTATTTATTTTTTTGAGGTAATATTTTTGGTAATAATTTCCTTTTTTAATGAAAATGACAGGCTATATGTATGAATATTACATAAGGGTTACAGCTAGAACTGAAGATCCATGTGTTTTTTTTGTTTTGTCTAAGAAGAAATTTTTCACTGACTTTTTAGTGTGAATTCATGTTGCACTGGTTTTTTCATGATAAATCATTTTGCAGGTGCAAATTAAGGATTTTTTTTTGAAGAAAGACTGACTTTGTTTTGTATTGTTAACCTAATTTTTTTCCTTCTAGCTCAGCTAGCTATATAGCTAGGGCTATTGGAATTTTGTTAATTCAAATGCATAGATTTGATGTTTTCTGACATCTTTAATGAAAGATCAGAATGTTTTCATTATTTTAATTCTGTTGTTTTTGAATAATTTATTGTACTACTACCAATATTAATCATATCACATGATTTGAAAACAAATGTGAAAATATCATCATGTGGTGTTGTTATGCTTCATTAATTTATTTTACAATATATTTTTTTTGCTTCAAAGGAGGGCATTATTAGAGTACAACTTTTTACCCCAAGGTTTCAATGATAGTCACTTATTTCCTATTTCTTCTTTTAATAATAAGATCTTTCCCATTTCTCATATTGCACAAAATCTCTCTATTTTATTGGGAGAGAGGAAAGGGTTTTGTAAGAGATTTGGTGAATTTTTTTTTTTTTTTAATATTCTTGAAAAAATTGTAACAAATGTGGTTGATATTGATAGATCAATTGCACTTGTGTTCTCATGTATATTAGTATATATTATTGTTAATTAAAATGATACAAATTAATAACCACTTTAGAATTAGTTTTAAGGAAGATTTAGTTTTGTCCTCCTTTGAGTCACAAAGTTAAACTATTACTACTGAGTTCTACTAAATTGTTACTTTTTGGACAATTCGTGTTCTTCTATTAACAACATCGAAGATCATTTTGTCGTTGTGTCTGAGTATATATCGATCGTTCAAAATCTTTTCTTCTTTTTTTAACCCAATTTGGATGCTTTAGGTGTATAATATGATATATTTTATTTAACATAATAGCTTTGTGATCTCCTTGTTTAATTAGGATAATGGCTGAGGAATTTGGATACCAAAGAAGTGGAAAGAAATGCAAAGAAAAGTTTGAGAATTTGTACAAGTATTACAAGAAAACCAAAGAAGGTAAAGCTAGTAGACAAGATGGTAAACACTACAGATTCTTCAGACAGCTTGAAGCAATATGTGGAGAAGCCTCAACTTCTGACAAAACTACACCTCATGTTGATGCAATTGTTGCTACTCAAACTCCAAACTTCACAAACCAAGAAAACATTAATGGTGTCATCGATCATAATTTGGTCAATAACCTCAAGTACTCAGAAAGTCTAAGTTTCTCGAATTCATCTGAATTCGAGACATCCTCGTCTGAAAACAACGATGAGGATCTCTCGGCTATTGCACACACAATGAAGTCGTCAAAGCAGAAAGGGCTAGACAAAAGTGATAGGAAGGTAAGGAAAAGTTGGAGAGGTAAAGTGGAGGAGATTGTAGATTCTCACATGAAGAAGATAATAGAGACTCAAGATGCTTGGATGGAGAGAATGTTGAGTGTTGTTGAACAAAGAGAACAAGAGATGGCATTAAAAGAAGAAGAAAGGAAGAGAAAAGAGTCAATGAGGTTTGATCAAGAAATACATAAACTTTGGGCTAAAGAAAAAGCTTGGGTTGAAGCAAGAGATTCAGCATTGTTAGAAGTTGTAAAGAAGCATATTGGGATAGACATAGAAGCATCAAGTAAGAATGAAAATAATACAAATTATGAATACCCTTTTGGAAATGTTGATCATGGATGGACAGAAATGGAGATATCAAGTTTGATACAATTAAGGACTAGTTATGAACATCAAGTAAGAGAAAAAGGGTATTTAGATGATTGTATTTGGGATGAAATAGGTGAGAAAATGGTGTATATGGGATTTAATAGGAATGGAATTGAGTGCAAGAAAATATGGGATGAGATTAGTGTGTCTCTAAGAAGGACAGTGGATTGTGGAGTCAAAATTACAAGACCTTGGTGTTTGGGACTTAAGGTGACAGATGATGATGACATTTGAAACATATACCATGCATATCTGAGTTTTTGGGTTCTGAGCATGAAAAAGAGTGATTATTAACTTGCAAATTTGGCCAATTTGAAAAAATCACAAGGTGTAAGACCCTAGCTATATATAGGCCAAGTATTTTAAGTTTAACTATGTGTGCAGGACTAATGTTGAAATCCTTGATTTATTTCTGTTGTCAAAGTTTTACATTCACGCAATATTATATTGAAGACTGTTGGATTAAGATCGGATATAATAGATTTTAAAATTAAAAATTTATTTTTTTAAAATATTATAAATTATCAATCTACTTAAAATCTGTATTATCCTATCTTAATTCAACTATCACCAACATATGATTGCGTTGGTGTAAAATTTTAACGACAGTAGAAAATTCAATTTATTGCGAGTGTATAAGCTTATTGACAATTGACATTTGTTGTTTAATTTTATTAATATCAAATACTTAAGTTTGTTAATAATTATGAATTATATATATTTGAAATTTGTACGTTTGGTTGTTTTAATTGTTTGTTTTTGTCAGGTAGTTTAGTGACTAGAATTTCACCGCTTAAGAGTGAATAAGTGGGTGAATATGAATTCGAACTCCAGTCCTCTGCACATACATACCTGCAATATGGTCTTACAATTGAGTTAAACTCACATGACGGACGTTTTAACTGTTTATTATTTATAAATATGATTTTGAATCATATAATGGTCATGTTTTATAATGTGAGTTTGACATAATTATTTGATATGTAAGTGAAATTTTGATAAGTATCTCATTTTAAAATTTGAGCAAAACCGTGGTGACATTGTTAAATTTTGTCAAGTGTGGACTCTCTTTTTTTTTCTTTCAAATTTTAATAAAATATTAATTTTTGTTTTAAAATTTTTATTATTATAAAATTCTTCTTTTTATTAAATATTCTTCTATTTTTGAGAAACGCATATTATACATTTTTTTTATTATATGTTGTTCATCTTTATTGCTCATCTTTCTGCCATCTTCTCAATAAGAAAAATTAAATATTATATACTTTTTTTTGACAGATTATTTACATAGTTTTTTTTTTACCATAGATTATTTACATAGTTATTAGTTAAGAGGGAAGAACCTTCAAATTTAATTTTGGACTTCTTAAAATGAAAGTGACTGACATGATAATAAAATATAAGAAAAAATATTTGAATTTGTTCTATATTTTTTTACTTATATTTTGTGACAAGAATAGAGTATATATTTTTCTTAAAAATAGACTAATAAAAAATGCAAAATTAAAATTTTTTACGAGTTTGTCTAATATTCATCTTTTAAAAATAATTTAAGAGCGGATCATTATATTTTTAATAAAAGTTTAATTTTACTGAAAAAAAAAAGTTTAATTTTATAACAACAAAAAAAAATGCAAAATATGTAATATTTTATTAAAAATAGTAAAATTATCTTTGATCAAAGTCCATTTTTTTTTTTGACAAAGATCAAAGTCCATTTATCGTTCCAAAATTATTCTATTAAAAGATATATGACCTTAAAAAAAAGAAGACTTACAAGCCTTTGTAAAGAGGCATTTATTTATTTATTTTATAAGAAAATATCATTGTACGTTGAGAATCTGGGAATATTCAAAATCTACTAAACAAAGGTAACTTTGTAGTAAAATACATTATTTCACTTAAGTGCTTAATGTTATGTGATGATCCAATTTAATACTGTAAAATTCTTCTCCCTAACACTGTATGCTAATAGCCCAACCCCACGAAGAGACATATTGGTGGTGCATTGATCTCATAGGAAAGAGACGATGATGACCATGAAATGAAAATTACTTAAGGGACAATATAATAGGATCCAAGTAGATGATGAACAGAACAGTGAGCTCCACTACTATACTACCCCCTCCGTCTCAAAATAATTGTTTTTTTAGCATATTTTATTTGTACCAAAATAATTGTCACTTTAGGATACTAATGCAACATTAATTACTTTTTTCCATTATTACCCTTATTTATTAAATTTCATCTCACTTAACTACTCCACTAACTATAATTAATGAGGATATTATAGTAAATCATACAAATTTTACCATTAAAATCAACACAACTAATCATTTGCTTAAAACTTGTGCATAAACCTTAAACGACAATTATTTTGAGACGAAGCAAGTATAATAGAGAGAGAGACACACACCATCTTTAGTCTTTACTAGGGAATTAAAATGATTGTTTTGTGATTTTTGTGACAACACACACTAGACTAGAGTGTTCTAAATTCTAAGGAAAATGATATTTACAGCGAAAAACATTTCCCGAAAAACTTCGCGAATGAGAGCGGCAATTGATAAAAAACTTACAATGATGATTTTGAGTCTTTGACTCGCCCCATTGCCTCATAACAGAAACAAAAAACTTCTCTCCTTGTCCTAAGTAAATTATTATTATTATTAGAGACTTACTGATTAGTGTCTAGAGCACTAGTTAAATTAATAAAAAAGATAATTTTATATTGAATACTTTATATATTTTTAAGATTTTGACTACAAAAATTTTAATATATTTTTATTATATTATTTGTATGCCTTAACTAGTGTTTTAGGAGTACTAGTTAGCTTCCTCAAAAAAAAAAAAAAAGTACTAGCTAGTTAGCATTTTCTTAATAATATAAAAATGCTAAACAATTGGTAAAGGAAGCAAATATAAATCATATAGGATTGAAACTTGTACAATCAACTGTTCAAAAATTTGAAAAATATTATTTTTAATTTAATTTTTTTTTATTTCCCTAACTAATGCCCGGAGACACCAGTTAGCATGACCGTTATTATTCGTGCATAACTATTATATTTTTTCAGTTTAATTTTTATAGTGTATTTAGTTCTTAGAAAATTATTCAATACTATTCTTTTGTTTTTGTTGTTCATTATAACATGTACTTTTAAATGATTTATTTGCAATCATGTTTTGAACATAATAAAAAAAAATTGTTTGTCTCTGAGTTTGATTCAATTGATAAGGACATTAAATTTATATGCAGAGGTCGAAATTCGAACTCTAGATACTTTACTTATTCAACTTAAAAATAAAAATTTTAGTCACTAAATTACTTGACCAAAAAAAAATTGTTTATACCAAAATAATAACAAGCATAACTAAATGTGAGAGTTGGAATATTTATTTGAATTTAGTGGTGGGCTGGGAGCAAAGTAGAGGTGCAATGTATACTGTCATTCAAAAAAACATATGGAAAATGCTAGGGAGACTACCATGTTTTCCGCTAAACAACGTAGTTTCATTGGTCAGTTTATTTTCGCTATCCCTTCGTGAAGAAAAACTTCGCTTGATATAGCATTACTGAAATTCTAATTCTAATGAAACACAGACAGAATAGGGGAGGAGGATCAAAAATAAAATAAAATAAAAAGAAAAGAAGAAGCGACCACAGTGGGAGTCGAACCCACGACCTTTTGATCCGAAGTCAAACGCGCTAATCCACTGCGCTATGCGGTCCTTGTGTGCTGTTCAATTGCACGTAACATATATATTACTGATCTTCAGATGGGATATTTTTTCCTCTCTTTCAACTTCTCACCAGAATCTTCTTCTTCTTAAGGAAAAACAAAGATACCTTTGCCGTTTAAAAAACAAACCAAATTGTGTTATTTGCTTTCTAGTCTTTGTAGTTCTTATAGTCTTATTGTTTTTGGTCGAAAGTCTTATAGAGTTTTAGTCCTTCTAGTCAGAAAATCTCAGAATTCCACATTTGACAATTTGGGCCTGATCCAAATATTGCATGGGTCATTCATAGTACAACCAAATTGGTATTGCTAGCCATACCCCAAGTATTAGTATGGTACCCCTACAATAAATAAATTCACTTCTTCCAAAAATACCCTTTATATGTTAATGTATGTAACTTTAACTTTTTATATGCAAAAATAAATTACTGATATTGATATGAAATATGTTTGAAAAAGTAGTAATAAATAAATGCATCTAATAAATTGCATTGAGATTGATATTTAGAGACAAATTTTAATATAAAGAGACTTATAATTAATTAATAAGAGGGGCAGTATGTTGTTATTATTAAAAGAAGTGAATTTATTTATTTTGAATCAAGTGAAAGGTTTGAAGTAGACAATATTTGTAATAGGTAAATTCTATTTGAAGTTATGAAGTATACTACTAGCATATTAACATGAATCCTTATATATCAAATTGTCTCCTAGCATTGAACTGCCTCCCCCTAAAAATTGATGTTAAAGACCTAATAAATGTTTACCAAATGTGAAGCTCTATTTTTTTGTAGGGTTGAGAATTTTTCTACAAAGAGCTTTAAAATAAGCACTTGTTTACAAGAAAGCAATAACCCTTGAAAGTAGCTACAAACAGTTAGTGTTGTTGTAAAGGCAAAAATAACATGTTGAAGGGAAGGTATTTATATAAGGAAATATTTTTAATAACCTAATAAAGCTGCTTGTTAGTACTATTTATTCTTGGTCCCAAAGTTGTGTTTGTGCCTAAATTGTGTTGCACCAAACTTGGTGAATTTGATTATGGACAGGAAAAAAACAAACTCATGGAGAGGGACATGTATAGGTATATAACAAAGCAGCTAATAAAAAGCCGCTTTAACAGATTATATCATTAGTTAGAGTCGTAAAGCAAGAAATTCAAAAGGGGAACAAACTAGAATTGTTTTAAACAATGTTGTTATTTGTTAATTAAGACTATAATAAGGAAGTATATGAATTTGTAAATATATATATGAATTTGCCTCGAAAAGTTCGTAGGTTGGTTGGAAGCCTCCGGCGGAAAGAAGAGTTTTTAATTTTTTTTTTTTTTATAATCGAAGAGTTATTAAATTAAATACGGATGAAGCTTGTAAGAAGTGGGCGGATTTGGAGGTGTCATTAGAAATCAACGAGGTGAATGGTGTGGTGGATTTGCCAAGTATGTTGGTACTTGTAGGGCGTTTGTGGCAGAGTTGTAAGGAGTGTTGGGAGGTTTGAAATATACATGGTTGCTAAGATATAAAAATGTTGTATTGAATATTTTAATTAACAGTTGCTCATGTAGTCAAAACAAGTATGATAAGAAGCAATACGAGTAACTCCTTAGTAAAGAGCATTAGAAAATTGTTAAAAAATGATTTAATGCAACTAATTAGGAGTATTCTCTCCGTCTCAAATTATAATAAAAAAAATTAACATATATCTTTTTTAATAATTATTTTCACTTGTTCTTATAAAATTAAATATAAATTACATGTAATCTACTATCAATATAATAAAATAGATTACATATAAAATTACTTTGTTATCCTTTATTCAAATCATTAAAATTAGCATTTTTGAGGATAAAAATGTCATTTTAATTCTTACTTTAATTTTTTATTACTTTCTCTTTCTTACTTTTTTGACTTTTTCTCTTTCCTTACATTCTCTCTCTTACTTTTTAATTATTTATTTATTGTGTTTTCTTTATTTCTTTTGTCTTTCTTATTTTCTTTCTTTCAACTTTTATTCTTACTCATTTTTTATAATTAAGTTTTCTTTCAATTTTTTTAATAATCTAAAATTTCACCTTTTTTTTCTCCATTAATAATTAGATAATAAAGAAAGATGAAATAATTGAAAAGTATATAACATTTCACCTTTTTATTTGAACGTTTATAAGTACATAAAATTTGCAAAGAACGCGATGCAAATAATTGATGGATTTTCTCATATAAAATAAGCAAATGTTTTTTAAAAATTCTATATTAATGTTGGAATTTTGAAATACTCACGAGTATCAAATTTTATCATATCAAAACATAAAAAGTTCATGTTGACACTATAAACAAATAAAATTCACAACGGGAACAGTAATTTATTAACGGGACTTTACATATAAAAAGATATATAACAAAAAAATCTAACTAGAAAATATTTATTTTTCGCATATATAAATACTTAATATTAATTTATAGAAATCCGATATTAGTCTCTTGGTATTTTAAAATACGCAGAAAATGTTGAAATTGCTAGGCCAGACGTTCATGACGGGTTCCGATCCCCGGTTCCTACACTTTGAGTGTGTGAGTTTATAATGACTTTGTCATTTCATTTACGTACAAAAAAAATTCATGTGTTTTTAAATTTTTATCATTTCAGGACATAAAAATTTATTTCAACATCTATAAACACATGAAATTTGCAACGAACGCGATGTAAATAATTGACGGATTTTCTCATGTAAAACAAGCAAATATTTTCTAAAAACCCTACAATAATATTGAAATATTGACAATACTCATGAGTTTCAATTTTTATCATATTGAGAGATAAAATGTTTGTTTTAAAATCTATAAGCGAAAAAAATTTGCAACAGAAAAATTTATATATTTATCTGATTTTTACATCTAAAAAAATAATTTAGATAAAACTCTACATAAAAATATTAGTTTTCATCCAGTTCAGTATCTAATATTAATTTATAAAAATCCTACATTAATTTTAATTTATTAAATATTAATTTATTAAATTTACAACAAACCCGTGCGAATTCGCACGGGTCTTTTGCTAGTTAACATAAATTATGTATATGATTTTTATTTTTTCAATTACATGAACCACACAAACTTATGGTGACAAATGTGATTCCATTAATCACAGTACTACATGACAAGAGGAGACGCACAATAAAAGATATGTCGTTTACCTTAAATTTCAAAGAAGCATTGTATTACCACAATTACTGTTGCATTAAATGTTTTAACCTTTTATTAACTGTCAGCCGCTTCATTTGTTCAATCTAGTTAGCCATAAATTAGTTCAACAAAAGTTGTTGAGACCATTAACTAACCTCTCAACATCATAACCCATCTCACACACTCTTCCCATTCCTTCATCCAATCCCACAAGTACAACCCACTTCTGTACCTATACAACACGGAAATTGAAATACGAAATCAAATTTCATACATAAATAAATTTATGCATTCACATAATCATTAACTATGTAACCGTCTGATTCATTGAAATCTCAAATAAATTTAAATTATCAATTTTGATTGAACGGTTACATAGTTATTGATTATGTGAATACATGAGGTTAGTAATTGTAGGAAACTCTTATCCATACATTATGGGTAACTCACTTTATTTTTTATAAGATATAAAAGTAAGTAAACCCTGGTTTGATCATAGTTCAATCTCCCGAAACTATATTTGAAAAGAGATTGAAACTACTTAATGTCATAATTCACTCTGAACTCTAAACTATTAGAGTATCATTCTCCTAATAACCATGAGATAAAAACTAAAAAAGATATACAAGTAAATAAACAATAGTACTTCACCAAATTCTCTAAATATAAAGGAAAATTAATTTGTTGCACACATTACAAATTCATTTTTTTTAATGCTTTAGGTACAATATATTTTCAAGAAATGAACTTTAGAGCTAATTTCTTGAAACACTTGTAGTATAATTAAGTGATTGAATGAGTATGGTAATAAAACACTTTTAAGAAGGACTTTTTCATCCTTTAAATATCATGTTGAAAGCACAATGTAAATTCCTCTCTCTACCACATTTTTTTTCAATAAACAAAAGTTAAAAAATTCGAATTCATAATCATTTATTTAAACTACTCAAATCTCTTACCCCTCGTATTAAAAAATTAATCCTCTATTATAGTTTCTGCAAAATTATGGTGGATCATCGTGAATCTGATATATCCACCGTGATACTAAACATACACTAAATCTAACTGTGCCTACAAATGCAACACCATACCGCATATGTATGGTATCTAGGTCCCTCATATAGGTGATCATTTCAAAGTTCAACCAATCATGCTGGCTAACTTAATAAATTCACCTAAAATTTCACACTACCTTCCATTTTTATAACCATCTATTTATGTCTCCTCCATTCTTATAATAATCAAACTTTGCCAATTCTTTCTTTAATTTTCCCATCTCATTCAAAGCCAAAATGACTTCTCTCTTTTCATCCTTTACCTCTCTTTCTTCTCATCACCATCTCATTTTCACTGTCTTAGCCTTTTTCTTATCAGCCCTTATTTTCTTCCTCACACAAAAAACCAAATCAAAAAACCATAACCTTCCGCCAGGTCCACCGGGATGGCCAATTGTCGGAAACCTTTTCCAAGTTGCACGTTCTGGTAAACCATTCTTCGAGTATGTGAAAGAAATGAAAGCAATATATGGCTCAATCTTCACACTCAAGATGGGAACAAGGACAATGATCATTCTCACTGATGCAAAACTTGTGCATGAAGCTTTGATTCAAAAGGGTGCTCTCTACGCAAGTAGACCACCTGAGAATCCAACAAGGAACATATTCAGTTCAAACAAGTTCACTGTGAATGCAGCGGTTTATGGTCCTGTTTGGAAACAACTGAGAAGAAACTTGGTGCAGAACATGCTTAGCTCAACTAGAATCAAAGAGTTTAAAAGTGTTAGAGAAGATGCAATGGATAAACTCATCAATAGGCTTAAAGTTAATGCTGAGAAGAATAATGGCGTTGTCGTGGTTGTTAAAGATGCAAGGTTCGCTACTTTTTGCGTACTTGTTGCTATGTGCTTTGGTTTAGAAATGGATGAAGAAAACCTTGAGAGAATAGATCAAGTTATGAAGAATGTTCTAATCACTTTAGATCCAAGAATTGATGATTTTCTACCAATCTTAAGCATGTTTTTCTCTAAACAAAGAAAAAGAGTTTTACAAGTTCGCAAAGAACAAGTCGAATTCATAGTTCCTTTGATTGAGCAAAGAAGGAGAGCAATTCAAAATCCAGGATCAGATAAAACAGCTACAACTTTTTCATATTTAGACACACTTTTTGATATCAAAGTTCATGAAGGTAAAAAATCATCGCCTTCTAATGAAGAATTGGTTTCGCTTATCTCAGAGTTTCTCAATGGAGGAACAGATACAACAGCAACTGCAGTTGAATGGGGAATAGCACAACTCATTGACAATCCTGAAGTTCAAACAAAACTATATCAAGAAATTAATATGACAGTTGGAGACAAAAAAGTGGATGAAAAAGATACTGAGAAAATGCCTTATTTACAAGCAGTGGTGAAAGAGTTATTAAGGAAGCATCCTCCAACACATTTTGTACTAACACATGCTGTGACAGAACCTACCACATTAGGAGGATATGATATACCAATTGATGCAAATGTTGAGATTTATACAGCTGGCATAGGTGAGGACCCTAAATTATGGTCCAACCCTGAAAAGTTTGATCCTGACAGGTTCATTTCTAAAGGGGAGGAAGCTGATATAACTGGTGTAACAGGAGTGAAAATGATGCCATTTGGTATTGGGAGAAGGATATGTCCTGGTTTGGCTATTGGTACAGTGCATATTAATTTAATGTTGGCTAGGATGGTTCAAGAGTTTGAATGGAGTGCTTATCCACCAGGGAAGAAGATAGATTTCAGTGGAAAGATGGAGTTTACTGTTGTGATGAAGGAGTCTTTAAGAGCATTGATCAAGCCAAGAGGATAAACTGTGTAATAGTTGTATACTTTTTGTTGGTTAATTCTGGTTTGTTTCTACAAAGATTTTATATCTGTTTTTACATATACATAGTGTAATAATTTCTGTGTTTTGATTTATGATCTTAACCAGTAGTACTCTTGTTTGTTCGATAAATTTGTTTTGGAGCTGTCATGATTATATCTTATTATAAATAATCAAATTAATTAAGGAATTCTTTTCTTCACTTATTTTTTCCCCTAAATATGTGAAAGTATGTAATGCAATAATGGATCACAAGACTCATAAGAATTTTAATAAAGATTATGTTCTAAAATAAAATGTGTCCTCTGTGCATATATGTTGGTCTCTTTAGGGCTATGAAGCACGGACACATACACCAGACACGACACAGACACATCACACGGATAAAAATTTGAAAAAATGACATAATTCAATGTAATCAGAAGCGACGCATGTCTGACACCAAAACACGCCTAATCCAAAGAATGTCCGTACTTAGTAGCTTTGGGGTGAAACACGAATATGGATGTGCAAGTTCGAGCCAGGGCACAATGATATAATGAGGGAACAACAAGGACATGCAGATAGCAATAGTTGAATTGATTCATATGGCAGGATCACAAGTTTCATACTGACAGGTTAAATGTTTTGCAGAAATGTGATGAGTAAGTACATATGTACTATAGTACATATAAAAGGAAGGAGTAATTTAAAAACAGAATAAGGTAATAAACTTTATATTATATAAATATTCTTCTAATATGGACCAGGACCATTATATAGGTGGTCCTTCTTGTATCAACACCATTAAATCTAACCTAATCCCTGTAGTAAAATAGTAATACAATAAATCCTCTACACAATATAGTAGTATCTTCTCAAACCCCTCTCTCCACTTGTCATAACAACCCTTCATTTCATTCTGCACATATCCGAGCCCAAACTTACTAGGTTCAGTCAATTTATATATCCACAAACTCACCTCTGTATGTACTGTAAGCTGTAACACTGACACATGCTTGTCAGTATAAAGTCTCAAACCAAGCCACAGGTTATATCAGATCAGGGTAAAAGGTTCAGCTTCAATTTGGACCCTCAAAATTAAGTTCAATTTTGACACTATATCCCAACATATTTTATTTTCAAGTATTGACCATAAAAACTACAGTAGTTAGTATATCCCAATATTTAAGTATTGACCAAAAAAACCAATGTTAAATTGAAAGTATTAAAGCAAGTCTCTCCCTGAATACATTTGAGCATCCAAGTCAGTTCCTTCCTTTTCCAAGCACTATCATAGCTTTTTAGTTCCTTTTCCAAGCTTTTTGCCACAGGCTACATTTCACTGTCATATACTATTTCAGCACTCTGCAGCTAAATTGTTTATATGGGAGCAGCAAAAACCCATACAGGGGCAAAGAAATATAATGTTTTGACAACAAGAATCCTTAAATTAGTTGAGAAGACGCCACTTCTTGTAAAATATCAATATTAATTGAATTAGTTTGAGTAAATGGCAATGGAGTTTTGGATTTCTGACTATGATTGGCATTATTGAACAGTCTTTATATTGTGCCTGTAACACCAATATCCATATTACAAGCATAAAAATATTTTCCTAGAGTGAAAATGGTAACATGGTAGATATTTGAAATTATGACATGAAATTTGAAACATCCCTATCTATTATGCTCAAACTGCAAACACCCCACATCATATAAATCACGAGAGTAAGTGTGTGTTTGGGTGTACGTTTCAGCCATCGCCACTGCAAGTTTCAGTGCATTTCATCGTGGAAATGCACAAGCTACAAACCGTAGCTTCTAAGGGAATGTGCGTCCATGTTTAGCCGACCTCCGAAACAAACACGTACTAAGTATACAACATTAAATAGATTACAGAGTTAAAATCTACAAAACTAGGAGGGATATAATAATAGAATTACAGGTGAAAATCTGAACAACAGAGTTTTTTTACTGAACATGACAAAAAGTTTAAAATTTACATAATATAGAGAAATTGGCATACATGTGTAATGATGCTCAAAGCCTCAAACAATGGAAGTATGAAACTGTTGTAAATTGTAACCGAATTTATAAGCGAAGATTGATGAAATTTCATTTGTGTGACCTTATTTGAAATGCAACCCAAAGTTTTATATAAGCTTTCCCAATTAATGACGGTATTGTAAATACAACACACACGACATTACAGCACATGAAATCAGGGGAAGTTGAAAGTAAAAAGGACATTGCAAAGCAAAGGCGAAAGAAAAACATAAAACATGTGATTCATCGCAATCAACAGAATTGGCTGAAGAGAGAAATGGAGGTGGTGTAACCTTTTAAAGGTTTTGACTCTTCTATTCCATTCCCAAGTAAAGCAAGACATCTAAACCAGTATTTACTTTACCCCATCTAAGCCTTTTTAATGCTTCTAGTACTCTGCCTTTTCCTGATCACAAACAAACAAGTGGATTTTATGGTTCACAAGATATATCATTTCACAACAAACAAAGGACACCATAATCATTGAAGTTTCCTTCAAAAACGTAACTACCTAAAAACAAATGAAAATTGAAGGCGAATAGTCACCAAGACACTTGCCAGGACAACACATGCATCATAAAAAAAGGATAAATTGTTGAACATAAAGTCATCATACATTAATAAAGGTGTGTGAATCTGAATTGCATTAATACAATGGTCTGCAGAGACAAAGACAGCTGTATCGCAACTAACTCTCATCTTTAACAACAATTACAGCTAGGAAAATGAGAGAGATGAAGATAGAGTTTCAAACCCTAGCTACAAAGGAGGAGGCCGCAAAGGGAGGCCCGATGGGAGGGGCAAAATTTCTTTGCTATATATACAGTAAAATAGAAGTAAAGAAAATAACCATCTTTCAACATGCTAATACATTTCACTCCAATTTTGGAACATGTCAATTAGTGATTTGAAAGGAACCAATCAAACCTATAAATTTGATGGGCTCTCTACATGCTTCTTCTCTTCATCTTTAATGAAATCACTCTGACTTAACGAAGTGATACTGTCCATGTCAACTGCTCCACCACTTTCAGATGGAAAGTGATCCTCTTGTGTAGGGTTCACCCCACGGTTATCAGGGGTTCTTGTTGATAATCCATTCTCGGCCATTATACAGTGATAATGATGAGTGTCAAAGGACTCCATCCCATAATGGGAACTATATACAGGTTGCATTGATCGTGTTCTCTCGGAAAATTCACGCAATGATATTCGACAAACAGGACAAGTGGCATTCTGCTGCAGCCATAAGTCTATGCAGGCCATATGGAAGGAGTGCCCACAATGGGGGAGGATACGCAGTGTATCTTCACCTTGGTACTCTGAGAGACAGACTGTGCATCTGCAAGTACAACAAAATTTAACGTTAGGTACCACAGGCACAAAGTATTTGAGTGAGAAGCAAGTGTCAAAAATTATTTGAGCATATACTCCAATACCTAATGCACAACCCAAAGTTAAGTTCCTGACATTAATAAACTACTTAAAAAGCCATTGCATATTAAATAGCTATTGATCGGTAATCACTATTGTTAGTTAGTTAACCAGTTAGTAAGGGCATTAGATGTGAATTATATAAATAGATAAAGGGGGTTAGACAAAAGCCGACTAGCCATTTCAGAGAAATAGGGCCGCCTTTAGGCATTGAAAGATGAAAGGTGCATATCCTCAAAAGTTCTGCAAAATTCTATCCTTGTAGCAGGGATTTAAGAATTATACGAAACAATGGGGTTTGACCACTTCCCGAGCTATATACCATATTACCACTATGATGATCAAAGATACTACACTTATAACAAGCATTAATTTCCCTTACCCCCCATGAGGTTGGCATAGTTGTTTGAGGGTAATTAGCATTGGTAAAAATGGCAAAACAATTTATGCACGTGCGCATTCACGTGAGCAAGCAGGCACAAAAAGGAACCACACTCTGTTGAGTGGAAATCTCATTACAAACTCCTATTACTGTCTCTACAAATATGTTTATTTAGCTTAACTACCAAATTGGGAAGAAACCACATTATAATTATACAATTATTTTGCTAAGCAAGTGTTTAAATAGTGATTAACAATAGACTTTTACTACTAAATCCTTACTATTTCAGCTCATTAATCATGCAAAAATTAAAGTAAACAAATTAACATCACAAAACAAGTTGAATATAAAGTCACATACTGAGAATCTTCTCCAGCAGCAAAAAACTTGTCACTATACTTCTTAACAGGAAATTTAGCTACATCAATGCCTTCAAGCCCTTGAAAACCCCTTTCCATCTACACAAAATAAAAAACACCCAAATCATAAATCCAAAAAAAAACCCATTTTTAATTATATAAATAAACTATTTTTCACAAAGAAAAAAATCAAATTTTTTTACCAACCAAGCTGAGATTGGATCTAGAAGCAATGAGAAAAGATCTTCTAGAAGCATTCAAGTGAATTCTAGCACAAATAAGTCTTGTGCAGACAAAAACAATGAACATTGTGCTAACAGCAAAACCAATTATAGTCATAACAAGGTTAACTCCAGATGAAATCATTGTAGTAAAAGATGTTCTGAATAGAAGGGTGGTTTATTAGGAGAGTGAGAATTGAGAGTGATGATGAGAATTTGAGAGAGTGAGAAAGAGGAATGAAATTGAAAATGAAACCCTAGAAGAAGGTGAAATGAAGAACATGGTTGGTGATTGTGTAGTGTTGGTGGTTGGAGTGAAAGAAAGATTGCTTCTCCTAGATTTGAGTGTTTGTGATATGAGATGATGATAAAGATTTTTGAGATCTACAAAATCTAAGTGTTATGCTATCATCATATAATAAAGGTTTCTTTTTTAAGAAATGATAGTTTCTTTTTAACCACCGTTGTTACTGAATATCGATTGATCTGGTTTGAGGCGAGTTTTGACGTTGAATAGTTTCAATCTCTTCTTAATTGTAGTGGCGGCAAAATTGAAGAAATGACAAGCTTTCAAATCTACAGTAACAGTAAAATATTAGGTTTAAATTTGAGTGAAAATGTTCAACTTAATAATATCAGTATTGTCAGTTGAACTAAAATTTATGAATAAATAATTTGTTTACTTTTTTGGGTCAAGGATAAAGAAATATTTCAAATGTAATTCATATTTATTTATTTTTATATTTGTTGTGTATATATATTTTTTTTTTTTGACATATTGTTGTGTATATTGTATTGCTTTTATTATTACTTTTTTTTTTAACTATTCCAAAATTAATTTGAAAAAGAAATAGTTTGTTTAGAGCAAATTTAGCCTTTTTTTTTCCTTTCTAATCCATCATAAATTCATAATTAGAATATAATATAATCTTAAGTAGATATCCCCACAACTTATTTAAAAAAAAAAAAAGTATCCCCACAACTTACTATGATGCTAATCATGGATTTGGAAATAGAATTGATTTATTTGATTTGGTAATAATTAGTATGTGTTTTGGTGGAAAGTTATGTTGTCAACACCAACCACAGAGACAGTACAAGTAGAAGATTTTTATAGGATATTTTGTCCTAAAATAAATATCATCACAATTCACAACAAACTAGAGATAATACATAGCCTCACCTGCAAGGTACATACATACATACATGATACAACATGACAATAACACATCACTTTAACATAATGGGTGAAGCTGCTAGCAAACTAATGGAATTATATACATGGTTCATCTTAAATGGTCACCATTAAATGAGAAGCGATCGGCGAGAGGAACCCCGGCAATTCTATTTGAATAGGGTCTTGAAAGTTCACCACCAAATTCCATCTGCGGCGATGTAACTTCATAGGAAGGATTGATGGGAAACGAGGGATACATTTGTTTAACAGAGTAGGGTGGGCCTCCGTTTGAAAAAGGATCAAATGGGGGCATTTTAAAATCAGATACCGGTCCGTTTTCCAAGTATCGGGTCCCGTGAGATCGGTCATCTGCAGATAAGGTCATCGTTGTGCCGTAATAGGGGTCGGTGACAAATTGACCATCAGAAATTCTAGATATGCCTCGATTATTATTATGATAAAAGTTTGAACCAAATCCACCGGTTGAATCAAGAACACCAAATCTAGAAGTTGCTTCATCAGAAAAATCTGTTGGTACTCTGAAGAGACCAGAAAATCCAACGGGAATTTCAAATCTATCCTCACTTTTAGCGACAAAAGCAGACGGTGTAATGGCTTTACTGCTCTCTACCAGTGGTAACCTATTAAGCTCCTGTTGTAGGGATATCTTCGCTTGTTTAAGTGATTCAAGTACCCCATTGAATTCATGAGAATGTTCGCGAGAAACTAATGCATAGCGGTCATTTTTGTTTCTTGAAGCATCATTTTGGTGTAGACCGCCCTGAATATCAGTTGGAAAGGAAGAAGATGGCTTGGAACCAGGGTAACCATGGCCACGCGGATCAAGATGGTCCGTCTCAGAAGACTGATGATGACGGTTTACTGTGCTTTCATTTTGGTTTCCATTAAGCGGTGAACGGGAATTTTCTTGACCAAGCGAATTGGAAGTGCGGAAAGTTGTGCTATCATGGTTGTTGTAAGCCCTTGTGTCATATGATTTTGGCATAACATCTCTTGCCTCAGATTTTAACATTTCTTCAGATGAGTAGACAACTCCGGGCTCTGATTTATCATCCTCTTGAGCATTTGATGTGACCACCTTAGAAGAGTATGGAATCTGATCCTTGCTTTCCTCTTTATCCTCTGTCATATCTGAGTGATTGCCGGGATCACATGAATCCTGGAAAATTTATGACACATAAATTTTTGAGACTTCAGGAATTCTAAACATACACCAAATAAGACACCGACACAATTGACACCGGTAATAATTTGAAAAAATAAAATGATTGAAGTTAAACACATGTTAGTGTCGTGTTAGTGTCGGACATCGACACACGTCGGACGTCAGACACATCTTCAATATAAAGTGTCGGTGCTACATATGTGGATAACCTGCTTTGAATAATAAAATCAATGGTAAAAAGCATATATGAAGATAGTGTTGCACATCTGTTACTAAACTGAAACAAAAAAAATTATGATCATACTAAAACTCTTGCTTGTTATGTCTAATGAAAGGAGCGACTTCTTGAAAGTTAACATCAATAGGTTTTAAGAAAAAGCACTTAGAATATGATAAGTCCAAGAAAAGCATACTGGTGTTGTGCTGCTGTTATTCTCTCTGAATTTCTCTTCCCATTGTCTTTGAGCCTTCTCCATTGCTTCAAACCGGTCAATAAGTTGGGCTTGGTGTTCAAGTGCCTTTTCCATGTCCTCTTTATCATATCTATCTACATGATGATTTTTGTTAACTAGGTTCACTTCTGATTCATTCTCTTCTGGAATTTTAGATTCTATTCTTGGAATGTTAGACCCACCAACTGAGGAATTTGGATATCCTTCAGAAGAGAAAACAAATTCTTTTTCTTGAAAGATACCATTGGGAGACTTATCTTTGGATTCCTCCACCACTGACCTGAGTAAACTCAAACTACATATTATTAACTTCATAAGCGATCAGAAAAATAAGTGTTCAAAGAGAACAATAAATTAATGTAAATTAAATTGAGGAATTATGCATATATTTATTAATATTTATCCAGCTTCATATTTTCCATCGAACCAATGGTTTTCTGAAAGACTCACTTCCACTCCACGTATAAAATGAAAGAGTCATCAACATATACACCAAAAGAAATGTTAAACATAATATATCAGAATAAATGGATTCAAACAACACGGAGCTTGCCACGTGTATGACAGATTTTGGAAAATTTCAGTCAGATTTTATTGGACAGAAACAAAAAGGAGTATAACTTTGATGCTCCTGAGACCCTAAACCTGATCGTCTTAAAAACTCAAATCATCTCAAAATTCAAGCTGAAAAAAATGTAGAATTAATGATAATCGTATGAACTGAAATCCTCCTCCATTCTACAAAAAACTGTACTATATGACCAGTGACGTTGTATTGGACAAAATGTTGGACACTAGAGATTGAACAGGATAAAATGTTTTGTTTGCGCATGTAGGGAGCAGATATGTGGAAACGAAAGTGAATCAGATGAAGGGTAGTCAAATAATTAGACTATTAGAGGTTGAGGGAAACATGAAAATACTAAGCCCGTGCCATTGAGAAGGGTGTATATATAATGGTGTGGTGTGGTGTGTCTTTGTCTTTAATCATAGTTTATGACAATATATTATAATGTCATTTAATCCACGCAGTCAACCCTACCTAGAGGGAAAAGGATTTTGCTATCATTATTAACTCTCCATAAAAAAATCAAACCACACTAATATATGTCATAAACTTAAGCAAATAATGAAAGTGGAGCTAGAACATGTTGGCATTCTAGTTTTACTTGGATTCACAAGTCAAAAAATGAATTCACACCAAAAACTTAGACTCATACCTGTTTTGTCTGTGTCTTATCTTGCGACATGACTTTCCTTGGCGATGCTTTGGAGAAGAACTGACAGATGAAACACTGTTTTGCCTTCTCATATTAGAAGTCTTGTATTTTTCAAGTGAACGGGGAGAATCATGACGTCCTTTCCAAGACAAACTTCTATTGAATACTGGTGTAGAATCCATATGAGAATCACACGGTTCATCTGTCTCGTGGTGTCTCCCTCTCTCACCCTCCTTTGAAGACTCATTACTAACACCAGATTCACAAGGAATGTCAAGGTCTGAGCCTGAATCTAATTCTTCAGATAGATCACTTATCCCCCGATCCTCCAAAATGGCAAGAACATCAGCAGTGGCCTTCTCAGCCATCTTCCTCTGATGAGTCACTGTCCTAAGCTGTTCCTCCAATTCCATGACCTGGTAAATTTCGAAGTTATAAAAAGATATTAACAAAGATCACAATTTTTTGATTCCATGAACTACCAATTGTAAACTTAACATACCCTTTTTTCCAGTTCATCAGTTCTCTGTCTGGCACTTCTTGAGATGGACCTTTCAGAAAGCAACCTTGCTCGCAGGAACTCAATAGTCATTGCAGTGGAATCCTCCGTGCTGGAAGTAACCCTGAATGGCACACACATCTAATTAATATAACTCAATTGAAGACCTACCACATAAGAAAAAATGAATAAATCTAATACCAATACAAACCTCATAACAGACAAATCTTAAATACTACATTCAATTATCAATTTACTTCGATAAAAATAGGACGGACAAAGGACCTACACCGTGACATCATTATCTTCCTTTTTACTCTCACAAAGTCCTAGAATGTGAACCACATGTGTCCACTGTCCAGTAAGTTGAGATCAAGACTTGAATTACTAAGTTCATTAGTCGAAGAGTTCAATCACTAACTTAGTTGAATTTGTCAAAAACAGCGTTGTCAATCACAGATAATAACAGTTTCTTCAAATTCCATTACACTGTAGTGTGCTATACCGTCGTTATAGACACAATTTGACAACACTTTGTACTAAATAGCATATCAGAGAATAATATTTATTTGTTCAAATTTCGCTACGCTATAGCCACTATTTGACAACACAACACCAGATTCAATTGATTAATCCCACATCAATACTAATAGAAAATCACTCACACACAGTCACAGAACAAAAACATGAAAATAAAACATTATTAAAAACATCAAATAGGAACAGAACACCAGCAGAACAAACACAATATTGTTTAATTATTGAACTATAACATCAAAAGCAAACTATATATAAAAAAAGTAACCAACCAAACATTATTAAAAACATCAAAACCAAACTATGAGTAATCAACCAACCAAACATACTATATATAAAAAAAATTAACAGCAAAACCCAGTTAAATTAAATACAGAAAACACTTAAAAATGATAAATTTAACAAAAGGGTAGCTGAAAAAACCTCTGATCTTGCGGATCCAGCACAGGAGTTTGCATGATGATGATGATGAAGAAAGTTTGAAGTTAAGCTAGTTTTAAAATTGAGCAAAACCCAATAATGAATTATGAGCTTTGGTTTGGTTTGAGTGTGATTTGAGTGAGAAGAGAGAGAAAGGGTTGTTGGGTCATCTGAGAAGAAACAAAGGAAGGTTCTTTCTTTCCTTCGGACACCATTAACGCAATCGACCCCACCTTCTTCCATTTTTTTCCTATTTCTATCTTTTTCTTTTTTGTTTTTTTTTTTCTAATTTTTTTTACCCACTCTCTTTCTTTTTTGGTAAATATTTTATTTATCATCTCTATTTGATTTTATTTACTACTACTATTACCTTTTTTAGTGTTTGTAACATTTTGTTTCTCTTTTTTTAAGAGTCTATGAAGTGCATGAGTGAAGATAACTACTACTATTAAGGTAAAAATTAGGTAAACAATTTTATATTAAAATTCAAGTGGTTGTATTTAGAACTTGATGATTTTTTTTAATTTATATATAAAAGAGATTTTATTAATGCATTGTAAGAAGGGGGTGTTTGTTTGCTGGATTAATAATTTATTCTCGGGATTAACTTTCTCAGGAACATGAAGGTGGGAATTTTATTCCTAGGAAAATATAGAAAAAAGTGTTTGGTTAATAGTTTAATTCCTGGGAGTTATTTTAAAGAAAATTCCAAGGAATAAAATAAATCTGTTTGGCTTGCAATGTGTATTCCTAGAAATGAATGTTATAATTACAAAAATATCCCTATTATATAATTCTTTCGTTCCTATTTTAACTGTCATAGTTGACTAATAATCTAATATACATATGTTAATGCATATATTTGACGACTAATATTTTAATTATGTATTATAGAAAAGTTATATTTATTGACCAAAAAATAAAAGAAAAGTTATATTTAAAAAATATTTTTCGAAACAAATTGTACAATATTTTATATGATAATATTTATTAATATATATTAACAAATATTATTAACAAATATTTTTAATATATGTTACTAACCAGTGTAGTTTTTGTACAGCGTTATTTATTAATACTCAAATAATGAGTAAAAATTAAATAAAATTCATGAAAACAAAAGCAATACATCGAATAATTAAATCTTAATTTCATTAGTTAGTTATCAAATAAAATAAGAGTATCGAAGTGCCATTCTAAAAAATATAATGAAAACAAAAGTGACTTTAGTCGTAAAAAAAAAATGAAAACAAAAGTGACTAAAAATGAAGGGTAGAAATGGATTTTCATGAAGATCATGGGTTTATTATTCCTGGGAATACAACTTTCCCAACCCCATTTGATAGGAATAAAAGTTTGCAAATCGTGGGTGTAACCGCTGATTTTTGTTTCCTGGGCATAATTTATTCCTAGGCATAATTATTTTGTTATTATCTACCAAACAAAGGAAACTTTATTTCCAACCTCATATTCCTGGGAACAATTTTTGTAACACTCAAACAAACACCCCCTAGAAAAAATGTCATTACAATTTTAATAAAGAACTAGTAATAACAAAAGAAACTGAAAGTGTAACCATAAAAAGAAACTAAAAATTTGCATGATGATACTACCTCCGTTCCTTTTAACTTGTCGTTTTAGAAAAAAATATTTGTTCATTTTTACTTGTCGTTTTAGCAATTTAGGTTATATTTTACCTATTATACCCTCTTTCCTATTATATTTTATTGACTAAAATTTGAATAATTTTTTTTGTTAAAACAATATAATTTTTTTATTGTATACAATTTTTTTTTTTGTTTTTAAATCAAGTTTGTTACAATTTTTTTAAGAATAGATAATGTTTGTGAAAAAGTAAGAAATTATTGTTGGATTAAATATTAAAAAAAAAAGGGCATAATAAGAAAATAATGTGCAAAAACACAGCCTCCTATTTTGGTCTTTTTTTTCTAAAACGACAAGTAAAAAGGAACGGAGGTAGTAGGGGTGAAATTGGACCGGTTTGGATCGGTTTCGGGTGAATCCGATGTCCGAACCAATGAACTTTCAATTGGTTCGGTTTAGATCGATTTGGTTCGGTTTTCAAAAATGAATCCGATCCGAACTAGTCGGTTTGGATCGGATACTATACTCTGTTCACAACAATTTGTTTTCCCGCTATAATATTTGCTATTATTTTTTCAAATACGATATATTTTAAGTTCTATTTTTTAAACAACTTACAATAATAACATAAATCAAATAAACAATAACATAGTTTATATGTTTGTTTGTGTTGTGCGTGTTCTGCTTCTATCTGCATTTTTTATTTTGAAGGTGAATGTAGTTTCGGCCTGTCAAAATATGAGCCAAATAGACTATTATAAGATGGTCGGTTCGGTTCACCGGTTCATCGGTTTTCAAAAATGAAATCCGAGATCCTAACCAAACTAGTTCGGTTTAGCTCGGTTCGGTTTGATTTTTGGTCCGAACCAAAGATAGTTGGTTTTTTTTCGGTTTGGATTGGTTTGGATCACCGGTTTCATTAGTTTTATCCGATCCGCTTTCACCCCTAGGAGGTAGTATATGTTATAGACTGGACCTGACAATGATCAGGCCCATAACTGTATTGGGTTGAGTAAGTCCACCACAGTGTAAGTCCAACACTCCACGTCGCTCATTTAGTTGTCACTATAAAATCGTAACTGTCGACATCGGGATGATGAACATTTACTGTTCATTATGATCGTAAGTTAAATTCCCGGCAACATATCTTCAGGGGCAGAGTCATGGGTGGCATTGTTGGGTCATGATCCACCTTAAAAAAAAAATACTTATATATCTTAGGTATTTTAAAAGGAAAAAATTTAGGTGTATTTTTTTAGGTATTTTTCGTATGGTTCTTAACAAAAATACATTTTTTATGGTTATAATATAGTTTGTTATATGTTAACAACCATACGGAAAGTATATGAAGAAATGCACATAAGTTTTGTGCAAAGGGGATTGAACATGAGACATTTGTGAGTAGAATAGTTAAATTAAACATTTGATCTTACAAAAATAACATTTTTATGAATCAAAAAAATTATTTGCCAACTATTTTATTTCATTATTTATAAATACTATGGTAATTTCTTACATGTTTTTATTAAAAAAATCAATATTTATTTAAAAATATTATGGTAATTTCTTACATATTTTCTTGATCTTGCGTATTATAATTTTTTCATGGCATATCCGAACATTTTTTATGCCTTTGCCACTGCATTTTTTCATGCTGCCAATCCTTTAAGTTTATAAGTTGGAGCAAGAAACATACATTAGAAACCATCACCCTCCTAAATCCTTAAATTGTGCATTAACAATTTGTAACCTTAAAATCAAGTGCATCTAAAAGTTGTAACTAAAAAAATTGGACTATAGCATTCCTTTCCTTTCTCAAAAATAACGGCAACGACTAGTATTAAAGAAGTTGATTCTATTTGTAGTTGATGTTGTTGCTGCTGCTACTATTATTAAGGAAGTTAAGTTGAACTTAAAATTTAAAGTTGTAGCATTAGGGTTTTATCATAACTTAAATTTTGCATAAAATTGGGCTAGTAGCTCAATTGGTAGTAGAAATTGATTGAATATATACTTGAATCTTAGGGTGCATGGTTCGATTCCCCTGAAAGACAAAAACGTCACTAGTGATGGGGGAAGAAGATTGTGAGGTGGCTGTGTCGAGATCGCCTAAGATG
This sequence comes from Trifolium dubium, assembly GCA_951804385.1. NCBI lineage: Eukaryota > Viridiplantae > Streptophyta > Magnoliopsida > Fabales > Fabaceae > Trifolium > Trifolium dubium. Next base: position 51,776,218 of record OX638064.1, read on the forward strand.
GGGTTCGGGCTGTTGCAGCTACCACTTCTACTAAAACCTCTACAAGAACTGTCCCGACGATCTTTTCTATGACAATGTCGGCGATCGCTTCTACAACTATGTCACCGACGGTCATTGCGGAGACAGATGCTAGAAAGAAACAGAAATGAGAGCTGCTGGAGCTGGAGAAATTTTGCAACAAATATTTAATTGATTCAAACCTTTATTCGAAACAATACTGCATTAATGTTCACTGATTGTTGTTGAAATTTGGCCTACAATCATAATAAATAAATATATAAGAATATAAACATCAAATAACTATAAGAATATAAACATCAAATAAATAAATATATAAGAATATAAACATCAAATAATATACTACAAGAGAAAATGTAAAAACTTATCTTTTTCAATGTAGTCCCAAGGGGGTTGTATAATTGGACCTAAAATATATAAATAGCAAATCAATGCGAGTTCTGGCGTAGTTCTAGACCCCTCACAAACGCAATTGTGGATAATTGAACTATAGTTCTAAATTTCATAAAACTTTGTTGACACAGTCGCACAGCACATTCGAACACTAGGTTTTTAATTATAGTATTCTTTTACCTAAAAAATTTAAGAATTCCATAAATTCATAAATAAACTTAGTGAATATTTGGATTAACAATAGTAAAAATAAAATTAATTTTAGTTAAAAATAAATTAAATATAAATTGATCTATATTTTGGATACATTAATTAACCATTTTCAACATATTTAGATAATTTGAATGAAAATTATTTTTGAATACTTACTTACCCAAATCTAAAAAAAATATACTAAATTCTATTTTTTTTTTGTTATTAAAATTCTAGTAACACTTAAAAGAAAGTAAACCATGATAAAGAAAAAAAAAACTAAACCAAGAAGAAAAAAAGTTAAATGATTCTTCGATCTCTTGTAAGTTGACGTGTTTATAATTTTAATCGTTATATTTTATTTTTAAAAATTCAATTATAATTTTTAAAATTATTTTATTTTTAGTCTCTAAAATTAAAATCGCAACAAATATTTTCTTACGAATTCAAAAAAATAAAGATATAGAGATTAAAAAAAAACTTCAATTTAGAAATAAAAGATCAATTTAAACTAGAGAAAAAAAGAAAAAAAAAAAGTAAACCCAGAAAACAGTAGCGGAGAACGGAAGAAGAAGTTGTTACTGCAATTGCAACTGATTTGATCGGAAAATTGATAGAAAACGAAGAATAATGTATTATTGGGTTGGAGCTACATCTTCTGATTACGCCGGAACACCTCCTCAACCTCGAAGTGGTCATTCTACTGTTAATATCGGAAAATCCAAGGTTGTCGTCTTCGGTGGTCTTGTCGATAAGAAATTTCTCACTGATATTCTTGTTTATGATATTGGTTGGTAACCCTTTTGTCTCTATTTTTGTGGGTTTTCATCAAAATTTGGAATTTGATTCTTCATTTTTTGTTGTTGCAATTTTCAGAGTCCAAGCTATGGTATCAACCTGAATGTACTGGAAGTGATTCAGATGGACATGTGGGTCCCAGTCCACGAGCATTTCATGTTGCTGTTTCTATTGATTGTCATATGTTTATTTTTGGTGGTCGTTCTGGTGGTCAAAGGTTGTGTTTATGTTTTGCTGTTTTATTTCATTCCATGTTTTGTGTGTTTGTGAGAGTGCATTGAGAAAGGATTATTCTTGATTATACTCATATAAGTGCTTATGCATAAGCTATTGCTATAACTGAAGATAAAATAAAGTCAAACCGTTTTCATATGCTATTTTGAAAGGATATGGAAATAAGCTGAAAACAACTTATTCACATGTCATAAGTTGTTTCCATATGCTCTTTCAAACCGGCTAACTAGTGGTTATGCTAGTAGATACATGAATAAGGCAATCCAAACTGATCATATATCATAAACCGGTTGTTAATATTAGATTTAAGTAAAACAGCTTCGGCTGTTATAGTTTTGCGGTGAAGATTTTTGCATCTCAACTCTCATGCTGTTACACTAAATACTCAATATGTGTGTGTGTGTGTGTGTGTGTGTGTGTGTGTGTGTCTTTGCTTCTCACTATTATGTCTGAATTTTACAGGTTGGGGGACTTTTGGGTTTTGGATACCGGTATGAGATTTTGCAATAAATTTATTTGGTTAATGTTCAGTGATAACTTTCATTGTGTGAGATTTGACATGAATCGGACTAATGATTTCTTGGCATGTTGGCACTTGAAATGAATGGTGTTGTTTAATCAAGATATATGGCAATGGTCTGAACTAACTGGCTTTGGTGACCTGCCTTCACCGCGAGATTTTGCTGCAGCTTCATCTATTGGGAACCGGAAAATTGTTATGTGAGACCTATAACATTTTATTTGGTTACTTTCCACGCTTGGTTGGATTAGGATTAAATTAAAACATTTGATAATTATGCAGGTATGGTGGATGGGATGGAAAAAAGTGGCTATCTGATGTTTATGTGTTGGACACAAGTATTTTCATATCTTGGATTGAATTTTATTTCTTAAAAGCACAAATACACAATTGTGTTTTATGCAGTTGAAACAAGTGATAACACCATCTTCTTACTTTCGTAGTATCGCTTGAGTGGACTGAGCTCTCAGTTTCTGGAACATTGCCACAACCTAGATGCGGCCATTCTGCCACAATGGTCGAAAAACGGTTGCTTGTTTATGGAGGAAGAGGTGAAGTCTCATAATTCTTCTTGATTAAGAACTGATTTGCTTGTAAATCAGACTGGACTATCCCCCAGTCCAATTAATTATGTTGCTTTCATATCTCTAACTTGCATGTAAATAAATAACTGTTGCGAATAAATGAAGGGAGCATACATATTAATTGCTGTGGATGAGATTTCAATCTCTTAGGATGTTACTAATTGAAATGAGTGTTCTTGCCTGACTTTGACAGGAGGAGGCGGACCAATTATGGGTGATTTGTGGGCCTTGAAAGGCCTTATTGAAGAAGGTATGCACATTTTTTTTACCATATTTATATGTTTATCAAGTAGGATGTTGTTTATTAAATTTACTATTTAGTTGTAGTCCGCAATTTGTTATTGTCACTTCTGGGTCCTTTGTGTTGTGTTGGTGGCTAAATCTTCCTTTCATATGAAAGTTGTTGATTTTATTCAAATTTAAACGTGATCGCTTGTCACAACGAAACTTTTGCACTTGCCCTTGACATTTCATTATTTCAACCTTCGGTTCTTACTTCTCTGAGATATCAAATTGTTCTGTAATATTTGACATACAAATTGTTGTGAAAATGTTTTTGAATTCTTGTTGATTCTTTGTTTTATATTATTTTCTTTCGAGCAAATCTTATTGTTCACTTATTTATACTTTCTTTCATCATTCATACATTTTTTTATTCTAATTTTAATTATCCGTGGCTCCTTATTCAATTGGGTTATGTACTTATAGTCTGTATGTGTTGTGGAGGGAAGATAATGAAACACCCGGGTGGACTCAATTAAAGCTTCCAGGTCAACCTCCTTCTCCCCGTTGTGGCCATACAGTTACATCTGCGGGACCCTATGTAAGCACATTTGCACTATCCTTATTTTTCTTTCTAATTTTGCTATTTTTTTTACTGCATTTTGACTTTTACTGTCAAAAATGGATCCTTGTACTGTTCCTACCTTAACCAGTGATAGAATAATCTATAAATTGTTTGGTAAATTGTAAATTTTAAATGTTTTTGTAAATAAATAATTATTGTTCTAGGTACATATTATGTGAATATTAGCCTTTTATTTTATGTTAGGCCCACAAATCAAGCCCATTAGTTAGAGCTTAGTCTATAACTCTATATAATCAGATTAGTGTTTGTAACTCTTCACACTGCTGAATTGTACTTCGGAATCAGAATATTTTTTTTACAAATATGATTATTTAAAATTACCATGACGGGTACAACCTAGCTAGTCTGTTGCTTGTAATAAATAAAAACTAATTCTTATCCCACAAATCTTGTTAATTCATCCATATGAATCTGATTACATAAATTTACTGCTTTAACTTGGAATCCTATCATGTTTGTTTCTTTTATTTATTTATGTTGCAGTTGTTGATGTTTGGAGGGCATGGGACCGGTGGATGGTTGAGTCGTTATGATATCTATTACAATGATTGTGTTGTATTGGACAGAGGTGAGAACTTCCACTCTGCCTATCTGGTATGATGGCAGGCTTTTGCTTATCTATACGACTATGCCATTCTAGTTTTTGGAGCCATGACATTTTATTTGCCTTTGTTAATCTGTTCCAATTAAAGTTGATTTGTTAATGATCTCTGGCACCATTTCATATCATTGTTGCTAAATTAGCTCAAGAGCCTTGTTCAAATTAGACAAAAATAATCTCGATGCTAGGAAGTTACAAACTTACAATGTATTGCTTTTGGAACCTTATAGTATAATACTTGAAGCTATTTGTTTTTAGGTTCAAGAATAATTATTTCTGTTTCGACATTCGATAAACGAAAAGTCTTGCAGAATATTTAATACTCGATGATAATGCCTTATTCTTGTAAGAAGCGGATGAGCTAATGATGTGAAATCAGTGAATGAAAAATTGTGTATGTTACATGTTGCTTTAACTTTTGCTGAAGAGTGAGGTATTCAGATTTCAGATGTCTTATTTTGAATTAAACCGCATATATTTGCCTTCCTTTTGGTTTAAATTATGGCAAAGTCATGCATTTAATCAAACTTTTATTGCAGAAATGGCTGATACTTAGTTCAATTACTTAAATTGTTGGTAGGCTAATTGTTTGTTTTTCTTTTCATATAGTTTCAGCACAGTGGAAGCGGCTATCTATAGGCAATGAACCCCCTCCCGCCCGAGCATACCACTCTATGACAGCTATTGGTTCACGTTATCTGTTAATTGGTGGCTTTGATGGGAAATCAACTTATGGCGAGCCATGGTGGTTAGTCCCTCAAGGTATTCTTTGTGATTTTAAGATCTTCAAACTTATTATTATTGTTAAATTCAGATATTTGCTTCAAGTATTTTTCACTGATTAAATTTGCAAATGAGGGCTGGTAACTGTTTTTTGTTTGGCTGTGACTTCCCCGCAAGCATGATTCTCTTGCAAACAATAATGTGTTATGCATGAATTACGTTATTTTCTTTATATATCTTTGAACTTTCTAATCTGTTTTGTGGTTTGATTTAAACACTCAGAGTAGTTTTTCAATAAACACTGTTTATAATAAGATTTAGAAGCATAAACCTTTCAATTTCATAAGCGAAATGTTAAAAGAACTGAACAATCAGAGGCACAAAAAAAATTAAATTAAATTCCTGACTTCTTTGCTTGTTTTACAGATGACCCAATTGCAAATAGGTTAACAGCATCTCCACCAAGAAATATTCCCGAAAGCAAGGATGCAGCGTCACTTAATGGTAATTTTCAACCGCAATTCAAGGTATATTGGTTAAACTTGTTTTGCCTTATCTTTGTAATTTTCCGCCTTCGCAATACTTAATTTGAAGAGAATATTAATAAGTTATGTTAAATAAGAAAATTAGTAGATATTACTTTCTGCCATTTAGTAATAGATTATAGATCTATCTCAATGTCTTGAATTGATTTACTGCCATCACCTTTGTCAGGAAAACCAAACAGAGAAATTTCCTCTCTCAGAATTGCAACGGAGATTACAAATATCAATTTCACAGTCCAATTCTAGGACTCCAATTGTTAATGAGTTGGAAGATAAAGAGCTTCTTGAATTAGCATCAAGATTAGCAGGTGAAAATATTCCTGCAAATTCACCGGTAAAGTAAAACATTCTTTTAGTTATGTAAACTTTTCTATATGTTGGTATCATAGTCGTAATTTGATTGAAATATTATTTCTTTTCCTAATAAGAACGCAATTGAGGCACTTCGTGAATACTGGAAAAAGGCTGAACCAAATACGATCAAACTAAAAGAGCTTGGACCATTGCTTCGGGATTACCAACGTCTAATTCACCGCTTTTGTCTGTAAGAACTACATCGTTTTGCATCTATGCATTATTTATTACCATTTTTATCTTCAATGATTTTTTTAGTTTGCGAGCAATTAAATTATTATTTTTCAAACTTGACTGATGAATATTTTGGCCTGTTTTTTTCTTAACTTCAAATAGAGAAATGAGTGTCTCTGACCAGCAACCTCGATTCGATGAACATGTGCTGCATCAGTTTTATCATGTCAAAAACGTTTCTCAGGTATACTTTTTGTGGTTAATTTGGATTATACCTTCTCATTTTAAAATACCATTTTTTTATTTTCTGATTGTCTTGTTTTATATCTGTTGCAGTTGCGCATGGATGATATACCAAAACTTTTGTCCGAGTACAAACAGCTTCCTATATCATCTTTCTGATTGTCTCATTCAAGTTTTGTTTGCTTGAATCTGTTCAACTTTTGTTATTGTTATACTTATAAAAGACATATAAGGACCATAAAAGACCTACTTTGAAATGAATATTTTCATTTATGTAACTTAGAAAAATTAGCAGAAATGTTTAATAGCCAAGAAACAGGTACAGATCACTGAGTTGTCAGTGAATTCCCTTTGTAAATCCATATATGATTTTTCTTTTATAGTTCTTCGTGTGTGTTTAGATTCTGACGAAAATTGATTTTGATTAAAAATAAATTAAATATAAAGTGATTTATTTTTGAATACTTTCCCACCATAAGTGATTTGTATAAAAAATTTGTTTGGATATTCTGTCAAAATTTACCTTTGTGTGTGTAAATGACCAAAATGGCATCAACATACAGTCACACACCATTTTTTTTTAATTAAACTGACAATAAAAATATTAAATTAGCATAATTGTTGCAACAATGAATAATGGTTAGAATTTCACCCTGTGAAAGTGAATAAGTTGACGTATTAGAGTTTGAACCACAATTTTTATATTTAAGTGCAATATTCTACCAACTAAGTTAAACTCATATGTGGTAAAATTCTCTATTATGCACATATTAAACTTAAATGATAATAATTAAATACTCATTGCAGTTCTCTCGAAGCGCTTTGGTTCAATAGCACCGCCTCCCTTCCGATGGTGGTTCAGTTCATTTACGGTGGGTTGGTGTGATGTGGTATTTTGCCTTCACGTTTACCTCCCACCGTTGTTTGCTACCTTCATCGCTTCCTTGTCACTGTCGCTCCTCCGTTGTCGGTGGTTTTGGTTCCGTTGGTATGCTGTTTGTTTGGTTTATCCAAATTGAGATCTGTAGGTCTCAGTGTTTCCGTGTTTACTTACGCCGCACTAGATAATTTGGGGGTCGGCTTTTAAAAATGTAGTATTATTAAGCAAAAAATTTACAAGATTAATTTTAATCACAAGTAATTTTTTTTTTGTAAATTGAGATTATACATTAATATTGAATTATTAGTATTAATATTTATTTCTTTAAAAATATCTTATACATATATTCCCTCAATTCCAAAATATAAACCAAAATTGATATATTTAGTCTAAATTTTGCACTAAATTTATTAATTTATATCGATTAATTTTTATTTATATTTTAGGACGAATAAGTATAAAAATAAATAAAAAATGAGATACAATACAAAAAATTGTAGTGATGAAAGAGAAATAAATTTCAAATATTACGCAGAGTCGCAGAGCAGCGAAGTGGAAGTGCGTAAAAGTTCCGTCAAACATTGCTTAAAACTTAGGCGCAAGAAACCACTCTATATAACCGTTCCTTCTTCTCTCTGTCTTCACTATTTCAAACGCCGATCGCCATCAACCTCTCTCTCTTTCTCTCCGTATTGCAGTTTCATCATCAACAAACATGTCAACTTTTGGAGCTACAAACACTAACACTAATCCTAACAAATCTCACGAGGTATCAACTAAATCATCATCATTATTATTATTATGCCGTTCTTTCAATTAATTTAGGGTTTATCTATGTATGTATTCTCAATAATCATAATCATAATCTACAACGAATTTTTTAGGTTTCGCAACCACCTAGTGATTCAGTTTCAAGTCTTTCGTTCAGTCCCAAAGCCAATTTCCTGGTCGCTACTTCTTGGGACAATCAGGTTCGCTGTTGGGAGATTTCCAAGAACGGAACTTCTCTTAACACTACTCCCAAAGCTTCTATCTCTCACGATCACCCTGTAAGTAACTAACTAATTCTTTTTTATTATTTCTACTATTTTATATAGTTATTTAGCGTTGCCAGATACGACATTGACACTGACACGTAGACATAATAAGTAACAACAATTTCAGATAATAAAAGTGGATTTAGTATAGCTATGTTGTTGCCCTATTTGGATAAACAACTTAATTTCTAGCTTATTGCATAAGCGATTATGTATAAGTTATTTCTATAGCAATCGATAAAATAAAGTTAGATTCTTTTTGTATATAAGATGTATTATCGTATGAAAATAAGCTGTATTATCATAAGTTGTTTACATAAGTTTTCCCAAACAGTCTCACGGAGTGCTTATGTCAGTAAATAAGGTCAAATGAGCTTATTCAAACAAATCTTACATCGGTTGTTGTTGTTGTGTTGGTTACAAAGAGTAATGCGTGTTGAATAATGGACATGTTTTTTGTTTAAAGTGTTGGTGCTACATAGTTTGAGAGTTGAGATTCGAATTGTATTGGTTGTTCTTGCACTTTTAAACCAAATTTTTTGTTTGTTTGTTTGTTGTTGAAGGTTTTGTGCTCTGCTTGGAAGGATGATGGAACAACGGTTTTTTCTGGAGGTTGTGACAAGCAGGTCAAGATGTGGCCGCTTTTGTCTGGAGGACAACCCATGACTGTTGCCATGCATGATGGCCCCATCAAAGATATTGCATGGATACCAGAGATGAATCTTTTAGCTACAGGAAGCTGGGATAAAACTGTCAAGTATGTATGGATATTCATTCTTTTTATTCAGTTATTATCTAAAGTATGGATAAAGCTGGGATTAACAACTAGAAATTGCTATTTCACAAATTTATTTTACGCTTTATATTCTGTGTGTTAGGTATTGGGATACTAGGCAGTCCAATCCAGTGCATACTCAGCAACTCCCTGATCGCTGTTATGCAATGTCAGTCAGATATCCTCTCATGGTTGTGGGAACTGCAGATAAGAATCTGGTTGTCTTCAATTTGCAGAATCCTCAGGTGATATTTTTATTCTAAAATAAATTTTTATGTGTTGCTTGCAGCTTTGTAAGGAATAGTTTGGTGTTCTAATGTAAACTATGAGTTTTATTCTTAAGAGATGAAGTTGAAACCATAAAACCTATTCAGTTTCCAATTGGGTTAACAGCTTCTTGCTCATATTTTTTCAACATCATGTGAATTCTGCAATATCTGCTTGTTCTCTATGCAAGAGTAATCTGTGGTTTATAATATTTTTATAAATAATAAGAATTTACATAAGTGAACTATTGTTGTGGCGATCCCTTGATTTCTCAACAATTTTCACTTGCATATCTGAATGCTCTTTACCAGAACTGAATCCAGATTATTAAAACTTTATTTAGTAGTATCACACCTATAGGAAAAACTCTAAATAACAATTAACTTGTTCAGTACAAGGAATTCATTATGCTAATATAATTTGGTAGTTGTATTGAAACCCATGTTTTTCCTTACTTCTATGATTAAAATTTTAATATGTGCTACAGCATGGGGATTACACCCTATCTCTTTAAGCAACCAACAGGAAAACACATTAAATTTTTACACAATTGTGAGTAAACATAAAATGAACTCATGGTACATGCAATCCAAGCAGGCCATGAGTGTCCTCGTTGACACTTTTTTGTTTCATCAATAATGATTTTATATTAAGTATTTTTTATTTTATTTTATGGTTTTATATGTCTGATTGTCTTTTAAAAGTGGTTTTGTTCTTTTATCCAAACTTACTGTGCTTTTATATTTAATTTTTTCTATGATTTATGGTTTTCATTGATTTATAATAATCGAAGAGCTATTGATTTCTATAAAAGTCGATTTTAATTGGGTTCCTTTTCTTCTTGTAACTTGTGTGGAATTCTCAACAGAATGAGTTCAAAAGAATAGTATCACCCCTGAAATACCAGACAAGATGTGTTGCTGCATTTCCAGACCAACAAGGTTTTTTGGTATGCATTCACTCCTTACTTACACTGTATCGCAGAATTTAGACAATTGGGTTATTGGTGCATTAGTGTATTGCTTTTATTCCATTAGGTTTTTTCTTGGTGTCATTATCATATAGATCATCGTTGTATACACACTTACCTCCATGCTGATACTATTGAGTATTGACTATTGTTTCTTTGTAGGTTGGCTCAATAGAAGGAAGGGTTGGAGTACATCACCTTGATGATGCACTAGTAAACAAGAATTTCACTTTTAAATGCCACAGAGAAAGTAGTGACATATATTCAGTCAACTCCTTAAGTTTCCATCCTGTAATACACTTCACAATATCAAAATTAGTTAAATTTCATTTTGAAATTTGTGTATCCAATATCCTTTTGTATGAGATCTTATTGATGTCTTTGTGTTCAGGTACATCACACTTTTGCAACTGCTGGATCTGATGGTGCTTTTAATTTCTGGGATAAGGACAGTAAACAAAGACTCAAGGTTCTAGCTTTTTCCTAAACTCTCCTTCTCACTTGTCTTTTCTCTCTGAATGCAATCATGTAATTCCAAAACACACTAATTTTTAGCATGGCTGAACATAATATGATAGGCAGTTCCTTGTTAGTTTTGATTAGTTAGAATGTCAGTCTATGATGTTTTTAAATAAGAGGAATGGATTAGACAGGTGCAAACCCTTGAAGTTTTGTCTGTAGTTCATACCATAACCAGGGGCTTCTTCCCTAATTTTTTCTAATAAAAATACTGATATCGTCGTTCTATCTGTTATTATTCCTCTTGCCAGTATTTTTGACGGTGAGGCTATGGGGACACTTAGTCTCTAATTTTCCTTTTATCACTTCATAGAAAATGGAAGGAGGAATCCTTTGAATATCAGATATAGGTGTTTGCATTGCTGTCTGGGTTCTTAAAGTCCTAATTACTGTATTAACCATGTATCAATCTAGAAAATAATACAGTCTTCTTTCCACAGAAAATAATACAGTCTTTCCACATTTTGGTTATCTTTTTGAAGTTACTTACTGCTATTTCATTTTGTGTTTTGTAGGCTATGCAGAGATGTAATCAGCCCATACCTTGCGGTGCATTCAATAATGATGGTTCCATATATGCTTATGCGGTATGCTTCATATTTCCGTTTGCAAATTGTAGCTATTTACTTTCTATGCTATTTTTTTGTTTCTCTATATCTTATAATCAGATAACCAAGTAAAGAAATAAATTGTATGTCTCGATGGGTTTGCAGTTACTAGCTTTATAATTGGATCATCAGAATAATTTCAAAATTTTAATAGAATAACATCATGTTTACCGTATCAATTACTTCGTGGGTTTTAAACCCCCACCTCCTCTCTTTTTGTTTGAAGGCGTATTCAAATATGCCTATGCAGTCCTTGAATTTAATTTATTAAATAAATATCCAACCCTAAACCATATCAATCTTTTATGAGCCAACAGAGCATGTATGCTGCTGGATATTGGCTGAAGAATGAGATATTGGTAATAGTGTATGCTAAATTGATGAATTTAAACACTGAATGACTTTGTGGAGAATACATGCATCTCGCCCCCATCCCCCATATAAACTAATAAAAAGGTATCAAATACATGAATCTTTAGACAGTTAAATATTATTGAAATACGGTATGAATTGAGTTGTCTACATCCCATTTGTCAGTTGGTTTAGATGTTTGAGGTTTAAACTGTCAAGTTTTATGCATATGCAATAATGCAATAGAGGGCTTAGTTGATTCCTGTTAAATGAAGAAATTTGCCATGTTGTTTTCCATGAACGTGCTTTAAAAGCGACACAAATTTTCTTGCTTTTTACAAACATAATTCTGCTCTAAAACAACTTTTACACATGTCTATAGGTTTGTTATGATTGGAGCAAAGGTGCAGAACATCACAATCCGACTACCACAAAGAACTACATTTATTTGCACTTAGTACAGGTACACTTGTGCATGCATGCATACTTATAGATGTGAATACTTGAGTTTAAATTTTTGAAGGATCTTCCTGTGAACGAATTTAACTAATTGGATGGATGAAAATGAATGAATATAAAAGAAAAAAAATGTGAAGGGCAACGACAATATTATTTCATATGGGGTATCTTGAGTACTGGGAAATAATAATGTATCTGCTCGTAAAATTTTATTAGACTTGCTTGTTCAAATTTTTTTTTGTTAGACTTGTCAGAAGGTATCCACCCCCTCCCCAAAACTAAAAAAAAAGTTGAGCAAAGTTTCATTAATCTTAGTTTTTTTAATGAAACATTAATCCTAGTTTTCATATGTCTTTATTTATCATAAATCATAATGCATTGGATCGATAAGTTTATTATTGTATAGTTTCCTTTTCATTTTCCCATTGAAAATGCTAGACAGTTCAGGATTAACTGTTTTTCTCATGTGAGCAGGAAGCTGAGGTTAAAGGCAAACCACGAACTGGAGCAACAGGCAGAAGATGAAGTTTGGTGTTCAAGGTTCTTTGTTTTCAGTTCATAGCATGGATTGAAAACAAGAAGCAACATATCAGTCGTTGTCGTTTAGTGTTTTGGTGCAACAGCTAAAATGATTAGATTCTAACTCATTCTTTAGTTTTCATCTAAAACTTTCTTTCTTTCCTAGGTTTGCCTATTTTTCTATTCTGCTGGTGTACTTTTATCATGATTTAGGGTTAGGCTGCTACTCTTTTGTTATCACATGTAAGATGCTGATATATTTTACAATTCATGTGAGTGAATCATGATGTGTTTTTTCTTACATAGAGAAGCGATGTAGTAGGAGGCTTGCCTCCGTCATTTTTGTTAAGAATGTTATCATCTTGTTCAATGATATATATCTCATTATGTCTATATTTTGGGCTATCTGGTTTTCTATATGAATTAGAAGGAAAAAGAGGTTTAATTCATGGTGTCTATACAACGCTTGGTTAGGAATCACATGCACATTCAGCAAAATATGATGAAAATTGTTGACGCTGTTGAATTAAGTACAATAAAAAGGACCAATCATACTCTTAACTTTGCATTTCTATTTTACAATCAATCAAATGTGAGAATGTTATATCTTATTTTGTCAAGTTCACAAACAAAGCAATCTGAATAACATTTAAATACAAGCCATTGCAAATTGAACAAACCAAGCTACTAATTAAACACAGCACACACTGTCAAAGATTATTGTTTCAGTGACACAGACTCTATGATCTTGCATAGCTCCTCCAGTTTCTTCATCCTCATTCTTTCACTCTCTGTCAGCATCTATTAATAGAAAAAAAAAATACATCACATTGTTAGTACCATAGTAGTTGGAAACATGAAATAGCAAGCATTGAAATAGCTTCTAGCTTTCTCTAGAAATTATATCAAGACGTGTAAAACATAAGAGTTGAGTACTATACCTCAGTTAGCGTCGCTACAAAATGATTCTTCTCTTTGTTCTTTTCATTGAAAGCATCCAAGGCTTCTTTGTACTCTTTCTCCTATTCAGTAAAATTTTAGAAGGTTAGTTTTCACTCTTATACTGTAATATACGAACAAATTATTTCGAAAATTTCAAAGACAACCAGTACTGAATAGTTGGAGCTTGATGCTGATGGTATTAATAATATTCAACCAAAGATAAACTACAAATTCTTTCTCCCACAAAAGTTAAGGAAACGTATGTATCATACTTTTTTCTGATAGTTCTGTCCGAGTTGCTTTAAATCTTTGTTAGCCAAATCGATCTTCTTACGTACCATTGCAACTTCCTTTCTCATAGGATCTTCCATAACTTCAAGCTCCTAGTAGATTATTATATAACAAAAAGAACAAATGACAATATCAATGATTAGTATAACTGATATGATTGAACTTCAAGAACTGAAGTTTTCTGCTATCAACAACATGGAAACATTAGAAGTAATAGTAATGGTTTACTAAGTCTAAAATGAAGTCTTAGCACAAGAAATTTTGTTCAAAAAGTGATAGTAAGCAATCTTGATTGGATTACTCATATTTTAAGTTCGGTAAATTGTGCTTAAAGAATTTTCAAAATAAACTTTAAATTGGACTTGTTTGATATTTATCGAGCAATCAATGCGTGACTGCATGATTTTTCTGAGAGAAATGGTCGCGTATGTTTTTTCCCAAGCATGTAATATCTTACTTCCCAAATGTGTGCCAAGCGCCTCGTCTCTTCTTCAGCGCGTCCAAGTTGAAGTTCAACTCTCTCTTTCACCTCCATCTTTCTCCTCTCGATCTCTTCTTCCTTAGCTTGAAGTGTCGAAATGGCCAACTTTGAAACATCCTCATCTTCACCCTCTTCAGTTGAAAACCTCCCACTACTTCCAATACTTCCAAGGTTCTTCATTTTCTGCATTTTGCCTCTCTTTCTGCAAATTAGACACATATTCAAGACCTACCCCTACTATAGTCTTATGTTTATGTCTGTTGGCATAAGCTTGTTTTGCTTTCACTTCAACATTCCTTCTATCCATCTCAACAAACTAGTTTTCTCTTGTGACTTATAAAAGCAGTAAAGAGATTTTCAGAAGCTCTTTGCCTTTATTATTAGAATCTGTCACAGAAATATTGGATGAATTAGGCTGATGTTAGAAATTAATCTGTCATTGAATCCATAATTAACACCTGCTTTATGATGAGGTTTTATATAGTTGGCCACTAAGAGATACTTTAAAACCTATGCTTTTCTCAAAAAAGACAGTTACAATCTTATATTCAAAGTAAGATAATAGGTACCAACTTACATTCCTTCAAGCTAAAGATATGTATTTAAACCCAAGAGTGCTTTAGATAAGATGGCAGAGGTCTCTTCTAGCCTAACCAAGGTTCAGTATTCGATCTCGGACTTAGGCATGCAACATCGTTAAAACTCTTAAGGAGAGTTTGCCACTCATTTGAGTCCCCTATGGCTCAAGAAATTAGTCTTTGCAATTATGCGCAGAGAATATCTGATTTATGTCTAAAATAAATAAAAGATATGAATTTAAGGATTATTTGCAGGTTTCCTAGTCATAGCCATAGTAGGATCAAAATAAGTCTTTAATCAATATATTTAAGTTTCTTTCATCAACATTATAGACCAAAAAATATAATAACTTTTTATCAATTAGACCAAGTTTTGTCATTTAAATAATTTTTATCTATTCAACTGAATTTCCAAGTATTTTTAATTTGAATGTTTATATTTTATACAAATGCCCAAACAAGAGATACTTGCTTACAAACAGCTAAAAGAATATACAGTATAGATGAAATCCATTTTTGAAGTAATATATTGACAATTTTTATGTGTTTCTGAAATAATAATTCTAGGAATGATTTAACATTTTAAAAACATGATCTCTCGAGTGAGTTGATATTTTTTTTTCTTCTTCATTCCTTTTTTTAGGCGATTCCTCCACCATTTGATGGTGAGATTTTTTTTTGTCTCACCGCCTTAACCTCAAATAAGTAAGAATAAAAATGAATTGGATCACATTGTTTTTCATTTTTTTCTTAAAGGTATGTTTGGTTTTCCTTTGCATATAATTTATTTTGATAGAATTGATTTTATCAAAATTGAGTTTAGTAGAATTGATTTATGTTTGGATACATTCAATAAAAAATGAGTTGAACAGTAAATCAATTTTGAAATCAAAAGCTACAATTTCAAACTTTAAACAAAATTAATTTTACTTTATAGAAATCAAACATGTCAGAATCAATTCTACACATCCAGAATCAATTCTAATCCATCTAGAATTGAAACCAAACATACACTAGTCTAATTTACACGCCACTTCCCCCCATTATCGAAGAGGGATAGTTTTGAATTTCTTTTTTGTCCAAAATCACTCATGTATTGTGTTTTCTCTCAATATTTTGACAAAATATAAACTTTTATCCAAAATCACTCATGTACCATATTTTTATCATAATTAATGTAATTCTAAACATACACTTAAAATGTAATATTATATTTGACAAATGATTATAAAAATGAAAATGATATTAGTAAAAGAAGAATATTTGTTAAAAAAAAAATTAAAAGAAGATTCATATGATACTGATTAGATAAACTTAATCATTCTAACAAAAGAATGTACATAATCAACAAAACTCAAGTTGTGAAAAAACAAAATCAACAAATAATTATTGGAGTATCTACCAAACTCACATCCATAATGTGACAACTGATAAGTGATTATTACCCAAATATATACCAACATAACTCACAACAATATATCATCACCATTACATTATTAAACTAGCTTAGCTAAATAATTGATTGTGCAATGCAAGTGGACTTATATTTATTACATTTTTCCATATATAACTAAAAAAATAAAAAAAGCATTTTATCTTTTTCCATAAACGAAAAATCTGATTCCAAACAAAACAAGGTTTTCATTTCCATTTTCTGTTATTTCAGTCATTCACTTCACACTTTGACTCACAATCACAAACACATGTTCAAGCAATTGCATCAATTGATCTTCATCCATAAGGTTTGACAACAACAATAACCTTATCTAATTCTTCAATTTTTGCTTCATCTATATCTTAATCCCTTTTTAAACATCTTTTTAGGGTTAGGGTTTTGGAATTAGTAAGGGTTGTCTCTTTTCAAATTTCCCTCAAAGTTCCCTTTTTTATTGATTTTTACCAAAATTCAACCAAAAGGGTATTTAGGGTTTGCTTTTGTTTACTCAATTAACAATGCAATTTAGGCGGCGTGAAGAAGATCATACTGAGCTGTCTTTATCTCCGAAGCTGCGTCCTGATCCGCTTCGGAGAAGCCGCGGTGATGGGTTGGATTGGACTCCAGTTCAGCAGAGGAAATTGAGTCCTCTGAAGGTGGATGGAGTGAGGAGGGTTAGTGGTAGTGGTAGTGGTGGCAACAAAAGGGGTGGTGATGGATTTGAAGGAAGGGATTCTGATTGGCATTTGAGTAATCGAAGAAGCGTTAGAGTTCAATCGAGGTCCCCTCCTGTTGATCATTTGAGGAAAAGGTCACATTTTGATGATGGGGTTGGTCGTAGAAGTTCTTCACCGCCATCTTTAGGGTTGAGACCAAGATATGAGTATTCAAAAACCATGGATTACTGTGGTGTTGATGACGAAAAATTGGATGTGAAGCGTGTTTTTCTCAATAGAGACAAGGACTTGATTGAAAACAGATTAGGTGGGGGAAAGAGTATAGTGGATCAGAGGTTTTTAAGAAGTGAAAATGAAATAGGTGGTCGGAAGAGTATTGCGGATCAGAGGTTTTTAAGAAGTGAAAATGAAATAGGTGGTGGAAAGAGTATTGCGGATGAGAGGTTCTTAAGAAGTGAAAATGATTTAGGTGGTGGAAAGAGTATTGCGGATCAGAGGTTCTTAAGAAGTGAAAATGAAGTAGGTCGTGGTAAGAGTATTGCGGATCAGAGGTTTTTGAGAAGTGAAAATGAATTAGGAGGTTCATATAGGTCTATTCCGGATATCAGTGCAAGTGCAGCATCACGATATGAGGAAGATAGTGGGCACCTGCATCCGCCACCAAGGAGTGTGCCAATTGGGAGATTTGAGCATGAAAGGCTACATCACCGGGAGCATGTGCCTGTGGATAAGGTACCTATCACAGACCTCCACCGTGGGTCTGATAAAACATTCCACAGTGGGGCTGATAAAACAATGTTTCATGCAAGGGATGTTTCCTATTCCAAAGTATCTCCCTCTTACGCAAAGGATTTTGCAGGCACTTCTCACTTGAGGGATTATGGGAGCTCCTTTGTGGAAATGAGGAGCGATTTTCTATGCTCGCATTGCGATGGCGTCTGTTCACTTCCATCTTATGATCAGCCTAGGAGTAGTGGAAGGCTTGATAAAGGTATAGGGTTTAGTGGACATGGTCAAAGGCCACCCATAGACACTAGTAGAGGTCCTGAAATTGGGCAGAGGAATGCTATGTGCGACCATCAATGTGAGTGTAGTCCCGCCCGGACCGAGCATGCAAATTATTTTAATTCTAGATTACATACAAAAGCAGCACAGGATGAATATTTTTATCAGCATGATGAGATACCTAGAAGGGTAGCTCCTCATGGTCAATTAGACTATGAGCAAGCTTATGATAACAGGGATTTGTCCAGACAATACAACTCACATGCAGATTTACATAGAACTGGTAAGAGTGAAGTTTATTATTATGGAAATCAAAGAAGGGATATTATGCATGAGCATGACCACCCTGCATCACATAATCCAAAATATGAAGACTATCACGATATGAGAAGAGCATCAATTGCATCAAAACAGGGTGAGGGCTATTTGCGTTCTGGATATAATCATAATGAAATTGGGAAACGAATGCCAGATGATTATGAAATTTCATATATGGATGCACCAGATGCTGGTCATCAAATATCAAGTTCAAGGATAGAATATGAATCTCGAAGAGATGGATTTGGGCTTCAGCAAGAAAGGTTTCAGAGTTCACCACTGCCTAAGTATGATTCAGAAACCTACAGACAAGCTGTCAGAGTGCAGGAAATGAATCAAGATGTTGGCATTCATAACCATTCAGATAGACTTATGAAAAGAAAATACTATGCCAATGAAGAAATAGATGTGCATGATATGAGAACAATGAAATCAAGTAAATGGGGTGCAACTGATTATTATGAAAATGAAGAGTGGGTAGATGGTGACGATATGAATATGGCGTATTCATATAATAATGATGGATCCAACCATAAGATATACAGGAATCATAAGAATAAGTACCGTGAGTTGGAGAATGAAGAAGGTTTTCCTTCTGATAAGAGGATATCACCTCAAGTTTCTACGGGACATGTAGAAAGACCATCATTTCAATTTCAGAAGTATTCCGGTCAATATATAAGGCATCATTCAAAGTCTAGTTCAACAAACTGGAATAAATCTCAGCATTTTTCTAGAAGAAATGCAAATCAAAAACAACCTAAAGGTTGGAAAAAGTATCATGAATATAATGAGAATAACCATACAACTAATGACGAATCATATGAAGATTTGGCAAGTGCTGCAGAACCTGAGCCAACTGAGGGCTCGGAGGAGTTTTTACAAATGGTACATGAGAATTTCTTAACGTACTCCAAGGCGTTGAATCTGAACTTACCTGTCCAAAGAAGGTACCAGAAACAAGGGAAAGCTGGTTCTCTGTACTGCATCGTATGCAGTAGAAGGTCTGTTTTCTTTTCTATAATGCTCTTTTTTCAAATAGAGCACTTCTCTAAACATATTGAATCAGGAGGTCCCTAGTATTTAACTTACAGGTGGAGTCAAGTACGTATAATATTATTCATGGGATCATGCTTTAGGGCACTTATTCTTGGGATCACACTTTAGGTTATCAGGCGTAATTGTTGTACTTCATTAAGGGGAATGCATGGACAGTTCAATGGCAGCAATCTCATGCCAATAAGATCAAAACATATGGTAAATTGTTCTGCGGATGAAAACAAGTCACAAATCTTGCAGAAGTGGTATACATGCTGTTGATGGTGCACATCAAATATAATTTTGCCAACTGCTGTGCTGCATAGAAAGTTAGATTTAATGTTTGTTAGAGCTGGCATTTAACTATAGTTTTGTGCTAATGTACACAATTTAAGTGATTATATTAGCCTATGTATGCGTTTGAAATTTTAGACTATATATTTGGGAAGAAAGGTTTGCTAGGATAATTGAGACCAGAAGAGTTTATATGGCATACAAATCTTCATAAAAAGGATTGTTTTGACATGCCGTGGTGTTGGAAATTCCACCCTCATTACGGTGCACCCCTAGCCACCTAATTGCGGCATTTGGGTTTCCTTCATTGCAGCATCCAACACCTTCATTGTGTTGGGGAGTGGATTTAGTCCCACATTGCCTAGAGATATGGCCTATGTAGTGGTTATAAAGCTTGGGCAGCCCTCACCTTACAAAGCGGTTTTGTAAGGTTGAGTTAAACCCAACCCAAATTATAAGACAAGGCATAGTAATGAGAAGATTATACAGGTAGGTTAAAATTTCCTAGGGAATTAGGATTGCCAGTCATATAGATTGAATTTCCTATTAGAAGTATTGCTGCAGGTAATTTTAGGTTTTAGATTTTTAGTGGAACTGGATGGAGGGAGGTTTACGGTGCTCAAATAGATATGCTTGCATGCTGCGTATGTGTAACATTTAGGATCAATCTGAATCTGGTAATGTCAGTATTGAGGATTAAGGATTAAACTTTTTTTCATATAAGCATTATTCTAGTGAAGTTGTAAGAAATCTATTATAGTTGTTTTTTCATCATCTCTTTTTTCCTTTTGAGGGAATTTATGGTTGGCAGAACCAGAGTCCCCTGATCTTAGCTACTCCAAAGAAGTTGATGCAAGTGGTTGTGCTCTGTTATTGCTTTGACGAACCAGAAAACTAATTATATATGCTACCATATTCATTGATGCATTATAGAACAATAATTTTGAGGCTATTTCTGATATGATAACTGTTGGAGATTATAATATTCTAAATATGATCTTTAGTTACTTTCCTGACGGCTTCAGTTATTACCATGACAAGCACCAAGTTTTAATTTATAATGCTTGCAAATTTTATTCTTTGTTTCAGACTTGAACTTCGTAAGATACATTATAATGAAAATAGTTGATTTCTTTCTTTCTAAATTTCTTCTATACATTTTTATGCTTGAGAGAAGTTTATAATGTATAAGTTATCAGTAAGTTTTATTTCTTAAGATTAATTGTAACATTTTTATAATCTTGTAACATGTTTTTTTGTCATGTTTTTTGCTTTCTTTATGGTACAGTTCCTCAAAGGAATTCATGGACACTCGAAGCTTAGTAACTCATGCTTTTATGTCCCATAAGACTGGGCTGAGAGCTAAACACATGGGTCTTCACAAAGCAATATGTGTTATGATGGGATGGGATACTGCTGTTCCTCAAGATACAGTAACTTGGGTTCCCCAGGTCTTGCCCCATGCTGAAGCTTTGGCTCAAAAGGAGGATTTGATTCTTTGGCCGCCAATTGTTATCATCCATAATATTTCGATGTCTGATGACAATCCTCAAAACTGGAAAGTTATAAGTATGGAAACAATTGAGGCATTTATAAGAGGTGAGTTTTTGTTTGAATGTTGACTCAGTTTAGATACTGTGCGATAATAATTATTCAAACTCAATATGATTTTTAATGAGCCAAATATTTCTTAGTTTTATGGTTGATTTTATTCATAAATACTCCCCCATTTAAATCTGCATATTTTATACCAACTACACGATACTATTATTCTTCCTTTGAATCTTTACTCACCAATTGTTGCCTTATGAAAAATGCATATTTGGCCATTTTTTATTCTTTTCTTTCTTGCAGGTAAAGGTTTTGTGAGGGGACGAATCAAATTATGCTTAGGGAAGCCTGCAGACCAAAGTACTATTCTGGTGAAGTTTTTGGGCACATTTGTTGGGCTGGGAGACGCAGAGAGGATTCATAAATATCTTTCTGATAGCAACCGGGGGAGAGCTGCTTATGAGAGGGTAAAATCCGAAGGTGTCAAAAGCTGTAACATCAGAGAGAACGATCAGGCAGACAAAGTGGAGAGTTTGCTGTACGGTTATGTGGCAATTGCAGAGGACTTCGAGAAACTAGATTTCAATAGCAAGAATTGGAGTACGGTAAAGAGCAGGAAGGAGATTGATGACCTGGATAAAGATCCTGTTAAAACCGATGAGAGGCGATGATTATAATATACTTTGAAGGGTTTTTCAAGAATTTCATGGTTTCGGGTGCCAAAATTCTGAGTGTTGTAATTGCATAGTTTGTCTTTCCCTATGCTTAAGTTAGTAGTTCTTGTAGTATATAGGACAGGATCTGCAATTTAAGATGAGTCCTTTGTAAGGGTTCTTTTTCTGTTTGTGAATTCTTATAAGTTATAACTGATTTGACTGAAAGCTGATGCAGAATCATGTGCTTCTGTGCTTTAGCAATATAGCCTATAGGCTTTTTATATGACCGTTCAGGATGAATGTATTCAATGTTCTTAATATTACTAAATGAGTAAATTTTACAAAGTTTACAAGATGCTGCACTATGTGTTTGTTTTACTATATTATTACATCTAAATCAGTTCATTGCAATTATTCAGTTTATTAGTCATTACTGGCAATCACAAATACACACTAGATACAAGATAGGGTGAAAATCCAAATCCAATGCTTGTCTAATTTGAGTCCCCTTATCTTTCCTCTTCTTTTCTTTTTTAATTCTTGTAATGCATTTTCAGATCCCAAGTGGGTCAAACCATGGAGATGCTTCTGATTTTTCTGTTTCTGCTGTTCTTTCTTCTTTAAATGAAACTCTACCATGAAGATGCTGTTCTTAAATTAATTTGTCTACCTATGACGGATACATGTCTAAAAGAGCTCACATTGGCTTTACAATCAAGAATTATCTATTCAATGATTGTAGACAGTGCATCATGCTGCTCCTGCTGTCTAAATGAAGCACGGACACTCCTCGCATTAGGCGACGCGTGTCCGACACTTACAATTACAGTTACGTTGAATTATATCATTTATTCAAAAAAGTTAATCTATGCCAACGTGTCAGTGTCTGGTGTCCGTGTTTGTGTCCGTGCTTCATATGCACCCTACGATTACAATATATTTGTTTGGATTATGATGCTCTGCAGGTTCATTTCTTAGGGAACTTGGAGACACCATCTCACTCCCAAAGCTTCAGCCAAGCTTAGTTCAGTTCAAATATTTTCTTTCCTGCAGGCATCCCAAATTGTGTCCCCAGCCTGGAATTTAAACACAGCTCCATGTGGTTGAATTATCACAGCAAGACACCATTTCAGCAGCCAAGACTTTAAGCCTAAATGCTCTAGGCCATGGAGGTGCACTCTATAAGATAAGTCAAATTCTATGAAATTACTCTCATTATTTTCCAACAATATCCACTGATAATAATTTGATATTAGAAAGCAACTTTGAAGGACGAATAACCAATCAATTTCTTCTTTTAAAATATTTTCAATTGTAACATCCACATGAATCGTTTTCATCTCAAATGCGATAATTTGGGTGAACAAATTAATGCCAAGCTGAATATAATATGATCATTAACCAATAAGTAGATACAAGTGAAAAATTCCATACTGCAAATGAAAGAGTTCTATTTGTTTGTTCTAGCTATTTATAGTACAGGAACCTCTAAGTTTAAACATCTCTCTTTACTTTGTTCTTCATTTGTATTGGTTTTAATTTTGTATTATTTACCTCTTCTGGAAATTAAGGACCTTGATTCCATAAGCAAATACAAAAAGAAACACAAGAACAAAAACAATATGAACAACAGCAACAACTCCAAGGAAGTCATATTCAAAGCCCATTTGTTCACTGAGGTATGATTTTACAGATATTGTTCCAGCTCCAGGTACCTCAATTAGAGTCTCTTTGTCACCCAACTGTGAGGTCACTAGACCATATACGGTCCAAGCAGTTGGGCATGCCCAATAATACCATCTCCACCATATCGGAATTTGCTGCAAAAGTGTGAATGGAAGTTACATTATCAATGTACTATCTATCATAAGAGAAAAGGATAAACTGAATATTAAGAGCTATAATTACATTTCTTTGCTATACATACCGATTTGGGGATAACGAAACCCGAGAATATGTTCCAGAACACTAGAAAGAATGACATAACAATTGCAGCAATTTGGTGGTTTGGTGTGAGAGCAACAGTCATCATTCCATAAAGTGTGAAGTAGACAAAGGACATGAATATGAAGTAGTAGAACCAAATGAACTTGTCAGCTTGCCAAGGGAACCCCATCATTGAGTAAAGGATAAGGGTATAGGCAAGTGTTTGGATCGCGACGTATATACATTCTATTGCTACCTGCAAGTCAATGCGTGTAAATTTCATGTTTGCTCAGTTATTGTTCAATTAACTGTTTTTTTTTCCTTTTCTTGTTTGTGTGTGTGTGAAAAGATCAGGTCAATTTACCTGAGCAATTGTATAAGGGAGAGCTGAGTACATTCCGGCTGCTCTTTCACGGTAGAAGACTGTTCTTTCTACTGCTACTACAGGTTGAACTGAGGAAGTGTTGGTGGCTCCAAGAAATAAAATAGCTGAATACATAGCTCCCATTAAATTCATAAGATCTTGTTCCTTGTGTCTGCAGCCAAGATATAATTTGTCATCGCCTAATTCACCTTATATGAGCATGAAAGTAATCATTTTCTCCCCTTTTCGAGGATATTGATAAATGCATTGCTGATGTCTTTTTCAACAATAAAATAGAGATCAACAAGAGCTCTTGTAGATGGTTGAGCAATCTTATAAGATAATTGTTGGTCAAGAACTATTCAACAAGATATTGGTGATTCCTACATATTTTTCATTCAATTTAAAATTTCAATCATAACTGTCATCCTATGCGAACATAGCTTCAAGTTGTTCTAGTATTATTATCCAACTAGAAACCTATGGCACTCTTCTTAATCTTACTTGATTCATGTGTTTATTTCAAAGGTTAAAAGTTAACAACTTATCGTCTTTTTAAGTACAATAGCAACTTGTAGAACAAGTATACTTACATTTTATCTCCTTTTTTCCAGAAAATGAGTCCAAAAATAACTCCTACAGATATCGACAAGAAGAACCGGATGGCATTATATTGGGGGTTCCTCCAGTAGGACCATTGCTGTTTCCAGAAGCAAGCTTTGCATTGAGTAATAAAGGACCGAGAGTGTTTAGTTGCAAAATTAAGATCTTTTGTTCCTGGTAATGGTGCGCTTAGCTCTTTAATAAGTTCTTGATTCGTCCTGCAAATAGTTTATATCAGAAATGAACATAGAAGACTGTTAATATCAGATTAAAAAAAGGAACATTGCTGTGCTAAACAAAATAAAAGGGAACAACATTAGTAACTAGTAATGCGGTAACGCAGCTTCAACTAATACTTAACTGATACAATTCTGACTTTATATACAATTCTGCAAAGTCTACACTAAGCTGAGACTCAACTGTTGGAGAACTGATCTCCAACATCCATGTGGCTGGATTATATCCATCTTTAATTCTAGGAATTCCTGGAATAGCCTGCAAAAGGTTTACGAAGTTTATAAGATTATAAAATTTGAGAATTTTTTATATTTTGCAGTACCAAAGTCATACTCACCTCAAAATACTTAATAAGCTTATGAGATTGTTGACCAAGGGAACCACTGTATATTATTTGTCCTCCTCTCTTCATCAAAAGCAGCTGAATGAAAGACGAAATTGAGAGAGCGTTGTTTTTTAATTAACTCAGAAGTAAAAGTTCATCTCTCAAATTTTGAGGAGCTATACCTCATCAAAAGATTCAAATATATCAATGCTTGGTTGGTGAATTGTGCAGACCACAGTTCTCCCTGTATTCGCTGTATTTCTGACGGTACGCATCACAATTGCTGCTGCTCTAGCATCAAGGCCTGATGTAGGCTCATCCATAAAGATGATGGAAGGATTGGCAACCAATTCTACAGCAATAGTTAGCCTCTTTCTTTGTTCTGTTGATAAACCATCTATTCCAGGAAGGCCTACTAAAAAATTCCTCACTGGATGTAGCTCAACAAGTTTCATAACTTCCTCAACAAACATCTGTAGTAAGAGAAGAGGATGGTTAAGAATTAATCTGTTCGTGAAGTTACATCGCTGGGATGATTTGGCTAAATATTTTATTGAACAAAGCATGCTGCAAATGAAGTTCATGAGGGAGTTTTGGATTTAGATTAGATGTAAGAGTTGATTAAAATAAAGCAAACCTTCTGTGTTTCTCCGTTGACCTCCTTACCGAGACGTAGCCAAGCTGAGAAAACAATAGATTCATAGACTGTAAGATTTGGAGAGTGGATATCATTCTGTTCACAGTATCCACTTATTCGAGCAAAAGTTGATTGGTTCTTTGGATAACCGGATACACTAATGCTTCCTTCGATATAACCACCGGTTTTTCTTCCAGCGAGAACATCCATCAGTGTGGTTTTTCCAGCACCAGTTACACCTACTAATGCTGTTAGTACTCCAGGCCTGAAAGCACCACTTACGTCTCTTAGTAATTGGAGCCGGCTTTCTTCAAATCCTTGTTTTTTAATTTCCTGCTATGAAAATTCTATTATGACATCGTAAAGGATTCAATAGAAAAACAATGCTGAAGTTCATAATAGTTGGACATGATTAAAATCAAAATTAAAGTTTGCAGAACTTACGGCTGGCATATTGATGTAGTAATTCACGTGATCGAAAGCAAGAGATAGTGGCCTAAAGGGTAACACCATTCCCCTCTTGGTTGTTGCATTGAGAATCGAACGCTCTGAGGTATTTCTTTCTGCCATTTCAATATCTGCATGTATAGTCATTTAATTTTAGTTTGCTTTTGAAAACATTTTTTAGTTCCTAAAGAACATTAATCTTTTAACACATTTGACAAAAAATAAAAGGGTAAGGCTGAGTAATTACTTTCAAATGATTTAGCTTTTGAAACATAAGTCTCTTTTGTTGTTTCCTTTTTCTCATTTTCCTCCTCCAGAACAATGGATTTAGAATCACCAAATGCTGCAATTCAACTTTAAGACCTTGTTAGAGACAGTCTTATAGCATAAACAATAAAAAACAACCGTATGGAGACTTACGATTCAAAAACGTTAGGGCGACAGTAAATAAAATGTTGAAAAGTAGTGAAAATCCTAAGAGAGCACCAACACAAATCCAGTACCAATAATCTTCTGTAAACATGCTTCTAGCCTTGAGAAGAGCCTTCCCAACTGTAGGTTCAGGAACTCTTGGATCCAAATTTGGCTGTAACGAATCATTAGAAATATTTGACTTTAATCATATCTATCTTAAAAGTCATACATAAAATCATTTTCGACTAACAGTACAAAAAGTTTAACACTAACAGTGCATCAAAATTAATATCATATGATAAATAAATCATAAATGAATACTTCTTGCAAGGAAATGAAATCATAGAATTTTTTTTTCTTTTCATATGTTAAGGATCTTACAGAACTCCATCTCTCGTCAAGGAACTCATTGATGGCAATAGCATTCTGACCATACATCATAGGAGAAGCATAATAGCCCCATAACATCCAAGGTTCAATGTCATCTGTAAAGTACATTATTAAAGTTGCATGAACCTTTCCTCTCTAATATTTTGTTTTCTGCCATACTTTTAAATTTGAGTATTGACCAATGAAGTTTATAACATGCAAAAGAATAAATAACGCTTACCTTTTGCGATAATAAAGCCACCAAGTAAGAAAACAAGTAGCAGTATAAAGGTACCAAGTGTATTTGCAACAACTTGTGTTCTTCCAAGAGCAGCAATGAATCGGAACAGAGATAAGCCCATCTGATGAATACAGAAGAATGCTAAAAACTGACGAAAAAATCTGTTACAATTGTACAAATTCAGTTTTGAGTCAGATATGGAATAAAAATTGTACAAATATGAAACTCTTAAATATTCCCTTGCATGCACCTAATAGGTTTCACTTTCACATACTAATTTTCACTCAAGGAATAAAAAAAATTATAGTTCTACTTGTAGCAGTATTAAAAAACTTCTAATATATGTCCAGAAGTCCTAGTTCAACTGACAGAAAATGCCGTAATTGCTAGGAGGGACGTCCATGACCTACTTTGTGTGTGTGAGTTTCCAATTAGCCTACGTACCAAAAAAAAAATTCTAAAATATAAACAGCATTAGTAAATTTTCATACCTACTTGCAGCAGGAGCAAAGCCTATAGTATAATAAGTAAGAACAACCCATAATCCTGACTCAAGGAACGAGAGAGGGATTCTAAGGATCCATATTGGAAGTGCAAAAGCCCAAGCAGGATAAAATAACAAATCTCTTTGCTTGAAGAACACTGGAAGTCGAAAAATAGTCATTGCAAGTTCAGCCATTCCATTGAACATTATATTAATCAAACTGAAGAATAGTGCACCATAAAATTTTCTCCCATCTTCAAGTTTACCATATTTCATTTCTGTTCTCAAAAACACTGTCATAGCAATCAAAGACATAATCATAATCTGACTAGTCTTAAATATGTATATAAAAGCGCTTCGCTTTGTCAGTAGCCACTCTCTTGCAAAACATGCTTTGAAGAGTTCTAGTTTTGAGATTCCATATTTATCCTTAACCAATGCAGCAGGATGAGTTTTCGCACGGTCATAAGGTACCTCAAGCTCTTCTGAAAGTTGTTGTCCGATGGCATAGTTTTTGAAGTGAGTAACAAATTCGGTAACACTGATATAATGGTAAGGTTTATCCCTTGTGAACCAGTATTGCTCTTGATCCTTTCTAGAAGTAACCTCTTGTAAGAAATCTGCAACTCCTTTCCTTTCCGGACATTTGAATCCTACACTCTCGAAAAACTCGAGTGCATTTTTGCGTGGACCTTGGTAAACAATCTGACCTTCTGAAAGTAAGATAATGTCATCGAAAAGATCAAATGTTTCCGGTGCAGGTTGTAAAAGAGAGATTATCATTGTGACATCCATGATATGAACTAGCTGCCTCAAGAACTTGACTATTTGGAAGGTTGTAGAACTATCTAGACCGGTCGATATCTCATCCATTAAGAAAACTTTTGCAGGTCCTACCAGCATCTCACCTGCATTCATTATAGGAAGGCAACATTGCTTGTGAATTGGACAAAGAGGAGATTTGAAATGGGAAACATTGAAGCATTAAGGTATGTTTGGATTGACTTATTTGATATTCTTATCTACTAGTATAAGCACTTGGAAACACGTTATGACATGTTCATAAACTGTTTTCATTTTATTTTCATAAGCTCTTCAAGATAACTTATGGAAATAATGACTTTATTTTATCATTCATTATAGAAATAACCTATACATCTGCACTTTAATGATAAAGGCTTATTCTATAGGCGCTTAATTTAGTTGTTTATCCAAACAGGATCCAAGAGTTTTAGTTTTTTAGAAAATGTTTTAATGCTATAACAAACCAAA
Organism: Trifolium dubium; assembly: GCA_951804385.1. Lineage (NCBI taxonomy): Eukaryota > Viridiplantae > Streptophyta > Magnoliopsida > Fabales > Fabaceae > Trifolium > Trifolium dubium. The sequence goes on from OX638064.1 coordinate 51,805,435, forward strand.
AAGATCATAAGTTTCTCTCTTTAGTAACTTCAAAATTTTCTATAACTATTTTCTCATACCAGTTGTTAACCGCTTTTTTTCTCCGCCAGATATTCCCCGTCTCATCTCATCTCCGACCAAAGTATCGGCACACCTTTCCAATCCAAGAATCTGAGTCCATTTTCATTGATATCAGACACCAAGAAATACTATAATGCTGACTAAAAATAGTATAGTAATAATAATAATCATATAGAAATAAATGCATCAATTAAACCTTAAGAACATAATCTGTGATGAGACTTGTTTCTTGACCTTCCATTGCAGTAGCTTTCATGAAAGCATCTATATCTGGATCAGGTTTAATTCCTACATGTTTTTCTCTCCTTGTCAATTCCACAAGTAAATCATGTCTTGTTCCTACTCCTAAACATCGTCCCGAAAAATCTAGTGTCTCTTTTACTGTCATCTCTCCATGATGAAGATTATGTTGACTAATATAAGCACATGTTCTTTGAGGTACAAATTCTGATAACTCATGACCACAGTAAGTAACTCTTCCTGATACCTATTCATATTGAAATTTTGATCATGCAAAATCAAAAAACATAAAATAGTATTAAAACATTTTCAGCATGATCTTAATTTGATGTCCTTTTAATTATATGTTACTTAATGCATCTTTAACTTTATAATGTGTATAATGTTCAGATTAATTACATTAATGTTCATCATGCTTAAGCATCATTTAAATATATTAATCATTACTATATGATATGCATTTTTTTTATGTTAGGAACTTCAAATGGAAAGAATGGCCAACCAACCCTTAAATCTTTGTCCAGTTTGGAAGCAAGTGCTTGCAGCAATGTAGTTTTTCCTGATCCTGGAGGTCCCAATAGCAATGTCACTCTGTACAGTGTTGGAGAAAGATAAATACAAGACAAAAGAAAAAAAAAAAAAAAGAGTAAGCAATGTCAATATTTTAATGTCAATTATTTTTTTTATATATATTTCTCAATAGAAAAATAGAAATGTGTTCTACACTCAATTTACAGAGAACAGAAAAGGATGTAGACCCCATAGTGTTTTTATTCTTCTTCCAAAATAGCCTGTCATTTACTTTTTCCATGTGTGAGATGGGTCTCTCTTCTGTATTTCTCATTTATCAATCAACTCTAGAGAGGAAATGAACATTTTTCACTTGTACTAGTAAATCATAGTTGACTTCTACCATGCACAATTACCCCATGTAATTTATGCTTTTATGGTGCACAACATGAATGTATTAAGAGTTTTTTTAAAATTCACCGTTAAATTAAAAATTTATATTATATAGATTATTATGTAAAATAAAAATTTACTGAGTACAAGTCATCGTAAATCATATCATATAATACATTTTCCAAAATAGTAACTTTTTGGTGCTCAACAAGAAGGAATTACCTGAATACAAGATATAGGTACAATGTTTAGGCACTCATATAAAAAAGAAAAATATATATATATTAAATGATGTACAATTGTGTCTAAATAATTTATATTTGGAGTTGTGTGCAACAAAGTATTTCTTCTCAAACAGATTGAACAATTGATTTTTTTTTACGATGATTTGTTATCCGGTCTAAAGACTAATAAATTGAAAGAAAAGCGCCCCAAAATATTGATTAAGCATATAAATAAAGAAATTATATTTTGGAACTTGTACATTCAATATATTGAAAGTGCAAAAAATTATGTTAACAACATTTATTTTATGTTATATTTTTATTTTTAGTTACGTCAAAAAAAAAATTCTATTTTTAGTGTGCTTGAAATGACAATAATTTTTCTGTTGGCACTAAAAAATTTCAAACATAAGACTTTGAGAGAAGTATATAGACTTCAAAATTGTAAATCTTCACCATTAAACCAACCCTTGTGGGTTCCAAAAATATTTATTTGAACTTTGATATGAGCCTTTTGTTTTTGGTAAGTGATCATTTTCATGTCAATTTTGCCAATTGAGACCAAGCAACACCCTAAAATAAATTATATTATCGTGTTCGGTTTAGAGAACGAAAAAATGTATTTATAGACTAACATAAATATCTCAAACAAAAATAAAATATAATAAAATTATAGGAATAAAATAAAAAGGGGATATTTTAAACTTTTCAACCTAAATAAAACAAGACTATCCACTAGTCTTTGGAGCTCTAGTATATACTAGCACAAACAATATAGAATTTTGAGGAGCATTAAAATTTCACGTGATTATTTTTGTCTTGTTTTCATTTTCTTCTCAATGAAACAAAGTAGACTCTTTCAAGACTTTTCGATCTCTTTCAATTTTTATGATATTTTCTCTTTAAACTAACATCATAATACCAGAGAGGATCCAAATTCAATTCGGTTACAATGAATAATATATCCAAATATGACAAGAGTGTCTCAACAAATGAGATTAGAAATAGACCTTTATTAAATAATGTTTGTTTTGATATTTTTTATTGATGTTCTATTTACATACGACACATTTATTTTATTGTTTTTTTTTATCGATCTTTGTTCGTCTTGTATAAAGACCTAATTATTAATAATAATATATTTACCGTTCAAAAAGAAAAATATGGCACGGGTGGTTAGTCCAGTCCCATTTTATGAAAGAATATTTTATTAATTGTAGTTTATTTTATTAAATAAAACATTCTCTCTTTTTTTTTTTGAAAATAAAAATCAAATATCTCTTTAAATAACTACCGTAACAAATTAAGAGGTCAAATTTTAAAAACTAATCATTTAAGTACTACCTTCGTTCCTAAATATATAGTAAGATTCTGTTTAACCAATGCACGTACGTTAAATGTGCAATTTTGATCACTAATATCTTTAGTTATCTAACAATAAAAATTATAAAAATTTGATATTTTGAAAATACTCATAAAAACAAATCAAACGATATCTTATATGCTAATATTTACAAATTATTAAAAAAAATATGGTCAAAACATGATAGATAAATAGTAGCATTTAGTCAAACAATGCAAGATCTTATATTTAAGGACGGAGATAATTAAAAACTTTATATCAAATAATCAAAAAATTCAGGTATCTATCATTTTTCTTTACATAAAAGAGGTGGTTATCACAATTCGTCATCTTATCTTAGTTTTAGCGAACTATGTAACGTAACATCATTAGTATTAATTAGTAATAAATATGGCCCCATAAATAAATCAATTAATAATACCTTGCGGGTCTGATAATTCCACTAACATCTTGAAGTATTTTGATGACACTCTTCTTTGATGGGAGAAGCTTGATTGCTCCAAGAACTCCCTGTTTTTATTTAACAAGGAAAATCAAAATATCGTCACACAATTAATGTTTTTTTGACAAAATGCACATGCACAACAACTAAGTTTAAGGAAATCATTAATGTGGTGGTTGAAAAAGTAATGTGATGTAACCAATTTAATTTCGTATACTAATTTTTCTCTTTCACAAAATTTCATATACTACTAAACCATACAAACAAATTGTATGATTTTTATTCATTGTATATATGTATGGTTCATGTCTTTCTATAATTTCAACATTATTTCTGCATTGATAGAGACATTTAAACTAATTTCTTTTTAATTATCTTATTTTCAATTGGAAGAAGCTAAGATTTGCACTTGCGGAGGGAGTTATATACTATTGTCTCCCTACCCTAATTAATGTCTTATTGTAGGGTAAGAGTGATTTTTACTTTACAGCCGTCTCAACTGTTCAATGGTAATAATTGGATATGAAATCCATATAAGATTTGGCTCTACTCTCCAACTAGACCAAATTATATTTATACTCCTAATAAAATCCAAAATTATTTAGTCAAAAAATAATCAAAATTATTTGATAATATAAGAGATACTATTATTAATTAAATAAGATAGAAACAGTTATACTATCACTTGCTTATGTATTTTTTTGTTCCAATGAACCCACTTGTATGTGTACTATGTAGACAATAGTAGCCCACACGTACAACACTTGGTTTTGACACTAAAAAACAAATGAGATCGATTTATGTTATATAATGTGTTTGTGCTATATTTATATTTTTTAAAATGTGGTGAGATGTTGTTATAATAGTTTTCAAATGTATTGAAATTATAAAATCAAATTTAAATATGATTTTATTAGTTATTTTAATTAACTTCAAATCTGTTTTTGGTTAGTTAATATTTAGTTGAAAGAAATACTATTTTCACTATACCTAAAATTTGTTTATATTTTGGGAATATGGTTTTAAGAAAAATGGTAAGAGTTAGAAAAAGTTACTCTCTCTTTATGTTTAGGATGTACATTTGATTAAAGATATATTATCACTCTCAAATAATTAATATGCTACTTTACATTTATATTAATAGATAATGGTGAATATATCAATATTATATTTTATAAAAAATTTACTAAAACATTTTATTTATTTGATAAAATTATTAGTCTTGTAGTACAACTATAGTAAGAAGCAGTATAACCAGAAATAATTAATATGTTGGAAGTTAGTTCGAATTCATAATCTCCGGATCCGACTCTTCCAAAGTGGAAAAATCATTTTAAAGAATAAAGTAGATAATAGATCATTGATTAATAAATCAAATGTATATATTATTACAAATCTATCATAACAAATCATAAAATTGTTTAAATAACAACTTTTAAAAGGCCAAATTCACAATTTCTTACTTTTATTATGTTTTGTAAAATAATCAAATACGTGCTACCTATGACTCTTATGGTGGGTTCTTTGTACCCAAAAAAAAGAAGATGGTGGGTTCAAAAAAGACAAATAATTGGAATGGTTAAAGGTGTGACCACATATTGATGAGTATCACTGACATAGATTGAACTAAAAATAGTATAGTAGTAGTAATACATACCTCTATCGCATTCATGGTGGAGTTCACAAGTGTTGGTAATGCTCTCCTTCCATTAAATGCGTCTCCATCAATACTCAACTGCTCAAATCTCACTTCAACCTTTGGAATCTCTATATCAACCCTAATCCACAAAAATACTAACATCAATTAATATTCAAACTTAAATCTACATGCAATTTAAAAAGTACTTGTGCAAAAAACATATAGTATTATACAATCCAATTAAAAATATTAACAAATACTATATGATTACTATTATTATTTTAACATAATTAATATATGATATATATTATTAATATATAGTCCAACAAATTAAATTGAAATATATATAATCCAGTTTAAGGAGTTGAGTGATAACAACGTGATAGTTTGATCATGATAATCAACATGAAAATTAACAATACTAACACTTGTCGTTTCATGAAAATTTATCTATTGTTCCTGTGAATTTAGCTCAGTTGATAGAGACATTATATATAATATATAGAGATCAAAATTTAAATTCTGATTCATTCATTTAACCATCTTAAATAAATGATGAAATTTTAACTATTAAACAACTTTATAAAAAAAAAACTTTTTGGGCATGAATATGAACACAAAAAATTGGGATTAGAAGAAAAGTATTATAATTAATATATAAGACAAAGGGAAAAAAATAAAAATAGAAAACCTTTGAATCCTCTCCCTCATCTTATGGAGAAATTTTTCATTATCTTCTTCAATAGTTCTTAGTATACCATCCATGAGTTTATTTTTATGATGAATACCAAGCTTGGATATATCAATTTCTTCATAACTAAATCTTCCATTTTCTATAACTTGTTTCACAATGCTTTTCTTCATCCTTTCAAAAGTAGGAAGCCTCTCTAAGGCTGCCCACTTGAGTTCTTCTTCATCATCTACATCTTCCTTTTTATTATTCCTCTCAAACACATGATCACCACTCCATACCTCACTTATTGGAATAGTTGTTGATGTCCAACTTCTCCTACTTGAAGATCCAATATTCATCCTTAAGCTGCTTATTGACTTCAAAATATCATCTCCATCTAACCCTTCTTCCATGTTTATCTAAATAAGCATATATCATATAATATATAATAGTATGCTTATATATGTGTGTGTGTGTGTGTGGTAGTAATGAAATTTCTTATGGGTAGTTTTGGTAGGGAAATATGAGAGTACTATGAATCATTTATGTGTGGAAAATTAGATGGTTGAGATGTTTTATTGTCTACATAATTGGAAAAGAAGTGATGGTTTGGATGAATAATGGGTCACTTGGCGTTGTGTCTAAACCAAACTAAGTAGTATATAGTTTTCTTAAATTCTTAAAATACGTAGTACCTTTTTAAGGAGAATGTTTATTTGATGATTAAGAAAAAGAATAAAAAAAATCAACACATTTTAGACTAAGTTATGAATGTCAAGTTAATCTTGGAGTAAATCTAAGTTTAATATTTAACATGTAAATAAAAAATGATGAAATTTAAATTCTGATACATCCATTTATAACCATTTATAAAACAACTCAAAATTATGTAGACAATAAAACATCTCAACCATCTAATTTTCCACACATAAATGATTCATATTCATATTTCCCTACCAAAACTACCCATAAGAAATTTCATTACTACCACACACACACATATATAAGCATTATTATATGATATATGCTTATTTAGATAAACTTGGAGTAAATCTAAGTTTAATATTTAACATATAAATAAAAAATGGTAGCGACGCAATTTATTAAATAGTCGTCTGCTTACCTTTTATTTATATGTAATTAAATTTCTACGTCTTCATGAGCATAGCTCAATTGGTAAAAGACATTGAGCATTTGTGGGTTCGAACTTGGTATGCCCATTTATTCATCTTTAATGGGTGAATTTCTAACCGCTAGGCTATCTGACCGGAAAAAAAATTACATACAAAAGAAACTATAAATATTTCACTTAATAACTTACTATAAATATTAAATAAAAACTACACTATATATAAAAACTTCAATGACAATTCATTTATATATATATATATATATATATATATATATATATATATATATATATATATATATATATATACTACGGAAATTGAGTTTGAAGATTTTTTATGGAAGTTTCCTATCCAAGTATAAACCGACACTATATGAATGTGAGAGTCAAATCAAAGCAATGTTATTTGTTTCGTGATTTCACGCTATATGTTTCGGTGAAGTTAGGATGGTCCGGTGCATGAATTGGTCCATCATGGTTTAATTAGTAAGAACCGTTTGATATATGTGTGACGGTTCGGATGGTCCATTACATGAATAATGAATTGGTCCATCATCATTCAATCAAACCGGCTTGGATTGCTCTAGTACATACATGAATTGATTTTACTCAAGACAACTTATGTGAATTATATTGTTAAAAAAAAATACTTATGTGAAAATATAGGATTTTAAAGTTGTTGAATGTTCAAGTATAGCTGTTAATTAAGATAGATTATTCGATCCTAATTTAAGCGATAGAAAATATTAAAATTATTGAATTAGATGTTTATGATCGAGATTAGAACTTCAATCTCTCTATTTTGTATATGTGAGATTTTAAAGACTTATCATTTTATTTACGTATTAAAAGGAGTATAGGGGTACTCAAACCCTTATAATATAAAGCGGCAAATTCAACATTTTGAAAATATATAAAGGGGTCATTACACCAATTATAAAGAAAGAAAGAAAAGTGCGGCGACCGGATTGACTACTAAACCAAATTCAAGAAATGATTTTAAGAATTTTTTTGAACGGCAAATATTATTAATAAAATCAAACTTGGCACAAGACAAACCAAGACTAGTAAAAGATGAGCTACAAAATAAAAGTTTCGTATATAAATGAAACACCAATAAAAATACTAAAATTGTTTACTTCTAATCTCATTCTTAAAAAACATACACCAACTTCCATATCACCAAAGAGTTTTCAATCTATCCTAAAAAGATATCACTAGACATTAATTTTTAATCTCAAATAAAAAATGATAGGACAATCGGAATCTTAAAAACAACTCATTGAATTTAAAATTAAAAAGACACCGATAAAATGAGAGCTTAAATAGAGAAATGACTTTAATATTGTGAAGTAGTTAATGAAGAAACATTCGAGATATCCCATTGTTGATTTTGACTGTACAGTCTCCATATTGTTGTTTTATTGTGTGATTCATTGAGTAGTCAAAGTTTTTAATTAACCCAATAAAAATGAAGTAGAAAGATTATATTAAATGAGAAGTTGACTATAGAGCACCGATTATTAATGTAGTAAAGTCTAAGCCATGCATATATTAGTAGTATTCAATTCATTCATTGTGTATGTTTATGTGTCAATCAGCCATATCATCATGATAAGTAGTATAACCATCTCCAACTGTTTTTTCATTAATAAGGTAAACGTGTATAGTTTTCCCTACATTTTGTTACTATCAATTTTGAGGGTTTTCTTTCCATCCACTTTTCAATCAAGATCACCATTTCAAGAGTTAGACAATTTAGTATTTGCGAAATTTAATACTAATCTTTTTAGGATTGTAAGATATATATATTTTTTAAGCAGGATGATGTATTTTGATTATTCATCATTGAAACTTGTAAGAAAATATTATGTATTTTGTCAACAAAAAAAATAATATATATTTTTTTATGTATAAAGGCCACAATAGTATAAAGATGACATCTAAGACATCTCAACTATGTTAGCACCCATGAGAAGCCACCATATATATATATAAAAAATAAAATAAAAATGAGTCAAAAGAACTTTAAGGGGATTAGACCACCAAAATTCAAGGTGTAAAAAACTCTCTGCTTCGTTAATTAAAAACCTTATCAAAAAAAACCTAATGAGATAAAACCTTGATGAAGGGATAAATCCTTACCAAGGGAAAATTTTATGTATTTTTTTTTTTAGAATTTTTTTTATGTATTTTGATTATCTATAAAATTGACTTGTATACTATACTATTTAGCAAGGAGAAAATATTTTTAGTCTCTTTAGTTAAGAGTGCTAAACATTCCAATTTAATGTTAGCTAAGAATAATTTTTCTATATATTTATTTAAGATGTGTTAGAGTTGAGTTGTCATATTAAATATTAATTTAAGAGACTCTATATATGAGTTACTATATTTTTTTCTTAGTTAGTTGTAGGGAAGACTCAATGTTTTCAGCTGATGATTCAAGTTCTAAATTCATCTAATTTCTCATGTTTATATAGGGAGTAATAGCAAAGTATCTTTAAATTTGCTTACATTTATGTTGTATCATAAAACAAATGACAATAAATCTAAATGCATGCATGTAATTAGCAAAAGAAATGGAGGTGCAAATAATTTATAGTAGCAATTAATGAAGAATAATTCTTGGTATATGATTCTATCATTCATTAAAATAATTTATTTAAAATGGTAAGAAATTCATAATACATAAAAATAGATAATAAAATTAATTTCTTTAAAATTTTAAGTCACATGATGATATGTAACATGTGTAAGATTAGATGTATTTAGTCCCCATTATTAATATATGAAACTCCTTTAAATACTTCTATTAAAAATGCTCTAAGTACAAATACTCAAAGACATATAGTGTGAATGTGATGATCAATCATACTACCAATTAATAATCAAAGATATATTTTGTCTTCATTAATTAGTGTTTATCATGGACTCATAGGTTCATTTCTTAAGTGCACGATACTCCCTCTAGCTTTATTTATAAGCAAAAAACATTAAAAAATGTGGCCTCAATTATAAGCAAAAGTCAACAATTCAACTCTATTTAATATTCATTTTTCAAAGATACCCCTACTTTACAAGAGTTGTATCATCTCTCTCCTCATAAAGTAAAATCGTTATAGAAATTGTTAGTATAAATTGCACATAAAATCATAAAAATGATTCTTTCTTAATAAGTGTGCAAATTAATATATCTGCTTATAAAAAAGGTCGGAGGAAGTACTAATTTGAGTGCATCATACGGTTATTATATTTGTGAATGCAACCAATCATAAGAACCGATTGATGATTAAATGCATCATTTATACATCTATTAGTGCATACGATTCATTTCAATGCATATCAATCACACTATTTCATAATTCAGTGCATAATTATTTAATCACTCATCATAATACAATCATCCAAAATCAAGTGGCAATGTCCAAAACCATAATTAGTACATTATAGATCAAGTAGAAAGAGTTGAGTGATATATGCATAATTTTTTTAAGCAAAAATATTGAAAAACAACTAGAGATATAGAAAAACAACATTCAACACATTAACACGTCTCTCTCGTATATTTATTTGAGCAAAAATTAATGTGAGCCACGTATATAGGCAATTCACCATGAATCATTAATTATTTTCATTTTGTTAGATCTATTAGTAAATGAAAATTGGACGACTAAAATCATGAAACTTGAATTTATCTAAATACTATACTTTTGTAAGATCTATTGAATAAAATGGTCCAAATTTATGACATGGTCATGATTCTCTTGCAATTATTATATATGAATTTATGACATGGAGTATGATCTATATATGAATTTTATTCAATAAAAAGACATATATTAAAAATAAAAGGTATTAAAGTAAAAGTTTTTATTTTTTATGAAAGTGAATGAGTATTTATTAGTACTACATACTCATTTCATTTGCAATTTGACATGTCTTTTTCTCTAACAAGCAGCCCATGCCGAAGGGACGAATTGCCACGGCACAAATAGTTTTGATGTGTTGTTGCAATCTTGCAACAGTAACAGAACATGTACTTGAAACTTGAAACTTGAAAGTGACATAAAATTAAAGCATTCATTATAAAAAACAATAAATCAACTTGCAAAACTTAGGAAGGAAGAAAATAATGGTATGACTCGAAAACATTGATATTTTTTGTTTATATATTTAATTAAAATGACATTCGTTTAAAATGGTAGAATGCCCGCATGCATTTGGTCGCACAATATAAATTTAAAATTGTTAAAAATTGAAATCAATAAATTTGTGAACAAATTTATAACATTCAAATTAATAATATATAGAAAAAATTATTTAAATATTAAAAATTTGTTGTTAGATTTTTTGTGTGTAAAATGTATAAAGTAAAATTAGAAGAGTGATAGAAATAAATTAAACATATATGTAGTCAAATACGTTGTTAATTTTTATGTTCAAATAATACATCACTAATTTTTTTGGTCGAGATCGGGATATCCATCGCCGAACAAAGTGACTATTCTCTCGCTAGATTGGAGGCACATCGATGGATGGGATAGCTGGCCCAAGAATTAAAGCTGCTTCATACCCAAGGTGAGGATCGAACCATTGACCCTTGGTTAAGGATAGCTATCAATATATACTCTCGTCAAAAAAAAAACTATCAATATATTTAGGATGTAGAATCCGAAGCTTGTGCGCAGTTTTGAGAGGTATAGACACTAATTTGAGATCTAATATCTGAATTAGTGCAAGTTTTGGGATATAGACACCAGTTCGGATCTAGTATCCGAACTGGTGCCTATACTTCTAAAAGCCCGCACAAAACTTCAGGTTAGTATAGACACAAGTTCGGGATCTAGAACCCGAACTAATGTTTATACTCTTAATACTCCGCACAAACTTCGAGTTCTACATCCCAAACTTTAGTTCGGAATCTGCATCCCGAATTAAAAAATAATTTAAAATTTTAAGGAATTACAGAGAATCGTAAGGATTGAATTTTTTTTTTGTAAAAATTGATCAAATCTAATAACAATCAACCCAATCTCCTGAACACAACTGTTTATGTGTCCAATCCAAATAATTTGCCAACATATCCAAACTCAGATGGGAAAAATATTCGATGTACTTCAAACATATGTAAAAGAGACAATGACAAATGACAAACCAAACATATCATAAAAATCACTAAACAGAGTAAATTTGACAAGATCATTTTTTATTCTAAATCTTTGATTAATTCTTAGAAAAAAATTAATCAATAAATCACCAGAATCAACCACTTGATTGACAAAAAATAGTTTGTGCATTGTATTTTTGAAAGGCACAAGCAAATAAACTTTATTTTGGGATTTTACAAAGAAAATGAATCCTGAGCAACTTAAGAATACTTTCAAAGAAATAACTTTTTTTTTCCAAAAAATAAAGTGAAGTTTATGACATTTAAATGCAATGAAAAACTACACAGTAATTTTCATGAAAAAATTTGATTATAATTAAGATCAGCACATGAGAAGAACTGTCAAAATTGTGGGTTTTATGATTCATAAACAAAAAAAATTTGTCAAAAAATGATCATAAACAAATGAAAATTAATCTTTATTCTGCATAAATATATAAAAATAATAATCAATTTTATATAATATAAAAATCACATTTTTTCGAGTAAAAAAAAAATCACATTTTTTGTTTGTTTTAAAGAACCAATCCAAACTCAATAGTAGTATGAAATAGGAATTTTGAAAAATAGAGATGCACCACAATATAAATTTTACACTGATATTCAATAAATATTTTATATACTGTCAAATTATAAGATATTTTGAAATTTATTGTATGATATGACGAATTAATAATTCTTTATTAGATGATATATTATCAGTGCATATCTATTAAATCATGGATCATACAACAAGAACAACAACTACTTCAGCAAAAACATACAAACTTAAAAGCAGCAAAATCCCACTTTAAATGTATTAAACTTATTCAATAAACAAGTATTAGTCAAACCAAAACAAAATAGATGTCTTGGAACATATTCCAAGTGAAAGAAAATCTCCAAATTAAGAGCACTTACAAGTTTTTCCTTGATGAATAAAAAAGCACCAGCAAGTTCCAATAATATAATTTCACTAAAAATAAAATAAAATACTCACTTTGAAAACTGATTGAGAGTCAATACTCTAGGAAATTCTAAAGTATAATTTCTTTTGGGACAATCTTCAAAATGCTAAGGAAAATTGGACTTCACAAATACCAATCATATTCAACTTGGGCCATATCCTGCTCCACTTCCAGCCATTGATTTGAGATGCTCCTGCAAAACAAAAATAAAAAGAAACAATATAATAAGAAAAGTAGAAAATACATGCATCATTCAGCGATTTATACTTATATACTAAACATTAATATATGTGACAAACAGAAAATAGATTAAAAGAAAAAAATAATACAAAGAGCTGGGAGGACATAAAAGTACTTAGTCCAATAAATCCACACAGATCCAACCCCTAGTTCATCCTAACATATATCATGAGTACAACCGAGCACACCCATGAATGAGCACAAAACAATAATAAGTGATTGAATAAATTAAGAATTTAACTATGTATTTATTCTAACAATTTATAAACTTTTCTAATGCAGTGATAATGTGGTACAGTATTTTGTTTGTTTTAATAATCTGGACTGTGAACTGATATAGAAGACCATATCATGCTTTGACCGTTGACCGTCCAACTCAACTTGACCGTCCAAGTGAATTGACTCTTATTAGTCTTCTTAGCTTGACCATTCAAGTCATTAATGAATAACAAACGCCTACGCCTTAAGAGACTCGACGTTTGGTGGACTGATATGGAGGACCATATCATGCTTTGACCGTTGACTGTCCAGCTCAGTTTGACCGTCCAAGTGAACTGACTCATATTGGTCTGCTCATCTTAACCATTCAAGTCATTAAATTATACTGTCAACCTACTCTGCTCAACCATCAACTAAACTGCTCAACCAAATTAACCTACTATGCTCATCCATCAGCTTCCAATGCTCCAAACTTCACGTGACCTGCACGGATGGGTGACGTAGCTACACATGCCCCCAACTTCATGTGACTTGTGCACATACAATGTGACATTAGCTTCACCTAATCCAGCTCCACGTGTTTTGTACGGACTAGCTATAGATGGATCTTGGAGTGCTATCTTATGCCGGACTTTCAAGGTAGACCCATTAGGTCAAAAAAATAGAGGCTATAAAAGGGACACTTAAGAGATGAGGAAAAGGATCTAGGATTAACAGTATGTTTTAGCTTAGCATATTGATCATTTTTAAAATACTATCACCCTAGAGTAGCTCACCTTCTTTATAATCATCTTGTGTTTACATACGTGAACACAGTTTATATTTGATTTCTTGTCGGAAAAAAAAATCTATATTTGATCATTGTATATACTGTATTTTTTTTTACAGAGTATATACTGTATTTATTAGTACGTAGTAGCTGAAAATATAATTTTTTCATTAAATGTTTACAAACACTAAGCAAGATCAAAGTAATATAACAAGACTATACCTTATATACTTATTCAATGTGCGTGTTTTACTAAAAAAAATCACAGTAAACAAGACTATATTATACTCCCTTCCAGAAACCATGAAAATAAAAACATGTGAAAACACTCTCAATGCAAAAAAAAAAAAAAAAATGTGAAAACACACTTTTGTTTTTCAAACGTCTAAAACCGAAAAAACAACTAAGCATACTTTGAAACCGTTATATATGCAAAAATAAATAAGGATAAACAAAAATAATTTTTTCACTTTTCGCTTTAGATGACCATATAAATTCATGGTTTAAATATCATTTTTGTTCCTGTATGTACACGGAATATTAATTTTAGTCATTGTATCGATTTTTGTTCTAAATAAGCCCTTGAATCAACTAATTTTTTTGATTTTTTACAAAAATCGATACAGAGACTAAAATCAAAATCTCACATACATACAAGGACGAAAATGATATTTAAGCCTAAAATCATTGACTACGACCATATAAAATAACACAAAGCAGATAACAACAAACTCAATTAGAAACTTTAACATTTTAATAGCTTTTAATGTTATCTGCCATCCTCCCATTGCCCCTATGATCAAAGAAGTGTTGTGACATCCTCTAATATTTTATCGGATTAAATCTAATTCAAATGGTGCATGGTAGCCTAGACATATGCTTCTTGTGTGGTGGCATTTTTAGAAATTCCAATTCTAATTGCTTAGGTTAGTTTGTAGAAAATATTGGTATCTAGACAATTTTCTATGAAAGCAATTAAAATAGTATCCTCTCAGAATTGGTCAAAACTTTGGATAGAAACTCATTCTTAGTTATAGTAGTGTCAGCTTTCAAAAATTCTACTATGGTACCTTGGCAGTTGAGAAATAGATGGTTCAACTGTTTAAAGTTTGATTTCAAATATGAGGTTTATGGTCTCCCACATTTATAAAGGAAGGAAATCAAAGTGTTGATGTTTTGGCTAATCTAGATTTTTCTTTTCAAAGCCCTAGATTATAATTCTTTTGTTGTTGACACATATTGATTATAGTGTGTATTTCATGTTTTGACGAAATATATAATATATATATATATATATATATATATGTATTACATATAGTTTGTCTTATTTTCTATATAAGTGGTATTTTTCCATACAATATTTTTTTTAATTATTGGTATTTGTCTGTTTTAGTCTTTTTACTTTTTATGGCCGCTAGTGCAAAACTAAATACTACTATATTTTTAAAGTATGTATGGCATATTTTGACGAAATATAATATTGTATTACATAGTTTCTCTTATTTTCTATATAATTAGTATTTTTCCATAAAAAATTAATTATTGGTATTTGTTACTGTTTTAGTCTTTTAACTTTTTATGCCCACTAGTGCAAAACTAAATATATTTTTGGATAAATGGAGAACTATCTAGAATATTTTTTTTGAGGTTCAGCATGGCTAAAACTAAAAGGCTAGTTAAAATTGAAACAAGTTATACTATGGATTTAGATCCTCTACCGTTTTTTTTTGTTATGTCCTCTCTCCTGATGTTCATTCTACCATTATATTTATGCATTTTCAACTGTTAGATGAAGAAATGAAGAGTAGAAGAGATGGTTGAACACATTAGATAGTAGATGATCCAGTTTCAAATTTCTATCCCAACCAAAGACTCTCTGAACATGAGTTATATTTGTGATCATTTACCTATAATATGGGCCTAAGGGTAAGTATTTTTTTGGGTGAACAAGGGGCATGAGTATTTGTTCAATCATTGTTTCCTTTTTGCTAATCTTGCTTGAATCATGAAATGACATTTACTAAAGTCTCAACTCCTATGGTAGTGATTGTGTAGCAAACAAGTGTACTAGGCCATTGTTCTTCAAAAATCTCAATTGTTAAGATCTGATTGTTGTTAGAAGAAAAATATTTAAAGGGTTTGTGTCTAAAAAAGTTCAATAAGCATCTGAAAACACAAATATTTAGAGCCACAAAAATATAGGCTTAAAATTAGATGCACCTATCCCTTTTCTTTAAGTTAATCATCTAATCTAATTGTACAAAAGATTTATATGAGGTTATATTCTAAGGCAATATGTACATACAAGTAAAATGAAAAAAATATATATACGTTTAATTACAATTAAAAATGAATGAATAAATAAATAAGAAGAGCTAGGTGTAACTCTTTCTGCAATGAAAATTGGGTTGTATGAATATGCTAGTAATTATAATTAAAATTAGTATAAGGAAATTTTCTCTACCGTCAATCACGAAAGTTTTGTGCCGAGTCTTCTGTTGATCCTCCAGCTTTAGTTGTTTCGCTTATTCTAACTAACATTTTGGCATTGTAGACTGCCACATCTGCCACGTTCAAAAGGGCCTGAGCCTCTTTGCGTTTTTGTATTGCACGTTCCCTTGCTTGCTCTGCAACAGCTTTAGCGGCCAAAGCCGTTAAAACCTTCAGCATGTCATCTTCCTCCAAAGCATCTTGTTCACATGTAATTACTGGTGTAGGATTTTCATCTTCATCCAAAGCATCTTGTTCACCTGTAATTATTGGTGTAGAATTTTCATCTTCATCCAAAGCACCTTGTTCACCTGTAATTACTGGTGTAGAATTTTCATCTTCATCCAAAGCATCTTGTTCACCTATAATTGCTGTAAATGAATAATAGGTCAGGGTGAGTCTTACAGCATGCATCTATAGACACAAAGATATACATGCAATTAAATGCCCATGTTAAAATACCTAAAACAATCAAATTATCTGTATTCTGGCAGAACTAAAGAAATCTTCATTCTACATTCCTGTTAACGACATGAAACCATAAACTTACCTTGCCAAACAATTGGCCAAACAATTGGACGATTGCTTCTACTTATTTGACGAGGGTGTCTCTCAAAAGACCTCTTCTTTCGCATAAAAGGCTTGGGAACAAATGGAGTTGTTTCCGATTGGTAACTCTGAAAAAAGAAATTGAACCAACTATGTCAGTAAGATAATAAGGTTGAAGTTGAACTGCAGTTTACAACAATAAACCCGATTTCATGAATAACAGCAAACTTAATTTCAGACAAAATTGACGGAAAAATATGATGTTAACAAAATCCACTACCCTGCAGTTGCGAAACAATTATATCCCTTAATAAAATGTTCCAAATAATTGCATGAGGATGAGCATTGAAAATTCTCCACATAAAGCATGCAATGCAATAATGGGAAAGTTACCTGGAATATCTTAAGCAGTGGCGAATACTTTTGTTTCCTTTTTCTCATCCAATAACTATGTACAGCTTTTACAACCTTCTTGCTAACAAGATTCTTACTCCAATAAGTCACAAAATTTTCATCATTACAATTAACTGGACAGTAATAATAAGCCTTCTCCAAAGCATCAACAGTTGATTCAAAATCATCCTGTGAAATATGTTCTGCAAACACATTATTGAACTTGCTCAGCCATTCTTCATCTTCTGAATCCATGTCATAATATGCAGTTTTCCTTGTCATTGCTCTGTAAAACTCGTTATCATTTGTGGATATATAAGAATCCGGTCTGTTGAAGGAAACAGTATAACTGTCGGCATAGTTAGAGATTTCACTGACACCTGGTACTGGAATAAATTTCGCAGCAGGAATTGGAATTTCACGTTTGGCACACTCCTTATAAAGATTCTTAAATGCAATCCAGTCCTGACGCTTAGAAAACTCTAGTTTCCACCCGTTGATTAATAAGACCATTCTAGCATGGGTGTACCGATTGGTAGAGCAAGGTTTCATTACCTTATCAGCCTTGAGATTGCATCGAGTCAATCCATCTTTCTTCACTACGAGATGCCATTTTCTTAAATCAGGCCTTTCTTCTAAAGTGACAATTGCTCCTTCTAACCTGTAACATCTGTCGGACTCGACAATCAGTATATTTGCAGAACAATAAGACGAATCAAGTGCTTCTTTTGAACCCTCCATGACAGAATTGGCCTCTGAAAGGATTCCAGCAGTGCAACTGTTAGCCCAACGTTTGAGTTTCTTATTAGGCGCGACACCGGCACTACTTTTTTCCCGCCCACGCTTTGAATAAGAAGGTAACACACTGTTACTTCTGGTATCCATTAAAGGATTCTGTGCTTCCCTAACCCTGAGTGGTGTTCTCCTTGTCCGAATGCGTTTAAAGTTCATGTTATGACATAGTTCACTTAGACCAGCAAACCTGGAACAATCAACAGGCGCATCTAAAGATAAACAGTCATCAAATCCAATAACTTCAGGGGTAATACTGATGGTTCCACTCTCAGAAGCTTCTCCCATGTATAATTCGCAAGGAATCGGCAGTTCAGTCTCAAAATCTAGGTGATCAATGTTCTCGTCGATGCCAATAGGAACATCTACCAGATTATATTCCGGAAAAAATGACCTGAACATACATCTCAGAAGCAACGCAGTTTGCAGATACTTGAAACAAAGAGGAATAGCAGAAAAATCCACACAGAACAGTGGCATAAACTGCTTTACCCCGAAAAACCGACAAACCCCAACATTTCCAGCAACAGAACCCTGAAAGGACATTAAACTCACATGTTATGTAAGATCACAAGTAAACTAGGAAACAGTAAAATCAATCAGCAAATAGATACTGAGATTAATTTTTAGCTGGGGCCTAGGAGGGACAACCTGCGAATCTCAATGAATTATAAATCTACTAACTTGGATTGAAATCAAAATCCAGACAACAACTATTGAGTTTCAATTATTTTCTTCACTTTGTTTATGGCACTATTTTATCACACCAACCCATTTACGGTAACCAAATATAACAAGAAAAAAAACCCCACCTTTTTTATTTACCATAAATAAAAATTTCAATAAATAAATGTAGGGATAAGTATAAGAACAATATTTTAAGAAAAAAGAAAAACATTAAATATCAGATTTTTATACCAAAGAAATAAAAATAACAAAAATAGTCCACCACCAATCACCATGCACTAACATCGAAGGAAAACAAATACAGTAAATAAATTAATCATATTAACGCATTAAAAGTTAAAACACAATGTCGAAGATAAAAAAAAAACATACTTTACCATAATTTTAATGATTTTTTTACCTCTAAGAATCGAATTCCTCTTGATGCATAAACAGAAGAAATGGTTTCTGATAGAACAAAAGCAGAGAGATCCTCGAATTTGAGTCCGAATTTTACAACGCATCTTAACGCTGCAAATAAGAAAAACGAAAACAAACCAATGTTTTCAGCACAAGATTTCACAATAACCGAAAGCTCACACCCATTCTTCACATTCATCCACTGTTTCCGACGCAACTGAACGCCATTCTCAACAATTCTTTTCCTCTTTCTACTATACACCATACCGTAAAATGGCTGCAACTTTCTGTTGTCATCATTACTCACATTTTTCTTGTCTCCGACGATGATGTCTGATTCCGTTAACAACGGCGGCCCCGAGCGTAACACACGATCGGTGACTCCACCTGTCACCGGTTCAACCACCTTCGTCGTTTTCATCATCCCAACCATTTCACCCGATTCAGTTGCAGTGATGAGTTAACTCAGGTTGAACTCACAGTCGCACCGAGTTGACTCGACTCAACTCAACTCAGTAACGAGTTGAATTTAACGAAACTGGAATCGGAATCGAAAAACGAAAATAACAGTTAATAATCACAATTCACAAACTATAAAACCGATGAAAAAAAATATATAATTATTTTTGGTACAACAACAGAGAAGAAAATTTCAAACAGTGAAACTGAAAGTGATGATTATTTCGGATTCATCTGAATTTTTGAAAAGAGAGATCTAAGAAAGAGAGAGAAAGAGATGGAAGTTTTAGAGAGAGAGGGGAAGCGGGAAAGAGAGTGTGGGGGAAGGGGTTAGGGTTTATGGTTAGAAGAGAACGGTGTGGATTCGTTTGGGTTGAGGAAATGGACGGTGGATAATTGTTGATAGATTGAGATGTAAGAGTGAGTGAGTTTGATGGTGTCAGGTTCGAAAAGCGCAGTGAGAGAGAGAGAGAGACAGAAGGGGGACGGCTGGAGATATTTTATATGACACGTAAGAGTGAGATTGGGTTTGTAAAGACTAAATTGTCCTTGACATCAGTTGTTGTAACCATGAAGCAAAGATATGATCGAGTGGAGATTTAGAGGTTAGAAATGTCAAAAAGTGAATTATTGTTGGTCAAATGATTTTCGTGTTTGAATCTTTTATTTATGATTATCAGATTATGAGCTTAAACAATAAGTAATCACTAAAAAAAGTATGCATTCCATTTTAAAATAATTGACACAGTTAATTATTCTTTATTATTTACATAATTTTAATTTGACCATATTTTTTGACTATTTCTTTTGACTATTATTATTAGGAAATTAGTTTTTCTTAGTATATTTGACTACTAATGTATGGTGGAAGTAATATGTAAATGTAAATATCAGTATATATGATGTTTAAATTATCTCAATGTGTATTTTAAAGATACATAATTTTTATAATTTTTAATAATAGATAGTTAAAGATATTAACGATTAACGTTGTGCATTTGTAAACATGAAATGGTCAACAGAATATTTTGGGACGGAGGGAGTACCGACTAAATATACTCCCTATGTCCATTAAATATTAAAAAAGTTTGTAATTAATTATCATGTCTAGTTTGTGTGTAAATTTTACTAAATTGTTATTTGTTTGATGTTTATTTAACTTGATTTTTTCGTATTTCAATATAAATTGATGTAATAATTAGGGGTATGCGTAGAAAAAATAATAATAATAAATGCATCTAATAATTTGTAAATGGTTTTTTCTTGTCTACCCCCACAAGATTTGGGAGTATTTACCCCCATCTGCTTAAAAAAAACTTAATCGATATAAATTTTTATAAAATGCACCGTTGGATTAAAAATTTACATCATATAGATCACTTGTGTAAAATTTCAGACAAATCTAAAATCATTTGATATGTTATTGAGACGCATCAAAATTAACAGTTTTTGTGATTTCTTAAACACCGTTAATTTTTAAGGGTCTCAATAACATATCAAATGATTTTAGATTTGTCTGAAATTTTACACAAATGATCTATATGATATAAACTTTCAATCCAACGGTATATTTTATAAAAAATTATATCGCTTAAAACTTTTTATAGTGGCTGAGAGTAAATACCCCCTAAATATTGTGGGGGTACACAAGTTGTCACCTTTGTAAATATACTACACTTTTTTTAAAATGGAGTTATTATAATTAGGGACAAAGCGAGTAAATATAAAAAAAAAGTTTTTTTAGATATATTGAAAATTTGACGTATTTAGTGCATAATTCAGACTAAACTTTCAATGTATTTAAAAAAGTAATTTTTTTTGTATTTAAGATCAAAGGTAGTATTAATTAATTTTAATAGGAGGAGAGTAGAATTATTTTATTTTAGAATTGGTAGAGAATAAAAAAAAATTGAATCGGAGGTAGTATAAATTAATCTTAAGAAACCTAAAAAAAAAAATTATAATGAAAAAAGGTAATATTTTGTCTTTAAAAAAGTTATACAACTTCTAAGATAAAATTTTGTTTTTTAAATTTTTTAACATGTGCTCTTAGTATGTAGACGAAATAATAAATTATTAAAAAGAGAAATCGAAGTTGCACGTCGCATCATAACACTTACCTAACAATTTGAATATTTTTTATTAGAATGAGGATCTGTGGACCTTTATTATTATTATTATTATTATTATTATTATTATTATTATTATTATTATTTTATTTACAAATAAAAATTAAATAAGGTATTGTACCCAAAAAAAAAAAAAGGTAAAAAAAATAAAATTATTTGGCATTTTATTTAATACTTTCTTAAAATAAGGTATTGTAAAAAAAAATACTTTCTCAAAAAAATAAATTATTTTATACATATTTGGCATTTTATTTAGTACAACATTATTAGTCAAAAAAATTTAGTACAACATTATGTCCCTATCTCTCTTTTCTATCTCTTGTAAAAAAACATTATGTCCATATCTAATGAAAATAAAATAGTGACAAAGAAAACATTATGCGTCCATATCTAATGAAAATTACTCCATCTTTCCTATGACATAATTTACCATTTTACAAACTTAGTGTGTAAATGAATAGGAAGAGAATATGATTTTTACTAAAATACTCATTTTATTGATAGTAGATAATAGAATATCGAAAGTATATTTTTGAGTAATTTTTCTCTCATCTAATAATTGTTATCAAGGGTAAAATAGAAAAAAAATCAATTTTTTTTTACCGTAAAAATTTAATGTTATAAATAGTAAATGTCAACTATTTAAAAAAAAATTGGAAAGTAAGTCAATTATTTTAAGATAGATGAAGAATATAATGGCCATTTTATTTACAACATATTTACATTTATTTTAATGAAAAAATAAATGAAATTTTTTGGTGAGGGGATGTACCTAGATGAAATCCGAATTCTCCATATTAATAATAAGACAAAATTTCAGAATTATTTTCTTATTAAAAAATTTAAAATGTATGTTAGTCAAAATAAAAGACAGAATATAATAATTACATTATTATTTTTTTGAAAAGAAAATAATTTATTCTGCACATTCTAATTTGACCGACAAAAAAGGTTAAATTTATTAGATTAGACGCTCATGATTAAAGTTCAAAATTTGATCCCTCTATTTTATATGTATAAATTTTCACTGATTTGTGATTTTGTTTAAGTACCAAAACACCTCTTGAATTCAAACTTTGTCGGACTCCTAAAGTGCAAATAGGGCCAATATATATGGGCTAACTTGTTCCCCTTTCTATGAGGAAAAATTCTCTTCTCACACCCAATACTCTTTTATCCCCTCTGATATTATTTTTTGTCTTTGCGAAAAAGTTCGGAACCTATTTTCCAAACTTTTTTTAGTTCAAATATTAATTTTTTATGGTTAATTTTTTTCAAAAAGTACGCTTCGTACTATTTTTGCACAGGCAAAAAGGTAATTTTAGGGAGGATAAAAGAGTGTTGGAGGGATTTGTACCAAAAAAAAAAAGTGTTGGGGGGTGGAAAGGGCTTATACACCGTGCATAAATACCCCATATTACTTAATGTACTCATAAATTTCTAATTTACCCTCAATTAAATTGTTTAGTGCACCCCTAAATTTCTAGCGCACCCCCCAATTTGGAGGTGCCATAGAAATTTGGGGGATGCACTAAGCAAATTGGTTGGGGGTGCATTAAAAATTTGGGGTGCACTAAACAATTTCCATTATTTACGCACAGTGCATAAGAAAAAAGCTTATGCACCATAACCACTCCCAGGTTGAAACCACTTAATGACAGAACTGATCCCTAAACTAAATTAATTGGTCCAGTGAATTATTAAATGGAGTAACTCACTTCATAGTTTCTCTTGAAGTCAACGGATCTCCACTCTATAATTTAATATATTATTGAATAAAAACTATTAAATATTTAATTTATAAATGATGGTTAACGGGTCAACACCAGAGTACGGCGGTCACCCGTGATGGGCAGTCACCTGTGTTAGACACATGGACACGCCTAATCTCGAGAGTTTGTGATTCACAGATGATGATGATGGTAAGAATAAGTTAGATATGAAGAACATTAGAATTAGTAGTAACAATTTAACAAGGACAACCGAATAAAAGAAGTCAAATTTTCAATAGAAGCACATTAATACAGTACATAGCTTTGAAAATTAGTAACATTTCTTCAGGTCTTATTGTAGCACACCAAGAATACATCAGAAGACATATTCCATTGCTATTGATATTACAAATCCATCCAATAGTAGTATTTGATTTACAGAGCCACTAATCTCACATAGAAATTGAGCCAAATGCTTTAATAACAGTTACTTGGTTGTAATATCAGATGATGCTTCGGCTTCCCAAAATGCGGTTGGCTTCCCAGTTTTGGAAACTGTTTTCAGAACTGTGTCGGGCTCAACAGTTCCTTTCACTACCACTTTCTGTTCCTTCAAATCAATGTCATATGATTCCACACCTGCAAATAAAAGAACTGGTTATTATTCTACAATGTTGCAATTGCAAGGGAATCCTTGGTTGATATGATGATATCTAGATTTAGTCTCTCTAAGTTTACTTCTATAATTATTCTTGCATCAAGGAACCAAAACAATTTGGCCTTGATTTGATTGCAGCAGTTTTTCAATTGGTTAAAGAAAAAGTATATCGGGCTTGGTAAGAAGACTTATTTGAACTTATCTATTGAGACTATTTGAGAGAGATTATATGAAAACAATTTGACTTTATTTTATCTTTTGTCATAGCAGTAACATATACATAAACACTTATATGATAAACATGCATGCTATAAACGCTTCATTAAGTTGTTTATCCAAATAGGACCGTAATTGAAGAAATAAATAAAACCAAGCCGACAACAGAACCAACATATTCAGGGGAAAGATGAGGTTGGCTGAAAAAAACACAGTAGATGCTTTAATCTGCCACTCTAACGAAGGACACGAGTGAACAAATTTCTTACATCCAATTGTAGCAGATTAATATGTTCATAATCGGAAACTAGAAAAGGAGAACAAATTTCTTACATCCAATTGTAGCAGATTAATATGTTCATAATCGGAAACTAGAAAAGGAAAGATGATATGGTAGTAAAGGTGTGATTAAACATGTTAAATTGTCCTTCTCTTTGCTTTATGACATATTCAAACAAAATGACTGAAAGGATTATGAGATATCTGGACATTTGAAGTTAAAATGAAGATAAAAAGCATTAGACACACATGCAAATGCAAACACTATAAAACAAAGTTCATGAAAATCACCAAGTCTAACATATCTATGATTCTTTTTTTTTGGTCTTAGATGAAGTGGTAATCCACTGAAATTAAACTCACATAACTGTGAGATCCCAGGTCACGATGTTCAACCTAACAATTCCAGCATTTTGCCAGGTGAGCTAGGACTTCTAGACAACATATCTATGATTCTAATTTCTAAATTATAATACCTAATGCAGGAAAGAAGCACATGGATACACAGTGGAGAAAAATGGGCTACATACATCAAACATGCAACTTCTAAAGAAGTATGCTAATGGCTATTTGCAGAAAAAACACGAAATTCAGAATTACATTCAAGGTCAATAACGAAATGCAGATGATACTATTATTGATAGCCATTTTGGTATAGATTAAGACAACTCACATGCAAGAGAACCTATCTTAAGAGAGAAGAAAAATTATCTAAACTTTGACCTATTATTTAGCATCATCACAACACAAATGACATCAAAATATTCTACTTCTACAATTCAATCAAATCAAACCATAGAGTTCACGCCCTCATAAAGCATATTGCAAAAGAAAATACAATCGACACGCATTCAGAACTGAAAACTACATGTCAATCAATCTGACAAAACATGTTTGTGTTTCAAAGAAAAAATTATACTGACATGCAATTCAAAAAAGAAGGGATTGAATTTATTTACCATCCAATTTTCCAAGAACTCTCTTGACAGCTCCAACACATCCTTCACATGACATACCAACTTTGAGAACAACAGTCTGCAATAATCACAATGCAAAAAAATTCATCAATAAAAGGGATTATAAAAAACAACAATCAATCAATCATCTAATTATTTCTTAAATAATCCTAATCCTAATAAATAATATAGATGTTAATTCATATATTTAAACAAAATTATGATTATTTAACAAAAACACTATGCCATAATCTTAAGGAATTCCGAAAAAAAAAACAGCAATAAAGAACAAGAAATTGGGGGAAAAAGGTTATGGAAAGAAATTAGAGGTAAATAAGAAAACGAGAGAGAAGAGATGATTGAATTTAAGGATGTTAACAAACCTGAGAAGACATGATTAAGACTTAATTGGGATGAGAAAAATTGTTGAGAGAAAAAAGAAAGTCAAATAATAAGGAAGGAAAGTAATAGATGTAGATTGCGTTTGAGTTGTTGAGGTGTTTGGTTTTTATAGAAGAAGAGACAAGAACAACAACAAAAAACAACGTTTGTTATGGTTTGGTTGGGTTGGGTTGGATTTGCTTTGGATTGGGTTGGGTTAGTTGAATATTACACAGTACAATACACGCAACGTGAAAACTACGGGCTCGTATGTGATTACGTCTACAATTGTGTTTTTACTTTTTATAAGTTTTTTTTTTATAAGTTTTGTTGTCTTCATTGTTTGTTTTCAGAAAAACCGTCAATTTACATGTGAATCTCTCCTACTTAATAGACCAAGTACATGATGAACTCTTTTTTTTTTTACCTTATATATAATATTGAAAAATTTATAAACAATGATTAGATCTATTTGAACAAAACAAAACATCACATAGACAAAGGTTTAAGCGATTGAATAAATTTTGTCTTGTATAATGTTTGATGGAGAAGATATTATTTTGGTGATTTATACAATTTATGTTAAGTGCAAAAATTTGTCTTGTGATTCAGTGAATGACAAAAATATATGTTTTGGTCTAGTCCTAATGACAGTTTTGAAATTAAACACAGCACAATTGAAGTTGTTCTGTTCAGTCCCTCATTTTTTAACAGATCAAACGCACCCTAGAGTGAACATATATAATGTGTTGAAAGCATAGTTATAAAATTGAGACCGATCATTTGTTTTATATAAAATCGGCAAGACACTCCGATGCTCTGATAAACAAGTGTGTGAAGTGAGACATACTGAGAAAAAAGAAAAGATATGTGGTACTCTGTATAGGACTATAGATAGCCTCCATCGCAGAGCCACGATTATTACATTTAGCAAATTTGTCGCATAATGATTAGGCATGGCAACGGGGTGGGGGCGGGTTTAAGCAATACCTCCCCCGCCCCCAAACTCAGTAGGGGGGTAATATTTGAACACTCACCTCTACCCTCAATAGAGAACGGTTTCTTCGCCTAGCCCCCGCACCCACCCACAAAAACTATAATAAAAAACCCTTTTTATTTTATTTTTTGAAAAATATCATGTCTCAAAATTGTTTTTTAAAAAAGATAAATAAATAAACCTAGTTCAACATAAAAAATACTATATTTCAGGTTTGTATCTTTAAGAAGGATAAATATAAGGGAAATATGATAATTTAAATTGGACAAGCGAGGCGGGGCATGCGGAAGGTCATACTCATACCTCCCCATCCTCGTATTCAAAATTCGAATTTTTCCCTCCCCCGCACCCGAACCTAATTGAATAAATTCGAGACAGGTGAGTGCGGGTGGGTCTGGGTCTTGTTGTCATGCCAATAATAATCTAGTAATTGAGAGATAGGGGTTGACATGGTTGACGAGATCCATGCCTCATTTCTCAGAGTAAGCGGTGAAACTGTTAACGCACGTGCCTATCCCTTCAGTGCTGACGTGTTGGGCACGTCAAACTCTATCGGTACATCGAGCACGTGCACTAATGCATTAGGACACATGTTTAACATGAGGGATAAAGAGCGCGAGTCTCTGACCGATTCAGCAGACTGTGCCATATGCTCGTTTGGGGGCCGAGCATTGGGTCATATTTTCTCTTTTGTATTTTTGATGAATTTGAATATATCAATACATGATAAATATACTTTAATAAAAATAATACTACTCTGTCCCAAATCTTTGGTCATATTTGAATTTTACAAATAAATTAAAAAATAATAAAAATTGATAAATTAAATCCTTTTTATCCTTAGATAAGCCTTTACACAACTATTCCACCAATCCGCATATAATTTTAGCTAAAGAATAATTACATACTCAACCATATTGGAATGTAAGTTTTTATTAAGCTAAGGATGCTAAAATGATACAAAGGATCTATAATGATCAAAAGTTTTTGTCTCAAATTAATTGACCGAGAGAAGATTGCAACATCATGTAGACTTCATACCAACCATTTTGAGAAGGGTGAACTGTATCCCAAAAGAGTGAAAATTCAGGTTTCTCACATATACTATATTTCCTTGCTCCTTTATCATCCACATTTCCACAAAAATATTTCACACCCTCTCCCATACAACAAGGTTGCAATGGATTCATCACTGTTGAGTTTTCTAAACAAAGGATAAAAAAGTGAAGTCAGCATCAAGACATTATTACTCTTTAATATTGCAATAAATATTTTATAATTATGAAGTTTTAACTCTCTTTGCTGTAGTTTTCTATATATGTCATGTTTATAGGGAAAAAAAACATGCTTAATATTATTGAAAAAGACACGTTTAATTAATATTTTTATTTTTCAAAAAATTATAAAATTATTATTAATTAAAGTGGGATTAATTGCGTCAAAAAATTTTTTATAGTGGGATTAATAAACATTTTACAACAATTTTATTTGTATGTGATTGTTGGTCCATCTTTTGAGCAAATGATAGTGCGAGAGCTCAGTAATCCTTCATTAAAGGTGAATAGTCATCTCATTGTGATGCCGAATATGCATGGATGTTTTAAATAAAAATTATATAATTATAAAAAAAATGTGATAAATGAACTTTATTTCTTAATAAGCATAATTTGTTTACCAGCATGCCTTTTCTTCATAGTTGCAATGATGGAGAGGAAAGAATTGTAGAGATCCAATGTCATGAAAACCGATTTTCCCATTTGCTTGTTAAGTTTTTGCACAATTTGTAGCAACATTTGACTATGATTTTGGGAAACCAAATTGAAAGCATCGTCACACTTCTCATATGAAGATCTCATAGTTGACATAGGCACACACCCAATAGGCTCTAATAAACCAATGGCTATTTTGTTTATTCCCAACTCATGAATTCGTTTAAGATTCAATGACATTTGCTCTATAAGGGATTCAGTCAAGACTGATATATCCTGCATGCCACAAATAAAAAATAAATTGTTTTGTCCGGTAACTGTAACTTAGTGTTTAGAATTGTATCTTTTAAAGATGAATAATGAGCGTATCAGAATTCAAACTTACCTGCAAACTCCTGTTCTTGAGTACAAATGTAGCATAGTCATTCCCACCAGCATTCACAAGAGCAATTGAGGATTCAAGGTCTGTTTTGGTATACACTTTTTGCTGAATTAACTTCTCAAATGAGTCAATTTGTATACTCATGTTTGGTCCATCAGTCAAAGTATTGAAAATACCTGTCCCTCCATGTGCAAAGTTCATACCATATTGTAGTTCTGAGGAATTTTTCAATGCATATGGTGTAGGTGATTTTATTTTCAAAAATGAAGCTGCATACATATCATCAATCAAAATTATATATAATGACTAAATTTTATAGACCATCAATGAGTTCTAATTTTTATCTTAAATATTTTTAAAGTCATATACATAATTAGTTCTATAATTTATTGATAACATAAACAAATTTATACTGACGTCATAAAAAATATAGCAATGGACCGGATACTGGTAATGAAAAATAAAATAAAATATACTACCAATGTAATCAGTGAGGACACGGCCGTCGCAGAACCGTCCAGATGGTTTACCAGGAAAACTGATTCCATAAGGAGCATTATATGATCCTGAGTTCAAGAAATTTCCTGTGTCAACATAAGAGTCCCCAAAAACAAACATTTTTACAGAGTTTTTGTTGTTGTATGCTTCATATGACTTTTTTTCCCCTTCCACTCCTTCAAAATTAATATGCATATTGATCAGTTTCTACAATTACCAACCAGCCAATAAAATGAAAATGGAAAACCAAATTCATGTAGTAATTTGTTTTGATGCTAACTAAGAATATGTATACCTGTAATTATGATGAAGAGAAGAATAAGAGAAGGGAGAAGAGTGATTACAAATGGAGTTTGCTTCATCATTGATGAATGGTGGCAAAATTGAGTGATCAATTCTGTCATATCAGGATGGATGGTTACATTAAAGTGTATAAATTAAATACTCTACAAATTAAGGTTGGCAATGTTAGATTACCAATCTGATTAGGCCAACTATATATTGAATTGGTTTGAAAAATATATGTCCATGTATAGTACAGCGACCCTATAAAAATGAAGTATATTGTAATTTGAGTTTGAAGAGTATATATTGACTGTTATAGCCAAAACTCCCCTGTTGCTCAATCAAGATCAGACGGTATAAATTTAAGTTCGGCATTTTACAATACAATTACAAACTAAAAATTAAATTTTTTTAAATCATTCAATCAAAGATCGGACGGCTGTCAATGTCTGTAACTACGTGAATGCATCAATAATTCAAGTGATGTGAATCCATTTTTTTTTTGTCAAGACTAGTGGCTAGAAATTCATCTCTTCACTTGAATAAATGGAGAATCTCGTGTTCGAACTTCAGCTACTAATACAATAACACAATATATCTATTAACTAAGTTATGCTCACAAATGAAGACCATTTTTTTTAGTATATTTAAATGATTGTTGAGATATTCTTAAAAATGTTAGAATAAAGTGTGAATTTTTTTTTAAGTTTTTACTAAAAGTATATTTATTCATTCAATAACCTTGAAATTTTATAAAAGGTGAAGAGAAAATAATCCATTCATTTAAATTTGTAGAATATAAAAAACAACACAACATTGCTAAAGTTAAAATGATGAATTATGCACAAATTCATATAATCTAAGTTAATAAAATAAAACGATAAGTCCAAGGAGTTGATCCGGTGGTGTAGCCTTGGGACCTAGTAGTTTGATTCTCTCTTCATCTTAAAGGTTCAAATTTTGCAGGTGCCTCCAATTCCTTTCTGGGCGATCCATATAGAATTTTACTCTGACTTCATGTGAGCTCCCAACTAATAGACGGTGAGATTAATCTCTGAAAAGAAAAAAAATATGATTTTTTTTGAAAATACAGTCATTTATAATATTTACTCAACCATTTATAATATCGATCACTCTGAAAACGGTTATATTATGTAATTTTTTATTTTTTTGGATTTGGTTTATTTTTCCATGCATGTTTATACTTTTTTTATTAATATATTTTCACTTATCTAAATAAATAGCTATTAATTTAAAGGAAAGAATGTGAAAACATCAAATCCATATATTGAACATCAAGTCAACTAATTTATAATGGTATTTTATTCAAGTGTGTGGCTAACATTATTCTTTATTTTTCATGAAATTATTTTATTCAACAATTGAAACACACCCTAATTGAAGATTTAGCTAGAAAGTTGATCAAACTATAAAATAATACAATATTTCATAGGATCAATGATTTTTCTCTTCAAAATATTTGGGAATTGAAGATTGCACCATCTCATAAACTGCATTCCAACCATTTTGAGTAGGATGAAAACCATCCCAAAAGAATGTAAGCTCTGGTTTATCACATACATTATCGCTTTCGCAAATAAGTCCTCCCACACAACATGGTTTCAACTGATTTATCCCTGTATAATAGAGAAAATTATTAAATGTATAAGTTAGTTATATTAATTAAATAATGTAGTAGTCCCGGTGAGCTTAGCTAGCGACATTGCATATATATCCTGATATTTCCTTTATTCACTTTTAAAAATGTGAAATTCTAACTACTAGACTACTTGACTAAAATTTATTATAGTAGTTAGTAGTATTAATTGTTATTTTTATTGGCTATAAGTTTTATGTTTAAAAAATCAAATAATATATAATGCTATATAAATAATTACCATTATTCTTCTTCTGCATTGATTCAATTGTGGAGAGGAAAGCATTGTAAAGATCTAGTGTAACAAAAACCGATTTTCCCAATTCTTTGTTGAGTTGTTCCACAGCTTTGACTAACACTTGATTGTGATTCATGGCCATCTTGTTCAATGTGTCATTACATTTTTCATATGAAGATAACACAGTTACTATAGGCAAACACCCTGTTGGCTCCATTAACTCAATTGCAATTTTATTTATTCCCAAGCTTTGAATTCGTTTAAGATTTAATGACAATTGATTTATCAATGATGTAGTGAACACTCCTACATCCTGCATGCAACATGTATAGAGAAATTAAAGTACTATTTAGAATTGACAATAGGGTCTCCATTTTCATCGTCGATCTCTAAAAAAGAGTTTAAAATGTGGATCGTTACATTACGTGTAATTTTTAGTAAAAATTGAATTTAGTATTAAAATTACGAAGCAAATATAATACTTTATTAAAATTTACTAAAAAATTATTAAGAAGTAAAAAAAAATTAATTAGTATAAGCACTAACCTTAACGTCCAATCCATGTTCAAGCAGATATTTATGATAGTCGTTACCAGCGACGCTAACAAGACCAATTGAGGATTCAAGATCGGTTTTGGTGAACACGTTTTGCTTGATTAATTCTTCAAATGAATTAATTTGGACAGTCATGTTTGGTCCATCAATGAAAGTATTGAAAACTCCTGTCCCTCCATATGCAAAGTTCATACCATATTTTAGTTCTGAAGAATTTCTCAATGAATATGGTGCAGGGGATTCGATATTGAGAAAGGAAGCTGCATTTAATTGCACAAATCAAATTAAGAATTGATAATTAAACTTATCTAATCGACTATATTAGAAATTAGAAATTTTCCAAATTTTCTAATTTATAGAATTGAGTTACGCACAACTTTTTATATCAGATATATTAATTATTTAATAAATCCATGAGAGTACGTATATTAGATATGTTGTTAAGGAGGGTGGAGAATTACCACTTACCAACATAATCGGTGAGGATTCGACCATCAGAGAATCTTCCAGAAGGTTTACCGGGAAAAGTCATTCCATAAGGAGGCTTATATGATTCCGAGTCCAAGAAATTTCCTGTGTCGGCATAGGAGTCTCCAAATACAAATAGTTTCATGGAGTTGCTCTCTTCTGTAAAGTCATCAATTTAATTTGCATTAATTTGATTGCATGTAAAAACCAAAATTTCTTTGGTCTTTTTTGAGTTTTGTATATAGATTAAGATATAGTAAAAATTAATATTTAAGTCATTTTTTATAATTGTAATAATATTAACTCAGCTTAGAAGAATGTACATATACAAGCGTACCAGCAGATATAATTATGATGAAGTGGAGAAGAAGCGAGAGAAGAAGCTTCACCATTGATGAATGAATAATGATGAATGGAACTCTTTATTTTTAATAAAATTTTGCTGAATTAAAAAAAAAATGATGTTTATTATAGTAGTAAGTGTATAGTTTAATACTCGTAATACATGTATATATTGGACGAGGCATGTACCGTATAAATACTACTCAATTTAAAAGGATATATAATATATTACTCCCTCCTTCCTCTTTTAACGGTCAAAGTTGACCACTGTATTCGTATCTTTGACCATATATTTTTATTAATATATATAAATAAATATTATTATTAATATATAAGATGTTGTTCAATTTCTTTTGATGAATAATTTCCAAATATAAATCTTTTATAATATATATAATTTATTAAATATATTAGTGGTAAAAAATATGCATGCAGTGGTCAACTAAGTTAAAAAAAATGTGTACAAAAATCTACTCTTTTTTGTTTCTACTCCATCAAGATATGTACTTATATTTGTGAGCAAATTTCTTTTTAAACAATATTTGAATTAATAATGGATAACTAGCTAGTCGACATATTTAGATATGCGCTCTATATTTTGTTTCCACTCTATCAAGATATATAACACAACAACAACAACAGATTCCAGCCTATTTATTTATATATACAAAACACATACATTCATTAATTGAACAACCTCATTCCATAGCACATAAAAAAAATAAAGAAATAATATTCTTAACTCTAAAATAAATCATTCCTTCATAAATGAAGACACAAAATTATGATCTGAGTATCTTGAATTTTTTTGGAACAATGAAGTGTCAAAATTTTACAAAAGTTATACTATATCTTAATTCAAAATTTTTTAAAAAATGTTTTTTTTTTTTTAAAATCACAAATATATTATCTACTCTAGATAGTTTTGTGATTAGAATTTCACAATTTTATATTTTATTTTTTTGAGTTTGATTTATTTTCCCATCCATACTTATATTAAAAAAAATTGAATAGTTAGACTGTTAGAGGACCTAAGTCCAAAGAAAAAATTACATCATAATTTAATTAGTCTAAGAGTCGAAACTCTGATTAAAACAGCGTCAAAACAAAGTCAAACAATAGCAAGTAGTAGGACCACTATCATTCTTTCCCATGGGTTTGGAGGTTTTTGTGGAGGAGGGAGTTACTTGACGAAAATCACATTTTTAAAGTGGCCGATTCTTGGTCCGTTATGTTGGATGGTGGATTTTCGGTAAGTGCTTTTTATGCATTTTTTTACTCAAAATTTTTCCCTCCTCCCTCTTTGTTGTTGGCTTCCTCGAATTTGGTGGCTCGTGTGTGGAAAAGTTGGACGCCCTCTAAAATTATTGTATTTTCGTGGCAAACCCTCCTAGGCCGTCTCCCGACTAGAGTTAATCTTGCTAGGAGGGGTGTGGTTCAAAGAGCCGGGGTGAGTGTTGTGTGAGTTGTTTTGGGATCCCGGAGACGGAAAATCATCTTTTGATTTCGTGTCCTATTGCTTGTATGGTGCAAGGTGTTTAGGTGGTTTGGCGAGGTCATAGTGATGCCGGATAGTATTTCGACTTTGTTTGAGTCTTTCCTTATTTTTCATAGAAAAGGGAAGCGAGCAGGTTGGAAAAGTATCATTATGGTTTGACATGCGACTATTTGGATGTTGTGGAAAGCTAGGAATGAAGCTATTTTCCGGGCTAAGACCTTAGAGGTGGATATTATTTTCGAAGGTGTCAAATATGTTGCTTGGAAGTGGTTGTTGGCTATCAAGGGTAATACTCCTTGCCTCTTCTACAAATGGAACACTCATCCTTTTGATTGTATTCTTAGGTAGCCGTTAGGGGGGCGGGTGCCGGAGTTCTTTTTCGGTTTGGTAGTATTGTTGCTTTTGTTATCTGGGTAGAGTTTGGTCTGTACTTTTTCTCTCCTGTGGATGGAGTACCTCTTGCACTTTAATCCATTTTTAATATAATATTTTGTCGTTTTAAAAAAAAAAAACCACTATCATAAGCTATCATCTAACTACTACTCTCACATGCTTATAGTTTTTTTACTAATATATTTCACTTATCTAAATAAATAGCTATTACTACCTCCGTACCAAAATATATGTCGTTTTGACCAAATCACATAAATTAAGAAATGTAATCATTATTGTTAGGAAAAGGTAAATTATGGGTTAGTTTACAAGATTATCCCTCATTAATGATATGTGAGAGATAAATTATAGAATTGAAAGAAGAAAGAGAAATAATTAATTAAGGGTATAAGAGAAAAAAGAACATTAAATGCTTCATTGGTAATGTAAAACGACATATATTGTGGTACAAATTTTTTTCTCAAAACGACATATATTTTGGTACGGAGGGAGTAATTTAGAGGAAGAATGTGAAAACATCAAATTCCATATATTGAAAATCAAGGCAACTGATTTATTTACTTTATAATGGTCTATATTTTATTCAAGTTTATGTCTAACATTATTCTTTATTTTTCATGATATTCTTTATTCGACAATTGAACCACACTGTAATTGAGGACACTATAAAACAATACAATATATTTCATAAGGATCAATGATTTTTCTCTTCAAAATATTTGGGAATTGAAGATTTCACCATCTGATAAACTGCATTCCAACCATTTTCAGTAGGATGTACACTGTCCCAAAAGAATGTAAGTTCTGGATTATCACATACATCACTTCCGCAAAAATAATCTCCCACACAACATGGTTTCAACTGATTTATCCCTGCATAATAGACAAAAATATTAAATCTATTAGTCGCTATATATTTTTTTTGTACGTAGATGAAATGATAAATTATTGAAAATTCACACGCACAAAATATAGAGACCGGAGCTCGAACCCCGTCATAGACGTCCAATCTAATAATTTCTACATTTTATGTTAGTTGAGTTAAATTAGTTATATTAGTAATTAATTATGGTTGAGTATTACCATAGTGTTACTTAGTTGTTATATCCATTGGCTATATAAGTTTTATGTTTAATTTGTTCAAGATATGTTAGCTCACTAATTTATTTTACCTCAAATTCATCACACTGCATTATGAGGTATTATCTGTTTTAGATGCAATTTTCTCTTATAGGAGACGTCTTGTTGAATTCATGATGCGAGTTTACTACTAAATTATCTTGACTTTAATTCTCAAACAATGTAAGACTCTTTTCGATGTACCGGAACATCAAATAATAATGCTATATAATTAGTTACTTACCATCATTATTCTTTTGCATTGATTCAATTGTGGAGAGGAAAGCAGTGTAGAGATCTAGTGTAACAAAAACCGATTTTCCCAATTCTTTGTTGAGTTGTTCCACAGTTTGGACCAACAATTGATTGTGATTCATGGCCATCTTGTTCAATGTGTCATTGCATTTTTCATATGAAGATGTCACAGTTACTATAGGCAAACACCCCGTTGGCTCCATTAACTCAATTGCAATTTTATTTATTCCCAAGCTTTGAATTCGTTTAAGATTTAATGACAATTGATTTATCAATGATGTAGTGAACTCTCCTACATCCTGCAACATGTATAGAGAAATTAAAGTAATATTTGTAGTATGTCAAAGTCGCTTCGAACCAAACTAAACTGGTGATGACAAAAACCTAGCATTGACAATAAGGTCTCCATTATCATCGTCGATCACTAAAAAAGAGTTTAAAAAATGGATCGTTAATAAAAAATAATTAAGAAGTAAAAAAAATAAAAATTAATTAGTCTAAGCACTAACCTTATCATCCCCGCCATGTTCAGCAAGATATTTAAGATAGTCGTTACCAGCAACGCTAACAAGACCAATTGATTTATCAAGAACGATTTTGGGGTACACATTTAGCTTGATTAGTTCCTCAAATGAATCAATTTGGATAGTCATGTTTGGTCCATCAGACAAAGTATTGAAAACACCGGTCCCTCCATGAGCAAAGTTCAAACCATATTTTAGTGGTACAGTACCTCTCAATGAATATGGTGAAGGGGTTCGGATATTCAGAAAAGAAGCTGTGTTTATATTGCACAATAAATCAAATTAAGAACTGATAATTAAATTGCGCGGTTTTTTTTTTATATTTAATACATTAATTATTTAATGAATCTGTAGGAATATATTAGATGTTTTGTTTTAAGGTGTTTTAACTTGAGACATTGACGAAAGTGGAGAGTTACCAACATAATCGGTGAGGATGCGACCGTCAGAGAACCTTCCAGAAGGGTAACCAGGAAAAGTCCTTCCATAAGGAGGTTTATATGAGCTTGAGTTCAAGTCATTTCCTGTGTCAGCATAGGAGTCTCCAAATACAAATAGCATGGTGGAGATGCTCTCTTCGTATACCACTTCATATGATGACTTCTTAATCCCTTCTGTAAATTCATCAATTATATTTAAAATGAAGTGATCGTTTAATTGTTCCAGTGAGTTTATTAGTTCATTACTTCAGTTAGTAGGGATATCACATTTTATATGTAGGACCGGGTTCGAATGTCAGCCTCTGCATATAAAATGTGATGTCTCTACCATTTGAGCTAAACTCACGGAGACCGCTTATATTTTAATCTATAAAATAAAAAAATCTTATTTTTTATAATTGTAATAATATTAACTCAGGTCAGAATGCATGCATATACAAGAGTACCTGCAGATATATTTATGATGAAGAGGAGAAGAAGCAAAGAGAGAAGCTTCACCATTGATGAATAATGATTATTAGTAAGTGTATAGTATAATACATGAATTGGACGAATGTACCGTATAAATACTACTCAATCTAAAAGGATAATGTTACCGTATATAATCAAAGATATATAACGTGTACGATACACTTGATGAATACGTATAGGAAAATATATA
Organism: Trifolium dubium; assembly: GCA_951804385.1. Lineage (NCBI taxonomy): Eukaryota > Viridiplantae > Streptophyta > Magnoliopsida > Fabales > Fabaceae > Trifolium > Trifolium dubium. The sequence goes on from OX638064.1 coordinate 51,843,574, forward strand.
TGCATCATCATAAGCACTGACAAGATGATGCACTAAAAAAAATACATATAAATGGATCGTTTGATGTTTGAAGAAAAATGCGTCTAATGGAGTATTATTACTACTTGAAGAAGGATACACAATTATACATGAATTATTTGTGCATTGCTTCAAAAAAAAAAAAAGAATTATTTGTGCATTTATTTATTGGACAAACGATAAGATGAAGTTTTTTTTGTTAATCTTCCGCTTTTTAGAAGGTCTTGGACTTTTAGTAAACGGATTTTCGCCGCAAAATAAGTAAAATTTGGTTGAAAATTATTTTATTCAAATTCTTTGAAATGATTCGTCTTTTAATGAAGTTTTTTAATCACTTGAGTCTAATATATTAGCTTAAATGATCGGATAAACATTTGATAGACTAATGGAAAACTCATTATTTAAAGTAATGATAAGGATTTTTCTTTACCAAATTAATAAGGATAAGAATTAATGAAAATTATTAAATTAAAAGGCCTAATATTAACAACACATAAATTGTAGAGAAATTTATGTAGATTTGTCATGCACAACCTTCCATGAGAAAAGAACAGTTTCCATCTCTACTTCCATATGTCATCAATACAATAATGTTATCTTCGGAAAAATTGAAACAATTTTGAAAACAAATTTTGATGATGACATATCGACTAACAACTAATTCAATTTAATTTAATTAGTGAATATGTCATCATTGGTAAATAATAAGAATTTAAATTTATTTTGTCATCGTGAACATGATTTAGTTGGTAGAGATATTAGACATCATATTACATATGGAGGGTCGGAGTTTGAATCCGAGATTTTTCACTTATTTACATTAAGAAGTGAATTCATAACCATTAATTTTTTTTAATAAGATGCATAAAATGTGCTGATTTGTCAACAAAAAAATTTAGCATGAAAAATATTACAAATCTATGATGATCAAAAGCTTTAATCAATTAGTTGATCGAGAGAAGGTTGCAAGAGTGTGTAGACAGCATGCCAACCATTTTGAGAAGGGTGAACATTATCCCAAAATAATGAAAGCTCTGGTTTCTCACATAAACTATATTTCTTTTCTCCATTATCATCCACACTTCCACATTTGTTCAAACCCTCTCCCTTACAACATTGTTTCAATGGGTTCATCAATGTTGGCTTTTCTGTATAATGGAAAAAAAAAATGAAGTAATAAGCATCAAGACATTTTATTTTATTGGAAAATCAAGACATTTTAATTTAAGATTGTACACAAACATTGTAGATGAATTAAAGGAAAAAGCTAGTATGCACGATTGAAAAGGTCGTGCAAATGGGACGACATCATGTGGCATGTTTTTTTTTTTAAGCAATTGGTGATATCGTGCATGTCGTGCTGTCGTGCTGCTACTCCGAATTAAATCCATCTTTAAGTTAAGGACCACAAGATTACAATTTTTCCATAATAATAGTAAAATGAAAATGTAAAAAGAACAACATACCGTCGCGCTTTTTCTGCATCGTTGCGATTGTTGAGAGGAAAGCGTTGTAAAGGTCAAGTGTTACATAAACTGATTTTCCAACTTGCTGGTTAAGTTGTTGAACATTTTGGAGTAATTCTTTGTTGTGATTTTGAGATACCAAATTTAAAAGGTCAACACAACTAAGATGAAAAGTTACCAATGTTATTTGAGGCAAACACCCAATAGGCTCCAATAATCCAATTGCTATTTTAATTATTCCTAAATTGTGAATGCGTTGAACATTTGTTGATAATTGGTTGATAAGGGTTGTAGTGAAAGATTTTGTCTCCTATAAAAATGAAGAAAAATATTTTAAATATATATTAGTCGACATTATTAAATTATCGACGAGAAAAACTAAAGATGAATGAAAAAACAAGTAATTAAACGGTTCTGGATTGGGTGAAGTAGCCCAACGCGTAATGAACTTCACCTAAAAAGGGACATGCTAAAAGCAGTAACATACACCAGCTATTAGCGTATAATATAACAATCAATTATCGTGTGATGTACATAGGCATGACAATAAAACCCAAATTCGTAGGTATTCGAATGCCCCGCCCCAATTTTGACGGGGAAAATCCAAATTGACTGGGTTTAAGTTCGGATTTGGGTTTTCCCCGATTTTTTAAGACGGGTATGGGGCAGGTAACGGGAATATTGATACCCACCCCGAACCCGCCCCGTTGATATTAAAATTATATTTTATATTTTCTAAATTAGAAATCTTTATACAAATTCTTAAATTTCATTCATATATTTATTTTTTTTTATCTATTTTATGTTTTGATTAAAAACTTAGTTTTGCGTTGTTGACTTTTTTTAAATTAAAAAAACGAAAAATGCAACACAATTTTATGTAGAGGTGAGATGAAACGGGATACCCGAAGCCCGTTGGGGTTACCCGAACCCCGTTGGGTATGGGTTTGGGGTTTCAATTTTTATCTCCGATAGAAATGGAGACGGGTTTGGGGATACCCGAACTTTATGGGTTTAGATTTGGGGAAAGCAAAATTCGTCCCCGCCCCATTGCCATGCCTAGATGTACATCACACGGCGATTCATGAATTATGTCGAAAATCTTTCAACGGCTTCAATGTGATTTGTCATAATTCACATGAAACCTCACTTATAAGTTATAAAATGACATACATGCATGCTATAAGAAAGATACACATTATTCATGTTAACCACTTACCGTAATGCTTCTATTTTTTACCAGAAAAGCAGTGTAATCATTGCCAGAAGCGCTCACAAGTGCAACAGAGGATTGAAGGTCTTGTTTGGTATACACATTTTGTTGGATTAACTTCTCAAGTGAGTCAATTTGAACAGTCATGTTTGGTCCATCTCTCAATGTTTGGAATCCCTCCATAAGCAAAGTTGATTCCATATTGTAGAGTTGAGGAATTTATGAATGTGTATGGTGTAGGTGTTTCAATTTTCAGAAAAGAAGCTGCATGTATTACACATATCAAATTAGTCGTTAATTTTCGCTGTTCAAAAAAAAAAAAAAATCTCGGTCATATAAAAATGATCTGATGGTCATGATGCATTTATTACAATTTCAATTTCAATATCAACTATTAATATTTAATCAGACGGTCTGAAATAGTTACTGACTTACTGCGTTAACACAGTAACTTCAGGATATTTGTTTGTTTCCCTCGCGTAATAAGAGTAACATAGAATATTGTAAATAGAGGGAGAGAGAAGAGAGTACCAATGTAATCAGTGAGAACACGACCATCACTGAATCTTCCGGCGGGTTTACCAGAAAAAGTGATTCCGTAAGGAAATGTATACGATGATGAGTTCAAAAAATTTCCTGTGTCAACATAGGAATCTCCAAATACAAACAATTTTTTACAGAGTTGTTGTTGTTGTTGTTGTCGTCGTCATAAACTCCATATGATTTCTTAGTACCTTCGACCATATCTGCAACATTAATTGAATTAATACCAAACAATTATGAATAAATAAAATGAAAAGGCCAAAGCATTACCTGTTATTGAAATGAAAAGAAGCAGCAATGGAGGAAGAAGCATGATTACGAGTTGATTTGCCATTGATAATCAAAATCAGATTAGTGATGTCTAATATGTATCCTATTTATTTATTGGTACATATGAAATTATGAATATGTTACTTTGATGATGACACAACAAATGATGATTTAATTTATATATATATTTTGGTCAAGATAAATGATTTAATTTATTTTTCAGGTCTTTTTTTTTTTTTGACCAGATTTATTTTTCAGGTCTTGATAAATGATTTAATTTAATTACTACTTTAGGAGTATAAACTATTTTTAATGATTTTTATGAATCGGTTAAAAGAATTTTTGATGCATTACCATATACTCTTTTTTTTTTTGGTAACAGCATTACTATATACCCTATTTGTCCTTAATTATTAGAAAGAAAAACAACTTCGCACATATTATTATGAATTATACTCTCTTAATGTATCTGGTCTATAATTTAGGTTGTATACATTAGTTATTCAATGAATCTAAAAAATGGAAAGTTGTTTATAATTAAAGTCGGAAAAAGTACAAAATATATTTTTAAGATATTGAACAACTATTTGTCATATGATATTTGGTGGACAAAATATCATTTTAGTATTTTTTCTTTTACATCATTTCAGTATTTTAAACAACTTGTATTTTGTAACCAAAAAAACAACTTGTATTTGAAAACTAAGAATGGACTTGTCATATAATTTATAGTTAATAGTTATCAGATACATTATTAAAAACGTTGAAGTTTAAATCTCAAACTTTTTACTTATTCACATTTAAAATATATGACTTTAACCCCTAAACAACTTTGACAATATTAAAATAACTTTTTTTTTGATAAAAACATAATATTAGCACCAAGAATTAATTATATTACAAATTTGCTTGACAAAAATAAAATAAAATAAATATTACAAATGATGATCAAAAGCTTTAACCAATTAATTGACCAAGAGAAGATTGCAAGAGTGTGTAGACAGCATGCCAACCATTTTGTGAAGGATGAACATTGTCCCAAAAAAATGAAAGCTCTGGTTTCTCACATAAATTATATTTCTTTTCTCCATCATCATCCACACTTCCACAATTTTTATCCAAACCCTTTCCCTCACAACATGGTTTCAATGGATTCATCAGCGTTGAGTTTTCTGTAGAAAATAATTTAAGCCATCAACACTAAGACATAATATTATTTTAGTAACAGCACAAAAAATTAAGGAAATAGCGACTAGGCCAAGAAATGGCCGCCCTAGCAAATATATGAGCAACCATGTTCGTTTGTCGCTTAATAAACACTTATGCTATAAACGACAAATTAAATAGTTTATCTTAGCATGGCTATAGTGCTTAATTAAAATGTAACAAAATGAGAAGTAACATACCATGGTGCTGTTTTTTCATTGTTTCAATTGTTGAGAGGAAAGCATTGTAGAGGTCAAGTGTAACATAAACCGATTTTCCAACTTTTTGGTTAAGTTGTTGCACATTTTGGAGTAATTCTTTGTTGTGATTTTCAGATACCAAATTTAAAAGGTCAACACAACCAAGATGAAAAGTTACCAATGTTATTTGAGGCAAACATCCAACAGGCTCCAATAATCCAATTGCTATTTTATTTATTCCCAAATTGTGCATGCGTTGAACATTTGTGGATATTTGGTTGATAAGGGTTGTAGTGAAGGATTTTATCTCCTACCAAAATGTAGAAAAATAATTAAGCATATACTCCTACCCAAATTGTTGTAGTGAAGGAGTACTATATATTAATAAACAAAATTAGTAGAATATGTTGAAATTATGGACAAAAATTGAAGACGAAAAAACATGAAACGGTTTTAGATTGGATTGAGGCCCAATAAAAAACAGTTTACACTTTTCTTTCCACTGAGACGTCTTTTACAAAAGATAAAAAATTGCAAGGACTTTGCATTAGACTCTATAATAGGCAATATCTCAAAAATGTGACTTGACGTCAAAACAAAAACTATAGCTCATTTAATCTCTAAGAGTTAGTATGTGAACAAAATTATGTAACACACTTACCGTAATGCTTTTATTGTTTACTAGAAAAGCAGTGTAATCATTGCCAGAAGCGCTCACAAGTGCAACAGAGGATTGAAGGTCTTGTTTGGTATAAACATTTTGTTGGATCAGCTTCTCAAATGAGTCAATTTGGACAGTCATGTTTGGTCCATCAGTCAATGTTTTGAAAACACCAGTTCCTCCATAAGCAAAGTTGATTCCATTTTGTAAAGTTGAGGAATTTCTTAATGCATATGGTGTAGGGGTTTCAATTTTTAGAAAGGAAGCTGCATGAGAGAGAGTACATTAATGAATCAAACCAAAATGCAAAAGTACTACAAATTGGTTAGCCATTGAAAGTGTTCAATTTTTTTTCATTGTATTTCATTATCAAAAGTATAGGATATCTATATCTCCTTTATTATATGTCACATAATAATCCTAGTAAAACTTTTAATTACATTGAATACTATGAAATGCTTGTTCTAAAAAAAACCTAAAAAGAGTGAAATTATACTAGAGATCTAAAAAGGAACATTGTATTAGAGAGACCAAAGTTTAAAACTTGATCTATCTTTGTTTATTCACTTTTTAAAGAGTGAAATTCTATCTATTGAATTATTGGACAAAAATACAATAAATCTAAAAAGGGTAATATCTGTCCCACCCAGTTGGCTAACTACAAATTTGGGTTATGTGGATTGACCCAGAAGGGGTTTGAAGGTTGATTCTCATTATAATTATTTTATAAAAAATTTAAATGGTAAGAGATCTCGAAAACTAAAAAATAAAATTTCTAAAATGAAGAAATAAAATTATTAACATATTGTGCGATAGAAAAATAACTAACATATATCTTTTTTTTACACACCTAATATATTTGTACCCAAAATCAAAATAAAATTATATCCATTAATTGTAAGCCAACACATAATTTTCCCAATCCAAATTAAAATTTAATCTATTTGATATATGTTGAGTCACATATTTAAATTTACAATTCATTATTTATTTATAAGCAAAAGTTCTTTTTTAGATTCATTAAAAAATTAATGTATCTAGCTTAGATATAGATTAAATGTATTACTTGCTTAATGAATCTAAAAAACAATTTTTATTTATAAATAAAGTCGGAATATTTGTTTATTGTGGCATTGTTTTTTTTTTTTTGACAAATTTATTGTGGCATTGTTAACTTTACTCTTTGTAGCAAGTTAAGTGACGGACCACTTTTTGTTTGCATCATTTGCTAGTAAGCAATGACGCCCAATGCAGTTACATACTCCTATGTGACTAATTTTTTCTTTATAAAAGTTATTTGATTAATTTTATTTATGAAAAAGTTTAGATGAATTGGACGATCGGTGTTCATCATGGTCGCGACAAATTCAAGATTTATAAAAGTGGATTTCTATATCGCAAGAAACCTTGTCATGAAGGACTCACGGTTTGCAAGTAACCAATTATTTCTTTCGGCCGGAAAACATGATTGGGAAGGTATCATCAATTAGTTTCAACATTTTGCCACATACTTTCGTGATCCACTTTGTCGCAATATATATCATTTTCCTTTATAAAATACTTCTAAAAGAAATCCTAATTAACGGAATTTAAACTCACATTCTTATTACGTCAAAAAAAAAAACTCACATTTCGTAAAATACGAAATAACTTCTTAACAACTCAATCCACATATGTTAGCATTATTTGACTAACTCTAACTCATCAAAATAGTGAAACAAAGTATAAAAGAAAATATAAGAGCAAACTTAATTTCTGTGATCCCCTCACCTAAGTTTTTGTATTAAAAAAGTAAACAAATATTAATTAACAGTATGATTTAGTTATATAATTATAATACTTATTCCACAGAGAGAGAAGAGAATTACCAATGTAATCTGTAAGAACACGACCATCATTGAATCTTCCAGCAGGTTTACCAGGATAAGTGATTCCATAAGGTGGCTTATATGATGGTGAGTCCAAAAAATTGCCAGTGTCAACATAGGAATCTCCAAATACAAACAATTTTTTTACAATATTGTTGTTGTTTTTGTTGTTGTTCTTGTCATAAACCCCATATGATTTCTTAGTCCCTTCAGCTACTTCTGTAACGTAACATTAATAAATTGTATTAATCAATTATGAACAAATAATAAAATGAAATGAAAAGAATAGTACATTACCTGTTATTGAAAGGAAAAGAAAAGGAAGAAGAAGCAACAATGGAGGAAGAGGGTTTAGAAGTTGTTTCACCATTTTGATAATCAAAAACAGATTGGTGATGTCAATCTCTCTGCTCCTATTTATTGGTGGAGTACGTACTATTATTACGTACACGTATGAAGATACCAATATGTGAATTTATGATGACACAAATGATTTTTTATTTTATTTTTTTGGGTTGATAGTTGAGATAAATGATTTAATTTAAGAGATCAGTTTATATTTTTTGACCAAGTTTAATTACTATGTTAGTAGTATTAAATCTTTCTACTATTTACATAATCTACATTGACTATATATTTAATATATAAGATGTTGTTCAATTTATCTCGATTAATATTTTCGAAATATATATTTTTTATAATACATAACTATAGATATTAACAATCAAATATATACATTGATATACGTAAATTAGTCAAATGTGACAGTTATTTAAGAACAGGTGATTATGAATGGAGTATACGTAAAAAAATCAACTTCACACCTCTTAAGAATATTAGTTAAGTGTGTACGGGAAAAAAAGGAATATTAGTTAAGTGTAATAAAACAAAAAAAAAACAGAATAATGGTTAGGTGCATTTAATTTTTTTGATTTCATGCAAAGAAAAAATGATTAAGTAAAGATAATTTTGGAATACTGACAACGAATTATTCTGGAATTAGCCGTATACCTTATTTATCTGAATATGAATTCCCTCTTTTTTTTTTCTATCTAAAGTAAAAACATCGAATATTATAAACTCATTTTTATTATTGGTGAAGACCATTTTGTAAGGAGAAATTAGTGGAAGACCAAATAATTGAGATTGAGACTTGCTTAGTTGCTAGAGAAAAATTGAAGTTGAAAACTTGATTTTGACCTGAAATCTTTATGCTATTGATAAACTCAGTGGTCTATTATCACTATCAACATCACACACAAACGGATCCCTAACAAGTTAATAGTACAAATTTATGTACTGCATGAAGCATGATAAAAAAAGATGATAGTAGAACATATATGCCAATCTTAACAAGAACAATTCAAAGTGGTTGTGCCTTTGGCAAGGTAATTCCAAAATTTTCTTCCATGTTTATATCTTCTGATTTTATGTCATCCTCAAGCTACCAATCAAAGGAGTTGATCAATGAACCCAACATGAAAAGCAACATCCTTAAAGCTAACATCATACCGGGGCATATTCCTGTTCCTGCACCAAATGGCGCAAGCTCAAAATTTCTCCCCTTTACATCAATATATGATGTTTTATGGGAAGCGAGAGGGGTAAAGAAGAAAAAAAAAATTATGGTCTAGTGGACATTGAGATATTTAAGCTATACAAAGCCGAGAAAGATTCATCTTAGACAACAATTAGTGTAAAAACGCGGTATTGGTTTCTTGCATTTGAGACTTGAGAGCAATAACTTTTGTCACTAATGATCAAATCATGATTGTTTCCTTGGTATGATGTATAATTGCAATAGATATATATTAGGCTATATATCCTTCGATTATTGGCAACTAACTTGGTCACGGATGTTACACATGCCCTTAATAATATCTCCATATGAGCTTTGTTGAATATAGCATGCATTGCATTTAGATCCCAAATCAGGAAGATGTGAAAATTTCCTGTGTTAAGAACAATGGAATGAGTGAGCACTGTAAACAGAATGCACGACGATCAAATTTACTGCTGATATGCTATGTCCATATTCAGAAAAAAGGATTATTTGCAGCAGCTGTGTAAGGAATCTGGATGGAAGTATACACACATGACCGCCTGACCGGGAAATGAAATAAGGGGTATGATGTTTTGACACTAGTCTACCAACAAGAAACACAAAAGCATTGTTTTAAAAGTTAGACCGAACTAGCTGGTTCAACTGGTTGAACTGGAACCTAAATACCTAAGAATATAGAAATATAAGCATCAAGGTAACTGAGTTCAGTCGACAGAGCTGGTAATTAATAGCCAATACCGTAGAGGCTTCGTTTTCTTATCACGCAGATGGTCTAGCACGACCCTTATTGTATCTTGGAGGAGGAGGCTTGGCAACATCTACCACTATCATCCAGCCATTAATAATCTGCACGCAGAATAAAATCATTAAAAACTACCAAACTTCTTTCTACTATGAATTATAAACTCGTATTATTTTTCTTAGTCCATGACTATCATTAACAAAATTGCACTTTTCATGCAAGAAAGAAACATATGGATCTACCTTGCCATTCATCTCTTTGAGTGCTGCACTTGCAGCCTCTTCTGTGGTGTATTCAAGAAATGCATAACCCTTGGACCTTTTTGAAATTTTATCTATGATAACTTTAACTGTCAAACATAACCCATTTATTTATTAGTAAAAGCAAGGAGGGCACAAAATTTGAGTATATTGATAGTGGGAAAAGAAAAATATATAATATTGAAACTACCTTCAACAAGCTCACCAAAGCCTTCAAAAGCGGCACGTAAGGTTTTCTCGGATGTATAAAATGATAGCCCTGTTCAAGAGACAAATAACTGTCAAATAGTATTGTATCATCCCCAAAAAGAAAAGAAAAAAAAAACTCCCTAAGTGATAACTTATGATGCTAATCACACACCATTATAGTTAAATAGCCATATGAACATCCAGATGAACAGAAGATAAAAGTTAAGAACATGATCTATGCCTTAGAATCAATGTTGTGACTTGTGAGCATACCTGTCACAAAAAGTTTCTTTGTTTTCACCAAAACTTCCTGACTTGCTTCAGAAGAATTTGTCATATTCAGATTATTTTCCAAGTTTCTACCTAAACATATGTAGTTAGCAGGAAATCAGAGAAAAAAATGTCATATGACTAACATCAGAAAGTAGAAAATCATGAATAGGCATAATGCAACGTCATTGAAAATCACATCCTTGTTTAAAGGGCATAATTTCTATCGAACCATTTCTCACAGCTTTGGCCCTATGGACCTGATACGGGACTAGTCCTCAAGTCGGCAGTGGGACATCCGGTTTTTTCTAATACAAGGTTCGACTGCCTCCCAAATGTGTGACTCCAGGAAACAAACTCGCGTTCATTTCTTGGGGAAGAGTCGTGTTATCAACTCTCAACACGATGTTGGTTGTCAAGTAGCCTAGTGGTCATAATTCCACCCATTTTTTAAGGTGAATAAGTGGGTGTATCAAGGTTCCAACCCTTGTCCATGCATATTACATAAAATGTCTCTACCAACTGAGCTATACACGTAGAGACAACTAGTTTCCACTTTAATGTAAGATAAATGTTATATTACAGTAAATTGCTACTGTAATATAATTTTCTCCTTCTGAACTAGTCTCCATCAAACCATTCATGTGTCGATTAAATACAAAACCATAACAACTATAAAGACTGAAGAGTTCACTGCTGAAATATAAACTAATACCAAATACCATCCAAGATACAAAGACCAAAATTACACAGACCACATAAACTTATACTGAGGTAAAATTATACTATAAGCAAGAAGTTTCCAAAAGCAAAAACGTGTCAAATTTACGAAACGGCAAACCTTTATAATCTTTATTTTCAGACCCAAAATTGTCATCTGGCTGAACTGACAAAACACCAGGCACACCTGAACCACAACAAGCATTTCAAATTTAAACTTTGAAATTTGAAACAAAGGTTAATTAAGAATGTACAAAGCTAACCAGCTAGCTCATTTGCACAATCCTCATCAAGTTCACAACAAAAACCAAAGTTGGTTTTCCATGAAACATGATATATACACATTTGTGCATCCTTCTCACTGCAAAGACACCATTTTTCATCAAATTTTATGGAAAGAAAAAAACCCAATAAAGTAAGCAAAACAAAAAATAGTTAATTGTTCTTACTTTCCCATAACCTTGGTTAAAATTTGAGCATAATGATCAACAATTTGAGCTTTGGTAACAACACCAACAACAGGTTTATCTATAGTAACAACCCAATGCTTTGAATTTCCAGCAGGGAACAATAACATATCAATTTGTGAACTTGTTGATGAAATTGTAGTAAAAGAGGATTTAGATGAAATGGAACAAAAAGATGGAAGATTATTTTTGTTGGGTAGTTTTGTTTTTATTGGAAGTTGGTGAATTGGGGTTCTTGTGTTTGGTTTGAAAGAGGAAAAAGTTTGAGATTTGGTGAATGTGAAGGAGAGAGACAGAAGTTCCATGTTTAAGGTTTTGGTTTCATGGGAAGAAGTGAAACAGAGTTCAGTTATCTGATTTCAATGTTGCGAAATGGGGACATTCTGGTGGGGAGGTTTTGGGGGGAGGGGGTATTGGTAAATATTGGGGGTATGAAGTAACATTCACAAGACATTATCCTATTATTTTCTTTTATATTCCACTTTTTATTTTTATTTATTTTTATCTTTATCTTTATTTATCAGATAAATCTAATCTTACTCATACTCTTCGCTTATCTCCAGTCTCCACTACATACTCGAACCCATGAATCACATCGACCCTGCATTAAGATTCTCTCGGTCATTCATTGCTAATAACGACTCATTGGGACTCTCTATCATCGTGGCCTATGCATAATCTCCTTCACACTAAGTAAGATGCACAATTTTTATCATAAATTTTTTTTCACTCTCTACTCTCTTACTGACTTGAGCGTCAAAGTATTTGCAGGTATAAAAGTCATTATTTTAGTAAATCATAAATCAGTTGCAACTCAAGCAATTCTTTGAACTAAAAGAGAGAAATTAATACTATTAATTAAATGATACAAATGCCTGTTATTTGAATTTCGTTCTTTGAAGTTACAACGACTCAGTAACACCTCATGAAAAGTGTAACATAACAAACTAACAAGTAACTTATTTTCTTAAAAAACCAAATTTAATCTTTAGTATATCTTATGATAGTCAATTTTTCTTAGTATATTATTATCCCATCCAATTCCCAATTCTATGATATGGCAATATGCAATAGGAAATATTGGGGCAAATATTTATACATGTAAATGAACAAATATTTAATTCAGAAGTGGGTCTTCTAGGTTGCCCTCCAAGTCATTACTTGAACGAGTATTAGGATTAGGATTTAGCATGCAAGCAAAAATCAGAGAAATTATCTGACAAAATTGAAAACATTTTAAAGTTAGTACAAACAACTAGATGGTAGAGGAGAGAAAATCACATTGAAGACACGCATATATAGATAGCTTACCATGCATATGGATGCACATATAATGCTAAAACCTTTGCATTCAAATGGAGCATTGCTAGATAAAAACAGTGCTGAAATTAAATACAAAAAGTTATTATTATATTGTATAAGCACTCAAAATTAATGTGAAATGGACTAATGAAAAGCTATGTAGCACGGATAGCGACACATAAACATTCAAAGGGACTAATCATATGATACGGACACGGACAAGTCAACACTGATAATAATTTGAGAAAAAGATATAATTCAGTGTAATCATGTATCAGTGTTGTGTGTGACACTGAGATACGTCTAATGTGCGTGCTTAATAGATTAAAAGTGAATTTTAGTATTCCACTCACAAGTCAAAGGACTCATAACAATTGGTGATAGTAAATCAGATATAGATTGTGCTCCAGCAATAAAAGTTTGTGCTTTTCCCTGCAGTAAATAAGTTACATCATAAAATTCAGACAAAGCAAATCATATGAAATGAAATATTGTTTGGCGAGTCTTTTTTATTAGACATTCAAATTAATAATACTAATATGATAGGTGAAAAAGGACAATAAACCTGATTGGCTGAACTTGATGCTTTTGAAATAATAGCATATGTCTACATAACAACAAATTAATTGCAATATCAAGAGTCAGAAGCATTGATTCTAACAATAAATGAGGAAAAAATTAATCTACTACTACTACTCACAGCAGGTTTCACAAGTACATAGATAATTCCAAATGAAGCACTTAAGTATGGTACCTGCATTGTTGAATTAAACTTAATTACTATCATTAAGAAAATGAAAATTATGAAGTTTTCAGCAATCCAAAGAAATTAAAAATTCAAAGTGAAAAATTAAACTTGATGTAGAAAGTTATGAATTTTACTTACCCAAGGTGCCCATGCTAGTCCATAAAGCCAAGACTACACCAAAATATATTGTGAGAAAAGCTTAGGTAAGCTATTAGGAAGCATGTAATAAGAAGTAAAAGAAAGATAACTTACATATGCTATTGATGCAAGTAAAGCTGAACATAGAATCACTTTTTCTCCTACCAAAGGATTAAGTATTGGAAGTAACACAATCTAGAAGAAGTTGACAGAAAGTAGTTAAAATAAGAAACTCAAGTTATCCATAATCAGCTTATCAAACATTAAAATAGGCCAAAAATCTATAAAAATGAAACAACTGATATAAAGCAAAGATTATATGATTATACCTGAGAAAAGATTGAACCTATTCCGACCATCATGAGAAGTTCTGAGAACTGGTTTTTGTTAAAACCAAAAACAGCTTTCAAGTAGTACTGCATAGAAATTATGAGACTGTTTCAAGCTATCAAATTAATTAAAAGAAACTTTGGCGATAAGTTCCGGAATTTGTTTAAGTCAGTTGAAAACATACCAGCAAAACGGTGCTTATGCCGGACATTCCCAACTCATAAAAGAAAGAGACTAGAGTTATGCCTCTTAATGTAGGACTGAAAATCATTACGGTATTTAGGATTCATGAATGCAGAAGTATATTTCTCAAAAAGAAAAATTATCGGAAAATAATTACAATGATAATTATGTATAGTCGTATATCGATGCTTAACATGAGACAGATTACCTGAAGATTACTATTTCTGCGGCATTTCTCATGGATTTGTATCTTCGGTTGACAACATTAGCAACTTTAGAGCAGAAGCTGAACTCTTGGTTCTTTATTGGCGCCAGTTTCACGGTCTCAACTAGGAAGAATTGCATATATATCGGACAAAAGATCAATAGTGCTATTGAAACCTGTAAGCCATAATTAAGATTCATAATCAAACAGGAAATAATCATAAGATTATGTGAGCATCCAAACAAAGATTACCACAAAAATGTATTTTTGAGGAAGAAATCGAGCCAAGATGTTCCCAACAACGTGCGAAGCAGAAAAGAGACCGGTGATCCAACTAAATACTGCTGCCCTTTTGTTTTCATCAACAACATCTGCCTGACATATGAAGGACATATAAATATGTAAATAAAATTGCTTACCATCTTTTTTTCTTTTCAAAATTTAGTTAGTTAAGATAAAAACCTCACCACGTACGCGACAGAGATGCAGAAAATACTCCCTTTACTGATTATATAGGAAATTGTGCGAAACACATAGTAGGCATATACAAATTCCTCAGATTGATTCCAAGCAAGTAAAGCTACAAAAAACAAAAATATTTTTGTTTAGATTCGGTCTTTACAAATTCAAAATTTGTTCTTTTAGTCTTTGCCGTCAGTTTATCAGACTACGTATGACATCGGACTAAAAGCAACCGTTTTAAAATTTGCATCAAACAAAAACTTACAAGAACTAAAACAAAAATTCGTTATATTTGCACGAACTAAATTTATACTTTAAAACTTTAAGCAAAATTGATATTACCAAAAGGAATTATGGTGGTGGACATGGTAACAAGCAGTAAAGGTTTGCGACCATGTTCATCCGAAAGCTGACCCAAAAGTGGAAGTACCACCATCTTAAAAATTCCAGCTATCTAGAAGAAGGTAAGAAAATACATTAATTATGGTTGGTTGATGATATAATGAAGCAAATTATGAATTTGTGATAAAATAATAGTACATACTGTTTCTTGAAGGCCATTAATGTAAATGGCTTTGGAGCAAGATGATTGTTGAGGACATAAAGCTGAGGTTGTAACATCAACAAGAACAGAAACAGTCATTTCCTCAGCAATCCAATGGATGCTAAGTGGAAATAGCAAGTGAAATAAAGGCTTTAGCTCAAAGAAACCACTCCACCATGACATGTTTTAGAGATGAGATTTGCTTAATTCTTAATTTGCATCAATCAAATGTTGTAATCAATGTACCTTGTTCATTTGGAACATTACCAAGCATGATTATTTAGCTTTAGTTTATTGTTTATATACACTCACTAACACTTGCCTCAAGCTGACTTTCACTCAATCTAACTTCAAAGTGGTTGTTTGATGCTATTAAAATGTACTCGGATCTTGTGCAGTCGGTGACTACATGTAGTTATGCAGTCACGGATTCGTGACCATCGGATTTTAATCAGACGGTTCAAAATTTGAAGACCAAAACTTTTACTTTTTATAAAATTAAAAATATAATTTTATTATTGATTGTCTGATGAAGAACGGACGGTCACAGAAACATGACTGCATAATTGCACGCAGTCACCGACCCCACATAATTCCACTATCAATAAATTTATTATTACTTTACACTTTCTTAATTCACGTAATTTAGTCAACAAGTCTTATAATTAAAAACGGAGATAGTAATCAAATAGCTGAATTTTATATATTTAATTAAAGTCATTATTAAAAATATTAAAATTGTTAATTAATTGCAAATAAATGAGCAATAAACATGCTGCTTTACAAACGTTGACAAAATTTGTTATTTACGTCACTCCATTGGCATGGCATACATGGATGCAGGCATGTAGCATGAAAACAGCTTTGCCCTTCCATTTGAAATATTTACATAACTGTGAGTTGGTGTTGTTATTGATTGTTGAACATCAATAATGATTTTCAAGTAAAATGATATAATTAATTTAATGGAGTCGGATTAGTAATAACTTTCAACTGTTATGTTATGGTACAAGTACAAAGCATCTACAACTTTGTCGTTGCCTAGTCTTCGTTAGAAAACTAACTAGCTTTGGCAGAATCTCTCTTTTCAACCACATTTTTTGTATCCAACCAGAGATCTATCTTGTTTAAAGAATCCAAGTTCAATTTCACTTGGACTAGTATAATGTTGCTAAACTTTCAAGTGTTGATAACATTGACCAGGCTACAAGCCGATCCATACTTTAGTAGCGGGGCCATTTTAAAAGCCACCATAAAACTTCCCCAAGTAAACCTTAATTACCAAAATTTGGCAAACAATTGAACTTGAAACATCTTAAGAAAAGCACCAAGAGTACGAAATTCCAGCAAAATCTTAACTCGCTCCATTCATATATATCACAGTTGATTTAACTAAAAATCTACATGCACGTTGCATCAATCTTTTCTTTAAAAAAAAGGAACAATTCATAAGAAAAGCCCACAGTTAAAAATTGTTAAAACATAGCAAATAAAGAAAATCAGAGAAAGAAATGTATGAAGAGATTAAAATATACAGACTTGTATCCACAGTAGTTGGCCATAAATGAGGTTATGGATAATTTGGCAGAATGTAAAGTATATAGGGGAATAGTAACTAGAGCTAGAAAACCCTTTAGCTCAGACGTTCCTGCAATCTGATGGCAACTGATGTCGAGCAATATCTGAAATCCCTTTAGCTCTTTATGGGGAGCTGAAGCTGACAAATCACACACAAACACAAAAAATATCAATTGATACTTATTCTTTAAAGGTAGCTTCAATAAGTTGATAGCATAACATCGGTTTTACACTTAAATTCACGTCAAAAACTGCAAAGTTTTACTTACCAATGAAACATGGAAGTGTCCCTCTGATGATTCCGCTATATTTGTATGCACCCAATCTCATGGAATGAATTAGATGAACTTCAACATGAAGAGGAAAGAATAACTCAGTCAGGCTTGAAGAACAATTGAATGCAACAATATAGGTTAAGCAAAGCATACCTTCATCCAAGTCAAGCACAAACTTCTATGGCTCTGCAGAAGTCCTCCGTTTCACTCTTCTTCATTAGCAGCAGTGTATGTGCTCCAAAAGCTCCTCACCGAATAACAATTGTCACAAGAGAAACATATTCATGGGAGTGGGACTCATGGAAGATGCAAGAAGCATCCTTCAAAAACCGAGATGAGAGGAATGGTCATTGTTTGAGTTGTTTTATAAAGAAATACACAATTCCATTCCAGCCAAACTCGGTCTACATGCCTGCACTCCAATCAGCTGAAAGAGATCTGTAGCTGCAGCAGACCATAATCTTACATTATATAGCTTGGGCTGATTGGGTGCAGGCATGGCCTATGCCCCTCATCGGGGCCGGGCCAATCCAAAACTTGCATCAGGCGGTGGCTGATGAGACTGCATATCAAGTACATAAAAGAGAATAATTAGATTTAAATGAAAAGCCCAAATGATAATATTCACAAGCAGCAGCTGCCTAAAAGGAAGCAAAAAATTGACAAATTAAGGATTTAGGTCAAGACCAAACATAGATGGGAATCAAAAAATTGAACTTGCAGTATGAATGAGGAAAAATTGTCATTGTCAAGTGCAAAAAGGTGCACAATACACTACTTAATTACACCAGCCTCAACGACTAATCACGCCAGCCAGAATATCATAGAACAAAAGAAAAACTTGCAAGTGTATTCTAACAAAAGGTGAAGCAAAATAATTGATCAATGGTATGATGATATACCGATTCAATTGCTGTATAGAACCCAAACATTTTCCCACTATTTATTAATGTTTACTGCATTATTTTGTTTAGTTGGAAAACCTTAAAAAAATACAATGATTAACAGCTATATTTCATGATCTTATTAATCCTGTCTTTTAAGCGCTGCACTATTCATCAGATGATGCCTTTTAGAACAGCTATTTTTTGTCTTAGATGAAGTTGCAAGTACCGCTGAAACTCTCACACACAACTGTGAGGTCTCAGATTAGAACCCAGTTGAAGGCACCCGACCTAAAAATATCGGCATTTGCAGTTGAGCTGGGAATTTTGGACTTTTATATTGGCTTGAACTGCGCAGTTTGCTTTTATTTTTTAAGGTTTAATTAGTTGCATTATTATATTATCCCCGTTGAAGTTTTTGTATTTACTTTTTACAAAGTTGCAAACGACAGTAAGTTTCTTATTTTGAATAGAGAACTTCAATTTTTCTTTAACCAACCAAATTGTGTTTTCTAATTTTATTAGTCGTTCAAATGATTATCATAATGCACATGGTGCACAGGATCTATACTAGCACCATACATAGATATCAAATGATTTGGGAAACTTTGTAACAATCTCACAGATAAAGAAACACATCTATTTTATTAGACAGCCGAGGCTGGTCTATACTCTTTTTATGTCTTCGTCAACGGTAAAGGTTTATTTACCTAAATCTTTAGGTAACGTTTTATAATTGTTTCATTTCAATTCTTGTAGTATAAAAGATGGCCCAGGAAACATGGAGGATATTATGCTCTTTGATAAACATAGTTTCGGACTTGAACAATCACAAATAGGAGATTTAGTAGCTTCTTATACCTGTGCAAAAGGCTGGTGAATATGTTCGGGGTGGATAAAAGGCATTCCAGGGTGCTGACAGGGATACTGAGATGAA
The DNA here is from genome assembly GCA_951804385.1 of Trifolium dubium. Lineage (NCBI taxonomy): Eukaryota > Viridiplantae > Streptophyta > Magnoliopsida > Fabales > Fabaceae > Trifolium > Trifolium dubium. The sequence continues at coordinate 51,862,817 of OX638064.1, forward strand.
TGTAAATACATAGTCGATGAAGAGTGTCCACCAACTTGATTGGGATTAAATGGTGACATCATGGTCTCTGGATGTCCATATCCCATTCCAGCAGGTGTTGATTGTGCAACCCAAGTTCCTGATATGTGCTGCCCTGATATATGCTGTGGGAGAGGCCGTGGTTGGTGTTCAGCTGATCGCTGGGGGCCATGAGGGGATCCAAGCTGTGGAAACTCAGTGTTGTAATTCAATACCGGTGCATACATCGGCTGCATTGGGTATGATCCTCCATTGAATCCAAACCCCGGATCAAACCTTTGCATATACCTGCCATGGAAGAAAAATGGATCAGATCAATCCATACTCCATCTATATCTCATTGCATCCTTTATAGTATTTATTAATTTTACAATCAGAACATAGCAAATAGTAAAATACAATACATTTCATTAACTATACACCATGGAGAGTGGAGACTATTCAAAATTCTGGATTTCTATTTTTATTAATCCCCTCAACAATTTATCAATACAATACTGCCAATATATTAGCAATTAGCAACTTCCACAAACCTTCTATATTTTCAAGCATATATATTTGTTCAAATTCCACTGTGCTATAGTACCTCTATTTGGCAACAATTTATGGAGCTATAGCCTATAGCACCACTAACAACACTGTTGCAAACAAACAAGAATGTCTGAAATATTTTGTAACGAAATCCAATTATTAATTATTCATTAGAACAAGAAAGCGCATATAAAATAATTCTTCAATATGACAAAAGTGTTAGCTACTAAGCTAATAATTGTGCATGGGAGATGATTAATGAATGCATGTTTGGCCAAATTTGCTATACATTAAACCCATGAATGAGAAATAATAATTTTTTAACTTTATAGCAAATAGTAAAATACAATACATTTCATTAACTATACACCATGGAGAGTGGAGACTATTCCAAATTCTGTATTTCTATTTTTGTTAATCCCCTCAACAATTTATCAATACAATACTGCCAATATATTAGCAACTTTCACAAATCTTCTATATTTTCAAGCATATATATTTGTTCAAATTCCACTGTGCTACAGTGCTATAGTACCTTTATTTGGCAACAATTTATGGAGCTATAGCACCGCTAACAACACTGTTGCAAACAAACAAGAATGTTTGAAATATTTCGTAACGAAATCCAATTGTTAATTATTCATTCGAACAAGAAAGCGCATATAAACTAATTCTTCAATATGACAGAAGTGTTAGCTACTAAGCTAATACTTGTGCATGGGAGATGATTAATGAATGCATGTTTGGCCAAATTTTTCATATGTTAAACCCATGAATGAGAAATAATAATTTTTGAATTTTTTGATGCAATTTTAATGTTTTTATTTGGAAGCAAACAAAAATATTTAACAAGAGACGAAATAATGAGGCACACAAGATATTCTGCGATGCATTGATGGTGCAAATATTAACTAGCATATGGTCTAAATAGGAATGAAGATATAAAAAAGAAAGTCACACAAATAGTCATAGCACAAATCATTCATAACTTCAAGTTCAAACTATTTATTCGAGAAAGGGGAACAAGATAACATATCGTAACTTCTGTCAGGCGCATAATTAAATAATATCGTAAAAGGCGCATATACCTATCATAACTTCTGTCATAATCAGGATCTTTGCGATCAATCTCCCGGTCCCGGAATATGGCCACCCTATTACTTTGCCTGTACCTACCAACTGACTCCTTCTCTGTCCTACTTCTAGCCCTACTGGTATTAGTTGAAGATTCAACCAGCCCCCTACTGGTATTAGTTGAAGGTTCAACCAGTCCCCTACTGGTATTGGTTGAAGGTTCAACCAGTCCCCTATTGGTATATGTTGAAGTCTCAACTAGCCCCCTACCGGTATTAGCTGAAGAACCAACCATCCCCCTACTGGAACTAAGATCAGATACAGAAGCATATTTATCTTCCCCCCGAGTAAACCCAGAGGAACCACTAAATGAGTTATCTTGCTGCCTTGTATCACACTCCGGCTTCCCACCCACTGTACCACCATTATTGGTTGAGTTAAAGATCCTGGCACGAGCCCTATTATACTCCTCTTTTCTCTCTTCCACACTCTTAGAGCTGTTTTTCTTCCCTGAGTTTGAATTTGCATTGTTAAGAGTCTGTGATTGTTTCTGTGGCCTTGGTTTAATTGCAACTTTCATTACAGCATTATTTTCTGATGGCAATTTTACTGGGATGTCTGCAAGTCGGATAGCAGGAAGCTTACATTCAGCAGTTTTTCGAACAATAATTGTCGACCCAGAACCATCTGGTAAACTATTATTATCCATTAAAACCATTGACTGCAGTGAATAATGTTGAGCCACCCTGTGTGCAGCCAGCCTTAAATAGGATGTCGGAAGCTGATTAAATTCAATCTGATGTTGATTAGGATCTTGAATTAAATTCAGAACATCTTGCTCTATCCGTAAAACTGGATAAACCAAATCAGAAACCTTAATTAGTCTATCAGGAAAAACCATTTTTAAAAACATAAAGTATTAAAGCACAATTAATCAACTACAAGTAACATTCAAATAATGCATTGATAATTTCATAACAATGACAGTCATAGCAGCAGCATGTAATACAGAATAACCATAGAACATTCATGTGTCAATTTTTTTTAATGATCTATGTTTTCTACATTATCAATTTGGATGTCGGGGGCAAACTCATTAGCACTGTATTAATTAACTACAACAACTATACATGTATAACTAATCAGCAAGGTTTTCAAAAACCGTCCATTACCGCAAAATGGCTGCAACAAAACGGTTTTGGCAGCCACCATTATCGTTTTCCTCTGTTTTTATAGAGTAAAAAAAATCACGCCGAAACACCGTAAAATTCACAACAAAATGCCGTTAGGCAGAGAATTCCTTTTTTTTCTTCATTTGAGATGATAAGTTATTTTTTTGGTCAAGTAGCCTAATGGCTAGGAATTCCACCCTTAAGGTGGATAATTGGGATGACCGGGGTTCGACCCCACGCCCCCTGCATATATAATGCAATATCCTACCAACTGAGCTATGCTCGCGGGACAATAATTTTAAAAATGATTTTAATAAGAGTTGTGCGATACTGCGATTAATTCACACTGCGACAACCACATTTCGTAACACAACCCGTAAGAGGCAAAACCGCGAAATCCATATCGCGGCCGTCACCGCGACCTCTAATTAAAACCTTAGTAATCGGCACCTAAATTAACTCCTTAATTAGAATCTAGAGCACTATTCTGGAGAACCTGGGTTCGATCCCTCGGTAGAATCTAGAGCACTAATAGATAAAATAGTAGGAATTAAGAACTAATTTATGTATAAATTTCACGCTGAGTAACTAAAATTCACATTTCGCAATTGAAGTAGCAATTTCTCCAAACAAATGATTAAACCATATAGATATAGATAAACCTACTTGAAAGACGTTCACGAGGGTTTTGAATCGCTTCACGAAGAAACTGATCAACCTGATTAACGGCATCATCGAAAACCTTATCGCCACTGATGGAAGAAGACGACGGAGAACGATGTACGGAAACACCGTCAACGTGGTCGTGAGGTTTGGAACCTTTATTGGATGATATCAAAAGGTTCAAACGGTTCATAGAATCGTCTAAATCTGCAACCTCCCATGATTCAGGGGCTCCTAGATCCTCTGAAGAGCCCTCCATAGAAAAATGGATTGAGAAGAAGAAGGTTTCTTCGAGGGTTATGGAATGGAAGATGATTGTGAGAGAATGGTGGAGATTTGCGTGAAGAATTTCATGAGAAGGTTTGGTTTTAGGGTTAGGGTTGGGAATTTGGGGGAAAGTGATTGGTACAAGTTACGAATGAGAAGCGAGATAGGGTTTCAAAGATGACGATCGAGGTTTTCTTTTCTTCACGTAGTAGCAACTATCTCACACGTGTGCCAATTTGTTCTATTTTTTATTTTTTTTTAAATTTTGTTATAGGATTTGTTCATCTCTATTTAATTTGTAAGTTTTTTTCATTTGGTAAATTTAATTTGGTTAAGTAAGAGATAAACATTTATTATAGATTAATAATCATGCTTATTTTAATAAAAAAATTAGTAAAGACTAATTTTAATTTTTCATAATAATGAGGGTCTAACAACGAGAAGAAAAAGATTACACGAATATTAGGCGCGGTGATTTCCATAAGTCATAACATCAACAAGCAACAAATGACCAAACTTAGTTGAACAAGCTGTAAAAAGATGCACTCTCATATTCTACACTCATACTTGGCCAAAGCATTTCCATACCAATTCGCCTCATGATAAAAATGGATAGTATATTAATCTTGACTCAATTGAAAGAAAATGTCAAAAATATTACCTCAGATATCATGACTGTGAGTCCCATTTTCCTCTATTTTGTAAATTTTCTCCACAACTAACATTCTTTAATTGAAATTTTTATTTTAAAAATGTTTGTTTGAATAGACTATAGAGTAACAATGTTTTTCACTTTATTATCAAAAGAAGAAAAAAAAAAACAAAATTCTTCATTTTTATTTTGTTGTGCTAATTTTATAAATTCTATATTTACAAAAAAATTATAGATTTTATAAGATGTAGAATAGAAATATTTATGAAAAACAAACTAAAATGAGAATTTTAAAAATTGTGTTTGAATTTAAAATTTTAAAAAATTGAAGCACCAATTTATGTAATATGAAGACATTTTTATAATTTTTGTTAAATTAAAGATCAACTGAAAATTTTTATGAGGATCAAGGATCAACCTATACTTTTTTAAAAATAAAAATTTGAAGGATAAATTTGTAAAATTAAAAAAGTAAATAAATAACGACTGAAGTATAAATTTGTTAACATATAGAACCATTTCCATAGTTTAAAAAGTTTATAAGGACTAATTTGAGATTCAAATTATACAAAAAACAATAAGTAGTTTCAAATTTAGTCAAAAAAAAATAAGTAGTTTCAAGTTCTTGTCAGAAAAATAAAAAAGAAGTTTTAAATAGTCCTTCATTTTTATGTTGTATTTGAAATTTTCAAAATACACAAAATTTTCAACCAAGTAATTAGATTCACGTAGTAAACGAGCTTCACCAAAAGACTCAAAAATACCCGAGTTTCATTCTTGAGTGTTATCTCAGTGGTAAGAGTTTAACATTGTTTCTTCAAGGTGCCAAGTTCAAACTTCGCTAGGAACAATTGTAAAATGATTATTAGTGCTAATGATTATCAAAAACTTCGCCTTCCCCAATTTTAAAAGCAATCCAACATTGAAGGGGTTGTCTTGATTTAAGCTTTGAAAGGGAAAAAAAAATTGTTCGCGTATCAATTTTCATTTGTTTAAATTTTTTTCTTAAAATCGAATCAAACCAATTTGTAAACATCAACCATACAAATAAGTTTTTTTTTGCTTGTCTAAGAGATGTTGATAATACAACAAAATGTGATGTGTTATACATATGACTAGAAGAGCTTGAGAAATTCCAACTAATTCACAGCAACAAAATTCCAACAATCGGAAGGTAGACGTGTCAAGCTCTTTTACAGTATAACCTCTTGAGCTCTTAAAGGAGCTGTATCAAAAACAAGAAAATATATAAAACATTTTGTACTCAGTTAATTAAAAGGTAGCCTAATCAAAAGCTTCATTTACATATATATAACTGGCTGATGGAAAAACTTTTTTCATCATAACTATACTAATTCAAATGATAAGGTGTAAGAGCAAATTAAATAACAAAAGAACTTCTGTGATAGGGTATTTGAATATATGAATGAAAATGACGAACTACTACAAGTAGTAAACAATTGTTCGGACAAGCTACAAGAAAAATTTTATTCCACAGTATAGGTCAAGCAACGCATACCTTCATCCAAGTGAAGCACAAGCTTACTCAGCTCTGGATAAGCAGTCACTTGACTCCTAGTAATCATCACACATGTCAACAAGGGACATGGAAGACCAAGAATGGAGGAATGGATCAGAGATGGTCTTAGACAAAAATATACAAATCCATTCCTGCCGAACTCGGTCAATATGCCTGCAGTGAAATCAGCTAACAGAAAGTTTTGAAGCTGCAGTAACCCATCAGCTTACATCATAGGTATCGGGCTGATCAGTTGCAGGCACGACCCGTGCCCTTCACCAGGGCCATGCCATTCCAAGACTTGCATCAGGTGGCGGTTGATGAAACTGTAGTATCAAAACAATAAATAATACAATTAGATACAAAGAAAAGGTAAGAGACTATACTTGCGAAATTTCACAAGCACTCTATTCCAAAAATTAAGCAAAATATGAACACTCGCTTGGAAAAACCAAATCTATGTTGTGGAAAAATGCATGCATAATATCACATCATTATCAAGACACAACAAACAACCATTTTCTTCAAAAATGGGCATAATCAACAAGATCTGACGTAGTCAATTTACAAATCAGATCAAATGAATGCACATCACACATTTAAGACTGAAGACACCCATGCATAAATCACTAAAAGCAAAAACTAAGTTTCCAAAAGAAAACAAAACAATTTTCAACTGACAGGACGATATATCCAATGAGGTACCAATTTTCAAGTGTAATGGTAATTGTCTTCTTTAGAGCTACCAATCCACTCGATTAGAGAGGAAACCTGCCACTATCAAATACTTTCTAGTTTCTTCCATAGGTTCAAAGTAAAAAAGACATTTGTATTACAGTATCAACCCAGGCCTATTTCAAAATTTGTTTCAGCAATGATGAGTTCGCATGTAAAAGCACAAACATTTGTCTAAAAAAAGGAATAACAACATTTAAAGCCAGCCAGGGAAACATGTCATTATAGATCTCAAATAAAAAAAGATATTATGTTTGTATTCTCCATTTTGTGTGCATCCATGTACATGTGTGTGTGAAGCAACTTTATATCCATATTCAGTCTATATCTTCTTTTCATGCTTATATCCAATTTCTCAACTACGATTTTACCATTCAAATTAGCAAAATATGCAAAAGCAGTTTTAGTCCACATCAAGGGTTAACTGATATGAGATCATAGCTATGATCTCTGAAAATCAAAGTTGTGATCTCTATAGGTTTATGTAGCTAAAGTTTAGAGTATTACTTTAGAGTTGTTTTCATTATGCTTAATTATTTACATAGTTTAAAAGAATGAGCGCTATATAAAATCCACTGACACAGAAAGCTAAGCATCTTGTCGTGTTAAATTACTACTATTATACAAGACTTGACCATTAAATTGGAAATTTGGGAGCCGTTATACCTGTGCAAATGGTTGATGAAGAGGTTCATGGGGAATAAAAGGCATTCCATGACAGTGACAAGAATACTGAGATGAATGCAAATACAATGTTGGTGCAGAGCATGCACCAACTTGTCTGGGATTAAATGGTACCATGGTCTCTGGATATCCATATCCTAATCCAGCAGGTGGTGGTGGAGCCCATGGCCCAGGTATGTGCTGGAGAAGAGGTTGTGGATGGTGTGCAGCAGAAAGCTGCGGTCCATGGGTGGATCCAAGCTGTGGAAACTCAGCACGGTAGTTTGATACTGCAGTGTACACGGGCTGCATGGTGTATGGTCCTCCATTGTACCCATATCCAGGGTCAAATCTTTGCACAAACCTGCTATTCAAATAAAAAAATGAGATAAATTCATAAACCATACGGCATACAGCAATGATTCACTACCTTTATCCGACCTATATCCATTACTATAAGCCCTCTTTCAAAAAAAAAAAGTCCCTAAATATAAGCACCTTTATCAAATACTAGATACATTTATTGATTCTATAAATCTATCCAAATATACCCCTTTTCTTAATATATCTAATTTAGGAAAAGTCAGAATGTAATACATTTATACACAAAGTACAAATTAATAATAAAATGGACCGCAATTACTAGCACTAAGTGCTTCTATTTGGGGACGGAAGCAGTATATATACAAAATGTATACATTACTTACACTAAAAACTTTTCTTAATATCTGTGAAAAGTACCAAAGTTACTTATAATTAAGGATAGAAGTAGTATTTATTAGAAACACAATTAATGAGGGAACACATTAACATAACATGTCAATACATATTGTCTAAATAATACATGTAAAGCTTTATATCCGAGTTAGCACGTGATGGCCAACAGTGGGAACATGTATCGGGGGCTTTTCTAGAAGAAAAAATACATAATATTTTTCAAACACAGACTAGGTACCATCACATTTCATCAGTGTGTATTTAATGCATACCTTTCATAGCTCCTGTCGTAATCAGGATCCTTGCGGTCAACTTCACGGTCACGAAATATAGCCACCCTACTACTTTGCATGTTCCTACCAGTACCAACTGATTCCATCTCTGTCGACCTACTTCTAGCCCTACTGTTACTTGCAGTAGACTCAACCAACACCCTGGAACTAACATCAGACACAGAAGCAGATTTATCTTCAACCCTAGAAACATCTAATGAACCAAGTAAAGAGTTATCCTGCTTCCCTGACTCACATTCTGCCTTTCCACCCAAAGAACCACCATCATCACTCGAGCTAAATATCCTAGCACGAGCCCTACTATACTCCTCTGTTCTCTCTTCCACGCTCTTCGCATTTTGATTCTTAACTGAATTCGAATTTGCATCACTTTTCGCATTTTGCTTATGTGGTCTCTGTTTAATTGCAACCTTCTTCACAATATTATCTTCTGACGGTAACTTCACAGGAATATCTGCAAGACGAATAAGAGGAGCCTTACATCCAGAAATCTTGTGTACAATAATTCTCGACCCAGAACCATCCGGTAAACTACCATCCAGTAAAACCATCGACTGCAACGAATAATGTTGAGCCACGCGATGTGCAGCCAATCGTAAATAAGAAGTCGGTAGTTGCTGAAATTCAAGCTGATGTTGATTAGGATCATTAATGAACTTCACAACATCTTGTTCCATCCTCAAAACTGTAAATTAAATTAAATTAAATTAAATAATAAACATTTATCAGTTTTCTACAACATAGCACATAATGCATTCATAAATCATAACTGATTCTAAATTATAAAACCCTAATTTCTTCAACTGAATGGAGAAAAGTGAAAACTCACTTGATAAGCGTTCGCGAGGGTTCTGAATAGCGTCACGAAGGAACTGATCAACTTGATTGATGACGTCATCATCGGAGAAATTTTTGTGACCGCCGTTACTGGATGAGGGAGGAGAAAGTGGTGGAGGGTCGTCGGAGTGTTTGTCGGAGGGGGGAATTAAGTTCATGCGGTTCATGGAGTTGTTTAAATCGGCGACGGACAACGGCGGCGGCGAGGGTCCGAGTTCGTTGGAAGTAGACATTGAAAAAATTGGAAGTGAAGAAAGGGAATCTAAGGAGGGTTAGAGAATGAAGGGATTCATTGCAGGAAATATCATTGAGTTGAGGTGGGGTTAGAGTTCACAGTTTCAGTTTTGGAATTTAGGGTATAGTGAAGAGGTGAGCCAAAAATATCTTCCAAGATTCATTTTATCATACTTGGTTTTTTGTTTGGCGTAGACAGAAGATCCTAGTAGTCTATACTTCGGGTGAGTTTCTGTTTCTACTCAAACGTAGCTGCGGGATTAAACCACAGTCCTATTTATCAATTTAACGTCGATCATTATTGAATTATTCAACTAACGTTTGGTTAGAGGATTCAAATCTTGATCGAAAATAAAATTGCAAATCAATTTAAAACAAAATTAAAATTATAAAAGTGCTAATAATATTGTTACATTTTTTTAATATGTATAATATTACACATGTTAAAATGTTTAAAAATATAAAAAATATAGTAGTAATTTGTAAATTTGCACATAATAGAAAAACTTGTTTGTTAAGTGAGTGTTTGGATTGGCGTTCAACAACAAGAAACGCGAGTTTAACGTCTCCGAACGCGATTCCGTCAATTTCTATGGTGTTTGGCTAAAGGCAATCGTGAATCTGTCCGACGCGATTTGGTACCCAGACGTGAGTTTCTCAAAAGCCAGAATTTGTAGCTTTCACGGCAACGAAACGTGAATCTCTTCTTTTTGCGGCAGGTATCGATTTTCTTCTGGTGGCAGGTATTCATTAATCTCTTCCTTTACAAACAACTCTTCTTCCTTCTTTCATTAATACACATCAACTCAACTTCAATTTTTCTCTATGTGAAAGGATTTGTTTGCCGCTTTTTCAGATTTGGTGAATCTTCCATATCTTCTTTTATTTATTTCTACCAACTGCCTATAATTCTCATTACTCATGTTAGATTAGTGTTTGTTGGATGAATTTATGACAAATTTTTCCTTCTTTATATACATGATGTTTGTGAATTATTTTTTCATTGTGTCTTTCATTGCTTGTTGAATGCTTCACAACAGAATTTTTAACCAATTATGCACTGAATTAGAGGAACATGGTTTAAAGTCTTCTAAATTTATGGGAATTGAAGAAATGGTTGCAATGTTTTTAGTCGTTGTAGGCCACGGGGTAGGTAATAGAATGATTCAAGAAAGATTTCAACATTCGGGTGAAACAGTAAGTAGGCATTTCCATCAGGTTCTTCATGCCTGCCTTAAGTTGTCCTTCAAATATATCAAACCCGAAGATCCTATGTTCCGTGATTGTCATGCGAAAGTAAAAAATGATAAACGTTATTGGCCATTTTTTAAGAATGCTATAGGAGCAATTGATGGTACACATGTGTCATGTGTAGTTAGTGCTAGTGAGCAAACCAGATTTATTGGAAGAAAAGGATATCCGACACAAAATGTTATGGCCGTTTGTGATTGGAATATGTGTTTCACTTTTGTATTAGCTGGTTGGAAAGGTACTGCCCATGATGCTCGTGTTTTTGATCAAGCTCTTACAAATATAAATCTTAATTTTCCACATCCTCCTCCAGGTTTGTTCTTTTATCTTAAAAGGAATGATTTGTTTGTTATATTATTAATCTTCTACTACACATTATAACAACTAATTACTTTTTTTAGGTAAGTATTATTTGGTAGATTCTGGGTATCCAACACCAATAGGATACATTGGTCCCTATAGATGCGAACGTTACCATCTTCCCGATTTTAGACGTTCAAGTGGGTTTGAAAATAATAATGAAATATTCAACTATTACCACTCAAGTTTAAGATGCACAATAGAAAGAACTTTTGGTGTATGGAAGAACAAATTTGCAATCCTACGTCGTATGCCGAAGTTTAAATATGAAACACAAGTTCAAATAGTTGTTACAACAATGACAATACACAATTTTATTAGAAGGAATGCTGAAGAGGATACTGATTTCAATCTTTTTGAAGATGAAAATACAATTCTTCAACATGATGATAATCATAGATCAAATAACTTGGATGCGTCACAAAATTTCAATGTAGCTTCTTCGTCAGAGATGGATCATGCCCGAGACTTAATTCGTAATCAAATTATAGAGTTTAGGCAAAATAATTAGTTTGTTGTAAGATTTCAACTCTCTGTAATGCACTTAAATTATATTATCTATTTGTATTTTTTATGGTATGGGAATTATTATGCTATTTAAACATTTATTTATGGCTATGACTTTATTTAAAATTATATTTAACTAAGTAATTTTATTTTATGTTTTATGAAAAATTAGATATTAAAACTAAATTTGATAATTATATGTATCCAAAAGCAATTTTGATTTTGATTGAAATTATCCAAACAACATTAAAAGTTGAGAATCACTTTTACATTATGGTATCCAAACATAAATCAATTCTGCTCAACTCACGTTTAACCAAACTCAATTCTGTCAAACTCAATTCTATCAAAATCAATTCTGTTCACCGCCAAACCAAACACACACTAAATATGTTTAGAATTTGGATGTCTTTTTATAAAAATCACTCACATTAATTGGATTTTGAATTGATTTTTCAAGACCGAAACGAATTACAAAGAATTTTTTATGAATTGTCAATTTCAAATTGATTCTATTGTAATTTAAAAATCTATACAGTCATATTTGTCGAGATTTGAAGTCTCAACATTGTCTTGAAACTTGCTGTAAGTTAATTTCTTCACTCTCTCTTAGTTGAAGTAGATTCTTCGGTTATTCTTAGGCTCTGTTTGGCCCAGTTGAAAGAGTCATGCATAATAATACTGGAACTGGAATGTTTTATGTGATTCTATATGTTCTAAAGTGTATAGTCAATATTGCAACTTAATTGTATGAGAATTAACCACAAATAAAATTGCAAGTGACGCTCACACTACTTGCAAGTTTGCTTATGGACTAATTTTTATTGGTTTTTGGTTAAATTATCTACAATTCTTAAAGGCTAATTGAAAAATCATACAGAAGAAAACGGCATTTGACTATGTGGTCTGCCTCATTATCTTGTTTTAATGTATTAACAGATGCTCTCTGATCTGAGCACAGAGAACCAAACTTACATATTTGTAAAACAAAACTCTTGCACAATGCAACTAAATGCTACGGAAGAGTTTATTTGCTAACGTTTTAGAACTTTGTTCTCGGGTTGATCTAACCCAAACATATCTTGAAATCGATTTCCGGCTCTGATTCCGCTATCACCACTTTCTCAGCGAACACAAATATGGTACCAAACACAGGCTTAGCTATCCACAGTCAGCAACTTGTCTATGTTGGAAAAGTTTTGATAGAAAGCTTTGAAATGCTTGTAAGCAATGTCTATATCTTCCTTCCCACATATTTCTCGTATACTGCAAACCGAGTACAAGCAGATTCAGACAGTCCATATTATATCATTGAGTGACTCAGATGAATGGAACAAAAAATTAATAACATTAGCATTTGCTTATTTTTCAGAATGGTTTTTTCTTTCTATTACTATTCATAAAAGAAGTTCAATAAGACACAGACAAAAAATTAAGGAGGATAACAACTAATATACATATGCAGAAAAAACGACAACCAATACCTGATTTTAAAATTTAAAGTCAAACCTCAAATAAATGTTGAAAATTGATTATCCCCCACAATTCATTTCCCGGATGTAAAAATAAACATTTCATGTGCAAGAACCAAATGCCGGCCCGGCATGGTTATGACTTATACGGCTGAGTATATGACAAGGTTTCATAAAGTGTTCGATATGCAGTAATATATATTTTTTTCAAAAACATTTGATACCTGTGCATTGAAAGTTGAGCAATTCCACAGTCAACAGTTCGGATGCCAACCCCGGAAGCGAGTATTGGACCTATGGTTGATCCACATCCCATGTCATTTCTAACCACAAATTCCTACAGTGAGTAGACAAAATATAATATTTAGATGCCTCAATTACGTGATATTACAAGCATAAGTAACACTTTTACTTTCTCTTTAATCTATTGCAATTTGCAAGAGATTATTTTGGAAAGCTGCTCAAAGTAACTTCAAAAAAATGTAGAAGATTATTTTGCAGATCACTCCTATGAAGAAACACATTTTGTATTAACAGGAATAATGTGCTGAAATAAAATGAAATCATAGTGAGGAATTGCCTGAATTGGAAGGTTATGGATTTTCCCAACTTCTTTAAAAAGAAAAGATGTGATTCCACTGGTAGCATAGCGCTGGTTTGCATTGTGCTTAATAACAAGTCCTTTCTGCAGCTCTGGTCGGTGGTGTTCATCATGCTTATCTGTGAAATTTGGATGAACTCCATGGGCCATATCTGCAGACACTGTTGAGAATAGAATCCAAAAGGTTATTTGGTGCTCTCTTTTAGAATATCAAATTAGACAACAAATTTACTATTACTAATATGACAATAAAAATCACTAGTTTCCCTTGAAGACACTCTTTTATCCTAAATAGACCTATTATATATTTTCGACATCTAATTAAATGACAAATTCCCCATGTTGCAGGACAAAATCATCAGCACATTTTCATTAAATCTTGAAATGAGTTCATGTATAAGCTCTTTCTTTTTCCATTTTTTTATTTAAATTTTAGTTTGCACCCAAAAAAAATTAAATTGGCATCCTAATAGATCTAGTAAACAAAAGAGAGGGTTACAATAGTTACATCTCTTAATAAAATATCAGCCCTGCAACAATTGTTTGCCATGGCCGAAACAGCTCACGAGACCTCTTTTATCAATTTCAGTCATTATTTTAAACCCCATACCCTCTCCAGTCTCCATTCTTATTTTATACAGTAAATTTACAAACTCTACACAAAAGGATCTGTTCTGGACTGGCCAAAGGCCCAAAATGTCTAAATGGCCTACACGGCCCATTACTCATCCAAGCCCAACAAAACAGCTGTCATCCGTCACGCAAATTCAGAGCTTTCCACAGTAAAGCTACTGTAGACTCGCCCTACACGGAAGGATCCAGAAGCACTCTATGAACCGTTGGATAAGCCGCCCAACAACTCAACGGCCATGATTCCTACACGGAATCCATCCTTATCCACTCCAACTTTTGCCTATAAATATGTGGTTTTACACCACTCCTAGGTACAATTCATAACCCTAATTCTCTCATCTTGCTCACATACTGACTTAAGCGTCGGAGTCCTTTTTCTTGCAGGTACCCCTCCCTTTTCCCAAGGGGCTGAGCAGCTGCATTCACCACCATACGCTGCCGTATCCATTCCTCCACTGTTAAGATCTTTGGACCGTTCACAACAGTTGGCGCCGTCTGTGGGAAATCAACTTTGTTTGATTCTCGCTACTCACTCACTGGTTCATCAGATCCAAATCAAAAATAGAATCTCCTCTCAAAAGAAGTTTCAACTCTAACCCAAGTTTACGACGCTGCACAAAAGGGTTACTAAACCTAACAGCAACCATGTCATGGTCATTATCCACATAATGATAGGTTAAGCCGTCGTACAAAATTTCCTCTTTGTGTTTAGGGAAAAGCAGTTCAACATGTTTGACAGACATGTGAAAAACATCACGCTCATAACAGCGAGCCTGTTCATATGGTACTCCACAGTCTTCGCTCAAAACTATGCTACTTCCTGTATTGGCCATAATGATACAAACAGAGAAAGCAAAACGTAAGAGTGAAAAAGATTAGGAAAGGTACCTTTGAGAAAAGAAGATCCTTCGAAGTAAAGTAGGAATTATCGGTGCAAAGAACTGAAATTTACGAAATCGTCGCAAGAATCGCCGGAGCAAAGAAACTAGGATTCAGAAAGCAAAGACAACGAAAAGAAAGAATGAAGTAACCAACAGGTACTTATAAGCCGTTGGGAACCACGTTCTATGGCCAAGATCAAAGGAAGACGAAAAATTTGAATCAACGGCCCAGATGATCGCCTCGAAACAACGCACCACTCAAGTACCCTATTTAAAGCTAACGACGGCGCAGTAATAGGGACACGTGTTCACATTAAAAGCCACCATGACCTTTCGTGCACAACAACTGTCACCCGTTGACGGAAAAACACAAAACGGTACATCTTCCCAAGGAAGCTGATCCGGTTACCATAACTGATCCGGCTACAATCCCAGTCACCCAGACAAGTTCTAGACGGATGATGTACCCGGGGGCATACAAATAGGGTACAGTAATCCTAGAGGTAATTCTTAGTTTTCTCCAAACTTTTTCATTTCATTTCTTATGCTATTAGTTTTGCTGGACTAACTTTTGCAGAAGATTCTCAACGGACACAAAAGCAAATACAAGTCAATATTTAAAAAACTTAAACAATTGACTTCGGGGGCAACTGTTCTGGACTGGCCAAAGGCCCAAAATGTCTAAATGGCCTACACGGCCCATCACTCATCCAAGCCCAACAAAACAGCTGTCATCCGTCACGCAAATCTAGGGCTTTCCAAAGTAAAGCTACTGTAGACTCGCCCTACACGGAAGGATCCAGAAGCACTCTATGAACCGTTGGATAAGCCGCCCAACAACTCAACGGCCATGATTCCTACACGGAATCCATCCTTATCCACTCCAACTTTTGCCTATAAATATGTGGTTTTACACCACTCCTAGGTACGATTCATAACCCTAATTCTCTCATCTTGCTCACATACTGACTTAAGCGTCGGAGTCCCTTTTCTTGCAGGTACCCCCCCCCCCCCCCCCCCTTTTCCCAAGGGGCTGAGCAGCTGCATTCACCACCATACGCTGCCGTATCCATTCCATTCCTCCACTGTTAAGATCTTTGGACCGTTCACAACAGGATCCAAGCCAAACTTCATAATCTGAACGTTCCTGGGAGCCACTCTAGTTAGCTATGCTAGTTGAACTACTAGCAGAAGATTGGGAACTGAAGTTTACAATCAACCCAAAATATTGGAATTACACCCATGGTGTCTGAGTACCAACCATTATGTTCATGCATTTGTCACAAATTTATAACAGAATGACATACCAAGAAATGATTGACGAATAGTGCGCTCAAAAGCGCCTTCTCCAACATAGTTATTTGCCAACCCAGCAACTATACGTCTCATGGCCTGAAACATGGTGGGTGCGCCAGCTCCTTGAGCAGAATCTGAACCCACCTAAACAGCAGCAGTTAGACGTAGGATTGTGAAATAAACGGAAAATATCTATCTTATTACAAATAAAAATAGATGCAAAATAGGATACATCATAAAGGATTTAATTTGATTTATTGCGATTGTAATTTGTGAGTGTAAATAGTCCCACACTACCAGTGCTTGATATAATAAATTAATAACAATAACAATAGATATATTTTTAAATATAGAGCATCTATTGTGATTTGTTAGAACAGCAGGTAAACTTATAGAAGGTTTCCCGATAATTAATTATAAGTGAGCAAAAGAGTTATGAAACAAAAAGAATACAAATTAAAAAAGAAGAAAAATACCTCCTCATTGTCAAACAGAGCAACCATCCGAATTGCTTGTTCACTAGCCAAGTCACCGGGAGATTCACACGAGTCAACGAGTGCCCTTAATGCACAATAACTTGAAGCAAGATTATCTAATCTTCCAGAAAATATGAATTCATTGTTTGCACCTCCAAGACAGCTAGGTTGAGTATCACAAACATTCAGTTCAATACTCACTATGTCATCAACATCACATTTCAACTCCTCTGACAATATCTAAAAATTGAAGTCAAGGTAAGCAATAGTTAGGTGAGCTGCATTTAAAATCACAGGTAGTTAACAATTGAGATAAACAAACTTATACAATTTCATTTCAGCGTGGAATATTGTAACCATATCAATTGCTAAAATACCAAGAGATCAACCTATTTGACTTGGTAGTTTATTCCGATATCCAAAATAAAATAAAATAAAATAAATGTTTGAAATTTTTATTGGTATGCATGGTTTACTGTCCTCTGCCAGTTATAGCAATATCCAAATGAAGCGCAATTAGTTCGAATCCCCGAACACAGAAAATTGTTCAAAGTTCAAACCTTTCAAAGAGTATTTCAAATTCAAACTCAACCCGAATGAAGAAAAAATAACATGTACCTGCATAAGCAGTGGATGATGAGAAGCTTTGGATGCAGCAGTCTTCTCTTTTGACTCTGAAGAAGTGTCCTCAAGTTTCATCGAGAGTAGAGGAAGAAGATGAGTCTCAAGATTTGGTTTGAAACCATCCTGGTTCACTGTGCTAAACAATGAAACTAATGAGACGGCAATATAATCTGCTAGCTTACATGTCTTTGTGGAAGAGCAATAACATATAGTAAATAAGTAATGAGCCAAAAAAAATACCAGGGACACACTAGAAAAACCAGACTTTTCCCTCAATAATGGTATAAATGTTTGACAGTAATTGCTGATCATTAATTGAAAATATTTATGCAAACAAGAGACAAATGATATCACTGAAAAATCAGATTCTCATCCTCTAAAGTAAATGATTTACCATTCATGAATAAATCAACGGTTAATGTTACAACACATGCATTACAAATCACAGGGGCATCGAAATAACAAATCCTTGAATTTCTTGTTAATAATTGAGATTACTACTCACTTTAGAAGAGTTAAATCACACTTAACCATAATATTAGGTTTGATGAATATATAAGCATGATGATGATAGTTAGTTTATGTTAGCCCCTGCTTGGATAAACAGAATAAAACTATTTTCACATGAGCTATAGACTATAGTATAAACTGTTTTTATATCTTAAAGACCTTATGAAAATAAGCTGAAAACATCTGATAGGGATGTCATAAGTTGTTACGATAAGCTCTCAAACAACCTCACAGGAATTTAGGTCATTAAACAAGCTCAAATAAATCAACACAAACAGACCCTAAATGCAACTAAAAGTTCTAATTGAAGTAAGAAAGAATGATATGATTTGATGAATGTGAGTTATAGAGTACCGGTCAAGATGAATGGCAAGAGTGGGAATACGCAAAATTGGTCTGTTGACTTTGACAAGCTTATGAACAAAAGAATTGTCACTTCTTCTTAGAATGACTCTCCCTGCAACACTCAAATCCCTATCAAACCAAGTATGCCACAATCCACCTCCATAAGTCTGAACATTTACCATCATATAAGAAGAAGACTTCAACGATGCTGTTTTCGGCTTCAGTTTCAGACACGGACTATCCGTATGAGCCGCTATCGCATAAAAACCATTACCCACATCGTACCTTCAACAACAACAACAAATCAGTTCCATTCCAATTCCATCATCAAATAATAACAACAATAGTGAATAGCCAAAATTGGTCCTCATCCTCAAAAGTATAACCATCAGTCAAAATAGTACCTCATTTTTTACAAATTGCAAATACATCTTCGAAATCATAAAATGTCATTCAAAATAGTCCTTCCGTTAATATCTAACGACAGAGGCTACGACGTGCCACATTAACTAAACATATCACATTGCACGTCGACTCCACATCAATGTCAGTTAAGTAGATACTAGTTTCCTAAGAAATCCAGGTCATGAAGGACAAAATTTTCGTAATTACAATTGTAAACAGACTAATTACCGGAAAATTAGTCCGTGCAAATTAGTCCCAACCTAAATTTCACAGACAAAATAGTCCCTAATATGATGGCATTGATATGGAATCTACGAGGATGGCCACATATTCGGTAAGGGTAAAAATGATATAATTCATTGTAATTGTGATTGTAATTGTAATTGTAAGTGTAAGTGTAAGTGTAAGTGTAAGTGTAAGTGTAAGTGTCGTAGCCTAATCCGAGGAGTGTATGTGCTTCATAAAAGCTAATATAAGGACTATTTTGACATACATTTCACAACTTCAAGATTATTTACCAATTCACAAAAAATTGATACTCCTATTTTGAGCTATAATTACAATTTCAAACACCAATTTGCATATTAACTCCAATAACAATATCATAAGCAACACAAGAAGATAACAAAAGGCGAATAATAACTGCACTCACTTTTCTCCTACGGCGAAAGCAACTAAACAAGACATATTGCGAGTGAAGAAGTAGCGTCCACCTGGTTTGAGATTCCATTCATCGTTCTCATTAAGAAGATGAAAACCGGCGGCGAGTAACTGTCGTTTTGCCTCCGCCGTGGCGTGAAAGTGCGTCCATGATTCGTTGAGATAATCGAGAAGATCGTTTACGATTGAAACGGATTCGGATTTGTGATGAGATGTGGAATTTGCGGTGCAGAAGCTACGTCGACGAAAGGGTAACGAATTTGGGAATTTTCGGTTGCGAAAAATGGATGATGAAGGATTCTTCAGTTTGAGATTGAGATTGAGCGATGGAGAAGATGAATGGAGAAGAATGTGTGGTCGAGTTATCATTGATGCCATGTTTCTAACACTCATAACAACCGCACTGTTAAGTGTTAACTATATACAAGCGGCAAAACAATGGTTCATTCGATTCAGAGTTCTGATATCAAATGATTTCAGTCTCAAATGTAGTTTATTGAGATTGAGATGAGATTGAATCGTCGTGTTGTTTATTAACTTCAGTGTCAATCAAGAGGGTAAAAAAAAGCTATATACAAGCCGCAAAACTCATACACTTTTTTTACCATGAATTGACTAATTCAATTCGGAACGAATTTTGATATCAAATAGTTTCAATCTCTCTCAAACGTAGTTGTGATGACTAAATTGTAGTTTTTTCTTTTTGGTATATCAGAAAATAAATTGATCCTGCCAAGGATAAAATATTGGACCTCATCCCTCATTTTATCTAACTCATATATCCCTCAATTCTTATTGCATTGTAGTCTTTGGCTTCAATAATCAAGTAATGTATGGTAAAATCATAATCTTTGTGCAACAAAAATCTGAAGTGACATAAATTATATTCCATCACATAGTTATCGTAAGGGATACATTATATAATTTTGAGATGAAAACTCAAGAACACCAACATTAATAAATGATTTGAAGCATTTTTTTTTCAAATCTTGACATTTGTAAGATATTGCTCCTACAACATGCCATTCAACATGTGCTAGCTACTTTATGTGACCTATTATTTTTTTGAATTAATCATACAATAACTATGATTCATCATACTAAAAAAAGTAAAGGTTTGGGATAATTGCAATTAGATGCACTTTAGCTAGGTATAGAAACTATAAGTGGATGAATCAGCAATAATGTTCCTCAACCCACCAATTGTGGATGCCAGCATAATACATACTCCTATGTAAATTGAACCCTGAAATAAAAGAAACATAAATGTGAATTATATTATATTTTTAATTAAAGAAAAGTTGTTAATGTGAATTGATCATTACCCAATTGATGAACCAGTTGATGCTGAATTTCCTTGGTTTCTTGATTATCAACCACATTATGCTAGGTAGCTGAAACAATTAACAAGCCTCATAAGTCATAATTGAATTTTTTTAGTTTTAGAAATAATAATTTGGAATTTGACATAAGCATGGAGAAATTAAGTGGACAAGAGTGTCTTACAAAATATGAAGTGGGAGCAAAACCAAATCCGCCAAAGAATCCAAGAAGATCTCCAAAGAAAGGAAAAGTGACTCCAAATAGTAATGTAAAAGCTATAACATTTCAACAAACTAGATTTATATCAAGCTACTACTGAAAATTTTCTATGTAACAATAATAGCAAAGATTATTTTCAAGTCGAGTTTTGGTATCTTACCTACATAAGCAGATCGTGCTACAAGTCTAAGCGCTACACCAGGAGGAAAGTTAAACCTTCGCATCATCATCCCCTCAATCAAGTCGAAAACAGGCATTGCATAAACCTATAATATATTTTTGTCTCGCCGATCAGAAAAAGAACATTTAAGGCCTATTTGGTTTCATAAAACATTTTCAAATTTCATTTTTGTTTTTGTTTTCACCTCTAATCACAAAATATCGCATTTTTTCTTCACATTTTCAAATATTTGTATGAAAAATAGCGAAAACGGGCAAACGTTGATACCTGGTAGCTACCAACAACATGGATGAATACCATCAAGTTAGCAGAAGCAATAAGCCAAGAAGGCTTTTGAAGTGACATAAGTACATTATCATTAACATCTTGTCCAAAAGCCCAATATCCTATGATTGCAACTGGGAAATAACATATTGCATTGATGAAATAGGCACCAAGAGCACCTTTCCACATTGGTATCTTTGATGGTTTTTCAGGTGTTGATGGAATTGTAGCTTGAATTTCAAGGGTCACTGCATGGCCAGCAAATGCAAATGAAATTTGACCAAGTGCATTGAAGACTCTGAATATTAAATCAGTTTTGCTTATTGGTTTGTATGCATAGCTAACATTGTCAATCTGGCCTCTAGATAAGCATGCCACCCATGCTATAGTGGAATAACTGCATGTCAAAATCCAAACATTAAGTTATATATAGTGTTTTTTAAATGAAAACCGTCTTAGTCCTATTATTGTCAAACTCTCTTAAGTGTGAAGTCCTGATGAGATATGAATATTTAGTACTGATATGATCACATTTATTTGTAACTACAATATATATAATATCAACATCCAGGTCAACTAGATTATTATGATGTAGGAATTTCATCTTAGACAGGAGTAAAATATTCATTTTGGCATTCGAAATTGTAAGAGTGAGTCGATTGAATCTTCTAAATTAACAAAATAACAAATTAATCCATTACTAAATTAATATTAAAGAATATCAATTACTTTTTATCACCACCAAATTACTTCTTTATTTATCTCACTACATGTGCCCCAAAGGCACATGTTAACATTTTCCAAACTTATAAAATACTTACATGTTGAGCTAAATAGCCTCTTATTGCATCAAAGTAAATATAAAATAATTAAATTTGTGATACTAAATTTGAAATATTGATTAATTGATTGTTTAATCTTGAGAACTAAATTGTCCGGCTCTTACAATTTGAAGAATTAAAATGCCAATTTTAATTAATTTTCTATTTTTTTAGTGATTATGAAGCACGGACATTTTATGTCAACGTGTAAGTGTCGTGTCGTGTCCAGTATCCGTGTCTATGTTTGTGCTTCATTAGTTAATGAAGTCTTTTGCTTTCACTAACTTTAATTAATTTTCTATTTTCTTAATTGGACAAATGTTCCTTCTTTTTCTCATATCTATGTATTTTCTATCTTTCTTTCTTAGAAGAGTACAAATTAAATCTTTCCAATTCCATAGGACCTCCTTGCATGAATATAAAATATCAAGCTAACTCATCAAACACTAAGGACGAATAAATAAATAATCAAATTATAAAAGCTAGCGTACAAAAAAGGACAAGTCATGTGAGAAGAAGAATCACCTTAATGACATCACAGCTGCTGCTAAAGAAACACCAGCAACAGAATTGAAATTTGGAAGCTGAGACAGAAAAAAATGAATTCCACCAAAAATCATAATCCAATAAGACTGTCTTATTTGTGTACAATTGGTGCATGCTATCTCCACAAAATTCTTTAGACACTTCCCACCAATAACCATATACACAACATCACACCCAACTTGTACAATCAGTTGCTGAGGTAGAACTATCCATGGTCCAAGTTTTGGTCCAAAAGCATGTCTACCAAGATCGATATATCGGTCGAATCGAGTCCCCGGAACGCATTCATGTAACTGGATCATTTGCCACATTGTGTTTAAGGTTAGACACCATGATAGTAACAACATCAAGATCCCTGGTCCCCTATACATAGAACATAAAAGATGATTACTCCTCTGTTTCATTTTACTAATAAATTTTGTTACTTCTAATGAAATTATTTACACTATCATTTCTTGTATTATCAAAAAATAGTTAATGTTGCATTGAAATTTAAAAGCGAAAAATAAATAAGAACATTATTTTTCCTACAAAAGCGACCGAATAACTTTCAATTCAACAGCAAATTTGTCGAGTTGCCAAAATTTTGTGTCAATAATTTACCATCCTAGATATGCCATGGCATAGGGAAGGCTGAGAACACCAGCACCTATCATGGCTGTCACCGTGTGGAAAGTCGAGTACCACCATTTTGCTCGGCGGGCGGGGCCAATATCGACCTCTTTTTGTTCTGATTGAGCTTCCTACAAGAAGAAGATATAAATTAACTACATATTTGAATTGTATTAACATTCTAAATTGTTGTCAAAAGCTAGTGTATGAGAGACTAAGCAAAAAAATTGATTACATAATACACTATAACATTACCTTAGGAGGTAGAGAAGGAAGGGAAACCATTTTAAGTCACTCACCTAGGATGTTGGAATCAAAGTGAAGTGCATCAGTTATATATATGTGAGTAGAGGGTGATAACAAATATTTGATGCAATAAAATAATAATAATAATAATAATAATAATAATAATAATTATAATTATAATCCTCTAAAAATAAAATAAAATAAAACATAATACTAGATCAATAGTAACATATCCACTCTAGTATCCTGCAGAAACAGATTTTTTATTGTAACTGCGTTACAACATCAACCGTTCGATTTTATTGAATGGTCAAGATTATTTTAATGTATGTATAATTTAAATTGTCTAATAAGAAATAATCAACGACCGAGATCGATTACAATGTACAACTGCGTGTTTTTTCTACCGCAAGAAATTGCCCCCACCCAGTGTTTTTCTTTGCCACTTATTTTGCTTTTGTTTTTGCTCCTTAAAGGGTTTCCCTCTGACTTTGAATCAAATCATATCAAACGAAGAAGTGACTAAATTCAAAGAATAAATTTGAGACCTCACAGGATATAGGTAAACCACCTTTTAAACCCAACAATTAAAGCAAGATTATCTTAGGAGTTGTTTTTCCATCACTAACTGATTCTGTCTAGTTACAATGTAGGAATCCTGTAGAGTTTAGTGTAATATTTTTTAATGTAATATTTTTGTGAATTATGTTTTTGAACATCAAAATATTATGTAACATCAAATATATTTATATCTATTGTGTCAAAAAAAATTATATAGTTTAAAATTCGGCTGCGAGGTAAGTAAAATTTGGCCAAGATATTATTCCACATAAGAATCGAACCCGAGTTATTCCAAAATATGTTCTTTGATAAAACTCATTAATCACTTGAGTGTAATGTGATCTTGGTTAATTTATATCTATCTTTGTTTCTCTTATTTTTATTTTTTTTATAACTTTCACACATAAAAAATAAAAGACACCAATATTTGACATTAAAACTTCAATGTTCAAATCATTTCACTATTTTTCTATGGTAAATTGCTAAGCAAGAATAATTTTGATGAAGGGACATCAATTAAGTTAATATTATTTTGTTAATGTTAGGGCCAATATAAACTTCACTTTTTTTAGTGGGGCAAGTGAATTGTTCTGCATGTCAAAGAATCAAATTTGAGAAGATCATATATATTAATTAATGTGTAATATTGTAAAGGATTACAAAATGTTGATGCTATTGAAAGGTTTCTTTATAATTTTTGAATGATGAGAACATTTTATTGGTCAGGAAAAGGTGTCTAATCTTAATCATTACAGTTATTGAAGGTGGTATATTTGTTTATCTTGGTAAATTGATTAAGCCACTAATTTTTGGGTTAATGATTAAATTCTATGGCATGATGCATGTATCTGTTTAACTTAGTGGAGGGGAGCGGAAATATGTACCACCACAATTGTTTTACTGCTCACCTAAAAGGTGTACGTACTATAACCACATCATATATTACTCCTATATGTTAAGAATCTCCTTTTAAGTTACTTTGATTTTCTGTCAAAAAAAAAAGTGACTTTGATTTTATGCGTAAAAATTGTTCTAAGTTGAAAAAAAATTTGGTTTTTACCACCAATTTAATTTAGTTTGGGGGTTAGTTCTGGCATCAAATAATTTTAGTCCACTTCCGATCGCGGTTGCAGGGGATCGAACCAGGATCCTCCTTTACTAAGTTCAGCGCCAATCAACAATGAACCAACTAACAATTGGTTTTAAGTTGAAAGTTGAATATATTTATAATTTATAAATTTTATTTTGCATCGATACAATATATGGAATTGAAAGTTTATATCATATATATTATTTGTGTAAAATTTCAAATAAATTTAAAGTTATTTGATATGTTATTGAGATACATAAAGATTAACCGTCTTTACAAAACATACAAATGATTAATTTTGATGTATTGAATAAACATATCAAATAATTTTAAATTTTTTTGAAATTTTACTATAATTTTTATGATATAAACTTTCAATCCAACAGAGAATTTAATAAAATTTATCAATTAAAACGTTATTGAAACGTGTGACATTTTGTGTCAAACTAGTTTGTGTCAACAATACCTACTCTTCTCTTTTTTAGTAGAGAAAACTTAAAAGAAAGAAAGTTGAATAACACTGAAGTTTCATGCAAATGAATGTGTGCATTTATATATTTTAAGAGATTTGTTATTGTTCAATTAAGATCAAACGGTCACATATCTACAAACGGTATAAATGTACTCCCTCCGGACACAAATATAAGTAAATTTAACTTTTTTAGTACATTTAACTATTGATGTATTTGAATCATATGTAGACGTCAATAGTTATATATACCAAAAAAAATCAAATTTACTTATATTTGTGTCCGGAAGGAGTATGTATATAATTGGTGACTGCATGGATTATGGGTTCATATCAAATTTTCATTCATATCAACTAAATAAACGGGAAAGAAAACAAGAATTTTATAACAAAATTTCATTGGTTTCCATTTTTGTAATCTATTTAGTATTTATAGCTCTTCCAGGTTCACTGTCAAAAGTTACAAATACATTACATCATTTATTTATTTTCTTTGCACTTTTGCATTCAATTAAATAAATGGTTGGGAAATATATTTATTCTCTCATATTGTTTATTGGTTTTGTCTTCGTTTTTTTCTTATTTTATTTCTCATTGGTAAAAAAGAAAGTAAAACTTTTGAATGAAAGAAAGGGGGCATGCAACAAAGATTATCAGTATTTAACTAAATGTATTGTTTTTTATGATATTAGTAGGCTGATATTGTTTCGTTTAGCTGAAATGAATTTCTTTAATATAGTAAGACGAGGGAAATTAAAAAGAATTTACAAATTATGCAATACCATATTGTCTATCATATTTTTCTATTTTAACTTAGCTCACCAAGAAATATCAATAACACAAAAACAACTCGTCAACTTAACAAAAGATTTGCACTCAATCATCAATGTGACATTTTATTCGTCATCTTATATTGTTTTTTTTTTCCTTTTCATATTGTTACAGTGTTCCGTTTGGTTTAAATCAACATGTTAATTTAAATCAATTATAAATTTAATCAATATTTTTTGCCATATTACAATGTTCCAAAACAAACAAATGATGCCTTATTGTGAAGAAATATGCATGGGAATGAGTTATTGGCCAGCTGATAGCTTTCCAATTGGACATTATCGTGGTACACGCATACAATGAAGCTAACCAGTGTGCTGATGCGTTAGTTAATATATAGGATCGGATGTTCGCTATATCATTCTATAGAGTTTTTTGATTCAATCCCTAATCAAATAAAGAATTTATTAGATGTTGATGTTTCTGCGTAATCTCTCTTTTTTTTAGTTTAGACCCTCTTTTGTATTAACAAATGAAAAATCCAGGTGTATTGAAAAAGTGGGGGTATATAAAAAGGTTTTGGTGCTTAGTTTCTAGTTTCAGGCCTTGCAGTATTGAAACATCACCGGCACACAACAAAGAGCCCACTGCCATTTAGAAAATTTCCACCTTATACCTCCAAGTTAAATCTTCCACCTCCACAAAACAATATTCAATCCCAATTTTACCTCTAACAATTTTTAAATATTTATATTTACTCCATCATTAACAGGAAAACTCAAATTTCTGAAAAGAAACAAGTTTTCAAAATATTTCAAATTTAAATTTTACGGAATATACTAATTTTTGAAAGAAAAAAATTCAAAAAAACTTAAATATTGAGTTTTTTTTGTGATATCTTAATTTTTAAAAAACAATTACGTTTCAGAAAACTCAAAACTTAGGTATTTCGGAAAAATGATATTTAGGGATCGATAAACTCATTTTGAAAAACCGATGCCCTATTTTTTTTGTAAAAGAATTCTTTATTTTGAAAAATGATATGTATTCATTTTAACTTCATAAAAAAAATTAACTTCTGTAAAATTTTGAAAGTGAACAATTATGATATAGACAATATGAAATGCTAATAAGAGATGTATTTATGAAAATAGCCACAACAAATTTTTAGCATTTTACTACCACGGCTTAGCCATGATTTGAGATTTAAGGGGACCAACCAAATGTTAGTTGGTGGTGATTGCTGCTGAGTTTGGTATCAAGTAGGCTGAAACCATTTGATGTAAGAATTGACCCTCAAACCAAATTTAAATTGGTGTTGAAAACCTATAAAAAATATTTAAGGGGACCATGAACAATAAAAGAAATTCTAATTTTTTAATAAAAAAAAAAAAGAAATTCTGATTTTACTACTAATTAATTATGTCCAAAATTCTTCTCTCGTTATTCTAACTATTACCCAACATGTATTCAATCTTTTGTCACACATGAGACATTTCCTAGTTACTAACTACCCCCTCTGTCCCTAAATATAAGACCTCGTTTGATCACTGCACATATGCTAATGTATAATTTTGATCACAAATATCTTTAATTATCTAGTAGTAAAAATTATAAAAACTTGATATTTTAAAAGTACTCATCAAAACAAATCAAACAATATTTTATTATATGTTAATATTTACATCTATGTATTATTAAAAAAAAATATGGTCAAAAAACATGATAAGTAAATAGTGCAATTTTGACCATATCTATTTACTTGATATTTAGATGAGTAATAGATATAGTTCAAATGAACAAATTACTCCATTGATCAATAGATATAGTTCAAATCTCATCTAAAATAGTTGTAAAATAACCATTAATTTCACTATCATTAATAATAATTCTATCTTCTCAACAGAAACAATTTGTATTGGAGTATTGTTCAAAAAACTAAAAGGAATAATAATAGGTACAATTGATAATACTGATAGTAACATTGCCCATGTTAGAAAATCGTACAATAATGATGTGAGACTAGTTTGTTTGAAATGTATATTTAGGTCACAAGAATATTCCTTATTATGATAATTAATCATCAACGGAATCAAGGGTATATTAATTATTGAAAGAGTCCATCCTAACAAACTCAAAGAAAACTTCTACTATTAATATCATATACATACAATGCTGATTTTCCCATTTCAAGTAAGCTATAATAGTACATTATTGAAGGTCATTTGGCCTTAGATCCACTCTAAGGGGCAGATTTAGTTGATTCTTTCCAACTATATGATAAGATCCATTGATCCAAATATGTTTTTCTAATAGTAGAAGTCATGCGATCAACCATATATAATTAATGCGGTAGACTTGTGAATCATGCACAGCTAATGCTTCTTGGACCAACATGTAACATGTGGTTCAATAAATCATCATAATGCAAGTTCTTCTTCACCCACCTAATGTCCTCATATGATCTATCTAGTCTAGTGACAAAACAAGAATAGATTTTGTTAATTCAATAGTAGTACTTGTTATTTCCTTTGGTCATTTTATACGAAACACTTTGAAAATATCACACAGATTAAGAAAGTTCATTTTTTACATTAATGATTCTAAAATTTTAAAAAATGTTTCTTATAAAAAGGACCAAATTTTTTTTGCAAATGTTCCTTATAAAAGGAGGGAATATTAATTATTATACTAATTCAAACTAAAAATAACATATTTTTATTTTGGTGCAAAGTTAGTAACATTTTTTACTCTAGATTTTTATTTTGCAAGAGAATAATAAAAGTGTTCTACCAACATGTGTCATAGGTGATAGATATTTTAATCGTTCGATTCAGGGTTAGAGCTATGGATGATACATATGAAAAAAAAAACATTTCTTGTAAGACTGAGAGATCAACTGATCATGGATCTCAATTGCGATAAAATAAATTTATGATTTTATATTTCACCAATCTCACCATTCTTTTAAAGAACAACTTATGAATCACCAGGCCCAATATCCAGGGATAGGGATTAATCTTCATAGTTGGTGGAATAATCCCTTATTGTGTTTGGACATTTGATTATTATACTTTGTGGTTGTCTGTGTATGGTTGATGATGTAGACTCTTTTGTCATGTTCTAGCACACCTTGTGCTTGAATGTGACTTTATTCGTATATATATATATATATATATATATCATTTTGGCTTGTTCAAAAAAACAACTTATGGAGCACAATTAGGATAAAACTGTTTTATCGTAAAAATGAGGGTATAAATTAATAGCGAGGAATGAAGGAATCATGCCAAATTAACCATACGGCGAAAGCTTTGAAGTATTTTTGGTTAAATAATGTACCGTCAAAAATTAATATCTTTGAGTGGAGATTATTGCTTGCAAGACATCCTTTTTCAGAAGGGAATTCTTACTCAAGATAGATGTTGTGTTTTTTGTTTGACAAAGGTTGAGGACTTACATCATGTCTTTTTTAGGTGCTCTTTTATTTCTCAGGAGGTCTGGTCATCCATCTTTATGTGGCTTTTTTACTGCAGTAGCATGCTTCCAAAAATTAAGTTCTAAAATACCACTCTTTTTTCATTATGTATCAACCAATGTACCATCGTTTTTCAATGAATTAAATTATACATTGAGAAATCGGGATCCCACACAACGACTTCTGAAAGGCCTATAATATTTTTAAAAAAATAACATTACTGAGAAATCGGTATGGCAAAGAACGATAGCTCAACACATAAATTCCAATTTATTTTTGCAACTACCCTAAGAAATCAGAACCCAAGAACACGATTTCTCAACATGTAAATTCAATTTTGTTATACATATTTATTGAGAAATCGTTCTTCAACAAATACATAGCACTATTTTTTTTTATTCATTATTATATATAAAATCATTTTTTTAATATACTTTGGTTAATTAATTATTAAAAGTATATAATAATTAACACATATTAATTAACATACATAAATTAACGAAAATAAAATTAGACAATAGAAATTTTATTTTTGATTACATTAGTTTGACATTATAGGACATTAAATATAAATAAACAACTTATTCTTCACCTAAACGATGTTCGGTCCCACAAAGTGGTGGTTGACGAGTACGACGTCCACGGCGTGGAGTTTGAATTTCTTCTACATTAAGGTTGACATGAACTGTTGAAGAACTAGGACCTTGTTGGTTGATGTTTGACGGAACGCCAAATGAATACAAGCTATTCATATAATTAACAGCTGACTCAGGTGTACTTATATCCACACCAAATAAATTACTCATAAAATCATTATTGTCAGAAATTGAGTGTCTGGCTGGTTCAAATGGTTGATTGATTGGCGTTAAAGACATTGAGTGTCTAGCTGGTTCAAATGGTTGATTGGTTGGCGTGAAAGACATTGAGTGTCTGCCTTGTTCAAATGGTTGATTAGTTGGCATGAAAGAAATTGAGTGTCTGCCAGGTTCAAGCTGCTTGAATGTTATCAAATGTACCACAACTATATAGTATTAAATTATGTAATAGATTACACGCCGTCTAATGTATTGAAATATTAAATAAATGTAATCTAAAATAAATTATTATGTATCCAGTTTTATTTTAATTATTTAGTTATTTACTTAAAAAATAAATTAATAATTCTTAATTAAGAAAAAAAAATTATTTTAAAAAAAACAAAAAAAGAGGTTTTATAATATAAGAAAGAAATAACATAAAAATGGTTTTATATATGATATTAGAAAGAAAAAAAAAGAGTGCAAAAACGATTTCTCAATGCATTATGTATATATATAATTGATTATGGTAGTTGGGAAATCGTTTTTCCAAAACACGATTTCTCTTGACAAAGTTTTCTAAAAATAAACTAAGCAACGTTAGGAAGTCGTCTTTTTGAGCAACGATTTCTAACTGTTAAAATATTTTATCAAAAATTGTTTTTCAGGGTACCGATTTCTCAAAGTAAAATTTAATTCATAACAAAAGAGTGGTACACTAGTACATAGTGAAAGAAGAGTGGTATTTTGGAACTTAATTTTTGGAAGAATGCTACTGTAGTAAAAAAGCCTCTTTATGTGGTTAGGTACTTCTTGTGACCCTTTCGTTGATGTTGCGCATCATTTCCCCTCTTTTGGAAAAGGCTTAAATACACTTTTGGTCCTCTAACTAATTTTTAGGTTTCGTTTTGGTCCTTTAACTATTTTTCGCTCCGTTTTGGTCCTTTAACTTTACTTCCGTTAACTATTTTGGTCCTCTCCGTTAGAAAAATTAAAAAAACGTTAACACAGTTTTCCGGCCACCAGTTCTCCCCTGCTCCATCGCCGGCCACCACCCATAAAACCACCAAATTCACTCAAATCAAACGATTAACACAGTTTTCCGAAGCTAAAACCTCCGTTGATCAAGAATCCAACCTCATAAACGCCAAAAACGCCACCGAAATCTCTAGATCTGAACTTGAAAACCGCGATAAACAAGGAGGCACCGATCGGTTTTTCGTTCATTCACGTTTATACAAGTTTTGTTTGCTGATTTTGATGTTAGATCTAGACTCTACGTGGTCGGTTGTTTTTTTTCCGTTCTTTGTAAGTGTGGCAACGGCGGCGGCGCTGTCGAACTCAACGAAGAAGACGCAGGTGCACCGTATGCACCTTCAACTTAACGTTTTTTTAATTTTTTTTAACGGTTAGGACCAACTTGATTAACGGAAGGAAAGTTAAAGGACCAAAACGGAGCGAAAAATAGTTAAATGACCAAAACGAAACCTAAAAATTAGTTAGAGGACCAAAAGTGTATTTAAGCCTTTGGAAAAATAGTCAAAGGCAAGAAATGCAAGAGGTTGCGTCATGTCATTTGGTTGGTTACGACATGGAGTATTTAACGTATGCGCAATAATTTCATTTTTAGAGGCATTAGCGTCATCGACACTAAGTTATTAGGCCATATTCGTTATATCTCCTGGTTTTGGTTTATAGGTAGGTCTAGGCTCAGTGTTAATTTGTCTTTCTCTGATTGGTGTAATAATCCCTTAGTTTGTTTCAGTAGCATCTAATGGATTTCTTTTGAGTTGTAAAGGGTGAGTACTCCTTATACTCCTTAAAATTCATTTTTGCTTATAAAAAAATATTACCATGCACATCTTTATCACTGAAGTTGGGTATCAAAATAATTTTAAGAGAGTTGATGATAAGATTATCTTTTACAAAAAAAATTCGAATTCAGTTTTTAGAAATATTCATTTAAGACCAACAATGAATTGATCCAAGTGGTAAGGGTCTTCGTCCATTTAAACATGTGGTAAAAAATTCAATTTTTGTCTCATGTGTATGAAAATCCGGTTGTGAGAGGAAAACTCACATTTTGTACCCCACAACTTTCCGAAGGATATTAGTCATCGTTAATGATAGTAGAAACTTCGTACCAATATTATAGTAAAAAAAAAATATTTGAGAGAAACAAAAAATTATGAGTTTAATTTGTAAAAAAAAAAAAGAAATTACAAATTTAAACCTTTTAACATTT
Organism: Trifolium dubium; assembly: GCA_951804385.1. Taxonomy (NCBI): domain Eukaryota; kingdom Viridiplantae; phylum Streptophyta; class Magnoliopsida; order Fabales; family Fabaceae; genus Trifolium; species Trifolium dubium. Next base: position 51,895,836 of record OX638064.1, read on the forward strand.
GAATCGTACTTACTCATCATATTATTTTTGTTCTAAAGAAATTAACGAAGAAATTACTTTTGATTTTTTTAATCAAATTATGTTTGATAAACTTTGATTTATGATCCTTGCGTGTAACATGATAATATAAAAAATAGAGAGAATATACTAGCACATGTATAAGGTATAATGTATTATATAACCAGCTTTCTTCACAAAAAAATGTATTATATAACCATTCATTTTTAAAATAAATACCACTTCCTTATCTTGGAATATTCTGAAGGGGACCATAGCCATCGGGTGATTTTGAAGACAACGCTCTTGCAAATGTGTGTGCCCTTGTATTTTTTTATATATTAAAAATATAAATTGTTTTTATGAGGATCGTATCTTCTTCTATCTAATTTACATGTCTCCTAATTTTTATTACTTTTTTACGGGGACTTGCGTCTGTATTTTCTTTGGAAAAATATAAAATTGACAAAATTACTTTTTTTTTAATCATGTATTCCTTAATTTAATTTTAAGTAATAGTTTAGTAAAAAAAATAGAGGGCTAAAGTGTTCGCTAAAATTAAGTCAAGAAATTAAATATGTAGTTTAGCCAAAAGATATTGTGCATATATGTGTTTTTGTTTTACCTTTTACTCAATTTTTTATAGATAAAAAAAATGAAAATAATTATTAAGAAAATTGTTCTATTTTGTTAATCAAATAGTTTTGTGAATAGAATTTCATCCTTACTATTATATTATTTCTATACATTTTTTTTTTTACAAATTAAACCAAACTTAAATCTTACTCATCATATATGCACGCAAATTTTATGAATATATATATAAATAAAGTTGGGGTGTGGATGTAATAAAAAAAAAAGTTGGGGTGTGGACAAAGTGATCCATTCGTCGAGTAGGATTGAGTAATTGAAAATCTGTAAGATTATGCTTTGGAATAATCGGACTTTGCTATTGACTTTCATCAATTGATTAGCTTAATCAATTAGAGGTGGATTGATTTTATCCATCTGATTAAATGGGAGTAATTAATATTAAAATGTACGAGCTCAACTAAAAAAAATGTTGAAATTATTAGATCGAATATCTATGACTGAAATTCGACTCTCAATAATTTTATTGTTTGAATTTTCAATAATTTGTCATTTTATTTATGTAAAAAAAAAAGAGTAATTAATATTAATGTTGAGTATCCATATCAAACTCTATAAAAATTAAAGAAAAGTATCCATACCAGACGTGAAAGAAAATTTGAAAACTTGGCTGATCCACGGTTTTGTTTGACTTAAATTAAACTAACCATCATTTTGTATAAAGTAATGTACTTGTGTAGCTAGGGTGATTTCAGAGGCAATGCAAAGGGTGTTTGAAATTTAAAAAGAGAAAAGAGAGGAGAATAAAGAAACACAATTGAGGAGGCAAGTAATCATGTAAAATATTCTAGTGATTATCATTCATCACTCCCACTTGACATCCAATTTTCAAATGGTTTTTTTGAAGAAAAAAATAGGGGTAAATTTTGAAAATCTTTGAAGACCAATTTGTAAAATTTAAAAGATTAATAAGAATTAATTCGACATTAACATTGAAATTCTCTTAATTTTTTTTTTTGGTCCGGTAAATTCTCTTAATTTAATTTGGACAAAATACTTCATGAATTTTTATTATTTAGAAAATTCTTCAATTTTGTCATTCATATCATAAAAATTACATAAAAAATTTGAATTTTATCAAAAAGTCACATTATCTTGAAACTTTCTATCATCCAAACATATTCTAATAGATATTTTACAATTGTCATATACGAGATTGAAAATCTCTCTATAGATTTTAAAGCCAAAATTTTATCATTGAACTGATATCTCATAGACATGTTCATTTTGGCGAGTAACGATAAGTGTCCAAATAACTAAAAGAAATATATTTGTTGAAGTGGTTGCTCACACAATCAATTAAAAACTTAAAATAAATTGAAATTAAAATTTTTAAAATATATTTTGGTAATAATATTTTAATATTATTTTACAATTTTAATTACTTTTTAATAAATATATGCAAAAGTTGTTTTGACAAGGCATTGGTTTGATGAGGAATCAAACTAAGAAGATTCCATCCAATCCAATAAAGAATCTTGCACTTCAAAATAACACAAATATGAGAACATATTCTTAAAGTCAATCACTCAACAAAAAAACAAAAGAATCAAAGCTGAAAGGAATCAATAAGGACAATTCTAGCAAAACCTAATATTCTTTAGTGCTATCTTTTATATAATTCACCATTGGTTTATTGGTCATTGTCCCAAATTAATTTCATATATTTGATATAGCTTTTTAAATTAACAATATTATTGTAATTCACAGTAGCTAAAAATGGCATTTTCACAAGTGACATATGTCTGCATCTTCTTTGTCCTATATTGGTAATGTTCATTGCATATTCTAAGGGATATTCTTAGATACTTCTTGTGCATTAACCATGCTACTGTTATAATATTCCCATTAAATCAATCAAACTCATTCCAACCCCAAACTACCAAGATGTTGTAGGTGAACCATTCAATGAATAACACATTACCAATTGTAACAAACACAATTGTGTGGTTATGATTTATGCTCAAGCTCAAGGAGCAATATGTATGATTGATTGAGTTGGAATAGTATTCTAGATTTATAGTATAATCCAAATTCACAATTTTGAGTCATTTGTCACAATCTTGATACGAAGAATCTTAGGATATACCACTTACTTCAATAAATTATTATGTTTTTAACAAAGCTTACTTCAAATAATTGTTTGCCATAAATCATTTGAAATTATGTAAATCCATCAAGACTTAATTTGGTTTGGCGTTAGATAGAATTTTCTCACAAACTAATGCATTTGTCATGTGAAAATTACAATGCTACAAATCGTAGCAATGGAAAAAGTGACAAACACATAGATTCATCCTGAATGTAAACTGATACTTATCGCTTATGTTTGAACTAACAATGAATTTGACAAAATCATGATGTACTACTATAATTTTAGTAAAATACCACTTTAAATTGTTCACAAAATCACGATATCAGAGTGATTCCGTCAAACTTACTCTTCCAAACAAACACTTATTAAGATCAATCAACTCAGAAGCCACCTCTTGATAGGTTGAACCAATTAAAAATTCAAAAGCCACCTCAAGATAGGTTTAACCAATTTAAAATGCAAGACACGTTGAAAACTCTTCCAAATTGAAAATTTTGATATTTCATTTCACCTTGTTCTAAGGAGATAAACATAGTAGCAGTCACCTAAAAAAAAGTGACTTATTCAACATCAAAACTGTTACCTTTCCGAGTATTTTAACTCTATAGTTTAAATCACATACAACATGAAGAAATAACATTATACAACAAAAAATATCAAAGAACTTTCTACAATAATTTGGTCACATAACTTTTACATGTTTATTAGTAAAATTAAAACTCAATAGCCAGGAGAAGTATTAGTAGTATTATGTGTAGAGGATGATGATGTAGGTGAATTTGAATGAACAGCACCTTCACTGTTATTATTAGCCCTTTCTTCTGAGATTGAATGCTCGAATTTCTTAAACTCGGGTTTCTTAATTGTCGCAGCCGGAGTAGGATGCGTGGCGACTGGTGCATAGATTCCAGAAGGTGCTACAACCTTTGTCATTTCTCCTGATGTTGTTGATGATGCTACCCCACCATATTCTTGTTGTTGGACAAAAATGTTTCCTACAAGGACAAAAGGTGCTGTTGTTTGCGAATTCGCACTTTCGTTGTTTGATGGACTTGGTCTTCTTGTATGCAAACGATATTTCTGTGCAAAACAGAAAAAATTTAGACTTGAATTCAGAATATGGAACAATTATTCACTCATTTGTTTTGAAATTTTATAAACTTGGAAGGGACTACTAAAACATGATGAAACAGTAAAAATATTTAACAGCGAACCAAAAATCGGAGAGACTAACTGTGACAATAGAAATCACAAGATCAAAGGAAATATTGAAATCAATATTGACGACAAAAAATTTGGGAAGAAAATCCATACACAAACCTGTAAATGGCTTTTAACTTCATCATTTGTGAGGCCATCAACATTCATTAGCTCTCTAATTTGCTTTGGTGTTGCAGCTACAGAACAGAAGCCGAAAAAATATTAAAATCTATTCTATATGCAATTAATTACATTAACAATATGAATGAACACATAACATAATAATCAGAATTTGGTACTATATATTAAGATACTTACAATCTGCACCTCCAAGTTGTTGAAGTGCCTGTAAAAAGCGCTTGTGCAACTCCTGCGACCAGCACCGGCGCTGCTTTCGTTTTTCCTCTTTCTCATCTCTTTTGCTGTTTCCAGCATTGTTACTGGTGACAGTAGTCACATTAGAACTCGCGGCAGCTACACCGGTCGTAGAGGGCTGTCCTTTACTCAACAATTCACATGTCTTGTTGTTAACTCTTTCTTCTTTTTGGAATGGATGGAAAGCACCACCACCACTTCCATTTCTCTTCAATTCCAACACAGGCACTACTTTCCTAGTAACATCCTAAACAAATTTTCACACAAAGAAACAAACTCAATTACACAATTCATTGTTTTTTGTTCCCAAACACAAAAGCAAAAAACACAAACAACAATCAACAATATTAATGAATTGAATAAACAATTAAGTTGATTATTATTTTTTTCACCACAAGTATCCGGCCCACTGGGCCAACTAATCCGGTTCGGGACAAGTTTTGACATCAAGTGGTTTCAGTCATCTCCCAAACGCAGTTGTGGGATTGAACTATGGTCCTCCCTGTTAAGTCCAGCGTCAATCACTACTAAATCAACTAACATTCAGTAATTAAGGTTTGATTTTGTTATTACCTCCTGAGATGGAGGATCTGGATTCCATAACTGAACAGATCTAAGCCAATCAGATTTCTTCTTATCCAATGAAATCTTTTGCAACTTATGATGAGAATGTTGTTCATCATCTTCTTCTTCATCATCAACATCATCACACACTTGTTCACAATAAGGTGAAGCCCTTTTCTTAATTGGAATAAACTCTTCCAAAACAGGTCCTTCTGTTGATGTTGTCTGTTCAGAACACTCAGATTGTTGTCCATTCAAATTATACTCAGTTGTTGTTCCAGACAATTGTTGTCTACAAGCTTCAATAGCTACACAAACAAAAAATCAAGATTTCAAATAAAATAAAACATACCCAGAAACAAAAATTAAAACTTTAAGTCATAATCATATCTAAAAAACAAAATTAAGAATTAAAAAACAAAAGGGTATGTATATATACCTTGTGTAACGAGTTCTAAGGAAAGAGGAAGTTCTTTAGGAAAGACCTGAATTTTACGACGTTCTTCTTCTAATGCTATGATGTAATCAGAGAAACCCATTTTGAAACGGTGCATTGTGGGGTTAGAAAACATGAAAATGAATGAAAGAGAAGAATATATAAAGAGAATGGCGTTTTGTGGAAGCAGCAGAGAGGTGAGTGGGGATATCGATGAAGAATAAGGGATCTGAAGAGAATCAAAAAAAATGAGAGAATAAATAAAAATAAAAATAATAATAAAAGAAAAATTGAGAAGAAAGAAAAGAAGGGAAAGAGAGAGAAAATGAGACAGTTTAGCGAAGAACTCGGGAAAATATCGGGGTCGGGGCGTCGCGTATAAAACTAGAATCTTTGATGCGTTTAATATTCTTTATTCAAATATATTTGTTTTTTTCTGTCCTTTTTTTCTTTTTTCTTTGGAGTGAAAGAGAAATATTCTTTTTTTATTTTTATTATCTTCTAATATTAGATAAGTGAGAAAATGAATCTACACTTTCGTATTGCTAAAGATATTGGGAGTAGCCTACCAAAAAAATAAAAATATTTCAAGAGTAGAGTTAAATAATACTCCCTCCATCCCATTATATAAGCATTTTTACTAAAAAAGTCTAGTACCAAAATATAAGCTCCTTTACAATTTACTAGATACATTTATTACTTTTTTGCTTACACATACCCTTAATTATTACTACTAAGTTGCATTGGAATACAAAAATTATAAAGGGGCTTATATTTTGGGACTAGACTTTTGTAAGAAAGGTGCTTATATAATGGGATGGAGGGAGTAGAAAAGTCACTGTATTAGGTGATGGATACCTCAATTTTGATTAAAAATTGATAGAAAATATCGAAGTTGTTAAGTTTTTTTTTTGTACATCAAAAAAATAAATTGTCCTAACTAGGATTTGATCTTGGACTTCCCCTATCCAACTTATATGTCTCTCAGTTAATATCAGTTTGATATTGATAATTATGACTTTAACTCTGATCATGGCCGACCTTTGCCCCAAGCAAGCTGTGTCTTGATTTGGGGCCTCCATAAAATAAGGGGCTCAAAAATATTTTTTTAGGTAATTATATATTCCCTCCGTCCCATTATATAAGCAACTTTACTACAAAAGTCTAGTCCCAAAATATAAGCTCCTTCACAATTTTTGTATTCCAATGCAACTTAGTAGTAATAATTAGGGGTATGTGTACGCAAAAAAGTAATAAATGTACCTAGTAAATTGTAAAGGGACTTATATTTTGGGACTAGACTTTTGTAGTAAAAGTGTTTATATAATGGGACGGAGGGAGTAACTAGATTCGATTCATATTTGACCCAAAATATAAAATATGAAGATTTAATTGAATAGTTTGCTTCAAAAAATGTTAGGAAAGAGACTTTTTTTTTAAGTAGCTAAAATGTATTTTGAATATATTTATTAGAAAATAACATTTTGTTTATGTTAGTTATACAGATAAATAACTATTTTTAAAGTTGTTGATATTATTTTATAATTTAAATAGAAGATGTTCTTTTATAAATAAAATAGTATATATATTTTTTATTAAAGATCTATTTTAATAATTTGTTTGAGACCTTCAAAATGTCAGGACCAACACAGTCTCTGATCCTTTCATTTTATTTATGTGAATTTTAATCATTTATCATTTTATCATATATAAAATATATATAGCATGGAACATGGATAGATTCGACAGAGAATAAAATAAATAAATCTTTAATGTGATGGTTAAGTATAAATTTTTTACATTTGTTTGTAATTATTAGTCTATGTTGATAAACTTATGGTGTATAAGGTGAATTATTATTTTTTTAACAATTGAATTTTCTTCAAAATAAAATGCAAATATCAAACTCATTATTACTTGTTTAAGAGGCTTATAAGTTATAACACGTACCACTTTAATTTGCCAAACTCGATACAAAATCTTCCATTAGTTTTGGATCCTCTCCGACTCTCAACCACTTGTAACTACTGGCTACTGCCCTCAATAGCTATCATATCTCAACATAATGGATTTTTATAAGTTAAAATAAAATATATTACTGAAAAAATTGGATATTCAACACATAGTAAGTACTCACTCCGTACCAAAATATAAGTCGTTTTGACCATATCACACAAATTAAGAAACGTAATCATTGTTGTATGGAAAAGAGAAATTATGAGTTAGTTTACAAAATTGTACTTTATTAATGGTATGAAAAAGATAAATGGTAGGAGTAAAAGAAGAGAGAGGAATAAATACTTAAGGGTATAATAAGAAAATTAGCATTTAATGTTGCATTGGTATTGTAAAACGACTTATATTTTGGTACAATTTTTTTTTAAAACGACTTATATTTTGGTACGGAAAGAGTACTAAAGATTGGTAAGATAAAGTTAAGTTACATCAATCCAACAATTAAGATAGGATATAAAAAAAATTAAGTCACCGAATTATAAGAAAATTCTCCAACAAGATAAAGTATTAAGTACCACAAATGATAAAGATAGCCATTTATATTTGTCTGGTTGGTTGTATTGGCTTACGACTTGAGAGTGTACTCCTCTTTTGTGTCTTAGATTTAATTCTTTCAGGTGCCAATTTAAGTGAGTTAATATAACTTCTTCAAAAACAAACTTTTAATCACCAATATAATTAAGCTTAATTTTATCAAGCAAGTATTCTAACAAAGTCTCCTTTTGATTAAACACACACGAGCATTTGATTCAATATAATGGATGTTGTTCATAACAGTTTCTCTATTTTTGCATAACTCTTTTCTAACGCCAATATAATTGACTTATCGAAACCAAGTAAGGAACACTATCTTATCTTAAAAATCTCTCACACTTGCTGTAGTCCTGGCTCGAACTTTAGAATGTTTGCCGATACCATCTCCGCCAGCACTTGATGAAAGTTGTTCCAATTCAATCAACACTCTCAATTACCTCTTAATTTGATGAAAATGACTTTTATGCTTTTCTTTTATCCGGCCAAGTATTCACTAGTCAGGATTTTGTTGTATGCTGAATATCCGTCACGCTCCGATAAACTTTACACTTTATATCATAGTGAAATTTATTTAGAAATACCAAAATGTACAACTAATTTTTATAAATGAACGTTTAAGTGCATTAAGTTTCAAAAGCTCGCTAAGGTCAAGGATGACCTCAGATTCAACAAATGTAGACTTGGATATTTACATATAGGAGTACTATTATCCTCCAACTAGGTCACTACGTCAAGAATAAAAGTTAACTCAAGTCTTTATATGAACATCTTTATAAGATGCGCACAAATTTTAAGAAAAAGTAGTTGTTTGATACTAACATATCCTTATTGATACTTCGATCATAAATATAAGAAAAAATTGAAGCAACATAAATTGATGAATTTGGACTCTATATATATATCAAAAATTTTATCAAAATCTCTCGTACATATTAGTAAAAAATAATTAATATTTTTTTTTATAACTTCAGCTCAAATAATCACTTCCCTTAAATATTTATTCATTAAATAAAAAGTCATTTTTTTTACCAAAATATAAAGGGGGCCATTTTGATTCGCATTTTAATTCATGGTGCGCTAGCAATGACGTCACCCTTTCTACTCTATCCGATCTTGTTACCTTCATTAGATAAGATCATGAACTCTTCTTATCTTTTATCCTTTTGTGACAACCTCTCTTTTCTTTATGTTTTTACAAAACTATCTGATGAATAAAATCTAAAATTACGACCAACTCCATTCTCCAACATGAAAATATCACTTAATAACCATTGGTACTTATTTAATATATTTTTTTTTTATACATATTTAATACTACCTCTTAAATATAAGAAAATTTTTACTTTTTAGATTCATTTTGATAATCTAATGTATTTGGCCAACAATATGGACCAAATACATTAGATTCTCAATGAATCTAAAAAGTAAAAATTTTCTTATATTTAGGACCGGAGGTAGTATATCTTTATCTCAGTAGGAAAAATTAAATGTTTATTGGAATTAAATGTTCATTCAAACGTCTTATAAATGTATTTTAGTCTGTAGTTACTAGGAATATTGTTGAAGAAACTAAAGCTTTAACCGAATTGTGAGTAATGAAATTTTAAGTCAATTATGAATGATAAGAATGTTGAATATATGTGACTCATAAATCTAAAGTTTTAAGATTTTTGGTGAAGATATGACGTCTTCTCTTGTGTAGTTGTGCTTCTGAAACATTGCTTCGTTGTATCTCCCAAAGCTCTTCTTGACTCTCAAACAAGTGGTATCAAATGTAGGTAGATCTTGATATTGAATCTACTAATGCATGATTTTGCTTGGTGGGAGAGTGCGAGTCGATCTTGATATTGAATCAACTATAAGATGTGAAAACTCACACTTGAGAGAGATCGTTGCGTTTCAAGTTGAGTGGTTAAGTCTCACATCACCTTTGAAAATAATATATCTTAATTCAATTGACAAGACATTGCATTATATATAATCGGAATTCAAACGCCGATCATCCAACTTATTCATCTTAAGAGTAGAATTTCTAACCTAAAAGATTACTTGACCTTATATTATATAATAAATTGCATAAGTTGCAACGGATGAAGCATATTGATGGGAAGAATAAATAAGGGGATAATGGGATATGCATGGAAGATACTTGGGGAAAGTCTCAATCAAACCAAACGGAAAAGGAATACAAATCCGAATCTAAATGACAGACAGACAAGATGTCAAACAATACACGCGAGTCTTGTGCCGCGTAATTAATTATGTGAATGAATGGATATATTTGCCTTTTCGTGCTCTCTAATGGCCAACTTCCAAAACTCACTTTTTCTTTGTTTTACCAAACTTAATCCATGCTTCTACTAATTTAGAAACGTTACTATCCATTTTCATTTTAACTTCTATTGTAAAATTGTAATAGATTTTTATTACTTTTAATTACAAAACGGCTCCTCAACATTGTAATATAAGTATATTTTTTTTTGTGATTATAAACTTAGTGATTATAATTTTATTCTTTGAAAGTGAACAAATAAACGTAGCAAAGTTTATATTTGTGTATATTTATTCTGTAATATATATGTTAGATCAATAAAGAAGTTCGAAAATTTAAAAGATGTGGTTGAGCGGTTAAAATTCATCCTTCTTTAACTAATTGTCGAATGTTTGATCCTCGATTTAGGTACGAAACAACTTTAAATCTTTAGGAGAGTTGTTCTACTTTTTGAGAAGTCTTCATTCAAGCGAGGAGAATGAGTACCATATAAAATTGAACATTATAATTTTATGTTCTATTTTTTTTGATGAAATTTTTATGTTGTACTTATACGTTGTTTAACATCCATTTTCTATATAACGCGGGACTTGTAATAACTCAAATTTACATACCAACATAATACTCGCCAACCTTAATTATAAGAGAAGATTTACATTTTAGTTTCATTGAAAAAGTGATGAATTTAATTTATATTATAGATCAAATTTATCATTTTTTTCAGCAGACTTAAAAACAAAATTATTTTTTAATTAGATTTAGAATTAGAGGGAGTACTCTTTTGAAGGTTGAAACATTTGATTATTATATTTTTTTTTGTCAAATAATCTAATGATTAGAAATTTCATCTTTAAAGTAGATAAACAGGAGAATCAAGGATCAAATCCTAATTTCCTACATATAAATACAATTTTCTACCAATTGAATTAAACTCGTGGACGATCATTGTGTTTTAATTATAACATCACAATGATGTCCAGAAAATAAAATCCTAAAATCAATATCATGTGTGTACGGTAAAACAAAAAAAAATACAACTATCGCGGGCTCAAGAAAATAAAGCCCATTTCCGAAACTAAGGATTACTAAAGCTAGCATCTCACTTTGCTCACACTCCTTTACTAACCTCACAACTACCACTAGGGAAAAATACTCTTCCCACCCCCACCCAGTAAACAGACCCAGCCTAAAATATTTGGGTCCCAAAATTTTACAAACTTTACCCACTCATGTGAGAAAAAATTTACACAAAAATATATGTTGGTTGATGAATGATCTTTGAGATTACAATGTCAAAATTTAGTTGATGAATTTACTTCAAAAAAATGTTAGAATGATGTGCTCTTTTTAAGTAGCTAAAATATTGATGTTAGTTTGAAGTTGTATTACAAAAATATATGTTGGTTGATGAATGATCTTTGAGATTACAATGTCAAAATTTAGTTGATGAATTTACTTCAAAAAAATGTTAGAATGATGTGCTCTTTTTAAGTAGCTAAAATTTTGTTGTTTTTTTTGGTGTTGTCTCTCTTTAGTTTTCTAGTCTCCTTGCTGAGACTTCTCCAATTGTACCTTACTTTGGTTTCTTTGGCTGCCTTTTACTACTTGTTAGGGGCATGCTTTAATATAATTTGCAATTCAAAAAAAAAAAAGTTTGAAGTTGTATTAAAATGTTATTTAAATTTAAATAGAGTAGTTTGAACCAACGATTAAGACGTTACATAGTGGTAAAAATTTCATGCTTATAATATTTTGTTTTGACCAAATTTCATGCTAATAATATAGTAATCCAAAAAGAAATCAAAACATAAAGTATAGTTTATATTTTTGGTGTTTCATTTGATAAAAATATAAATATTTTAAAATAATTTCTAATTGTTAAATTGCACTTTCTCTCTTTTTAAGAGGTCCCATTTTTAAGGTTTAAACAAATAATCAAGCACAAAATCAGGTGTTTTAAGACGGTTTTGCCACCATATTTGAAAAAGAACACAAAATCAAGCACATGACTGAATTTGATCCCATCACTTAGTATGCCCCTAAAGGCCCATCATTTTTATGTCACTCTCATTCAAAAGTGTCCTTTAGACACTTACAACTTACAAGTACCAAAAACTAATCTAATGTTGTATTTTCACCTTTTAGCTCTAGTGTTTTTGAGGATTCCAATGATTCATGACTCATCTATCACTTGTAATTTTATTTTGATGTGGAGGTGATCTCAACTCTTAATTATCTAAATGTTTTATATTACGGTGGAGTGTCAAAATCACTGTGTTTTATCTTTAATTTACAGAAGTTATAAATTATAGTTTATGCAAAATTACGGTGAATCGTCATGATTCTGACACATCTACCGTGGTATCAAACGCATGCTATAGTGTGAGGTGGTCTCCAAACTTGAAGGTTTTTGACGATTCCATAATTTCCATTGATTTTATTTTCTCCCGGTGCATGCTATCATAAACAGTCAAACGCCAACATTTGGTTTCTGATTGAAGACATGTCTTTTATTCAAGATAGGTCCAATGTTTAATATGTTTAAGGGTTAATTAGCTTTTACTCCTGTAAAATATACCAAAGTTGCAAAACCCCCTTGTAAAATTATTTTGTTGCTTTACCCCCCTGTAATATTAGATTCTGCATTTTACCCCCCTGGTCAAAGTCAAAAAATGTGACGTGGCAGAATAATGATGTGGCAGGTGACGTGGCGTGCCACATAGATTTTTTTTATTTTTAATTTTTTTTCAAAAAAAATGCCAGCTAAGATTTTTTTAAAAAAAAATTTTAATTTTTTTTTACTTTTTTTAGATTTTTTATTTAGGGGCAGTTTTTAGTATAATTTACGGTGGTTTTATTATATTTAGCGGAGGTTCTGTTACGGCGGTTTTAAAATATTTATAGATATAATTTTATTTTGCGGCGGTTTAATAAACCTCGCAAATTAAGAATTTATTATGCAAAGGTTTAATAACCTCACAAATTTTATTTTGCGGCAGTTATATTATAGTTAAATAAACTTGTGCACTTTGCATAATAAATTCTTAATTTGCGAGGTTTATTAAACCGTCGCAAAATAAAATTTTCGTTAAATATTATTAAACCGCCGCAAATTATACTTGAAACCGCCGCTAAATAATATATCTATAAAAAAAATTAAAAGAGTTTAGTTGGCAATTTCTGTTAAAAATTTAAAAAAAAAAACCGAGTTACTAGTTTCTAGTATAAATTTTTATTTTGCATCAACATTATTTATCATCAGTTTTTGGTATAATTTAACGGCGGTTATAAACGCTCGCTAAATAAACTATGCACTTTGCATAATAAATTCTTAATTTACGAGGTTATTAAACCGCCGCAAAATTAAATTTTCGTTAAATATTATAAAACCGCCGTAACAGAACCTCCGCTAAATATAATAAATCCGCCGTAAATTATACTAAAAATCGTTGATAAATAAAAAAATCTACTAAAAAGTTTTAAAAAAATTTAAAAAAATTTAAAATTTTTTTTTTAAAAAAAAAAAATCTGAGTTGGCATTTTTTTTTTGAAAAAAAAATAATTAAAAAAAATTCATGTGGCACGCCATGTCACCCGCCACATCATTATTCTGCCACGTCAGATTTTTTTGACTTTGACCAGGGCGTAAAATGCAGAATCTGATATTACAGAAGGTAAAACAACAAAATAATTTTACAGGGAGGTTTTGCAATTTTGATGTATTTTACAGAATAAAAGCTAATTAACCCTATATTTAATATAAACCCGTTACGCACACATATAATTACATTCAATTAATTAATTTTTTCTCTTAAAATTATTAATTAATTACCATTGTCGATTTATCAATGCTATGTTTGGTGTGTGAGTTTCATAGAACATAAGCTGTACGTCACGGTCTAATTGGAGTCAAATACAAGGACAACATGACGAGTGGAACGAAACAGTGACAGATGAATAATGAGGAGCTATGAATGTTTCATATGCAACACTATTGCATGTTGGTTTTGTCCAAGTGAATTTCCTTTCTCGTACAAGAACAACAAAATGGCAAACTTATCTTTGTTTTTCCCACATTCAAGTTCCACCAATACATAAACTCGTGCACGAGCTACAGGATTCACTTTCTGTACATTGTTTGGCCCATGTCATTCAATCCATGTCATGTGTTAGATCTGTTAGATCGAATCCAAAGCCTCTGTATATTTATATGCATCATATCTTACCTCTTTTTCCCCTAGTTTAGAAATCATCTTTAAGGCATTTAATTTTAGGTAAAATTAGTTTGCAATTGAGCTATCATTCAGCTATCTTCTTGTCCATCTCCTAAATTTTAAAATGGTATTATTAGAGTTCGTCGTCCATGTAAGTTGAACAAGATTGACTTTGTTTGGTTGAAGAGAAAGAAGGAGGAAAGAAAATGAAACACGTAAATCAATGCATGTATTTGGACTATAAAATAGGTCAAATACATGCATTGATTTCCGTGTTTCAAAATAGTCCAAATACATGCATTGATTTTCGTGTTTCCTTTTCTTTCCTCCCTCTTTCTCTTCAACTAAACAAAAAAATTAGTCTCCTTAGTTTTCGGAGGATGTTGTATTTTTAAACAAGAAAAAATATATGTTTCTATAGATAGACACTTCCTATCCTTACCAAAAAAAAAAGATAGATACTTCCTATGTTCTACTTAATCAAATAAAATTGATGTATTTTCTTCTCGATTAAACTTTTGGATCGGACCAAGTCCAATGCCACATCTATTGACCTATAAAATAGACCCTTTACAATATGCATTATTCTAACTTCTACCTCAAACTTATACCGACTTGGACATCATGATGTTTTTTTTGCAGATACCCTTTTTTACATTGTTGGTCATCTCCACACTCGAACGCCAACCTCCAACTTGGAACATTTCTTTCATCGGTCTACCAGTATGAATTATTTACCCTATCATTTATCTTCCGCGATTAAATCTAAGTTATGTTCAAAACATTAATTTAAATTTTTAACTAACTATATTAATTTTCTTCAACCAATTTTTTCTTTAAGGATACTAACATGTACTCGCGGAAGAAAAACATGGTAAACTCAAATTGGAATATTAACTTGACCTTTTTGGTGTCCCAATTGGTGGATCATTCATTCATTCATCTGAATGTGAGCAATAGAAAGATGAATATTGATGGGATGGGTGGAACAGTCAATCAAAGGTTTAATTAGGGCTATGTCCAATCAAAGAAAGGAGTATATGGCCCACCATTAGCAACAAGCCCTATATACTTCGGCCCATTAATGATGTCTTCATTTTCTCATTTTTGTCTAAGGTGAAAAGTGTTACACATTTCACGTGCTGTTTCAATTCCTCATCAGAAGGATGACATCAACATATTCAACACAAAAATGACATTCAACACAACACAAAAATTGTCCTATACTTCTTTCACTTTTTCTCCCGACATTCAGAATTTCACCAATTATACATACAATAATCATGCTACTTATAATGCAAAAGTTTCCACTCATTTCAATTTGGTTAATATAAATTTTAGCTAGGATCAATAAGTTTAGTAGTAGAATGCAATTTTATTTTGGTAATTGGGAAAGAGTAGAATGCAATTAAATTATGATTAGAACAATTATAGATTATACTATATTTATTTCTTAGACAAAAATTGATTTAAGTAATATGAAATAAATAATTTTTGCTTTTTAAAGTAGTCTTCTACTTATATACAAATGATTAGACATAATTTATTTGAGGATTTAAATTTTAAATCACATTTAAAAGGTTATATCTTTCAAGCTGTAAATTTTCTTATGGAGTTCAAGATCAAATGTTTAAGATAATTTGAACTTGTTATTTTATTTTATTTTTTGATATTTTTTTATAGATGAAATGAGTCTTGAAATTTTACCAAATCAGACGTGTTTCAAAACACAAAAAATTACTTGCTAAAATACTTACGACGACTTCATTGGTAAGTTTTTCATGATGTCTGCCAACATGTAATTCTTGCCTTTTCAATTCTTGTTTTACAACTTGTATATATGTTTTTTGGTTGGAGTCGGCTAGAGTGGCGATGTCATTACTTGATGAATGGTAAACTAACGTTAATTTGTGTAATTCAATAAGAAAAATCTATTTTGTGTCACACTTACCATGTCAATATTTGGTTGCACTATCGGAAATGCTCTTACAAATCAGTGATCACCACTAATTATTTCCTCACCCAAAGAGTCTAAATATGTCTTCACAGAATATGAGTCAACTCTTTATCAATTGAATAATATTAGTTGACGAGTTACTTATTATTTGAACGAGACTCTATAAGTATCACACTACATGTAAATATTTAGTGTAATACATTTTTTAAGGAAGAAAACACTATATATATATATATATATATATATATATATATATATATATGTCCATAATAATGAAGTTAGATTTGAATTAGCAATACAATTAAACTCAAATGTCATAAAGAACTTGAAAACCAGCATGAGATGATAAAGTGTTTGTTATGAGATTGAGATGTAAGCACAAAGAATGAGAAACATTGATGAATTACACTTACACACGAGCTTTCATTAGATGCACTACATACACCTTTTGCATCACTATCACACTGTCTGTCTGTGACTATCGCAATCGCTTAGAGCAATAGGGACACACGCCTTCCCTTTTACAGTTCTCCATGTCTACTTACTCTCTTCATACTATCACTCACTTTACACTTACTATATACATTTCTGTGTGTTTTCCTCTGTCGAGAATGGAAAGAAACTGTACCTTATTGCATATATACTTTCAATTTCAAATTTTGGCTTGGAGAATGCACATTTATGTCACATCTCTTGTATGTGTAAATATTATAAATATAGATTATAGATTGATTTATTTCTGAACTTTATCATCTAATTTTACTATCATTAATCGTATGTTTGATATTACGGTGATCAGTGAATATGTCATAATTACAACGATTCATTATAATTTTATAGAAGTTATATTATTTAGTTTTTGAAAAATTAGAGTGGATTGTCGTGATTCTGACATATCGTATGGTACAAGACACACCATATACGAAGATGTTTATTAGTACAATTCACATGGTACAAGATTATAAAGATATTTGATATTCTGATGCGCAAATTTTTGTTTTTTTATATGAACTATCTGGTTCTTAGAAGAAAAAGACTTTAGTAGTCTAAAATTCGGTCGCGAAATAAGTAAAGTTTAGCAAAAAAAATTGTTCTATAAAACAAGATGTGCAAATTTGAACTTACAATTTTTTCACTTCTCAGCATTTAATATGTGTGGATTTCTCTGCATACCAAAACAAAAACTCAAAAATCCCTCTCTTTAACTAGTCCTTTCCTTCCTACCTTTTTATCTAACAACACTATCCATTAATCCTATCCCATCAACTGCATGTTTGCATCACCATGCAAACTCATCATCATCATCATTTCTCATTATCTTGTGTGAGTACTAGTGAGAGTATCTCCTGCAGCAGTTTAGAAGATGAAGATTCCATTTTCCTCTCTCTTGCTCCTCCTGGCCACCAACAAACACCACCTCCTCCTCCCTGCAAACTCTCATCCACTACCATCCTTCCTCCCCTGCAACAAAACACTACTTCTTCTAATGCCTCTCTTCTTGACCATACTTGTGCTGTAAATGTAGCACTTTCTCCTCTTCTTAACATTTCCCTTAATCCCACTTCCACTTCCAAACCACCTCACACTCCCATTCTTCAATACTGGATCCCTTCTCCTGCTCAAATCCTTATTGGTCCCACTCAATTCTCTTGCTCTGTCTGCAACAAAACCTTCAACCGTTTCAACAATATGCAGGTTCATTCTGTCATTCATTTCTATCTTTTATTTATTTTTTCAGCTAAAACAAGGTACATCTGCGCACATCTGCATAGACTAATATCCCGACTCTTGTGGGATCCAAATGGGCGGCAAACACTCTCTAAAAATTTTTAACGTTGTTCTATGGCCAAGTCAGGATCGAACGCAAAATTTTAAACTCCTGGTTCGATCCCTGACTTGAGCATGCAGAAAATATATAGTCTTTTTATTGCACCTTATTTAATAGATATATAAAAAATTGTTATTGAAGTAAGTTAGAGTTTGATAGTAGAAAGTGTAGAACTAGTACTTACTTTGTTGATTGATTGATTCTCTACTAGTTTTATATATATAGAGAGCTTCTCATATATTTATTTACCATTTTTTATCAATCAATATGAACTCTATGAAACTTTTTGCTCCATTAAACTGTCAAATTTATTTTTCAAGACGAAGCTTCATCTCTTATAAATTATAATCTTGTGATTGTTTTTCGAGACAAAGCTTCATCTCTTAACAGTATCATCTTTGATTTTTTGAGATGAAGCTTCATCTCTTATAAATTTATTTGTCTTTTCATGAATATATTTATGACAGATGCATATGTGGGGACATGGATCACAATATAGAAAAGGACCTGAATCTCTAAAAGGGTCAAAACCAACATCATCTTCATCAATGT
This sequence comes from Trifolium dubium, assembly GCA_951804385.1. Lineage (NCBI taxonomy): Eukaryota > Viridiplantae > Streptophyta > Magnoliopsida > Fabales > Fabaceae > Trifolium > Trifolium dubium. Next base: position 51,914,527 of record OX638064.1, read on the forward strand.
TGAAGCTACCATGCTATTGTTGTGCTGAAGGTTGCAAAAACAACATAAACTATCCAAGATCAAGACCACTGAAAGATTTCAGGACACTTCAAACACACTACAAGAGAAAACATGGAGGGAAATCATTTGAATGCAGAAAGTGTAGGAAACTATTTGCTGTAAGAGGAGATTGGAGAACACATGAGAAAAATTGTGGCAAGCTTTGGTTCTGTATCTGTGGTTCTGATTTCAAACACAAAAGATCACTTAAAGATCATGTTCGTGCTTTTGGTAATGGACATGCTCCACACACACTGGAATCTTTTAGTTTTGATCATGAGCATAATGCATATGAAAGTTTCAAGGAAGAAGAAGAAAGTGGAAGTGAAGATGATGAAGAAGAAGATAATACGAGTGAAGTTGCATTTACTTTCAACTAAAAAAAAATATAGACAATGAATGTTTTTTTTTATTATTTTTTTGTTGCTGTTGTAAACTAGTACTAGTAATCTATTAAACGTTAGTTGGTCCAGTGATGATTGAACTTGAATTTGGTAGGGAGAATCATAGTTCGATCCTCCGCGACTACCCTCAGGAGAGCAAGGGGATGAAACCACATGATGTCATAATTGACTCCGGAATCAGATTAATCGGTTCAGTTGACAGAATACTGGTGGTGAAAACAAAAAAAAATAAGAAAAAAAGAACTAGTAGTAATGTAGTAGTACTTGGAATGAATGATGATGATTCATTATCTTTGACTGTGATAGAAACAGTGAAATGAAAGCTAAGGTTGTTTTCTTTGTTTCTTGTTGCAATAAATGGTTAATTTTGAGGGTTATTCAATGTTGCTTTATTAAGTGATTTAAAGGGAAATGTGAGAGTAACGTAACAAAGGTATAGTGATGAAGACTGAAGAGTAATCAGTGATTGCAGAGTAGAGAGACACAGTAAACAGTAGATTTCTGAGGTTGGAGAAGAAGCACCAGTTGTTTGTAACACGTAGATGAAGTGTTAGTGTCAGTGAGAGAGTAAAGATGGACCACTTATGCATGCTTCTGCTTTTAGTGTTTCACTCAAATGGTTTTCTTTTGCCTTTTCAGAACAACTACAAACAGTTCCTATATGAAACGTTTTCAGTCAGAGAGACTCTGTGTTTTTCTTTATTACTTACGTATGTTACTGTTTTTTTAACCCTTTGCTATTCAAATTAATCCATTGTTGGTGCAAACATTATTCATCTTCATAATCATAATCAAAACATTAATCATGTTCATGCATACAATATGTATTATAAACACATCTTGCGGTTGCGGTCTTTTTAACGAGTTAGTCTTTAAGTTTTTTTTGTAACATGTTAGTCCTTTTAATTTGTAAGCTGTTTATATTGTTGATCTTGTAAGCACATTCAATATGAAGAGTCGAAAATGGACAAATCAAGAGCTTTGAGAACTGAACAAGTTCACATACCTGTTATGCAGGTATTGCAGTTTGGAGAGACTTAAATTTTCTACAACCCTCTTTTTCCACTCAAGTTGAGAACAATTACATGTTATTTATACCCTCTTCAATTAATAACAATCACCATTCACCACCAATTCCTGTGAGCCATTTTTTCAGATTTGGCAGGGTCAAGTATAAAGTTGTCCATTCCATCCTGCAACAGTTGTTGGTGAACAAGTCATTGATTGAAAGGCCCATGAGAAAGTCCATTAATCTCTACTCCGATGCCGAGGTAGGGTTAATGAACATTGTCATGGGACCTTTACCTAGGGGCTAGGGCCACTTAGATAAAGAGGTCAGATATTGATAATTTCTTAGGAGTTTTTTTTTTACACCCCATGATTCTATAAACCACTCCTATATCAATTTATTTATCCAGCCGCGAAAAAAAATAGCAGAGTACTTTTTTGTATGACATGAAGAAATATTCAAATTCTATTAGATCATGTCGGTGTAAATTTAATTTTGACTGACAAATCATATTCATTAAACTCCTTTCATTATAATAAACATTAATCGGTGTAAAACTAGTTAACGTAAATTTAGTTTATGTTTGCGAATTGCGATTTTATTATTTATTTGATAAATACTTGCAATTTAATTTTATTTCCCCAGTTTAATTTTTTTTTTCAAAGATATATCCTCTCTTTAATCATATGCTATTATGCTTTTGGCATTTGATGATAATGTGTTTCACTTTTACTAATGTTTTTTTTTTTTTCACTTAAAATGTACTTCTGAGAAAAATATGCATTTGATGGATAGTTATGAATTTTTTTAGTGAAGAACTACCTAGCCACGTTGACCCCAGTCCCCATTACAGGTTTAGATTAGTGTGTTATCTCTCTCATAATGGCTGATTAATTAGTTCACTAAAAAGTTTTGTTCCTTTATTGGATCTTGCTATCTTGCTTCACCATCTTCTACCCTGTTTATGAGAAACAGAACATTATTGAAACAATTAAATTAATGGCTAATGCCTCTGTATATGTAATTGTTTAATTTTTGTGTTAAAACTGAATTATGGGTTTTGTTATGCGTTTGATTAGCTAATTATGTCATGAATTTGAAGAATGAGCTTGTTTGGTTGAAAATAGTATAAGCATCCACACAGTTTTGCGAAATTTGGTAGAATACATTTTTACATAAATAAATTCCCTTGATATATATATATATATATATATATATATATATATAAAAGTTAGTAAATATGACCCACATGTAATTACTAAGAGGGGTGAGGGGCCCGCATGTAGGGGAATGTGAGTAGCTGGGGACGTGCGAAGACAATGGGGCGCTAAGTAATTATATGTGGATCATACATTGCTTAACTTTGATCCTACCATAACATTGGTACGATGTTTTCCTTGTCGTTAAAGATAATTAATTTTCGTTGGAAAATCTATGAAGCACACAAGTTGGGTTCTGCCTTCCAAACCGAATTATTATATATCTCTTGAGATTTTTTTTTTAGGCATATATGAACAAGAAGTGTTATATAGAAAACTATATTTTTTATAAAAAAAATATAAACTATACAGTATTTATATATAAATTCTTCAAAAAATATTGAGGCATTATTTATTTTTTAATAATATTTAAGCATTATTCTATCGAACTATTAAATCATTAAGATATCTATTTTAATTATAATGTTTTGTCAAAAAAAAATATCTATTTTAAATATAAATGTAAACTATATTTAAATATAAATTCTTCAAAAAGATATTATATATATAAAAAATTCTTCAAAAGAATTGTCAAAAAAATAAAATCTTCAAAAGATACTGTATATAAAAAAATTCTTCAATTTGTCAAAAATAAAATAAAAAATCTTCAAAGATATTTATGCATTATTCTATCTAATTATTAGGGATATTTGTTGCTATCTACATCTAATTGTTACTATTATAAATACATGCTTGTAACCCTGAAGTTTACACTCATTCAATCTAACAGAAACAAACCGCTGCGACTCTACATTCTTGGAGAACTCCATAATCAAATATTGTCTTTCTTTCTCTAATGGCTACCCCAACTCACACAAATACAACCAAACGAACATCGCGTCTCGTCAGACCGAGACTCATCACACATGATGACCGAGAGCGGGAACGTCTATACGAAGAGTATGGAGTACTTGATATGAATTGCATGAAAAAAGAAGAAATAGATAGGGTGGTAGGTTTCATCTCCGCCAAACCCGAAGAAAGAAAGATTTGTAATTCTAACGTGCAATCTGTCCCAGAATTAAGGAACTTAGCATATCAATGGCTGAATGAGTTGCTATGTCTGCTAGAATCTTCCAACACCATAATGGTATATAAATGCAAGCGTTTGCAAGATCTTGTAACCAAGCTAAAAGGTGTGTCGTTTGAGGGTTCTTGGTTAGATGAAGTTGAAAAATTCTCAAAAACTTTGGAAACACAATTCTTAGCTCAAGAAGAACATCACAAATCATCTTTTGAATCAGTAATTCTTTTTCAGCGGGCCAATGATAAAAAGAAACATGCAGAAGAAAAATTGGTCGAAGTCATGCAGAGGAAGCAGGAGGTTTCTGATAACTTGAATAAGTTGAAGCAAAAATTTTTTGTTTGATAAGATTTGCCACGTGACCATATGAAAGATATTTTATCTAGCTCTCAATCTTTTGATTTAATACCATCTTGTATTGCTATATTTTGATGAATAAAATAATTTGAGTTTTTTAGTGTAAATTAAAATTTACGTGACATTTAATTATTTAGGTTTTTCTAGAGTTATGAATTTGGATATTAATTTTTTTCTTTTAGTTGTTCAAATCTAAATTCTCTCAATCTCATAACAACCCGTTTAATTTTTTTATAACAATATAAAAACTCTATAAATTAATAAAGTCAGGACTAGAGAAATTTATTAATTTAGAGAGTTATTAATTAATCGATAAATTAATAATTATTAATTTAAAGAGTTTTTAATAACTTGTAAATCAATAATGACTTTAGTAATATGCATTGGAAATCAATAATAACTTTAGTAATATGAATTAGAAATCAATAATGACTTTTGATGTAAACAAGAGCAATAAATGAGTTCAATGTATTCTTAAGCAAGTTTGCCATATATAAATTACATGAATGTGATAGAATATTAACACCATATCTCACAAGATAGTTTCTCATCTAAAAGGTGTTGCAAAATCAATTATGTCATATCAAATACGTAAGGAGTTCTATGAATTATTAATTTATGATTTTTTTGGGACCGAACATTACAAAGGGATCTCTCGAAATATTTATGATTTTCAATTTTTTATTAAAAGTCACACTCTCTCTCCCTCCTTACTCACCAACACCACCGTGCTTTCTCTGTTTTCACCAATTCCACACTCTCTCCCTCCATTACATACTCACACAACACGCATGCTCTCTCTCGTCAATTACGTTCAACACCAGTCCACCACCGATCATCTCCCCCTCTCTCTGCAAACCTCTTTTCTGTTCAACACCACTGCTCGCTTGAAAAAGAGAAAGTAATTGATGAAGAGGAACACCATCTGAAGGAGCATCGAAGGAGTGTTAGGCGATTTATGCATTCGGGTTTGATTTAATTTTCGTTTATTTTTTATTTGCTTTCTAGGGTTTGATCTGTTTGCGTGATCTCAAATCGATTGTCTGCGTAATATGTTTACTGCAATGGAGTATTTTACTTCTTGAAATAGATTTATGTTGATGTTTAGGTTCTTGAATTAGTTATAGATGACACGATATATGCATCTTCATCAGCCTCGTCGTAGGCATCCACACAATATGGGGTCGCTACTTCGATCGCTGAATATGGCATCTGAGTCATGAGTATGAAGAATGCCACAACATCGTTCCTCTAACTGCATTGCGGTATGATTTCTATCTCTTTTATCCGATTAATCTACATTTTTGTTTAGATTTGTATCGTTGCATTTCCGTCATCGTTCTCCATCTTTGATCAATTGGATTCTCTGTTTTTGCTCGGTTTTGAATTTTAATATCCATAGTGGCATTTGTCTTGGAAATCTTAGGGTTTATAATAACAACAATCCTTTGTCAATTTGTGTCTATAGTGATTTCACTAAAATACCATGTTATCTAATTTCTGGTTTTGTTTGTGACTGGAGCTCTTTAACCTCTTCTCTACCCTGTTTGGTGTGAGAGGGTTATTGTTGTGTATTTAAATTAAGCATTTTATCCAAATGGTGCATTAGTATATTGTGGGTGTTCTTTGTTTTTTGTATTGAACTTTCTTGTTGTATCATGTTTTGGATAAAGAGCACAATGTGAGACTGAGTATGCAATGTAGAAGTGTAACCTAAGGGCTAAGATACAACTTAGTATTTAGCACTAGTGAAATCTGTATCATTAACTTTTTGAATTTATTTGATTATTGCTTCTATTGTGGATATACAGAAAGAATTATTTTTTTAAGGACAAAACTTAGGTAACACCACAATCAATTCACTCTCGGCATGTCCTATAATACAACAACATCTAAGTTTTGTCTTTTTGATAATTGATCTATCTGACAAGTGAAATTGTGTTGTAGGTGGTGAATCAACCGCTGACAATTGCTAAATACTTCAATCAAGAGTGAACAGGTTTAAATCAAACAAAGATCAGATTGATTCAGAAAAGTTGAGAGGCTACTCTTGTGATATTAATTTTACCGGTAAGCATGATTCTTTATCTGCCTTTTGTAACATTGAACCTAACCAATTTTATGCATTTTATCCCAAGGGAATTATTTATTAAACACTATAACAGTGGAACAAAATGTTATTACTGTACTATCTGAATTCTGAATTCATAACTAAATTAACAAGTTTTGTTCCGAGGACCCCTAGAATCAGTTGTCAATATTCTTTATGTTGCATCACAAGGCAATTGTTTAGAGTCTTGTTATAAGTATTTTTTTGTAAATCTATACGTCCTGTTCTATTAGATTTGGAAAGGTGATCCATTATTGACTTGTTTGTTTGAGTTCATATCTTCCACATAACTACTTTTGCAACCTACTAATGATTTTGATCAATAAACAGACAAGGAACTCGATATAATTGAGATGGCTGTTTATGGCTTTGCTAAAGGCTTGTTTTGGTACTCCTTGTACTATTCTAGCCTATTAATAAATAAATTTTGCAGTTCAAAAAAACATGTACTTAATTAGAACAATTTATGAAAGTAAATTGCTTGAATATGATGTTGATAAACATTTAGTTATGTTTTGGATTTTGTGTGAGGCGGGTACTTATGTTAGGACTATGTATGTTCATTTGGGTTTAGTTCTTGGTTTTGGTGCTCATATGCAAGAGCTTAGGAGAGTTAGGTCAGGGGTTATGGGTGAGAAAGATAATATGTAATATAAGATGATGTTGTGTTACTTCATTCTGATGTTAAACGGTTAATTTATAGGTGTTGAGTTATTTTATGCCTTACCCTCCCTGTAGTGTAGTGTGGTCTGCTCTGGACTTTCATTATTTATTATGACTTTTCACTATAGGTGTATGGTCTGCTGATGGCAAGATCAACCTATGAAGGCATGAAACTAGCTAATGAAAATAAGCGTCCTTGTGTTCTCACCAGAGCTGGATTTAGTGGAAGCCAAAGGTATGTTGCAACATGGACCGGAGATAATCTTTCAACCTGGGAGCATCTTCATGGTCTTTGGATGTGTATATCTTGGGATCAATATGGTTTTAGTTAAAATGATGTTTTGTGCAAACGCCAATGATATTTAATATATAGTTTTGATGTGGTTTGTAATTTGTAACTGTCAATGCTATGTAATATTTAGTTACAATGAATATTATTTAGTAAAATACATCTTATAAATCTTAAGATAATGATTTCTTTAATTTTGTTTGAGTTGTCTAGATTCTTCTATACGTTAATTCCATTCTCTACAGTATTCATTCATATTTTGTAGTGATTATCGATCTTAGGAGCAAAATTAGTAGTGAAATATATTGTTGTAAGAAACTGACATATAGGAAAATTCAAATTGATCCATGTTATAAATGAGTTGGTAAAGTTACAATTGAAATTTATTCCGACCCACAAGTGTTATATACAGACTTAACCAAATTTGTTCATCGATAATTAATAAGATTCTCTTAAATTAACACAGATGTGGGGAGTCAAGTTCGTATAACTGAGGATTGGTTAAACTATTTTTGTTAGCCGGTGTAAAATCATTCGAAGTTACAAAAATTATTCAATGTTTAACTTTGTTTTAACTTTAGCACATTCAAATAATTAGAAGTATACCCATGTACAATAACACGGGTGAAAAAAACAATAAGAAGATTATTGTAAGTTATTGCACATGGGGCACAATTTTGATCGTTTAAAAGTGCTAAAGTTGAAACAAAGTTAAAGGAGAATGATTTTTTAAACTTTAAAAGATTTTACGCTAGTTAACCAAAATAGTTCACCTACTCCCCAGTTTTGTGAACTTGACTCCCTACATCCGTAATGACAATAATTTAAAGGAACTTTATTGTTTTTTTCACATGCAGCACTGCACATGGAGCATAATTTTGATTGTTTAAAGGTGTTAAAGTTAAAACAAAGTTAAAGGTGAATGTTATTTAAACTTATAAGATTTTACGCCAATTAACCAAAATAGTTCATTAACTCCCCAGTTGTTTGAACTTGACTCCCCACATCTATAATGACAATAGTGTATAAATAGAGATATTATACTCATGAATAAATTTGAAATAGAGATGTCAACGTGAACTTAGTTCAATTTTGTAGAAACACACTTATTCATCTTTAAATATGGTACCTATTGAATATTTGATTATCGAACTTAATACCATCAGTATACACAATAAAAAGATCCTTTTTCATTTTACAACACTAAACTAATTCTTACACTAATATATTATACCAACTTAGAAACATAGAAGAATAATTGAAACTATGAACTGCATGTTCTTGAATAGTTGAAATGCTTGGATCTTCATTTTATCACTTGCATCCAAAACTCTAATGTTATTCTTGAGCACCACCTGCCAAGTAAATAAGGATTACTTAATGGCCAAATAACTTAGTACGGGGAGTTGGAGATAAAGTTTGGTTAAATAGTTTAAACTACTAAAAATCACTCGTATGTTAACTTTTACTTTGTTTTAATTTTACTATCTAAAAAAAAAATCATTCAGTGAGACCCATGTACAATATCATGCGTGAAAAATAGTAAAATTTGGTGAAATCGTTGCAAAGACACCGGTGGTGAGTCGTGTGGAAATAACTGGTTAGCTGGAGATAAAGTTTGGTTAAATAGTTTAAACTAGTAAAAATCACTCGTATATTAACTTTTACTTTGTTTTAACTTTACTATCTAGAAAAAAAAAAATCATTCAGTGAGACCCATGTACAATGTCATGCATGAAGAAATAATAAAATTTGGTTAAATTATTGCAAAGACATTAGTGGGGAGTCATGTAAAAATAAGTGGTGTGTTGGAGACATATTTTGGTTAAAGGGTTTAAACTAGTAAAAATGACTCGTATATTAACTTTTACATTGTTTTAACTTTAGTACCCGAAAAAAATCATTCAATGAGACCTATGTTCAATGTCATGCGTGAAGAAATAATAAAATTTGGTGAAATCATTGCAAAGACACTAGTGGGGAGTCATGTAGAAATAACTGGTGCGTTAGAGAAATAATTTGGTTAAATGGTTTAAACTTGTAAAAATGACTCGTATATTAACTTTTACTTTATTTTAACTTTAGTCCCTGAAAAAAAATCATTCAGTGAGACCTATGTTCAATGTCATGCGTGAAGAATAATAAAATTTGATGAAATCATTGCAAAGACACTAATGAAGAGTTATGTAGAAATAACTGGTGCGTTAGAGAAATAATTTGGTTAAATGGTTTAAACTAGTAAAAATGACTCGTATATTAACTCTTACTTTATTTTAACTTTAGTCCCTGAAAAAAATTATTCAGTGAGACCCATATTCAATGTCATGCGTGAAGAAATAATAAAATTGTTGCAAAGACACAGGTGGGAGTCATGTAGAAATAACTAGTACGTTGGATACATCAAGTTCTCAATTATATGAATATAACTCCCCACATAAGCTCACCATAATCGACAATTTAATACTAAAAAAGCTTCTAGGTTGAAGATTAATTAAGGAAAATGAGTTAAGCAAATATTTAACCAAGAATAACTGTAAAACCCAAAATTAATCAAGCTAGACATAACATCAAACACCTTCAATGTAATATTTAGTTCTTGTTTTCTCTCCTACAATTGAGTTAATAAACCCACTAACACAATTATTCGAGAACCTAATTTCATTTAAGCAAACAAAATCATATTCAAGAAGAGAAAACAAAGAAGAATGAAGTTCAAATGAATAAACCATTTAAAACAAAGTTTCATAAATCAAACCTTAATAATGTCTACACCCATGGATTGATTAAGAGAAAATTAACTTTCCATTAAGATGATGAAACTCATAAAATTCATAATAACAAAAGAAAATAGTAGAAGAAAACCTAAAATTAAAGTAAACCAAAGTGAGAAAGCTCCCACCAAAATCTTCTCTATCTAAAATTCTATCTCTACAGCTAAGTCTTGTTTGATAGTAAAATTCTATCTCTATCTCTTAAAGTACTCTATTTAAAGCTAAATATAAAGCTAAATATACAACAATAATCTCAACCAACAACTCTAACTTGTAAAATCTAATTCCATGAATCCTGCCAACATCTTCTCGCCTAAGCTTCCTTCCTTGCATCCCATCTCATCTCGTATACTTACAATGCATTCCTCCAATATCATCTATAGCCATAGTTTATTAAACTTCAACCTACAATTCAAGATGCTAGGAATTGTCTTCATTTCTTCTTTAATCCATTTTAAATTAAAAGCAGTTGACATGCCCTACAAATCAAACACAAAAGAAAACAATTGTCACTTATCTTAATTGGACAAGAGAATTAAAAAAAAATAGTGTCTAGCAAGCTTCCTGAACATGATAATTGTAAATACGTAAAGAAATCCATCAAATATTCGTTTTGATCCACTCCGGTGAAACTTTTTAAATTACACACTAACTAAATCATGCATCGACAAATCATCAAAGAGTGATTTACTTGTCATAGTGACATTCTTAGAGGTGACAATGCATGTATATGCTATACCATAAAAAATATTAATACCAACATAATTACTCTTCTGCGGTATGCCTCCATCCATCAAACACACAAAATTGAGGTTCATTGACTATAGAAACTATATATAGGTGCATAATAATGACAATAGAAGTTCTTCAACTAGCAACAAACCAGTCCAAAGCCATTTAGATAGAGCAACACTTATTTTCCATTCAAAATTATCAAAAGATAACATAAAACAAATGAAAATGGATAAGGGGAATATTAACTTTCAAGAAACTGTTGAAAATTGGATAACTAAGTTATAACTTATGAATGCCTTACAATTAGCAACCAATATTATACAAGACTTGTGAATAAGCTAGAAATTAAACTAGTGACCTCGAAAGCTATACCTCTTATTCACCCTCAACGACTTTGATTCCTCTAATGTGAAATCAATTCCTACGAGGCTAATATAATCAAATCCCAGGTAACCTAGTTAAACAATACAAATTTCCACATTTGCCAACAAAGAAAAATAATGTGTATCGATGAAAACGAACGAAAATTACAAACCTGAGATCAATGGGTTTTGGTTTGTGTTATAGAGTATGATTCCACTGCTAAACTTCAAACCACTCTCTTAATTAACTCATCTACGGAACTACTGCTGTAATAGTTCAAAGAAATTCAGACAAATACTCAATTCACAATCCCTTATTTCAGAAGTACGTACTTTTTGCAAGAGATACAACTAAACTTCTACCATAGATTGGGAGCAGAATGGGCTGTTGAACAAACTCTTTGAATAAATGTAATCTCACAAATAAAATTTATGTTGAGATGATTTAACTACTTATCAATAATAAATCACAATAACAGTAAAATAAAGTCTACCACAAATTAACCTAACCTAATTAACCCCAAATCATGTTCATCTCATGCTCATTTAACCTAACCTTAATTTTATCATTTAATCAATTCAAGAAATAACATACTCCATAAAACAAACCCTTAGTCCAAACCCATTGAAGTAAACAGATTACAGACAATCGATTTGAGATCACGCAAAAAGATAAAACCCTAGAAAGCAAATCAGAAATAAACGAAAATTAAATCAAACCTGAATGCATAAATCGCTTTCCACTCCTTCGATGCTCCTTTAGATGGTGTTCTTCTTCATCAATTACTTTATCTTTTTCAAGCGAGCGGTGGTGTTGAACGGGAAAGAGGGGTTTGCAGAGAGAGGAGGAATGATCGGTGCTGGTGATGATGAGAGTGAGCGGTGGACTAGTGTTGAACGGAATTGGCGAGAGAAAGAGAGCACGCGTGTTGTGTCGTGTGAGTATGGAGGAAGAGAGAGTGTTGGCTTTTAATAAAAAAATAAATAAAAAGGAAATAGGAAAAGGAGGTGTATAAGTGAACAGTGCTATCTATACTTTTGTTGGATAAAATTTGTCTGAATATCATTTCTGATGAAAGATAGATAGTAAGTATAGATTTGATTCCAGCTTCTAGAGAAAATAAAATAGGAATCTTACGGGAGTCCAACTATGACCCACTTATTAGGCCAAATGTCTTGCTGAAGGGTCGTAACCATTCTTATTTTTTATTTGAAATTTGCTTTTCGTGGACCATCATTTATGTAAGCTCATGCGTTTCAAATTTATCCCGCTTGCTGTGTAGACTGTGAGTGTGTAAAATTAAATAAATTGAAGAAAAAATTAGATAGCTGCCTACATAGCAAATAAAGTTTTCTACTTAAGATATGCGAATTTTATAAAAAAATTTTTTTTTGTCTTATTACTCTTCTCTCGCCCTCATATTTTTTCGTTGAATAAAACATTATTCACATTGCAAACATCCTTCACCCCAAAAAATACAGTATGTATGTGTGATCGGTCAATAATATTTCCTAATCATGGGGAGAATCAAGATATCATGCACATAAATAATCATGTGTGTGTGTGTGAATCTTCATCAGATTCACTAATTAAAGTGCAAAAATAGTTTGCTACTAATTAAAGTGTAAACATAGTTTGTTTCCTAGATAGCAAACTGAGTTTGAATTCGTTGTGTAGTAACCACACTATGTTTGAGATTGCTCTATAGGTATCAAACTATGTTCCGATGTATTGTCCACTTTGAGCCGCTTGTGAGCCCTCACAAAGTTTACGTGTGTGTGTGTTTTTATATAAACTACTCGAATTCCAAACAATGTGCTATTTTTAGGTGTACCAGAATAGTTGCACCCAGTCGAGTCTAAAAGGTTAGAGACATGTAATGTTTATCCCTTCCTTCTATCGCTAATGTTTCGTTTTACCCTCAAATCACCGTGTTCTGATTAGGTATTGTCATCTTTGAGCCGCGTACAACCCCCCACAAATTTGTCATTTGTAAAGTCGTCTCATTGAGTTGAATGGTGTCCATGTTATATATAAACTATTTTTAACCTTTTCTTTGTTGAAGTTCAACATATTTTCATAAAAGAAGAGTTGAAACACGTCTATTTTGATTACAAAGAGCAGTAGACACAACTGCATCAACATAAGAAATTGAAACAGGAGGAGCACCCCCTATCTTTAACCTTGAACTCTAAGTAATGTGAAATTTTTAGTTGTTCCACTAAATACACAGTTGAACATGATGACTCTTTACTTAATTTATTATTTGTTAATACTTAAGCGGCCATATAAATTGCAGATAATTCGCAGCTAATGTCTTTGTATATGCATATCGCTGACTATGCTTAGAATTTGTTTAATTATTGTGTTAAAACTGAATTATGGGTTTCGTTATCCATTTGATTAGCTAATTATGCATGAATTTGAAGAATGAGCTTGTCAAACTATATTAATTTGTTTGGAATTTATTTGAAAATTGTATAAGCTGTTGTATAATTGGACCTAAAATCATAAAAATAAAATAAACAAATACACAAGTAGAAGTATCAAATGAATATGAAAACAAATTAGAGTATGGATTGATGAACTTATCTTCATATTTTGGTGATTGATGTCGTCAAAAGCATATAAGTTTCTGAAATCAAGAACAACACATAGTGTACACATTAATAAATCGTACAATAACTTGAGACATGACATAGTCATTGTTTTTAGAAATTTATCCGCCGTATATTTGCGCAATTTTCCCAAAATTCAACAGGTCATTCCCGAGTATGAATCATACTCGAATGACAGGACAACTTGAATTTAATATATGCTGGCAATGTAACTCAGAAAGATTCAATTTTACGAACAAGGAATAAAATCTATTTTAGATCATAATGATATTTATTTTAAACTAGCGGGCCAACCGTGCCCGTTTGTGTGATACATAATTTTTATACTGTTAATTTATATGTTGAAGATGATTATGAATTTTTCGATTTGAAACAACAAAAATAAAATAAAAGTGAAGAGATACCTTAGACTTTGTGTGTAGTTTAATCTTGCAGTCATTCTTTTCTCTATTATTTCTTCTTTCATGAACATCCTTAAAAAATAACTAAGTTTTGTAATTACATTGTACAATCGTTGACTTCATAATCATATCATTTCATTTGAAAATACCCCAAATAAGGGAAATTGATGAAAACATGATTGATGCGCACTTTAGTTTCATCCAATTCAATTTTACACTCCAACCAACAACAGTATAAAAATGATCTTGTTTTAATAAAGTAAATTAAATTTACATATATGCAGAAATATTAACAAAACAATAAAAAGAATACACGTACATAGTGTCTTACGTTGCATCCCATATATCTTCATTGTGTGTTTCAACCCAAAGTTTAAGCAATTTTGAATAGTAAATTTATAAATACAAAATTGTAATCAAATTAAAAGTCAATTTAAAAACCATAATGATAGAATGCAAACAGAGACAAAAAGATATATGAGACATGGAAAGAGAAGCAAAAATTGGAGACACATTTTCGCTATCTTTTTTCCAGTCGCATTGTGTGATTAGGAGATTAAAAGAATTAAAGCAAAACATTTAAAAACTGAAAGTTGAATTAAACAGGGTTGGTTTTATCATTCACTGTAGTTAAGGAGATGATGATTCCTTCTCCCTTTGCCTACTATATAATCAAAATCCATAAAATAAAACTAAATTGATGAACCCACAAATTGCATATTTGAAAAAAATTGAAAAGGATAAATTAAACGTTCAGGCGAATAACAAATTAAAAGAAGACTACACATTATTAGAAACTAAGTGTATAAGAATAAGTATTTTTCTTGAGGAACAAAAGGAAAATCAAATAAAGATATTTGAAAAACAAATGAAAAATTGAGTGCATTTTACCCTTTTGAAATCATGAATGAGTGTTCAATAACAAAATTAAACATTGAAACTTAAATGTGAAAGGTTGTTTTTTTTTTTTTATTTCTTATATGGCAAAAAAATCTAATAAAAGAGAACAATTTGCATGAAATTGAATTCGGAGAACTGACAATCTCCAAAACAAAAGGAATCATAGTACTTGTTCTCTACTTTGTGTATAATTGAACATAATACATGTCTCATCTCTACCACAAAGAAAAAACATAGATATATGATAATATGAAAGAGAAAATAGAGAGTAGGAAAAAAAGAAATCAACACAACCATGCATGTGAATATAGAATGAACAATTAATGCAAGAAGGAACATGAATAGAAGTCTGTGGAAAATGTTTGTCCGTTAGTACAAACTTTGTTCTTTTACTTTTGATTTTAAGGAGCAATTATTTTTTTCAAATGTAGTAACCGGTTTTTACTTTTGTATTTTTTGGGAATAAAAACAAAAAATGAAGGGTAAAATAGGTAAAAAAAAGCCAGCCCAAATACATGTATCCTCTTTATATATTGTTATAGATATAAATATAAATTATATTTAAATATTAAATCTTCCAAAGATATTATCAAAAAAAAAAAATTTAAAAAACATTTAGGCATTATCCTATCTAATTATTAGGAATATTTATTTTTCTTTTTACAATTATTAGGGATATTTGTTGTATCTACATCTAATTGTTATTATTATAAATATAAATACCCACTTGTAACACTAAAATTTTAATTCATCCATTCAAACCTAATAGAAACAAACTGTCGACTCATTCTTAGAGAACACTATAATCAAACATTGTATATGTTCGGTATTTTCTTTCAATCCTTATTTCTCTTTTGTTACTAGTTGTTCCAACAAATACTTATACAATTTTATTTTATACACAAAAGAGTTATTATAACCATTCAATCTAATCTTGTTTAATCACGCAGTTCAACCGGTGATCGAGAGCCCTTGCCCCGGATTTTAAAACATTAATGGCTACCCCGAGTGACACAAATACAACCAAACAAAATTGGAGTCTCGCAGATGACCAAGAGCGGCAAATTCGAAAACAGATTCTCATTCGGCGGTTTAGAGAACATAGTCTCATAACAGATGACCCAAAGCGGAAACGTATGTACAAAGAGTATGGAGTTGGTGATTTGAATTCAATGAAAAAAGAAGATATAGACAGAGTGGTAGATTTCATCTCCGCCAAACCGGAAGAAAGAAAGATTCGTAATTCTAATGTGCAATCTGTGCCGGAATTGAAGAACTTAGCATATAAGTGGTTGAATGAGATGTTACTTATGTTAGATCCTTCCAACACCACCGTATCGTTACATCAATGCAAGCATTTGCAAGGTTTGGTGACCAAGCTAAGATGCGTGGCATTTGAAGGTTCTTGGTTAGATGAAATTGAAAAAGTCTCAAAAACTATGGAAATAGAACTCTTTCAACAAGAAGAACTACAAAATTCTTGTGCTCAATTCGAACGTACTCTTCAGTCGATTACTGATGAAAAGAAACAGGCAGAGGAGAAATTGGCCGGAGTCTTGCAGAGGAAGAAAGAGAGTGTTGGAAACTTTAATAAGATGATGCAAAATATTATGTTTCATTAGATTAATTCATTATCACTTGACAATGAAAGATATTTTAATGGAGTTATTATATTTTTGTTGGATAGTTTCTTGTTATTCGGTGGAAACTTTGTACTTTATGTTATGGTAATAAGTTTTTTTTGTTGGATAGCTATATTTTTTTTTTCTTTGACAAAAGCAAGTTCAAGGCATTTCATTCATAATAATAGTGTTGATACATCTCGGAATAACATAAAAAGTAACGCGAGAAACATGTGATAGAGCTACCCGTGCAAGAGTATGAGCGCTTCCGTTTGCTTGACGTCTAGTAAAAACAACTATAAAATCGCTATAATTAGAAAGTAAAGTTCTACAATCATCAATAAGTAAACTATACTAAGATGCATTTGGTTTATTATTGTGCACGTCATCGACCACCATCTTCCACATCCAATTCAAAAATCACTTTGTGGTATCCAATCATCGCCATCCAAAGAATCCTTTGTTGGAGTCGCCATGCTTCTCCCTCAGCCGGTGACATAACAGCATTGATATAATGAGATGTAGCTAATTAATAAGTTAGATTAATAAGTTTACATGATATTTGTTTATTTATTTTATTGAAAAAATGTTCCTATATGAAACGTTTTCAGTCAGATACTCTGTTTTTTTTTTTTATTACTAACGTATATTACTGTTTTTTTTAACCCTTTTGGTATTCAAATTAATCCATTGGTGTAAACATTGTTGATCAAAATCATAACAACTAATCATGTTCATGCATATATACAAAACATTCGTTCACCACAGTCCCCATTAGAGGTTACTGTGTTATCTCTTATAGTGGCTGATTAATTCACTCAAAAGTTCGTTCCTTTATGTGAAACAAAACATTGAAACAAGTAATGGCTAATGCCTCTCTATATGTATTTTGCTGACTATGCTTAGAATTTGTTTAATTATATTGTGTTAAAACTGAATTATGGATTTTGTTATGCGTTTGATTAAGCTAATTATGTCATGAATTTGAAGAATGAGCTTGTTAAATTATTTTAATTTGTTTGGTATTTATTTGAAAATTGTATAAGCGTCGTCACAATTTTGTTTAAATTACGGGTTTAATATTGTTCGGTATGGCTCGTATGTATCATATGAGGTTGACCCAAATGTGTCGAGGGCGCTAGCCCGTGGTAAGGTTTAGGAATATATTTTTACATGAATAATAAACTCTCTTTGAGATGTATTGTTTAGAAGAAGTGTATTTTACATTGCATTATATTTTTTTGAAACAAAATCATATAAAAAATTATTATTCATGGTATATGACTAATATATAGAGCTACAAAAATATATTATAAAAAAACTACAAAGACATATTACTAAATCATATTTATCTTAAATAACAAACAAATCCTAATAATTCTAAATAAAAATATAAAATTTTTTATAATAACAAAAATATAAATTTTAAAACCTAATAATATCTATTTTAAATATAAATCTAAACTATAATATCTATTTTTTTTATATATACAAATATCTATTCTATCTTTTTTTTTGTTGACAAAAGAAAATATCTATTCTATCTAATTATTGGGAATATTTGTTGCTATCTACATCTACTTGTTATTATTATAAATACCGGCTTGTAACACTAAAATTTGAATTCATTCATTCAAAATATTGCCTTGTGACTTATTGGGTTGTTTGGTGATCGAAAGCCCTTGCCGCAGATTCTAAAATATTGCCTCTCTTTCTCTAATGGCTACTCTAAGTGACACAAATACAACCAAACCAATTTGGAGTCTCATCACAGATTGCGAAGAGCAGCAACGTCGAAAACTGGCTCTCCTCAGAGATCGTCGAAAACAAAGTCTCGTCACAGATGACCCTGAGCGGCAACGTCTATACGAAGAGTATGAAGTACTTGATTTGAATTTCATGAAAAAAGAAGCAATAGATAGGGTGGTAGATTTCATATCCGCCAAACCAGACGAAAGAAAGATTCGTAATCCTAATGTGCAATCTGTCCCAGAATTTAGGAGCTTAGCATATCACTGGCTGAATGAGTTGCTATGTTTGTTAGATTCTTCCAACAACACCATATCTTTATATCAATGCAAGCATTTGCAAGGTTTGGTGGCCAAGCTAAGAGGTGTGTCATTTGAAGGTTCTTGGTTAGATGAAATTGAAAAGGTCTCAGAAACTATGGAAACAGAACTCTCTGATCAAGAAGAACTACAAAAGTCTCATGCTGTATTTGAAACAATTCTTCAGTGGGCTGCTCATGAAAAGAAACAGACAGAGGAGAAATTGGTCGGAGTCTTGCAGAGGAAGAAAGAGGTTTTTGAAAACTTTGATAAGATGAAGCAAAATATTGTGTTTCATTAGATTAGATTTCTCCGCGACCGTGAATTATATTTTATTGAAGTTATTAGGTTTCCGTTATTCATGATTAATTGCGTTTGAAACTTTGTACTTATATTATGGTAATAAATTTATATAAAGTTATTTAGATCTTTTTTCAGTTATTAATTTGTCATTGTTCCTTCTTTTTGTTGTTCAAATCTAACTCAATCAAATGTTAGTTAGTTCAGTACTGATTGGCGCTATACTTAGTAGAGAGGATCGCAGTTCGATCTTTGTCAACAACATTCAGGTGGGGCTGAAACCTGACCCCAAATCAGATTAAACTCATGATAAAAAAACAAAAACAAAAAATCTAAATTCATCTCAATCTCATAACAACCTGTTTATAGTCCTAGTAATATTTTTTATAACAATATGCTGTATGTATATTTGGGTATTGTATACTTCTTCATGGTATTCACTTACGTGATTTAGATTGTTCAAAAACATTTTAGCATGTGAACTTAAGTGAAAATAATCAAGTGAATATCTCTAGCAGCCATTGCAAGTGCCACACTCCTTGAAAGATTATTATAGATTTGAGTCCAACTATGGCCCACGTATAACCAACTTATTGGGCCAAGCCGATTTTTAGTTATTAAATTTGGCCCAAATCCAGATTCCTATTTTTCTTTCATTTAGTTCAATATTTTGTATTAGATATCGTAATTTTTAATTTTTTGACAATATTTTACTTATTTTTATTCTTTTTGCTGTTTTCAAAATGACGAATTACAAAGTATTAATGTGATTGCAGAGAAAATAATTTGTGTTAAATTTTTTAAATCAGTTTTAAATTTGTATTGAGCTGCATTGCATGAAAGTCATTTTTGAAAAAACATAAAGGATGAATGTGCAAACAAACTTACAACATCCAAGTTAATATCATACAACGACCCACTATATATCTATCATTCTATTGTACATGTATTTTAATTTTTTATTTTCACCACCAGTATCCGGCTCACAAGACCAGTTAATTTAGTTCGGACGAATTCTGACATTAAATAGTTCCAATCTCTTCTCAAATATAGTTGCAAGAGATTAAATTGCGGTACTCCTATCAAATCTAGCGCCAATTAGCATAAGACCGACTAAGAGTTGATATTGTAAATATATTTTACTATACCAAGTTGTGAGTATTTTTAATTTGTAGATATCATAAGTAAGCCTAATTATGAAAAGATAGTGTTGGAGAATATAACAATGAATTAACCTAAGATAAGTATGTAGAAAAATTTAGTTGAAACAGGAGAATATTGTTTTTTATATGTGAGATTGTATAGCAAAAAGTATAAAAATGATTATAACATTTATTAGATATGAGTCTAATAATCCTTTATTTTTTTTTATCAATTCACAATTTTTTTTTACACTCTAAATCAACTCTTTCATTTTCATACATTATAATTTCATTCTACAAAACACAAAATTGAGAAGTAAAACTTAAAATTCATAAATAAAACTGTAAAATGTAGAATTTCTTCTTGTCTTGCATTAAAATTTAAATTGGTATTTCTTCTCTTCAACTATTGATTCCCACGATCGATTGTATTTCTTTTTTTTATATTTCAATTAATGATTTTGTTGTTATAAATTTATTCTTAGCATTTTAATTTCTATAAGGTTTTCAACAACAAATATTTGATTATATATCTCACGATATCAAACAACAATTTTTTTCTTTCAAATTTAGATGATTTTTATTGGAGTTCGATGTTAAAATATCTCATTTTTTTATTCCTTTTTGTTTATTTAACTGGGTTATATTTCTTCTGCCAATTGCGGTAATCACGTATTACAAACAATTATCTTGAATTTCAAAATATTGGTGACTTGAAATTCAATCATAGTTGAAATGTCCGCTATCATTTTTAATTCATATTTTTATTTATAAAGAAAAAATATCACGTAACAAAATCTTTTAATTTTCAAACTTAAACTAAGACACATGAAATATCATGAACCGAGCTGATATCGTATACGTCTCACATATTTTTCAACAAAAATTAGTCATTAATGTCAAGTGTTCGTAAGTCAAAAGACTTTGACATCATATTTCAAAACTCAAGCGCCCACATATATATTTTCTACCGGAGGGAAAGTTCAGTTTATGTCATTTTTTTACATAGTTTAAAAATGTAACAGATCTTCCCAAAAACTTGTCCAGAACCAAAGACTGGTTGCCCTTGTGTTTATGTAGGGAAAGAACATAATGCAATTTATTTTACGTGGTGCAGAATAATGCAAGTGTGCAATTTCTTTGTAGAATTTTGACCATTACAAAAACAATGTACTGCGAAAGTCTAGAATATATTGAGAATATTAGAAGAAGCTATGGGCCATGTACAGTGTACATAGTTCCAAGTTGCCAACTAGGTCTTTCTTTATTGGACAAATGTCTCTTAATCAACTCGTTCACACCTTCCTAGGTCATGCATTTGCCTGCTGGACCCCCTTCACTAGTCTTCTTTTTTTATTTCTTCCAAATATTTGGCACACCTTTCTCATTCCTCAAACACAATAATACAAACAATTAAATTCAAAAGTATATATTTTACTTTAGGAATGGAAATATGGATTACACTACACCACACATGAATTAATATCTATAAATAGTAACACAAAAAATATCAACAGCTAAATATAATTAGTGTAACCAAATGTTAGCCGGTCTGATAATAACTAGTGCTGAATTTAGTAGAGAAAATTACGGTTCAATCTTTTACAATTATATTTAAAAGAGAATTTAAATTATTTGATGTCAGAACTCGTCTTGAATACTGTCTAATAAAAAATATTAATATAAAAATATAAAATGACAATTGTACATTATGTTAGTATTGATGGAGTAATTTTAAAGAGTAGAATATAGAATAAACAGTTGTCTTCCTACATTTCATTTTCGAAAACCTCCTTTGTTATCATATTCAACAATAATTGTTGCCCCTAGTATCACAAATTTTTGTCTAATAATGTACAATTCAGCTTTTGCAACGTGCTTTCTTGCAACTTGCAAGTTACAACCTACACCACTATTCATTTTTCTAATTCTTTCCCTCATGATTTGATCAGTTACATAATTTTAATTAAAAATTCACATAAAACATAAAAAAGAAAAATTAACTTTTAATATAATGTTATAATGCTCCAATTATCTTTGGTTTTTTGCTGCATTCTAAAGCAAAAAATTCCATCTCTTTTCTCTTCCCATTACAGCTACCACCAACAGTACCATCAGAACCAGGTAGTTTCAAAAGATTAACCCCAAAAAGCCGAACCATCTGAACCGGTTCAACCACCGGTCGGACCGTAATAATCAAATCACCGGTTTTATTAATATTTGTGCTGTTAGTGTTATCAACTTCACCAAAACCGACACCGACAACACTGTTACTCCTTGGTTTACAGTCAATGTAGAGCTGTCTATCCGGTCCGGTCGATCTAAAAAACCGAACCGCATCACCGGCTCGAAGATTCTTCTCTTTAACGAACCGGCTCCATCCTTTGGTTAAAACGTAACTCTGGCTACTATTCCAATATGAATAACGAAACCGCCACACTTTCCCTCCAATGTCTTCGAAATTCAAAAGCAAACCCTTCGCCGCCGCAACTGACGGCGATACACCGTCGCCGGAGACGGCAACCGCGACTGCATTTAACGGAAAATGCTTCTCCGCGTGCTGTTTAGGTATCACCAACCTATTCAATTTCCCAACGTCACTCGGCGTAACCGTTTTCTCAAACAACTGCTCACGCGCTTTAGCATCGCACGCGCCACGTGAAACCAAACCAGTAGATTCGCCGTTGCGACGGTTCCTTCCGCCGTAACTGTCACGCATTCCTTGCTTAAGCTCATCGTCGTAGGTGTGTTTCCTTAACATATCAACGATCTCGGATTTTGAATGCGAGTTCAGAAACTCAGTTTCGGTGTCGTCGGTGTCATTACCGGCGCCGGAAAGTGTTTTAGAATTTGTAACAGCGTCTTTTCCGCGAAATCTCAAAGCGGCTATATCGTAAGCTCTTGCAGCTTCATCTTCTTCATTGAACGTACCGAGCCACACGCGCTGGTGTTTCTCGTAAATCTGAGCTCCCCAACGTCCATTCGGCTGCGGCACCACGCCTTTGTATTTTGATGATGGAAGTTTCCGAGATTCAGCCTCACCAGATCCTCCACCGCAGTTATCCGGATCCACAACCGCGCTGGCACCGCTGCCAACGCGGCTGAGTGTATTCGTCTGCGGTGGAGATAGTTTCGCCAGTACGATAGATACTGAATTAGAATTAGAGTCATTACTCGTGGCGGCGGTGGCGGTGGTGGTGGTTTCATCAGTGCAACTACCTCCTAATTCCATTTTTGTTGTTTCTGTTATTCTGTTATTCGAAATAATAACTAACTTTGATGTAATTGTTTTCTGTTATAGTAATGATGTAACTAACAATTGAGTTTGTTTGTTTGTTTGAGGAAAGTGAAATAAGAAAAGCTAGCATTAAAGTAAGGAATACTATAGAGTGAAGAGATTATAGAGAGAAAGAAGAATGAGAGAATAGGTGGTAGGTATTGTTGTGTAGGTTTGTTTTGAGGATGGTTATATATATATAGGAAGAAATTGTCATAGTGAATCTGTTAGTATTATTATTATTATTATTATTTTATGGAAAATGAAATGAAACCAATTGGAGTTAGGATGATATATTTAGGCATCATGGATAATAACCAAATATAAATTTGTTTCATTAATTGTTGGTTTGTAGATGGATGACTTGGCAATGTGTGGGTCAACTTAAGATGGAAATAGAGGAAGATTCAAGGTACTGGAGATAGATAGAGAGAGAAAAGAAAAGAGAGAGTATCCATATAAGGCAAAGATTGAAAGGATAAGATCACATGAGATATTACTTTGTTGTGGGTCAATATCATTTGGGGTTTTGTTTTGGGAAATTCTTTGATTCCTCTATTCAAAATTAATATTAAAAAAATGGTTTAGCATTATGGAAATGGTTAGATGATAGACATATATCAAATAAAAATTGGAGTTAAGAGTTAAAAGAAATTGAAAGTCTTGAGTTCAACTTCAAACAAACTAGTAGAAAATTAATTAAATTAACATATGAGTGTGAAATTCGTTTACATCAATTAGTTTGACAATAATTCTAACACTTTTTATCAAGTAATTTAGAGATATAAATTCATCTTTTGAGATGTTTAAGTGAAGAATTTTAATTAATTTTCTGTTCTTAATACTATATACAATTTTGCTGGTTTAGTGGTGTTTACTTAAGTCATTGGAGTGTGTTTGTCTCAAAATTTCAAGTTCGATATTTTTATACCAATTTAGATAAATTAGTTCATACAGAACAAAAATTCTGACTTTGAATGGATAATAAGATTGGTCCCTTCGTTTCGGATTAGTCGGTCCCAAGACTGGATACCGAGTTTTAAAAAAATATAATAAAAATTCAACTATTTCTTCATCTGAGTTGATAAAATTGAAGAGTTCAAATCCTCCTAAACTCAAATTCAACCTTCCACCTTTGTAGTGTATAAAATTTCCTTTAAGTGTCTAATTATGGTGAGCAACAAATTATAATTAATTTATACAATGTAAAATCAATATTCTCAACAAGACAACAAAAGACATGGAAGAATTTATCTGCATTTATGAGAATCTAGAACTGGTAACTCATTGTAGGAACTAAACTAGGAAGATGCCCTCTAAATTTAGTCAAAAAAAAAAAAAACTAGGAAGATGCCCTCTAAATTTAATCCTACACGGCTACACCTAAATGTATGAACATTAAATACTTATGTATAATCATATATACACATTAAAATTTTAATTAGCATATGTTTTTTCTACTCATATATCACGAACAAAATATCATAATAATAATAATAATAATAATAATAATAATAATAATAGTAATAAGGTACTATTAACTACTCCCTCCGTCCCGAAATATAAGGGAAAAAAACCACTTTTTTTTGTCCCAAAATATAAGGGAAAAAAATCAATTTCAAGAATGTTTTTCCTTATTCTCATAAAATTAAATGTAAATTGCATTTAATTTTCTCTCTCTCCACTTTTCTCTATAAACAACAACCAATCAAAATTGATTTTACATCTTTCCATGCACTTATTTTAAGAAAAATCTCACAAAACTATATTTCTAATTCTCATATTTATGTTTTCTTAATAAGTGTGTTTTTTTTATTTTCCCTTATATTTCGGGACGGAGGGAGTACATACTTATCGTACAATATTTGTACTTACAAACAAAATAATTCATTGTGTAAGATTTCTAGGGGGAAAAGTACTCATGAATCCACAACAATATAATCTTTGTTTAAGTCATGGGTTGTGTATGTGAAGTATGACCCACACTATATATATTATTAATTTTGATGGGGTACCTTCACATGAAGAGATGGGTTGTGTAGCTAGTGAAGTTCATCCCCCCGACCTTGTGCTACTCAAGGGTACCCCTCACCATGCTCCTTCTTCAATTTTCCATCTCTAGTTACTTTTGCTTCATCACAATTTTATGATGATCAAGTCATTGAGCTAGCATCTACATTTTAATGATATAGAAAATGACATTCCAAAACTCCAAAGTAGAAGGACATCGAGGACATTTATTATTTTGCATTTAATTAAATTGGATTTGTAACCAAGTTTCTTTTTCTTAATTTATTGATTAATGACATATATATTGTTACCGTGAACTTAATTTAGTTGATAAGGACATTGCACGTAATGTGCAGAGACTAAAGTTCGAACATTAATACGCTAACTTATTCATTTATAAAAGATGAAATACAACATATATATACTACCGTTAACTTACACTTACAATGATGTAGAGGGTTTATTTCAAGCTAAATGATAACACAAAACTATCCATTTATGATGAATGAATGAATAATAAAGAGAATTTGATATTTTTCTCACTAAAATTAGGGTCAAATATTGTAGAAATAGATTAATTATATAATTTATAAGAATTTAACTAAATGTTAAATAAATAACTATATACTTAAAATTCTTAGGCTAATTAATAAAAGTATGTGTTTGAGATTTTTTCTTGAAGATGCATGCTCTCAACCAGAAACTTCTTGCCCATCCATTAGTCCCCACTCTACTTCACATCTCATTCATTTCATTTCATTTCCCCTGTTTCAGTATGTCTTATTGGCCAGGTTCACCATGCATCATATGCATGGGTATATTTGTATCACTTTCAACCCAAAAGAAATCAAAACAAATAAATAAAAGCTTATACATTGTCATTGCTCTCAATCTTCTCGTTGCTTACAATAATATTGATGATTTCATTTTTCCTGTTTGTCATATATATATGAATTCTGTCCATAATCTTACTTCTTATGGAGACTTCGGCTGGTAGAGTGGATTAAGTCCATGAGTGGAAATAAATTATAAAAACAACTTAAAGATATGTTCATAAATTATTTTCAACTTATTTTTACAAATTATTCAGAATAGAAGAAAAACTTGTAAATATACTAAGCTAATAAATCTAAAGTCTATTTTCTCCTAATTAGAGGTCCTCCAGCTCCCTTTGTAGAGTATTTGGACCAATATCCACCGGATGAAAATAATTTGTTTTTCTCTTCATCAGTACCGACCACCGGAGCGACTAATATATCAATTTGGGACGAATTCTAGTCTAAAGTGCAAAGAAAATACTATCTCTATCCCTAAATATAAGATTTTGTTTAACTAAATTGTATTATTCATCTATCATATTTTGACCGTATTTTGTTAATAATTTATAGATGTAAATATTAGCATATGTATAAGATTTTGTTTGATTTATTTTGATGAATACTTTCAAAATATCGAATTTTTATATTTTTTCTGCAAGATAAAATTATTATTTTTCATGTTGCTGTATATGTGGATCGTAGCTATTTCACATGTATATATATATATATATATACTCAATATTCCATCAGCATGAATCCCATATATTTTTAGTTTCTATAAATATAGTTTAACTCTATTTTTGGAGGGCCTTTCCTTGACTCTTTCTATGTATTGGATATATATTAATATTATTTTTAAAATGAATGAAAAATAGAAACAGGTCACCATATAAAGTTGCACATTGGATTGGAATGGAGGGCATATCTCATATATCTGTACGGAACAGTCCTAGGTGTTGTTTTGAATTTTGATGGACCCCTCCCTCCCTCGTAGACAAGTTGACAATAAAACCAAAAACCCAACCAAAACAGTAGCCAATTGTTTCTCATAAATCCTCTTAAGTGGTTTACTATATTACTATTATTGGTTTTGGTTTTCGTCCCTCTTTAATTTGTGGACCTTCTTAATTAATAATAACAACAATTCCACCCCAAAAAATTTCAACTATAGCATCAAATCAAGTAATTAAATTTTGAGGATAAATAATGCATTATCCATGAACGGTGAAAGATTACTACCAATAATTTATCATTTATGCATGCTACATTCCCCCAATTTAAATAATGCAAACAACCAATTTAATTGATTGCCACTATTTAACCACCCACTAATAATAAAAATGTAGGTACAACTAAGTTAAGTTCTTGATTCAAAAAAAAAAAACAAAAAGTTAAGTCAATTCTATACTCATTCGGAGTCATGTAATATTGACGCGTCGAGAGTAGTGCGAGTAAAAAAAATCAATATATTAATAAAAATGTTTAACAACAAAAAAGTGTGATTCATATATTTAATGTATTAAAGATAGTTTGACAATTAAAGACTAAATTACATATTTGGTTGTTTACGTTAATCTAAGGTAGTATAATTTGGTCTTTTATGTTACTAACGTTACAATAAGTTAATTCTTTCAATCAAATTTTCATTTAAATCGTCCTTGACTAACCGAGTCACATACATGAATAACTTAGAGGATTTGCCACGTAGAAGTTGTAAATAAAATTAACTTAAAATTTGATGGAAATGATGTCAAATTTATTCTGAAAAATAGCAACTTGAAACTTTTTAAAAAGAGGATCAACTTAAAACATAAAAATAAATGTAAAGAACCAAACATACAATTAAATCTTTATAAAATAATTATGCATTCAATTACAATGAACTTCTTCATACTATCAAAATCAATCTTTCTACCAGTGAGTTGTGTTTAAGGGAATAAGATGTAATGATTTTTTGGGTTGATTGGGGCTAGACATATGCATTACCATGTTTAGTTACTTCATATGCATGCTTTGACAATATCATTTTTGTAATGTTTTAATTAATTTCATATATATTATTATTTTATTGAATCCATGTTTTCATATATAAAGATTAAATAATTTGGTTTGGTTTTTCTTGGTACATAATAATTTAGTTTGATTTATTATTACAAAAAAAATGGGATCCAAAAAGTATCAATGAGTATTATATTGTACCAACCAACTATATTAAACTTACACGACTATTTTTTTACAACACAAGATGCAAGTCTTTTTTTTTTTTTTTTTAAATACAACTATACAAAGAGATTAATTAAGCACGCACAAGTGGAGTATTAAAGTCCAAGTAGACCCTGATATTATTATGTTGCCGACATGGCAAGCATAGAAGTGTCGATGAAGTGTGAATGAAGTCAAATACAATTTGGACAAGTGGAAGGTGTGGTAGTTGGCCACTACGTGTTATATTTCTTTGTTTGTTTCTTTGTTATTACTATCACCAATTAGGCCAATGGTATCTTTAAGATAAGCTTCTTTTCTCACTCATATTGTCACAATCTCATTCTTCAACTTGCTAAAGTGTACTATTATCATTTCCTCAACTTGCTTGGCTACTTGATCATATAATTTGATATTTTCATATACGAAATTTCCACCAAATTTAATTTGTGTATGATCATCGATGTGGCTATATTATTTGTTGGACTACCAAAATTAAAAATAGGGTTTCTTTTTTTCTTTTGAGAGTAATTAGTTAGTTAATGATGCATGTCCAGGTCAACAAAGTCAACAGGTTTGTCATTTGTTGCCTTGTTGTAAGCAAGCAAAGTCAAATTTAGCTGTACATGCGGAGAAAGTGGAATATAGTTGCACTCTTGTTGAAGATTATGCATGTACATTTTTTCAAAAAGAAAGTTCATTATTTGATCAAATAAATTGTATTGATTAAAATGCTCTTATTTATCAAACCGTATAAGGCCATGATTAAAATCACGACACTTTGATGATGAACAATTAGACGACGGATATAATTTCCGTTGGACATCTTGCAATGTATTGGAATTGTGAGTTTTTCCACGTCGCTTATATGATGATGAGTATACACATTGGCGAAAGGTAAAATTTTCACCTAATTAAAGTTCACTAGTCACATCAATAAAAATTCATTATCACGTCAACAAAAAAATAACTATTACATCAGCAAAAGTTTTTTTTTTTTTTTCTTGAAACAGGTTAGCAAAAGTTTTAAAATCTATAATTTGGGTTAATATTTACCGAAATATAAAAAGTCTAAACAGTACTATGTGCTTGAAGCTAAGGAATCTGGATGGAAGGCTCTCATCCGGGTCATGGCATTGCTCTGGTGAGCGCGCCCTAAGTATCTATCTAAGCACTGCGTGCCTGATTAACCGAAGTAATTAGTACAAGTTGACTTGTCTATTTTGTTAGGCTTTTTTTTTTTTTTGTTATCAGGTTTATTTTAATTAGAGGGGAAGCACAATACCTCCAATTATCCTTTTTATAGTGAAAATTAATTTCCAATCCTTTTTTAATTAATATTTTTTAGAAGAAAGACGACTTTAATAATCCACAATGAATCATTAATATTTTTTATCTTAAAAAATGATAAATAAAAATATATCTCAAACAAAAGGATGCTTATACAAAAATGAGAACTTCACAAAATATAAAGAAACTTAAAGATGATGACAAGAGAAACAACGGGCCGGGGTAAAGTCGGCAAAAGGCCCTTGTTTGCTTTATGAATGAGTTTGAAACCCGGGTGACTCTATGCTTCGATGAAGTACTCTTGGTTAGCTCTTCCCTCTCTCGGTTGCCATCCCTCCTGATGTAATTTGTTTCTGTTTTATGGGGATTATTGTTGTTATTGTTTTGTTATTAGTTTGGTTTTGTACCAATTTATGGAAGACCCTGTGCGTTTGTTTTTAGGGGGTCTTTCTTCTTTGTACCTTGTAACCCTTTGTTTGTTTTGGTATGTCTTATACCACTCAAACCTTTAATATATTTTCGATGTTCAATAAAAAAGAAGGGAATACTCCTATTAGTCCTATAAATTATATTTTTACCAAGTGATCACCACAACAAAAAAAAAAGAGACTAATCTATGTTCTAATCAAAATTCAAATTATTGATCGTTTACCATACATAATTGTTTTACGTACCAAAAGAAATACATAATTGTTTTTTTTCCTCGACGAAAATAGCATACATAATTGTTGATTGGTTATTTTTAATTTTTTTGACAATATAAGCTAAACAAGTATTAATAATTAGTTGTTAGTATATTAACATTTTTTATTTCTTCCGAGTTTGAACCTCGGTTATTTGCCTTCTTCAATCTCAAATTAGTCGATTTTAGTTTTTTTTTTTCCATCAAACTATTTTAATACCATTGGCATTTGGCAAGTTGTAAAACTTTATCTATACTATATATAAAGGGAATACTTAGTTTTGGTGTAGCTTTTTTTCATAATTCCCAAAAAGCCCTTAACGGTTATTTTTTAAAAAACTCTAATTTCTATTGTTTTTTTTTAAACTATTCTTAACTTCTATAACTCCAATCTTCTTAACTTCTATCTTGATAATTTCTATACATTTTAATTTTCATCAAACAATTAATATTTTTTAAAACTTTTTTTTATCGAATCGTATCACACAGGCGGGCACGGAACGTGCCCGTCTGGCCACTAGTATATATATAAAGGGATTTGCTAACCTTGACCCATGTAGGTCAAAGTTACATACTATAACCTGCATAAATTACTCGCGCGCCCTTGTTTCTCCGCGCGCCCCCCATATGTTCTCCGCGCACCCCCATTGTTACATGGGTCATAGTTGCTAACATTGACCCACATGGTCAATGTTAGCAACACTATATATATATATATATATATATATATATATATATATATATATATATATATAGAATTATCAAGTTGTTAGTACATTTACTCTAAAAAAATCATACATGCATTTTCTCTTAAAATTGAATCAACAACATTATACTTTCTTGATTGAAGTCCAGCTTGAAAAATAGAAAACTATAACCGAGAAATAGTATACTAAACAAAGGGTTATGGTTTGACAAATGACAACAATTTGCATTTCCATAAACTTAAACATTTGCTTAACGTTAAGTGATACCCAAAACTAAAATATCACATTAACATCAGTTAATTATTGATTTCCCAACAATAGATCTGGACTTCCTAATTAAGCCAGCACACACACACTTAAAATATTCTAAAAGCATAATTATAGTTAATGAAATTTTTGTAGCCAATCCCCTAGCTAATAAATAATTAAGAGTAGGTTTGCAAGTGTGTCGGATATATATGTGTTAAAATGAATATAAACAACGTGTTGAATGCATTAAAAATATAAGATTAAATTACACTTGCACACTCTTATAGCTTTTTAAATTTGGTACTAGCGCTATAGTATTAGTATCTCATTATATTTTTGAAGTATAGTACACACTTATTGAGTTTGAATTGGTCTTTTCAGTCAAAGCATGGCTGGATTGAAGAGAAAAAGATTCTGATACCAATATAAATTATTAACGTGTTGCCTCTAAAGTCATATTCGTATTATAGTACTTGTTAAAAAGTCAATTTCCCATACTTGCTTGCTTTAGTGTCTGTTTGTAATTTTGGTTTTGGTCAAAGTCAATGCCTAGATCAAATTCTACTTGTAAATTAATATCAAAGTTTTGTTTATAGTCAATGTGATTTTAGGTTAGATCGAGGGAAACCAAAATGAAGTAGTAGTAATTAACAAATCTTACACAACAGCTAGCCCTTATGCATGCAGCATGCTGCGTATGTGTTGTTGACTTCCATGAAAAAGGAAGTATTTGAAATGTTACCAGTAGTACATAATACATATATATAGCTGACTTAATATGTTTACAAAGATTTAATATTATTTTGTTATTTTTTAAGGATTACTGCATTTTTTTATTTATTTACAAAAGAGCCGAAGATGGAACCTATAATTTCTAATATACTACCTATCCTTCACCACCAGACCAAACTTAGTAGATTCACGTTGATGTTGTACATTATTGATGAAATGATAGTCTAAATGACTCTGAATCAGGGTAGTGTATGTTTACATTAAGTTCATAAGTTCAACATTAATCACAGATACACCACCCTTAATAAATTGAATATACAGTTTGAATATAGAACATTGAATTTATTTTTAATTTGAAAAGAAAGTAAAGTAAAGTAAAATTAATAAAGAGAAATAAAAAAATATGTGAACTTTATATGTTAAACTCAATATATAGATAACAATATAACCATCAATTCGATTCTTAAAAATGAATTCGCAAACCGAACCAGATTATATATATAATTAAGAGCTGCTATTTTTATTGTTGAACTCAGTTAGTAAGAGCTAGGTACCTTAATTACGGTACTTGTTTTTTGTATGGTGGATGGCGCTTACGAGGGTAGGTTGATTCAAGTACAGCTATTCATAGGGCCCAATAAAAAACTTAGTCCTTATCTTACATTAAACTTCATTGGACCTAAACATGGAGTATAACTGAACGTTTATATAGCAACAAATTAAATATATAACCAAATGTAAAAATTCATATTTAAAAAAGTTCAGAGCATAATCCCTTAACATCTTTTTGGTAGATATATATTCAAATTAAAAATTAAATTCATATATATATATATAAAAATGTCACTTTTAAAAATTTAAAATACCACATGTTTTTGGCTCTTCAAAAGCCAAACCAAACCCTTGTAAGAAAGGGAAAATTATTTTTATTGATTTTTTGAAACTACAAATTATACAGTTTCCATAATACAATTATTTTTACATGAAATAAGAATCATCTAAGCAAACGATATTGTTATCTTAAGCCTTGTCAATATGGCAAAGTTTTTATATCCCTTTGTTCTTGCAAGAAATTTTTAGAAATCCAATAGTAGTTGTATTTGCACATTCAACATGATAGAAAGACTTCGTGCGTGTTTGTATCACGGTGGGTGTGCCAGAATTACAGTGATCTACCATAATTTTGCAGAAGCTACAAATTATAGCTTTAGTAAAATCACGGCGGATCACCGTGATTCTAAAACACCGACCGTGATAGCATGCATACATTACAAGTTGTTATTTGTATCCCATTTCATGACTATTTTGTCAAAAGCTTTCCTTTTGGTAGTACATATTCCTATCCAATGCCAAATATTTGAATATAAAATCCATTATTCCAAAAGTACAAATTCATCAATACATCTTCAGCATAAGGCCCGGGCAAAACATTGCATTATCAAGTTAATCAATGGCCAAAATGAGCATGATGTTTTCCCATTAGACCATTGAGCTAGCTCATGAACACTGAGTAATAAGTGTTGTATAAAGATAAGCACAAGTTATTCACAATTTGGAAGTGGAAGGGAAGGAGATGTGGAAAAAATTAACCCTGGTGACTGATAGAGACTTGAATGATGAAGTGGGCCTTAATTAACCCATAAATCTGTTATCAAACACTATTTTCTCTGTGGATTTGATTCAGTCTAATGGTGAAGCCAGCGAGAGTTCAAGGACTTGGTGACTAATATTACAAAACTTGTTGGCTCACCAAATGTAGCTGATTTTTTTTCCTATATTGAAGATGCTTGATCCGCAAGGCGTCAAAAGAAAACAAGCAAAGAATGTTAAGAAAGTGTTGGACATCTTTGAAGATTTGGTTAACCGTTAACCAACGTTTGAAGACGAGGGAAGGCGCATGTGTAGACACCAACAAAGACATGTTAGATGTCATGCTCAAATATAAAGTGTTATTATTTTGTATGTATAATACATTAGAGAGTCCTTTTTCCTTTTCCTCTGAAGATTTATTGATTTGTTTATCACATCCTTACCTTGTTTTCAATGAGGTGTAGCAATTGAGTCATAATAATTATTGTATTCATGTGACAAATTTTACTGCTGTAAACTTGTTCATACAATGCAACATTTTAATTCTTGTGGAACAGTTCCAAGTTCCAACTAATACTACACAATAGTCCCACATCGTTGGTTCAATAAAGCAAGTGAGTAGATGTGAGATATAAAAGCAGCAGCGAGATTTTCTTTCAACTCATACCTTTCTCGGCCTTTTGGCTAAGATCAAGTGTAGTATCTGTTCTTATCAGTTTAATATCTGATATGTGGTCCAATGGGCCACACGATATTAAATTACTTTTTTGAGGGGGAGTTGCCACCACAATAGCTTGCTATTGGGCTTCTCATGTGTCGCCAATGCGTTGCACTATTGCGTTGGCTAGGCGCACCCCACCAATTCAAGTTCAAACATTTGCTATCTGATTAGAGCAGTCATCTACTGAATAAAAAGATAAATTTCTTCAATTACGCTCCAACTTTTTATCCCTTTTGGTAATTGACTCCATCTCAACTACCAAAGTAAGCTTACAGAAGTAACATGACCACTATAAAATCCTATAAGGAATTTGAGAATGTTAAGAACTTAAAGAGATTTATGATTGAAGCGAACCTTTTCTGCGGCATCTTTTAGTTTTTTTGCGGCCATTGAGGGCAGAAACGAATATGGTAACATTATAGCACTACAGTTGTTTCGGTCCTTGCATTCCATAAGCTTGGAAGGCCATCATTAGCACCTCGAAACTCAGAAGAATCTCTGCTCTTAGCATATAACAATTATTATTTTACAAGTAATCATCTTTATAGTAGCACCACAATAGCAGTTTGTAAGGCATGATTCAAACCTTAACTTAGTTGTGAGTTATAATACAAATAAAACATCAAATTCAAGTGCATCAGGCATATGCTGAATTTATAATTAGACAATTCTATCCATATCACATCCCAGCTTCTGAAATTCTGCAAGTTCATATTGATTTCTTTTAATGAGAAAAATATAAGTTAACTTAATGGTTAATACATGTTTCAATGTAGACCGAAGTTAAAAATGCATTAGTACGCAGGAAGAGTGTCAAAAAGCTTCACAAAGTTCATGGTAAAAGATTTAATGAAAATTCAACACCATGAAGTTTTCCTTGTAATGACAAGGATCGTGATCATATCCTTATTTCAGTCGTACACTAACATTCACTAGTCTGTCACATTACCCCAATACAAGTACTTGTTGTTGTGGTGATTGTAAAGGTGAGTATTGAATTGTGATTTTGAGGATGCATTTGTGAATAGAAATGAGGAGAGTAAGAAAAGAAGCGTTATTGAACCTACTGTCGCGGTTAAGACTATAATTCTGGATCTTACTGGTTTTGGTTTCCCTTTTTTATGGTTACATCTTATTAAACATTGTTTCAGCAAATGGATACTTAATCAGTTATTAAAATTAGTAATATTTTTAGATTGGTCTTGAAATCTTAATTATGTTTGAATGTAAAAGCTTTTAAGTTAATTGATTATCACCACAAATAATTAAGATCGAATTACAATTACATGAATCACAACACAAGGGACCTCAGCATGAATTACAACTACATGTTGGACGCTTATAAAATAAAGTCAGAATTTACAAGTCTAGATAATCTATGAGAATTAGCTCAAGAATGTTCATAAATGCAAATATAGATTTATCCCTCGAACCTCGAGGCACTAGTCCGATAAATTGACAATTAATTAAGGCG
Source organism: Trifolium dubium (assembly GCA_951804385.1). Taxonomy (NCBI): domain Eukaryota; kingdom Viridiplantae; phylum Streptophyta; class Magnoliopsida; order Fabales; family Fabaceae; genus Trifolium; species Trifolium dubium. The sequence continues at coordinate 51,950,333 of OX638064.1, forward strand.
GGAATAGTTACTATGGGAGGAAAATGTACAAAATTTTCTTAAGCTTCGATACACTGCAGATAAAACTTGCTCACTAATTTTGATTACATAAATCAATATACAGTATCAAGAATCAAGTAAAGTTGATGTAACTCGAAAAACCGGACACTAAACTTGCACCTGAAACTATATAAATTGATGAGTTGTTCCCAAAGGCATTCATCAATAGTTACAGAAGATTAGTGATATAACCGGGGCATGCCTCTTATATATGATGGTTTAGATACCAATTGTCATTGTGCATCGCAGCACTTAGCATGCAGAATCCTCATTGTGCTGAAGCAGTATTGCATTGCATCAAGGTTGAGCAGTGGTGCTTCAAGTTTACATTGAATTATTTTCTTTATGCAGTAATGATGTATATTTAGCTGAAAATTGTGAAATCAATCTTCTAATTTCATTAAACCATGTTATTGTGGAGTAAAAGGTGAAGGATATCCCCTGGCGTGTTGACTCTCAAGCTCAAGAAGCATCAATGATTTCTGCCTCTGATATTTGTTTCTCTTGGCGGCTAGAGCTGCAAAAGAAGCCATGAAAAGCAAACAATTAGCACAGGCTTCAAATACCTAAGGTCCATAAATGCAACTTTTTATTCCAAAACTAATATCTACAAAAGAAACCAAACATCTCCAGTCATTTGGTAAAATTTAAATGGCTCATAATAAACTTATATGAAGGACAATACAAAAATTGTGTCCGCGTCTTGTGCAAGGCCACTATAAAGGTATGAATTTTACTTAGTTCACCCCCAACCCAGTTTGAGATGTAAAATGGAAGCTAATTAGTAGAACAAAACAATGATTAGATATATGGTACAGGATCCCAAAGCCAATCATAGCATGTGCATGCACTAAAATTTTATCTTATCGCCTTGAGCAAATAATGAAACTTATGTTGAAGACTAGCATAATACACAAACTCCCAATGAAAATCAAATTTATGAAGGAATCAAGGTGTCTTCAATGTTCATGCCAAAAACAGTTCATTTTCCGGTACAAGAGAAACAAAGATTGCACAGACAAAGCAAATGAAACAATAGCACACTCGGCCCCCAGAAATAAATACAAATTACATTACTAGGAATATTAAAAAACAAAAACACACAAGAAAGAAAAAACAGAATCTCATTTAAATTGTACTCACCCGTTATTTCATGGGGTAGACCAAAGTCATAATCGTTCCGTTTCCTTCTGATGAACATATATGCCAGCAGCAGTACCACGAAGAAAACAAAAAGACATGACAAGCCTATTGCAATTTTACCCGAACTCGATAATCCTCCATGCTCCCAAAACACGGCACATGATGGTAGAGATGGTGCACCGCACAAACCCTTGTTGCCGGAGAGACTGAACAAAAACAAATCCAATTGAAAATAGGAAGACATTATTTCTCATTGGATTATACATAATTATAACAATAACCCTTTGATAAATTTGCAGCATAAAGTTTCCTTTGCATCTCATACAACCATTGCATGTTAGATAACAACTAAGGTTAGTTTGACAATTTTAGCCAAAACATCTGTGCAAAATTGGTAGATTTGTCTTGGATTGTAACCAATTTATGAGACTTTATAAATGCCGTTTCCAGTAAAACAACTAAAGGCAGCAGCATAACCACTGTGGCTGAACTAGTTATCCTTCAAACAAATTAATGGAAATTCAAAATGGAACAGATTTTGTAAGCATTTTTTTTTGCAAATGCAAAAAGGTAAGAGATTTTGTAAATCTAATCTGCTTCAGCTTAGAAGAATTATGCAACTTAGGGCCATACATAAAAAATGCAGATTATAGCAAAATAAACAATGGACAATAGGATTGAAATAGCTAAGTAATCCTTATCCCCCAAAGACAATATCAAGCAGAATCTGACAGAGTAAACTAGAATATTAAAGTGACTTACTCAATAGCTCCACCATGCACACCAACAGAATAAAGTTGTTCTGGCACCCGTCCTTCCAATAGGTTACCATTCAATAGCCTGCAAGAGAAAATGTATTATAAAACAAACTTAAGTATAACATGTATGAAAGAGACACAGATAAGCCTGCACTAAAGCTCCGGTGTTTTATATCATTTCAATCATAGATATATGAAGAGAAATAAGGTTGTGGAAGTGATACAACACATAGAGTTATTAAAAGCACGGAGCATCATAGCATCAACATTTTGACAGAAAAGTGTGTTTTAGTGAAGGAAAATAAGTGCTAAGAGTAAGGGGGAGGAGTGGACTACAAAACTTCTATATAGGAAAAGAAAAGAGCAAGGATTAGAGAACCTATTTTATTGTCTTTTTCTATATAGGAAAACAAAAGAGCAAGGATTAGAGAACCTATGTAAAAGAAAATCATTAATAAATACAGAGAATGCTTACACAAGCTGCAGATTTGAAGATGCCAAACTGTCAGGTATAGAGCCGGTTAACTGATTGTTGGATAAATCCCTACAGAAAACATTACAGAGAAAAATAAAAAGAATATCAAATAAATAAGTATTATGTGTGGAATTAATCCCCGTTTTGGATAAAATCTAACAACAAGTCTAGGGGTAACTGTATCTAATAGACAATATCTGATCTTACACTTGAATCAGGGATTTTTGACCTAGTCCCGATGGTATTTCGCCTCCCAAGGAATTAGAACTCAAGTTCCTGTAAAATCAGAGAAGTTGCCAATATATAACTGAAACCAATACGAACATGAACAAAATTAATCTAGGAAAACACATGCTGCGCACAACAGAAGTCAGATGGCATACTAGGGATGCAAAATTGTGGCCAATATACATTAGAGATCAACACTTGAGATAATGAATGTGGATAGAAAATCGAGGTTTGTACTAGAATATGTAAGGAACGGTAATGAAGAAGTAAGGTTAAGCATGATGCATGAAACATTGAAATCCTTACACTGGCTGGAGTGTTTTGTTCACTCCTCAAGTAAAATGCAGTTGAGGTGCTATTGTACATTGTGATTCTATAAATTTTGATAATTTTGAAAACGGATGTTCAGTGTTCTAAATTGAGGGAAAAATACATTAATTTATATAAAATAACTTCAGATCATAATTATTGCAAGAACATATTTATAAGCTAGAGTACCACTAAACATGCGGGAAAAAAAATTATAAATCTTGGTCAATCAGTATATTCTTAATGCATGTCAGTATTGGGCGAACCTCAATTCATTTAAGCCGCAAGGTATGCAAGACGTAGAGAAATTTTGCAGCTGATCATACTTACAGGCTTACTAAGTCTGATAAAAGTCTAATCTGGTCACTGATGTTCCCTTTTAAGCCTTGACTGCCAAGATTTCTGAAATGAAAATATGAACAAATAATAAAACGAAGCTCAGCAGGGAGAAGAAAGTAAATAAAGACGAGGAACTATTGTCTGAATAAGAAGAAAACGTCAGTATCTTGAACTTTCTTAAATTTGCTGTTTTTGTTAGTTTTTGGTTCAGAAATTTAACTACATAAGCATTTGTGAAACAGGAATTGAATCCATTGGCAACAATCTATCCAAAGTTCATTATGCAAGGAAAATGTTATATGTTCAAACAAGATATCAAGAATGAGTTATATAAACCAACATCTCTCCTTTTACTTGCCAATCAAACCTATTCTACAATTAATCTTCCTCGTGAAACGAGTTTATGTGAAAATGCATCATGAAAGTTAGTACAAATTATGTGAAAATGCATCATGAAAGTTAGTACAAATTATGTATTCAGCGCATGCTTGGAACATAAAATGGAAAGAATGAATTACATTTCAGTAATGAGGAGAGCAGTTTTATCGTCACTCATACGACAGGTAACACCCTCCCAAGCATCCCAAGTTGTAGGAGCACAAGGATCACCATTCCATCCCATTCTAACCGGAACACGAAGCGATTCCTTCAATGCCTTCATTGCACTTACTACAAAACAATCACCCATAAGCTATAAAGCACTGACACAGACAATATGAAGCTCGGACACTCCTTGGATTAGGCGTGTCCCGGTGTCAGACATGTGTCGTGTCTAACTGACACCGACACTTACAATTACATTAAATTATATCACTTTTTCATAAAAATTATTCGTGTCGACGTGTCAGTGTCGTGTCCGTGTCAGTGCTTCATACAAAACAAAACAACAGCAAATTAACAATAAATGAGAAAGAAAATAGTACTAATTTGGGGAAAATGAAAGACCTTGAAGAGGGTGAGTTGAAGGTTCATTAGGCACCAATGCATAATTCTCAAAACCATTAATCAAAGGAGCACCAGTAACAGCAACAAGCTTAATCCACACAACATTACTACTCAAATTTCTAACAGTATAATGCCAAGTAAAAGCACTAAAACTTCCCACTTCTTTGTATATATCAACTCTCGTTACATTATTTCCATTGATGAACACATCGAACACTCTTTCACCACCTCTTTTCACACTCGAATCAATCTCAGCGAAATGCATCCACACCATATAGTCCATCTTCGCGTCCACATTCAATACAAACTCCAACGTATCCTCCGACGTCACAGCCGTTTGATAAAGCTTCATCGGAAAATAATTCGGTTCTCTATCAGTCCCGTTCACTGTATTCTCCGTTGACAAAACTCGAACCGTTTCTTCCGGTCCGATTCGGAATGACTCGTCCGGTTGCCATGACCGGCCGAATTTGTCACTGTCGTTGGTGAAACCCGGTCCCCAATGATCACCGGAGCCGCATGAAATTCTACCGTAGTTAACGAGAATGAGATTCTCTCCGGTGGAAGGAGAATCATAAGAAGCAGAATCAACCGGAACAAGCTCGATGGAAGAAACAATCGGAGCATCAGTAGCGAAACCGTAGAAGCAAAGATCGCCGGCGGAAGGAGTGGTGAGAAATGCAAAGAGATCAGAATAAGCACCGTCGCGCGCCGTCGATTCCGGCCATGGAGACCGCCAGTTGAAAATGATGGTGGCGGAGAGTGCAACATCGAATGAAGGAGGACGAGACTTATCGTCGTAGTTATCGTAGACGGTGAATGTACGGAGAAGGTAGCGAGAAGAAGGTAGAGAAGGGAAAGAGTAACAGTTTTTTTTGCCGTTGGAAGAAGAAGGGAAGAATCGGAGAGTTTTTTCCGATTGGAAGTTGAAACGGAGCGGTTCCGATACGACGGAGGTTGAACCGCCGGTGTAGTAACGGTCGGAGAGCCATGTTGTGTTGAAAGGATCAGTTGAGTTAGTTGAAGTGCCGCAGTTAATATGGTAAGAGGATAAATTACCTGCAATGTATATTATTAAATGAAATAATTAGTACTAATTGAAGATATTTTAGCGCGATTTTACCGAATTTACTGTGATACTAAACATGTACTGTGTAGACGAGTAATTACCGTAGAGAAAGGGCACGGGAGATGAGGTTAGAGTCGAGGTGGAGATGGTGGTTGTGGTGATGAAAATGATGCATAAGAAGGTGAAGAAGAAATTTGGTAGATTTAGAATCATTGTTTTTGTGTTGAGTTGTTGAAGAAGAAAAAAGTGAGAATGAGGTTTTGGGACATAAAGGAGGGAAAAGTGTATGTTATGATGAAGCGAGATTAGCGGGAGAATTGGGTTGAATTCATCATATTTTTTTTTTGAGTCAAGTCAAACAAATACTACTTTTTTTTTCTACAAAGAAAGAAACTATGTTTCTTTTCTCTTTACTCGTTTCATTAGTTTTTTTATCGAGACCAGATAAATCGAGACTATCTACCGCTGAATACAACGACTATTTTTTTCGTTAAATAAGAGACACTTCAAAAAATGAAATAGTTGGTTTAATTTTATTAGTTTGAAACAACAACTTTACCAAATCTATCATTAAACAGTTAGTAATGGTAGCTTGTGAGTTAATGAATGAATTTACTAAGTTTCTTTTCGGTTTTAAAATTGCAGTTATTTTTCAACTGTCTATTTACTTGGCTTTGGTAAGGTTGATGCACATATTGTGCAAACTCTGATTTAAACACACGACGGTATTTAATTCAACAATTGGCATTTAATAAAGTACTACCTTTTTTTGGACTGGATTTATTAAACTAGCTAAAAAAATTAGTAAGAGTGTAATTTTTTTTATCAAATGAGTGATTTCACTTGCCATTGTGCTAAAGAAACTCTTTGAGAACATAAGGTCAAAAAGTAAGTATGCTCTCTTTGGATTATGCTTGACTTCTTTTGTTAATTTTAGTAATTAAATTATTAATTAGTCAATCTATCCAAAAAAAGTTATTAATTAGAGCAGTAAGTTGTAACTACTTCTAAACTACTCCAATTGAATTGTTTTTTGTTTTTGTTTTTGAGTTGTATTTTGGATCGGACTAAAACTCAATTTAGCAAACAAAGATTCAATTCACCTTAAAGGTATAAATTGATATAATAATAGTATTCATCTCTATCGATGCTTATAATGCATCCACCCACAGCAGAATAATGACTCATGGTACTATTTGACTATGTATGCTCGGTAGTGGAATCACCACTCTCATGAAAAGATACTATCAATTATCCTATATACATCCTTGAACTCTAATTCTCAAAGCAGACACACTCTTATCTAATTTCATACATTCTTTTCCTCAAACAAATACTAACTGCGAAGTGCTAACATTTTTTATGTACTTCTCCTTCCGAGATCGGTACTGGAGTCTCGCTACAGCTCACAAATATCACTCTTTTCTATCGGAGCTGTCCAATTCTACCTGTTTAAAATAAATTGTATTTTACTTAAAAAAGGTAAATTTGAATTGACTGCATACAATCATTAAGGGTCTGTTTGATAAAAATAGCGGTTAGCTGATAAGCTAGCTTATAGCTAATGGCTGATAGCTTATAGCTGATAAGTTAGTTGAAGTGTTTGGTAAAATTAGCAGTTTGACTGGTTGATAAATGTAAAATGACATAAAAGGTCATTCTTAACTATAAATATCTTGTAAAAAAACATAATAAAATCTATAATTAAATTATTATTTAGATATTTAAAATTTAGTAATTTATATTTATTACTTTAATATATTTTTTACATATTAAATATTTAATTCTTTGAAATTTTTTAATTTATTTATTTCAACTTTTATACTTTATAAAATAAATTATAAAACAAAAATTTATAACATACTCGTACATAAAAAAGGGATGTCTCCGTCAAAAAAAAAAAAAGGATGTCTTAATATAAATAATAATAAGAAAGAAGGGGACGATATATATTGCCTCAAAAAAAAAAAAGGGACGATATATATATATATAGGTACACAAGTATTATCCCAATAGCCACACTTCAATCTTTTTTACGTCAAAAATAAAATATAGGTACAGCAACGTAAAAAAAAAAATGTAATACAAAAAAAATATCATAAGTTAGACAACAACAAAAAAATGAAGAGTCATGTACATCAGTAGTACATGTAAATGTTTTCTTTTAAATTTAATAATAAAGTACAAAGGATAAAAATGGGTTTTATGTGAAATAATATGGGTAAAAATGGAAAAAAAGTTGATAAGCTATAAGCTATAAGCTAAAACGCTATTAGAAATAGCGTCTGGAAAATAATCTATAAACTAGTAAAATAAGTTATAAGCTCGCAGTTACCAAACAGAGCTTTTTTTGACAAATGAGCTTATAAGCTATAAGCTATAAACTATAAACTCAAAAAATAGACTTGCCAAACAGACCCATAGTTTAAACTTTAAACCGTCAAATTTTATGGTTGGATTTTAGTTGTTTATAAATATAAAATTTGAGTTTAATATCAAATCGTCTTATCTAAATGATCCATGTATGATTGAATTTGAATACAATAAAATACCATTTGATTGTGTACAAATATGATCCTTAAAATGTACTCCCTCTATTCTAAATTATAAGAAAATCCCACTTTTTTGTTCCAAATTATAAATGAAAATCAATTTTTTCCTTATTCTTATAAATACATTTAATTTTCTTCATCTCACTTTTTCTCAATAAACAACGACTAATAATTAAAAATTAGTTTTATATATTTCTATACAGATTGTTCCAAAGAAAACCCAAAAAAATATAGTTTGAATTCTCATGTTTTACTTTTTATTAATAAGTATGATTTTTTTCTTATAATTTAGAACGGAGGGAGTATGGCATCTAGTTTTTACGGATTTTATTTATGTGCAAATTAAATAAATAAAAAACATATGCTTATACAGACACAAATTTTAACAAAATCAAATTTAATTCATTTAATTTTAACTACAAATTGAACTAGAATATGATAACGAAAAAAAACATCAATGCCAAAACTAAAATATGTGTGACATGTTAAAATTTTCATGTTAATAAAATAAATTTATAAGTAGAGAGAATTCTCAAAGTAGAAGTAAAAGTTACTACAAAAATTATGAGAATTTTGAAGAGTTTTTGAAGATATGGATAATTCTCCGATGAATTCTCCAATTTCAAATTATAATATTTTTAATACTTCAAATATATTAATCATATTATTTATAAAAAATGTAGAAAGATCTCTCTCTGTTGTTTCTTTTATTTCCTCCGTACCTCTCCTTCATCTGAATTCAGAAATAGTTGAGATATGTAGTAGTGATGGGGGAGTAGTTGCATTTGAAAATTGTTGTTAAAAACGTCGTGATTTCGATTGACATGCTACCCACTACTTATGCTTGCCAACCCACCAACACGAAACACCTACTCTTTAACATATTTTCTTGTCCAAAAAACAAAAACACTGTTTAAGGAAAATGAGTGTGCATTCACGATATTTCTCTAGAGTAATGATTTTATTTTACACTCCACTATCTAAAAACTATATATTATTTGGTAAAAAAAAAACTATATATTATACTGTCTGTAAAATTAAATTCAATCAATTTAACATGTGACTCTAAACTCAATTTGAAATTTATGGGATTTCCTTAATTAAACAATTAATTAAAAAATATGAATAATTACTTGTGATGGAAATTAAATATTTTTTGATTTTTTTCTCTATTTCTTGTGCAATTAAAATAAAATGCAATTAACAATAAAATAAAAATATAAATGAAATATTTTTGGATTAAAAATTATTTAAATAAAAGTACAAAATTAGGGTATTATACTAAATAATTTGAGATATTTATGCATGGTACATTAATTTGTGCTATATATATGACCGATACAGTATATGCATGGTGCATTAAATTGTGCCATATATATATGTAACCTAAATATACAAAAAAATATTATGCATAACCAAATTTTTTGCACTCTCAAAGCTAGTTTCCATTATTTTCTCCTCCCACATATTGAGTTTCTGAGTTTAACATTAACTTGTGATCTTCGAAATGTATTCTTGTTAGTTATGTAATCTCTGATACGATTCATATCAGAGAAGGACTTGTTGAATCTTAGAGGATTTACGCTTATGAGACAAATAAATTTTTAAGGACAGTGAGATCAACACGCCTCAAATATTATTCATGATTTGATATTTTGCGGGTCATTCATAAATTGGTGATCTCATGATTACTTATTTTACGATTGTCGGTTTAATAAAGATAAATTTCTATGATAATCTCTTCTTATATGAAGATTTTTATTATTGGTGTGATTATAGGTCAAATTTACAACACCATCAATCCATCATTGTCAAGAGGATTATATATGGTTGATGGCTCATCCATGTTCCATAATTTCTATGGTTGATATCTTATCATTCTCTATAAAAGTCAGAAATTAAATTTTCGACACATGACTTTGAAACTCTTCTAGTTCTAATGTTTAAAATCCATGTTCCATAACCATAGCAGTACGAGTCTTAAACAGTTAAAGACAGAGCCGTAGTCGACAATTTAGAGATTTCGAGCAAATAATTAATATGAATTTTTAATAAAAAAATTTACCGAAAAAAGTAATAAACAATATTTTTAAAAGAATATCATCTAATTTTTTTGGTCGAAACCGGGGTATCCACCGCTGAACGCAGTAACTAATCCCTCGCTAGATTGGAGGCATCTCGATAGATGGGATAGCTGGCCCAAGAATTTAAAGCTGCTCCATACCCAAGGTGAGGATGAACCCTCGACCCTTGGTTAAGGGAGGATGAACCTCAATCACTCAACCACACCCCTTGGATTAGAATATCATCTATTTAAATTACAAATAACATAAAAATCTTCAAAAATAATCATTTATTATATAATTAACATAAACAAAAGTTATTGGTTTGACTTCTTATACTTAAAATTACTCATTGATTGAACCTCTTGTTCAAACTAAATAGTATAACTATTAAATTTTAATTTTTTTGAGACTCTTATTTTTTAGAGGCCCAGAAACATAATCTTGCTTGTCCGACCTCAGATACGGCTTTGGTGAAAGATGTAATTAGTTGATGTCCTCTTTATCAATTAAATTTGCTTGACATAAAAAGAGAGATTGTGAGCTCGACTTCTCACATATTATATGTCTTTGATTTATTTTAAGTTTATATATGTATTAAACTCTCTAGTATAAAAATAAATCATTTTCATTTTATTTTCTTAAATTAGTATTTATTTTCAAATAAATTGTGTGACAATTGGTTTATACGTTAAAATGGATTGAAATAAAGAACACAATATATTCATATTGAAAAGAACTATAAATAATAAGGTCGTTATAGTATAGCGGTAAATATTCTTTTCTGTCACGTAGGTGATAGATAAATAAACTAACTTAATCATGTTTTAAAAAGTTCAGCAACTAGAGCAAAACAAGGTTGCAAATTAAAAGATAGGCCTTCCATCCATGTTTTGCATAACTCAAACTTTCAAACTTCACATCAAGTAATTCGTGTTTAACTAGTGGAAGCTGGTTGTTGTTTTCTAGTGTGTTGTTGGTCAGCTTGTTGTTGTTATTCTCCGGTGTGTTGTTGTTCTCTGGCGTGTTAGTCCAACTTCCATCACCGGCGGCGCCGGTTACACTTGAATTATTTGTTGACAGAGACGAAACAAGAAAAAATCAGTAAGGGTGGCATAAAGAACTATTCCCCCCGTCCCAAATTATAAGGGGAAAAATCACACTTATTAAGAAAACTAAAATATGAGAATTTGAAGTGTAGTTTTGTCGGAATTTTATTTTTAAATAAGCTGGATGAAAAGATGTAAAAGTCATTTTATTGGTTATAGTTTACTAAGAAAATGACAAAGAAAGAAAGTTAAAATTGCATTTAATTTTGTGAGAATAAGTCAAAAACATTTTTGAAAATGAATTTTTCCCTTATAATTTAGGACAAAAAAATTATTTTTTCCTTATAGTTTGGGACGGTCGGAGTATAAGTATAAAATATAACTTCCGTAAAATTTAGTTTTAACACATAAAACATATATACATATATCCTATTAAAGCAAATACATAATATTTTTTTTGAAGTTATAATAACTATAAAGTTGATTATCTAAAAATTTAATTAAATACTATAAATTTGTATTTTTAAAAGATATTTTTGAATATTTTAAATTAATTAAATAACTTAAAAAATTATAATAGGTAATGATTATTTTTTACCAACAAAAAAAAAGTATTTTTGAAAGTTATTTCCTTTTCTATTATTTAAAAAAGGATAATAAATAAATGTTGGTTACCAAAACTATTTAAGACTAAAAGTTTATTTTTCTTAAGAATTTATTATTCAGTACATATTAAATTTTTTTTAGTGAAAATATGTAAGAATTTACCATAATATTTAAAAACAATGAAATAAAATAGTTGGCAAATATTTTTTTTAATTCATAAAAATGTTGATTTTTGTAAGATATAAATGTATTAATTTAACTATTAAACTCTCAAAGGTCTCATGTTCAAGTCCCTTTGCAAAACTTATGTGCATTATTTCTTTAGGTATTTTTCGTATGGTTTTCAACCTAACAAACTATAACTTTTCAAATTCATGATTTTTTAAAAGTTTATTATAACTACAAAAAGTGAGTTTATGTTAAGAATCATGCAGAAATTATCTAAAAAATTGCATCTAAACCTTTTTCATTTCAAAACACCTAGGGTATATTAATAATTTCCTTTTTTTTGGAGTGGGTCATAGCCCAACCATGCCACCCATGGCTCCGCCACTCAGGGCCGTCTTTAAAGGCAGGCAAGATAGGCTCTATTCTAGGGCCTCCAAAAAATAGGGGCCTCAAAATAAATTTTTTTAGGTAGTTATATGATTAGATCCAATCTATATTTAGTCCAAACAAAGTAAAAATATCTAATAAAATAAAAAAGACTTTTTTTAAGTAGTTAAAATGTACTTTGATCATGGTAATCATAATAGAATATTACCTTTTGTTTATGTAACAAAGGTAAAAGACTAATTTTGAAGTTGTGAATGATATTTATAATTTAAATAAATGATTTTTTTTTATAAAAAATTTGGTACAAATTTTTTTTATTAGGGGGCCATTTTAATTATTTGTCTGGGACCTCCAAAATGTCGGAACCGGCACTGCCGCCACTAACCGAACCCCGCTATAGACATTTGCCCTTGCCATTTCAGAATTTCCTATCAGTTGAATTATGACTTCTAGATATATTTATACAACATTAACTATACTATAACAATATGAAATGTACATTAACTAAGACAATACTCCGTAATTAATATGGCAAACACAATATAGATATATAAAAGTAGTATATATAACTACCTGAATCCGTCCCTTTTTGTTGAGAGGATTGAAGGTTTGAGGGTTATTATGCAAACATGGATGGAAGTTTAGCAACCTTGTTTTGCTCTCATTGCCGAACTTTTTAAAGAATGATTAAGTTAGTTTACCTATCTATCTTATTAAAATTGTTAACAACATTGCATGCATGTAATTTGACAATTCAACTATATGATCCGTGTTCCATGTTTGTAGCTCCATGGATTGAAAACAACTTATTCTGGACCATGAATAGGAGTGGAAATGCACGCGGGGATGAGAAAAATACAAATGCTGCGAATATATATTTATATTTATTATACCAATTTAACAATATGATGGACTTAGTCTCTTCATTAAATTAAAGGATATATAAATATGAAAGATCCCAAAATTTCATCTATGTCTATATTCATTTGTTAAAAGTATACTACGAGCAATGAATCATATAAAAATTTATATTCTATGTGTCATTTCCAATACCAAATATTGTTCAAGTCATCAAGTGCATGCGTCTCAAATTTAGATGCTCATATATATATAGGAATTTTTTATAGGAATTCTTGATCCAATTTGATGAACACCATTAATTTTATAAATGTCAAGAGGGGGAATGCCTGATGGCTCATCCAAGTTTCATAATTTCTATGGTTGATTCTCATCATTCTATATAAAAGCCAGAAATTAAATTTCCACACATGACTTTCAAACTCTTCTAGTTTCTAAAATCTATGTTCCATAACCATAGTATTACGAGTTTTAAATAGTTAAAGATGTAATTAGTTGTTGTCTTCTGTATCTATTAAATTGGTTAACGTCTAAAGAAAGATTGTGAGCTCAACTTCTCACATATTGCGTCTTTGATTTACATATGTATAAAATTCTCTAAGAATAAAAATAATTCATTTTCATTTATTCTACACTTCCATTTCTTATTATAAGAGACAATACATTTTAAAATAAATAAATGTTGTGACGTACCAAAAAAAATGTTGTGTGATAAACGGTTTTTACGTGAAAATTACAATACGCACACCTGAAACTTAGAACGCATTATAAACACTAGCGGGTCCGTGCCCGTCTGTGTCGTCGTAATTTTCTGTTAATATATATTTTCTTTGCATAGTTTTTTTTTGTTATGATTAAAATTTACTTTTTGCTAACAACAATCTAAGTCACATAAAACTTTGTATGAAATGTATGAAATTATTAAGTAAAAATTAGTACATTTTATCAAACATACTATTTGTATTATCATTCTTCAAATAGAATGCGTACATATTATGAAGAAAAAAAAGTATTATTACATGTATCAATGTCATACTTAATTCAATAAAACATAAAGATGAGACAGGTTAAAATAAAATATGCGAGTCTTCCAAACTCTTGGATGCAACAACATTGTCAAAACAACACGAACAACATATATTGTTCATCCTTCTATGTGTTCCAGTTCAGTTAAAGTCTTACACCTAAAATTGTAGAAATCATGTTATTTGCTAACAATGTAATTAAAGTGTCAAATGAATGATTAAGAATAATTTACCTGGAATGGAAAGCATCACAATAACTTAGTTTTTTTTTCACTAACTCCTGGGGCATTGCAAGATATCTCAAATTCTTTTATTTTTTCTGTATATAAAATAGAAAATAAGACATTATTATAGATATCAAGAGAGTAGACTATATTTTTGTCCAAAAATAGATTAGACAATATATTAGTATTGTGACATATATGGGTATGTGATTTGGTATACATAAAATGATAAATACCTATGATTGTGATAAAAGAATGTCTTTAAAAACAATATTTTTTGTAAACTCTCCATCTTCTCCATGTAGTTTACCATCTTTAATGAGTATCTTTGTTGAACTTTGTGAAACACCTCTAGATAAAGCAACATATAATTGCCCATGGCTGAAAACATGCCGCGGAAGATAGATTCCGACCTTTGGAATGGTTTGTCCCTGTGACTTATTTATTGTAATTGCAAAACTAAGTCTCACAGGAAACTGTTTTCTACTAAGCACAAAAGGAAGACCTGAACTTGCTGATGATTTTAATTTAATTCTAGGTAGAAATGCTCTTCTTCCAGCGTTGTTTCCGGTTAGGATTTCAACATCCAACATGTTCATAAATAAACCACGACATAATAAACGTGTTCCATTACACATGCCATATTTAGGGTCAAGATTCCGCAACAGCATCAAAGGTGCACCTTTTTTCAATTTTAGAATATGTGGGGCCAAACTACCTTGATCAATGGAGTTTAAGAATTCTTGTTGATATAAATTGTGTGTATCCCCTTCAACCTCATCAAATGACACCAAATTATGTTCTTCTCCTGGAAATTGATTGATCATTACATCATTCAATTTTTGGACATCATCATTTTTAGGTGTAAGTATGGCCCTTTCTACAAAATATGATGCATCAAATCCATGACATTGTAAATCAGGGAAAATATGATTAATAAGAGTCTGTATAGAATGTTCTCCCTCCCATGGTATCGAAATTTGTGGAGGTATCCTCACCATGTCATTGGATTTGGTAGGTTCAACACCGTCACCGATGCGCATAAGAAATTCTGCAAACTCATGATCATGCATTGATCGCATATTTTGACGCAAACGCAAGACCTTGGTATGGGCCCACAAATGAGATTTGATAATGCATGCATTTATTGTTTGTGCTTTTGTACCTTTTTTAACAACAGGAAGAACTTGACGAAAGTCTCCACCCATGATTATAACCTTTCCACCAAATGGAGCATTGCTGTTTAAAATATCCTTTAATGATAGGTCTAATGCCTCTAAGGAATATTTGTTTGTCATTGGAGCTTCATCCCAAATGATTGCAGCTGATACTCTAATGAGATTTGCAAGATCTTTTTGTTTGGATATATTGCAAATAGATCTTGGTTATGCTTCAAGTGGTAACTTAAATCTTGAGTGTGCTGTTCTACCACCAGGTAACAATGTTGCAGCTATACCAGATGATGCTGTTGCTAGAACAATTTGACCCCTGCTTCTTAAACTTGCCATTATTGATCGATAAAGAAATGTTTTACCTGTTCCGCCTGGACCATCAATAAAAAATACCCTACTTTGTTTGCGATCGATGACATCCATAATGGTTTTGAAAGCAATCATCTGGTCATTATTTAACTTTGCAACAGAATGTATGTCTTCATCTGGAATATGGATTGATAACTCCTCTTGTATAAGATTTTCAACTGAGTTCTCTTCTGCTACATCTGTTGGTAAAGATGGAAGATCATAATCTTTTACGCTTTTACCATGCTGGTTTAAGGTCACATTTAAATCTTTCAGCAATCTATTTGTTAAGTTTAACCCCACTACATTATTCTGTATTTGATAATCTTCTACCATGGAGTCAAAAAATTCATTCCAAAGGGATCTAACATCAGTAGGTTCACAAAAAACTAATATGCTACTGAATAGCATCCTTAAAGCATATGGAAGGCGAACACATGATGCATGAAACAAACAGTCCCGAATACTACTATCAGTTTGTAGAAATCCCCGAGCCTCAGCTGCTTTTTTGAATGTATATAAGGGAGTGCCGTTATTGGTAAGAAGATATTCCCAACTGGTTGGACCTTTTATATGAGATAACAATAATCGCAAGTAAAACTTTTCACCTTCTGAAGGAGATACTGTATAGATTCTTCCAATAACTTTTCTTGATGATCGTCTTCGATACCATTCCTTGACGCTGCTGTTCCAACAATAATGTTCTGGAATCTCTCTATACAAATAATTTCTTGCACGTGGATCTCTTCGGTTTAATGCAAAGAATTGTGTGAGCATTGTTTTTGAGTTACGCTCATCATTTAGCACATCCCTAATTCTTTGATGATTATAGTACCGCACTTGATGACGATTTGGTAAATGAATTTGTAATCTTTCAACTGAAGGAAATAGTCGGTAAAGAGTGAAACGAAATATCTTCCATAATGCCTCAGGAGCACAAATCCATCTTGCATCCACATATTGTTGAACTTCATCTAAACTTGATCCTTTGTGAACCTCCATTGCAACTCGATCAGGGCCTTTGTAGACATACTTATATAGATATTTAATGCTTTTGATGCTACTACAAACTTCAACATTAATGTGACAATCATACTTTAACAATAACCAAGGATTGTAAGGAACTACCCATCTATTATCCACATGCTTATTTCTATTTATAGAAATAGGTTCATCAAATCTTCTTCTATATTGTGGGTAAGAGTCATTGCCTTGACATGTTTCATGTAAGAACTCTTTTGGATATCTTTTTTTACATTGACCATCCTTCATACATGGGGATTTTGGGTTGAGTCTACCGCAAGGTCCATGGATCATATGTTTTAGTACTGATTGATATAATTGTGGTTCACATTCTAATTTAGGTATTTCTGCCCTGACCACACTATCGTACTTTTCTGGGTCACGTAATTTGTCATGACTATCTAAGACCAACAACATATGAACATGTGGCAATCCTCGTTTCTGAAATTCAGTCACATACATGTAACTCTTAACATTTCCCAAGACTCCTTTATTAATGACATCATCTTTTAATTGCTCAAATTTAGAACGAAAGATTCTTGTCAGCAGATCTGGACGATCTTGAGGAGTTTGAAATGGTAGAAGTTCTGATGTTATCTCATTCCAAGAAGGATTGCATGTCATTGTAAGAAAAATATCTGGTTTACCGTCTTTAAGCACAATAGACATGCCGTCTTCATAACGCTGTGTCATATCACGACGACCGCCAATAAATGAAGATGGCAAAATTGTTCTTTTACCGATATTTTCTGCAATTATTAATTCAATATGTAAGTTTTAGCAATATTGAGTATATAATACTGCATATTTGTAGTCAATTTGCTAAAATAAATACCTGCATTAGTTTCACCGACATGTAAAGCATCTTGCAATCCTTGGTATATTTCAGCACGTATTTCATTTTGGTGTTGCCGATACCACCTCAACTTCCCTGACTCAATCTTAACGTAATTATCTACAACATATTGTTGTAGTAGCCGTCCTGCCCGTAACAACATCGTTTGATCATTTGGACGTATCTACAATTAGTGTATAGATTTAAGAATAATTAATTTATAGTTTGCTAACATATCTATTTTTAAAAAAAATTCAAAGTAAACAAAATGTACCTGGAGCATGTAACTGTAATATGCTCGACATGATATTTTTTTGCCTTTAGAGTTTGTCGTGTTGACATCCCAACCATGTGTCCCAAAAGGTAACAAAAGTGGATATTGTAGTGGGTCGTAATACCCTTTTGTTTCTTGTACCTTTTTTATATTTCCATCATGTCGTATGACATTTATATCCCTTCCACATTCCATAGATTCATCTCCATCACCAACAATAATAGCTGCAACTTGTGATGCAGATGGGAGATTATATTGAGGTTGGTTAGCTGGACGTTCTTCAATACGGAGCATACATTCACTAACATTTGGTAACAGTGCAAGTTGCTTGAATCTAATCACATAAGGATTGTATCGATGGAGTATTTGTTGTAATTTATAAACTACATTCTGATTTAGTCGAGGATTTTCGAGCATCCGATTTTGTAGTTCATGTTCTGTGTCGTAGATGTATAACTGCAAGAAACGTGGTCTGGTACCTTCATTTGGAAAGAAACCTCCTATGTTGTGGTAAAAAGTACCTTGAGCACGAAATGTATATATACCACGACTGGTTGAAAGAATATTCTCGTCGACATTAACACCAATTGAAGTGAATGAGAGTACATGATTGTAACTTCTAATATGATGCCGAAAATGTATCCCTTCAGAAGAATTGTCTAAAAATAAATCTTGCAACTCTTGAGGAGCATTAACTTGGGTGAGTGACACCTTACCGCCGTTGCAGCATATGTTGCGTGATTCATGGTAGAATAATCTTGCATTGCAACGTCTACATGTTGTTGGAGGCAGCAATTGCGATTTTGTAAACCTTGGGTTACTTTGAAAATTTCTAGCAGCATTATGTTTTGCTCGAAAATAACATCGTGATTCTGTTTGTAATAATGTGTAATATTATAAAAAATTAGAAAATACATGAATAATATAAATGAGAAATTAAAACAAATTTATTGAAATTGTAAAAAGTAATTTGATATTGTACAGATAAAAATAATTTTTTTTATATATTGTAATACATGAAGGAATTCTATATATCATAAAAAAAAAAAAGAAGGAATCTAAATGTACCTTGACGACGAAAACTCGGCAGTATAGGATTAGTTGTGCCCTCCATATCCACGTCCAATGTTTGTTCTGTTTTGAGTAATGTGTAATTGTTAATAGAAGATTAAAAAATATATAAATTAGAAATCAGTCTAAATTTATTGAATATGTAAAAGTTAATTATAAATTGTACATTAAAATAGTAATTAGAAATTATAAATATATATAGTGCAATACATGTAGGAAACTAAATGTACCTTGACGATGACAATGTGACTGTCTAGCATTAGCGGTGCCCTCCATATCCACATCTTGTGTTTGTTCTACGTCACTATTTTCATCAGATTCTGCAGTATATGCTACAAACAGTGATAGTTAGGTATCTATATCTAATGTTTGATTGTATATATTTTATATTTATATATGAGAGATGATTATCGGCGGTGGTAAAAAGAGTTGTATTTACCATGAACAATGTCATTAATATTGGTTACACTTGGTCCAGCCTCATTGTCATTAGTCTGTTGATAATTTGATGTAATCTGACCTGCAATTTATAATGATTCTTTTTAAAGAATGTGAATAGAATACGGCAAAGATATGTAAAAATATATAATATTTCTCTTCACTAACCAAGTGGAGGATAATTATTGCATGGAATACTTGGTCCCGCTTCGTGATTATGAGTACCTTGAAAGTGTGAACTTGTGAAATGCATAGTTGTGAAATTATGTGTTTCTCTTGGCTCCATGTTATTTGGTACACGTACATTTTTTCTTTTTTCTTTTTGTTTCTTATAATTTTCTCTTCTTTTAAATAATTGTTCTTCTCTTTGCTCGTCGGTCATTCTTTTTTTTCTTTTCATTTCATATGCTGCTCTTATTGCCTTTTGTTGTTCCATTGATGGTTGACAAATCTTATTTTCTATCTTATTACATTAACTGTCAAATGTAAAAGATACATGAAATAGTTAGTAGTACGAACACATTGCATGAGTGAAACAAAGAAGAACAAAACACTGCAATATGGTTTACTGCAACATTGCATTCAAGAACATGCACACTAATAAAATAAAAAAGAAGAGCTTTGTCGAAAAAAAATAGTAATCATTAAAAAGAAGTATATAGTGACATTAACAATGAAGGTATTTATGCTTAGATTGAAGAGCATTTTGATCAAAAGTAACTTAAATTTTATTCGATCAAATGCCTTCAAATGTAACTACAATTAAGAATGAATTTATATAGTGAGACAAAAATTAAGAATAAAGGTATACAATTGGAATCGGTGAGAAGTGTTGTTGATGCTCCAATTCTTGCATATTGATTCAGCCAAAAAAAATCGTGATCTCCTCTTTCAATATCAAAGCATGGTTAATCCTATTGGTAGTTATTTTTGTGTAAAGTGATAAACTTTTTGCAGAGCGGTTACATTAATTGTATTAGGAGTAGACAATTGATTATGTTTAAGGGTATTTTTGGGAAAAAAAGTCCAGCCCAAATTCATGTATCCTTTTTATATATTGGTATAGATGTTGAATAGAACCATACACAACAAAGTCGTTGTAGTATAGTGGTAAGTATTCCCGCCTGTCACGCGGGTGACCCGGGTTCGATCCCCGGCAACGGCGAAAATTTTTATTTCAATCAATTTTTATTTTTATTTTTTGGGAAATAAACGCTGTTGCGGCTTTGAGTTCTTTCTTCTCCAACGTTCAGGTTGAAACGATAAATGCTCTTCATGCGCACGCACAATGTAATTTTACTCTTTCTCTCTATTTTGTTTTGTTTTTTGAATTTGAATTATTTCGATTAACTAACTAACTGAAACCTAACCTTGACGATGCAGCATATCTTCTTCTGTGCGATTTAGCTTGAATTGTTTGTAATACTGATTTGTTTCTTTCTCGATCCAAGGTATATCCAATTCACTGCAAATTCTTGCTTTCATTATTGTTCTTGTTCGTTTGCATAATCTGTTTTTTATTTATCTAGTTAGTCGTTCATATTAAGAAACTCTTTAATTTATTTGATAAGTTTAAGTACAGAACAAGTTATGCAGATGATTGCCAAATACTGATTGATTTAACAATTTTTTGCTCTTGAATGTGACAAGGAAATATATTGTTGGAATTGGGATAATTGAGTTCATTTAGAAACTATGATCTAGAATACATAGAATTTATTCGACTACTATAGAACATTTCCTCTAGTTGTAAATGGTTATAAATTAATAAACAGCTCAAATTGCTTTATAAGTTTTTATACAAGATCACCTTATCAATCACTGCTAATTGTATTATGTAAGAACACACTGTCTCTGACATTATCCGGAGCTAATTGAGAAATTGAAAGAAGGAAGAATAATAATAACAGTTCATGTGCTCATTCATAACCATACATATAATCACAAATTTACTATAGTTTCCAATAAAACAAAAATAACAGTTCTTTTTACGAAATCGAATCCAATAAAATCAAATCTTGAATTATTTTGAGATATTCTATATCTTATAACAGCTTATATTTTTGCTATTTCACTTGATTTTACTTAATAGATCGTATTTTTGTTGATCGTGCATGTTACTATCCATAATAAGATTTCAAATTTACGATTAAGAAAATAGGTCTAAATATGTGTGGTAATTCTCATGGAAGCCATGTCTTTATTAGATACCTGACACAGCATACAAATGTAGTGTGTAGATAATTGACTACATGTGTGTGATCCTTCCTTTTCAGATATGAGGCACCTGCAGAGCAATTTATCATGAGTATATATACAAACTCCATCTGCATTAGTTGTGCCAATTGTAAGTAGTAACTGTACTTTCCTCGTCAACATTTCACTAGAGTCTAGATGTATAACTTCCTTTCTCATACAATCTTGTTGTCTTTTGATGCTGATAATGATAATAATCTCAATAGATTCATATCTATGATGCTGGTATAATCTTTCTTATGATGGCTAATTTCAAATACTGATGAGTGATGACTAGCTTTCATTCTCTTTATCAAAATTAATTTTTGATTTGAACTTCATGTGAATATTACATAAATTAATAGTATATGTCATCCCAATGGCAAGAAGACAGAATATACAAGTTTTACCCTAACAAATTTGTCAATATATTTAAACATAGGTATATTAATTATGGGTTGGCCTATTATTCTATTATGCTTTTGAAGAATATTTTCCCACATATTTGGACCAGAGTTTTATTCTTGAGTAACATGTGGTTTTATTTATTAGGTAAATGGCATAGTCAGGAATACAAAAAGGGGTGGTATTTTTTTTTCTTCTTCATTTTATTAAAAAAGGAAATGATGCTCTCACACCTTATAAAAAGTATGAGAGTGAAGGAACATGTGCTGAGTTCCTCAACAACTTGAAAAAGCAAATAAGTTATAAGAGATAAATAAGATATGAAAATAGATGGTAGAACAAGTGAACAACAAATTCAGTCGACAGAAAACCGATAAAAGAAACTCACATGAGAACATAAGCGATTGATCATAGAATTTGACCAATTATACTTATATCTTCGACACAAAACGGCTGCTGAGATTTTTGATTGTTCAAAATTATAGTCACGTATTACAACTTCAGATTATATATTATGGTTAATCAAGTTTACAATATAGAAACTTTTTTGTACAAAATTCAATGATTTTGGGTATGACTCATAGTTTACTGATAAGTGGGCAAGTTGTTTGATCGGGGCGAGAATTTAAAAACAAGTTGTACCCTACAAACCCTAAACTTGAGTAATAGAAATGCAGTCGCTGTTGGAGACATAGGTTCAATTAGCCCAACTCCATCATCAAGTCATGTGTATTCTTTGTTACCGTTTTTCGTATTTGTTCATTTTTGAACTGGAATTCCTGATTCTAACAAATGACCTCCTCAACAATTTTTTTTTTTTTTGTTTTCACCACAAGTATCCGACCCACTAGGACCTCCTCAACAGCTTTGAAACAGCCTTTTCGTGAACACTGAATAGATCGATCCTCAGAGGAAATGAACATTGTAAATTATTACAATTACAATATATGTAAGATTTTTGTCTGTATTAAAATTAAATTACCTAGATAATAGGGAATACTGTTTTTTTGGGTGGAAAAGAATAGAGAATACTGTTTTTTGTGAAAAGAAAAGAAAAGGGCTTGAGTATGATAGAGATGTAACTGGAATCTTTTGACCACACGTGTAAATCTCCTTTATGTTAGATATGTTCTGAGAAGGAGTTGAATGATCATAATCTTGACAATAACATGACATTACCTTAATATGACACTTTTTTGTTTAATATTTCTTCTTGACAGCTGTGATCCCATTAGAACTAAATTTTGCACTTAGACTCTATAGAGCATGAAAAGACATTGTAACTTCTAAACTTAATTTTTCTATTTTCATTTGATTGAGTGAAAGACATGGTAACTACTATATAGATTTTTTCAAAGAATGACCACTTTAGTTGAAACATAAGATCCTAATTCGGATCTGCATAAGTTTTTTGAGTAATTTCATGATCATGACTGAAGAATAGAGACAAACTCTTAGTGGCCAAGTGTTATTATTAGTCTTTGATTACATAATCAACATTTTTCTGAATAGTTAAGATTACTCATACTTATCACTAAATGTGAGGCAATAATTATTTCATAAATGACCAACATAAAATTGCTGTCAGTTGTCACTGCCATTCTTATCTATGTAGTACCTATATAGAAAGTCTTCAATTACTTATTTTTCCTCTTTAAATTTTGCAATTCATGATTATTATCATTATTTTTTTGTTCCTAGGGGAAGGGGCCTCGGTAGTCCACAGTTCGGCTGCGAGGTAAGTAAAGTCTAACCAACAATTGTTCCACTCAAGAATCGTATCCAGGTTGTTCAAACTAGTTACTAGTAAAGATCACATATGAATCCACATGAATTAGCTGTGGTTTGAATTCCAAAGTTGAATATGAATTGTTATCTAGCAGCTGTGGGGACCTTAAGCAATTGATAACAACAGTAACTAGAGCTGTCAATGCTTCATAACCAGCTATGATGAGTCATGCTGTCTAAGTAGTAGTAAAATATCAGCTATCATAAACATTATTATGAAGTGCTAGTACTGTGTTCGTACATAAGGGAAACTGTATACCTTACTTAACTACCAAGCTACAGTGTGTAATGTGTATTGTAGCACTCAACAGAGGAAACTTCCTGTCAATAAAATTACATTCATATTTGTTATTTGTTGGTGCCAAATCTGCCTTAACAAAATCAACAGATGCCACATATTGGAAATTCTTTATCTTTAACCTAAAATCTTTTACAAAAGCTTGTTATTTGAATATTTCTATGAGCATTTAGAATGAGAGTGAAGGAACATTTGCTGAGTTAATTCCTCAAGTAACAAGAAGAGGAATGGAGATGTGACTGTGGCTCAAAGGCTGCATGTAAATATAACTGATGTTTTAAAAATCCGATGAAATAAGCCAATTGAGTCGGTTGAACTAAGAATCGGTCAGTTTATCGGTTGGTTCAATCCTCTTTGAATTGTAGCTCGATTGAACCGATTGAACTATAATTTGAAAATCCCGTAGGTTTGATACCAAATCAGTTTTTAAGACATTACTTATATTTACCAAAAAATTACAAAAGTGAAAACCAGTTACTCTTTCACACTTCCTTTTCAACACTTATGTTCTTAGTTGAAATTTAGATTATATCTTACCGTTTTAACAAGGGATGCTAGAAAAATCAATGCAACATTATATTTAACTTAAGGGAGGGTCAAAAAGAGTGACTGTGATAGTGTATTAGTAGCAACTAATTGGAGGATTAATAGTATTTTATAAGTTGATTATACCGCAGGCAATGGTGTTGTGAATCACCATGAAAACTTCACGTGCAACCCTGACTTCCTTGTTTACTACAACCGACCAATTTTTTATGAATTTCAAAATATACTACTACTACACTACACCAACGTTGGACCACTTTGATTACAGAGCATTTCAGACATTAATGTTACCATCTATTGTCTCTAATGTTTTTACTACTTTTCCCACAGTTTCATTTTGTCTCACACTTAGAATTATAAACAAGTGCACCTATAGCTCAAAATTCAAATGCACAAGTTAAGTGAAAGTGATTCTCCCTTGAATTTTACTACTAATGTTTTGTTGAGACAATTGCTTAAGTTCACTACATGTCAGAGTAATAAAAGACACAGAAAGTTACACGCTTAACTCAAAAAAGAATGAACTATGTTGAAGCAATTAAATTAGGAAGAAATTACTGTCATGTCACTCATACTTCACTAAAATTACAAAGACTATTTCTACATAGAAATCTGACATTAAACAAATAAAATTTGCAAAATGTCATGCAGAAGAATTTAGTGTCAAATGAAAAAGATTGGAAGGAAAAAAAAAAAAATTGTAGACAAGCATCTACTTCATGATATGGACGTGTTTGAATTGACTTAGTTGAGTTAATCTATTAATATAAGTTTTGTGAGATTGTATTCTGATCAGAACTCAGATTTATGTGCAGGAATAAATGAGAGAGTAGAGAACTCATGGTGGTGGATCGGTAGAAGAATGCTAGGTTGGTGATCTGAGCGTGGAGAAGGGGATTGTACCTGCAAAAAACACTACGACGCTCATGTCAGTTAAGTTTGAGGTGGATGTAGAGGTTAGAATAATGCATACCTTAAGAGATTGTCAACGATATACTTTATAGGCCAACAGATGTGGTATTGGGCCGATGACCGTGATATTGGACTTGATTCTGCCCAAACGTCTAGTCCAGAAGAGATTGTTTGAGAATTTATTACAAAGTTGTTGTTATGAGTCCCACATTGAGTATTTCAAAGTGCTCAATATGGTATTTAAGCCATGAGGTTCTCCCACCTATTGGACTAGTCTTTTGGGTGGGCTCTCCTCATGTGCTTAAATCATAACAATTGGTGCTTTCATTGAGAGTTGGACCACGGAAAGGGCTACCTATAGGCTGGATTAAGGTGTTTCACCGAATACTGATAGGTGGGTGAAGCCGCCAAAAGGAAAGGACTACCGTCGGGTCAGTGCCGATAGAGTGAAAGTCGCCATGGACGTCGGCTCTTAAAGGGTGCGGCAATGTTATGAGTCCCACATTGAGTATTTCAAAGTGTTCAATATGGTATTTAAGTCATGAGGTTCTCCCACCTATTGGACTAGTCTTTTGGGTGGGCTCTCCTCATGTGCTTAAATCATAACAGTTGTTGTCTAAAGTGTTTTCATTTTTTTCTTTTCATAAGTTATTATAACAACAGCTTATAGCATTTACCAAAACAATTTCATTTTATTTTATCTTTTTCTTCTAAAAATATCTTATAGATAAGTGTTTCTACTATAAGTTACAAATTAGTTGTTTATTCAAACAAAACTTTAGTTCTTAATTAATACAATTGCATTAAGACTGTAGACAAGAAAGAATTAAAAAACAATAAGATTGTCATTAGAACAAGCCGTTGGAAGAAAAGGTTGCATGAGATAAAACAAGTGGATGATCAACCCGTGCAATTCATATGATTAATTAATTAATCACTTAACTAGTTAACTGTGTTCTAATCACTTTTATACATTTTTTTTATATAAAATCTCGTGTCCCTTCATATGGAATCTCAAGTCAAAAGCTTGAAACTTACGTCCTTGTCTACTTTTCTTAGCTTTCTATGATCTTACAAAGAAATTAAAATAAAAAACTCTCACTTTTGATTCATTACATTAACCATATACTATGCTTTAGGCTGATGCAAAAGCCACTTTAGGAACAAGAGATTCTAATTTCTAACTATATATAGTATTGATTTGAATTTTCTATATTTTTTGTTGTATACTATTTTTGGATATAACAAATGACAATGTGAAGGGGCAGAAAATTATATGGCCTATATGATAGAAATAATGTGTGTGAGAATCTTGTGATTCAAAGTCATAGCTCATGCACAAATATACTGCTTCCATATTCTTGCAGTCTGCTCCAAAGGCCAAAGCTGTCAGAATCTTGTAACATATTTTGATATTCGGTTTGTTTTGGATATCCATTATGCAGCTTTTGCCTTGAGAGGGTTTGAATTAATCTCAACAAAATCTTACAGCTAATAATTCCAAAAGGACCCCAAATAATTCAAATAGTGTATGTTTTTTAAAATCAAAGAAGATAGGACATACATTTGATGAGATTTTTGAAAAATATAAGTTATGGTTTTTAGATTTTGGTACCTCAAGTTAATGAAATTTTAGCTTTCATGCATCTTGATGAGTATTGATGACCACAATCATAAGAAATTTGGACCGTCGGATGAAGATTGGACATTTAGTTTGATATTTTGGATTCAAATTATTGAAATTTAAATGTGAATATAGTTTGATTTTGTTCTAAGGGTCTACATTATTGTGTGACATGCGTCAAATGAATGATTATGAAATGAAAAAAAATCTAGATGTGTGTAATTAGGATTGATTTTACCCAATTCTTTTTAGGCGTCAAATGAATGATTATGAAATGAAAAAAAATAAAATTAGATGTGTGTAATTAGGATTGATTTTACCCAACTCATCAACTTGACTAACTTTATTCTAAATTTGATCTTAACCATTCAAATTTTATCTGATGATCAAAAATAATTATTGTATTTATACAATAACTATGTCAAATCCGTTTCCAATTTTTACCGTGGAATGCAATTTTTTTTTATAGGCAATATTAGTTGGTGGAATGCAATCCTTTATGTCATTGACTGTAACTTGGACCTAATTATGTGTACCTTTTTCTATAGAGTCAAGGTAATAATAATAAGTTAAGAGTCCATTATGAACTAAAACCATTCAAATGGCTGTTTGTAATGAAATCTTGTGTAAGATTCAACAAAACCAAACTCCTATCCATAGTCATGTCCCTCATTATGTGGATCCAACGAAATATAGAGAGAAAACAACAAAATAAGAAGCATTATAGCAAAAAGAGAAAAGACTTTTGTCCTCATATGACAACTAGAACCTCAACTATCATGCACAAATTAAGGGCATCTTATGAACTACTATAACAAGCAAAATAAAACAGATTAATGTTGTCGTAAGTTTAGTTCAGTTGATATAAATATTATGGGTCATGTTAAACAGTATCTCCGAAGTATTTGTTAAACATACTAAAAATAGAAATATAAGATAAAATAAATAAGCTTTATGCACTTTCGATGCATTGAATGCATAAGTTTCAAAATATAATTTTTTTTATTTATATGCTTAATCAATGCTCCGGGAGCACTGTTAAACATTTGCCAAATATTATAGTAGAAATTGGAGTTCGTATGCTCGAAAATAGAGAGACAAACATCTTACAAAATATTCTTAATATATATTTTGAGAGTAATTTTATGAATTAAATTGACTGAAAAAACATATATTGAAAGACTAAATTACTTAGAAAAGATAGAATTCAAGACCAAAATGAATGTTTATTCAAACAAATTGCTACCACATAGTAGAATTGAAATGGAAGACCCATTATTAAGATGGTGGGTGGTGCCTAGGCATAGGATTAGGATTAGGATACATAGAGTGTGACATAGCACAATGTAAGAAAGAGAGACATTGTTGAATTGGTTGGGTTTGTTTTTTTTATGTATCCCCTTTTATTTGGGTATGGTATGGATTCCAAATTGGTAAGGTGGGGTCCAATTGATGTTTGTCTGGTGGTTTTGGAGGCATTGCACACTCTTTCATGCCCCATCGGTACCTCTTTAGTAAGACCAACGTGGGTTAGGACCACTATCTCAAGTTCTATAAGAACCCTTCACACACCACAATTCTAAAAACCAAGTCATTCACTTAACAAATAACTCAACTACTAAAGAAAAAGAATCAACCCCTTTTCATTTTCTAAGAGTTTGAACACTATTTGACTCAAAAAAAATGAAGATGGGTGCTATTGGAAGCTCAAAAAGATCAAGACTATCATCATCATCAAGTAGAGGACTTGGAGGTGTCCTTAAGGAACAAAGGGCTAGGCTATACATAATAAGAAGGTGTGTGGTCATGCTTCTATGTTGGCATGAGTAGTTACGTCTATTAAAATTACGGTGGATCAGAAGTTACACATTCGAGCTTCTAAAATTCAAATTCATGACGAGAGAGCTCTGAACTCACGGTAGTGATTTTCCACGACTAAATACATGCTAAGTAGTTACTAGTTAGTTAAGTTGAGGTCTTTAGGACTTAGAAGTCCAAACTTGGTTCCATGAGAATAGAAACAAGATTTGGTTCTTTCTCTTTTTTGTTTTAGGCTTCTTCCTTTGATTCATGGTGGGGTGTAAATAGCTAACGGCTTGGATATTATGGGAGAGTATAACAATTTTTTTCATGGGTTGCTAGTTAGACTTTATGTAAATCGGAATATCAATGAATTATATTAATGATTAACAATTTCAATTTTGTCTCAAAGTCTATTTTGTTCTTGGTATTCTTTTCTTCATTGAATTAATTCTCCTTTAATTTCATTTTGTTCTTTGCTTAATCTTCTTGAATCTTGATTAATGCTTTTGCATGTTCAGAAACATTGAAAGAATCTTCTGACTTGGTTGGTTTTCTTTGATTTTGTGAATATTCAACACAAAGAAAGAGAAGCACCAATTCATATTTTACATATTTGAGTGTTTTTTTTTATGTAACGTGAAGTATTAAACCATTTTGCACTAATTTTAGTATATTTCTTGTCTTAACCATATTTTTTCATTGTTTGTAAAAAAAAACCCATATTTTTTCATTCACAACTCTCAAATTCAACCTTATTACTTAAGAAATTAACTAGTAAAATTTTATGTTTTTGCACAAAGGCAAAGTTCTAATCCGTTAAAATTAGTCAAACTCACAAATAAGTTTGTGTTTGTGCTTAATTAACAGATTCCTTAATAATAGTAGGCACAACATACACAAAATCAGACTTTCATATAAGAATATTAAATTATGTGCAAAAAGCATTAAGAGAAAAATATGTGTTTAAGAATAACTGATAAAACTGAAAAAAGAAGATTTAAATATTAATAATATGAAAAATAATATATAGTATATGAAGATTTTTTTTGAAACACTGTATAAGAAGATTAAGTTAATTACAAGTGATACATGAATAATTAGACACATGATGTAGGACCTTTAATCATTTGAAGTGAAGATTTTATGACCCTAGAATTGGGACTGCCAGCACAGCAGTAACATTTTGTATGGTTATGGAATAAACCTTTTCACCTTTTTTTACCCAAAAAGGGCAGTATCTATATAAAGGGATTTGGGTTACACTATTAGTGCGTTTATGCAGTAAATTTTGTTGACCATTCACATATAAATAAATGATTGAGATTTTATCTTGGTGATATTTAGTTCAGTTGATAGAAATATTATATTTTATGTGTATGTCAAAAAGCAACAACAAAGAACCCTAGTCCGTACTTGGAGCTTCATAAAAAATGTGATAAAATTTCTTTTATTAAAAACTACTAATAACAACTAATTTTAAATAGTACTATGAATTTTTGTAGACTAGTTCAATTTTTGGAAATTGATCAAATATATTGTTTATGAGAATTTTTAAAAGGAATACAAAATGTATGAAAATTGAAACTTAAATATAATAGACTTAAACATCGTTTTAGTCCTTGTATGTACGTGAAATTTTGGTTTTAGTCCCTGTATCGAATTTTGTTCAAAATAAGTCCTTGAATCAACCAAAATTTTTTATTTTAGTCCCTAAAACGAAAATCCGCAGGAAAATTCGCAAGTTTCCTGTAGATTTTTCTTCGAATTTTCCTGCGGATTTTCGCTTTAAGGACTAAAATAAAAATAATTGGTTGATTCAGAGACTTATTTTGAACAAAATTCGATACAGAAACTAATACCAAAATTTCGCGTACATACAAGAACTAAAATGATGTTTAAGCCAATATAATATATAAGGATCCATACTCATATATTGCTCAGGGTTGTATATCCTATTCCGATCTTAAAATATGTAGATAGATACTGTTGTTAGGAAACATGAATTATGCTCTCTCAACTTAATAATATTAATAACTAGGACAAAGACCTCTATAGTTGGTGTGCAACGACATTAGGGTAAGGTTTAGATTGATCTTGTTGTTTTCAAATATTGATGAAAATGGGTGTGTGATTGAAATGGATCCTCTTGTCTTCAACCTAACAACATCAAATGCTTAAAATCATGTAATAGGAAATTAGAAATATTATTTAATTTTCATTCAACTTTTAAATTAAGTTAATAAAAGAAATAAGTGTTTCAAACACTAGATAGCGCACTTTAAGCTCCATATTAAAAACAAAAATGTGTGAGTTAATAGTCAAATCTGTCTGTGTGTGGGGGCCTTACTGAATTATTGGTACCTAGCCCACTTTCACGTGTGCCACGTATCCACTTCAACTGGGCCACATTGTTTTCACCAATCTTTTCACCACTAAGTAATTAATATATATTATTTCTGATGATATAAACTAAAAAATTAAAATTAATTTAATAAAAGTGCTATTTTTCATATAATAATTACATTCTTTAATATATGTACAAATCAAAAGTGACATTTACTCCTATTTTAGAACTCTATTAGAAATAGTATAGAAGGCGAAACACTCTATTTTTTATATTACCAATCTTTCTAGTCATTAACTTACTTAACAAAAATAAATAAATTACTACATGAGCATAAATGGAATAAACCAGTAAAATAGTTTTTGATGTTGAAGGACTTTTTAATGTGAATACTGTTAGAATATTAGATATATAAAAAAAATGATAATATGTGTTTTTAAAATACACGTTAGCATAACCTTATTAGCTAGATAGATTGAAAATGTTTTGATGTACATATCTAAGAGAATGGTGAACCAACCATGCAAATATCCAATCAACATAAATTTCAAATCCCAACAAAAAAGAAATAGCAATCCTCAAATTTATGGACCATGCAATGGCAATACTTATTGAATGGAACCAATCACACATTCTCAAATATTTGAGAACCCAAGAGCAGAATAGTGACAAGTAGTTTAAAGAGAATCTAACGAAAATTTCTCTTTTACCTCTCATGTTACTCTATTACCCCTCTAAAATCATAAATTACCCTTCAATTTGGGACATAGATCCCGAAATGCATTTCGGGATCTAGAACCTGAAATGATGCTTGTACTCCCCCAAAACTCCGCACAAATTTTGGGTTTTACATCCCAAAATATATTTCGGGATCTACATCCCGAATTTTGTTGAAATACTCCCTAAGAGCAAAAAAGGTAGTTAAGGGTGTGAAAGAGTATATTGGGGGGCAATTGAGAAATTTTCGAATCGAACTAATTTTTAGATATCGTAATGACAACAAAGATAAGTAAATAAGTGAAGAATAAAAGAAGGTTAGAGTTTTAACAATAGGATCTTGTTAACTAGTCTCCTCAAAGCACTTGTTAAAATTACCAAAAATAATATTTGTATTGAAAATAATAGTTACAAATTAAAAGAATATATAAAAAATCCTAAAAGAACTAGACCACTAACTTATAAATATAAATAAAAGTACGTTCAATATCTTAAGTCTAATACTAGACAATAACAGTCATTGACTTTGTATAATACTCTCAACTTGATCTATTAAAATATAAATACTTCAATATGATATATTCTACAAAATGTTTTTCAAATCCATCATTCTAGAAATGTTATTACTAATCAAACACCAAAAATGTATCTATATATTAAATGTGTTATTAATAGTCCTAGTCATAGAGATGAGAAGATTACAAAAACATTTAAAAATATAAAGTAAATACTAACAGCACTATTATTTGTCTAACCCTTGTGCACATTTTCTTCTCCTTGCCAATACTTTTTTTTCCTATGATCACCATGTGCTTTATGAAGTAAACAAATTCATTATGGTATTTAAACTTCACTTTGAATATACTCAATGATTGCTAGGTAGTGAATAGAACTTTAAAAGATTTTTATTTTTATACTGTAAATTAGAACTTTAAGAGGCTATTTTTTATAAAGTTTATGAATACTATCATCAATTAATATAAACAAAAAAACTAGGATAATATAATGGAACTAATAATAAAGCAAGTGAAATTAAGATATTGGGTTTAATTAAATTCTTAATGAACTTCAATAAAAGATGAATTTTTAAAAGAATTTTAAATGATAATCAAACTTTACTTATCTTACGATCGAACTTTAAAATATCGAGACTTCTGGAAACAAAAGAAAATAAAGTGAGTGAAGAGTGAATATTGTTGTATGTGTTTGTAGAGAAGGACACATGATGAGGAGGAGAGTTGGTTTGGTTTGGTTTGGTCAAATGGCAGGGCTATGGTACCCACGTGCGCCTCCCTTATCCTAAACCCCACCACGTGTACTTTTGATTCTTTTTTAGTCACAGCATGTCCCTTCTTGTCTAGCTTTGTGGTCCATTTCTATTTTTTGATACATCCCCTCATCTCATTTTACATCCTCATCTCATCTCAATCCCCTCTTCGACCTCTTCCCTTTAATAATATCATTTCATTTCATAACCATAATTCATAACTGATTACTGATTAGATGTTGCATACTACAGTATTACTCATATGTCGACATGCTTGAAATCAATGAGAACAATATAGCTCTAGCTCTAGCTCTAGCGTTTTAGTTGGAGTAATGACGGGAAAGATAAAAAAAGAACACCATATGCATGTGTTTTAATCGTCTTTTTTGTAATGCTTATTGTGGCAAGTATATCTCATAATATCATTTTTATGTAGTTGTTCTTAGGTTCGATATGTAATTTAATTGAGATCAGAAACTCACTCTCATATATAGCCCAATAGTAGTATTATAACTTGACTTTAATTATGGGGGTGGAAGAGATTTTTAGTGTTGGATCACATAGTCTCGCACTTAAAAAGAGATATGTTAAGCAAGAAATTTAAAAAGAGATAATGTTTTGTAAAAAAAAAAAAAGAGATATGTTAAGCAAGAGTTAAAGTCTCGCATTAGATAAAATAGTTGAAATTGAACAGTATATAAATAAGAGATTGATCTCATTATCAAAAAAAAAAATAAGAGATTGATCTATATATAAATTTAATGTATTAAAATTTTGGGTGTGTATTTATATGGTGTCCAATTCACTTATATATTTTTAGGTATGTCACTACGTGAGATTTATACAAGTAAATTTTAATTGAAATATTGTGTATCAATAATACAAAAACATTTACACTTACACGAAGGACAGTGTTACAGTACTAATCCAATACATCAAGTACAATGCTATTTTAATTTTTTTGTTTTTGTTTTATGTTCTATGATTAACATACAATAGTTTGTTACTATGTTTAAATATTAATGTCATATGTGGTATGTATGTTTTTGGAGAAGGCTCATCTCTCGTGTAATTTTCAACGGAGGAATTAATATGTAAATGTTACCCTTTCAACTTTTATTTTTACTCAAAAAAAAACTTTTTATTTTATTTTATTTTATTTTACCACTTTCCAACAAAAACATGATATGAAGTTGATTTAACTGGATCCACAGTACAATGGAGAGATATGCGGTGTACTGTTTATATACGATATTTTTTTTGTAATTTTATTTTTTATCGGTCTCTATTTGTTTTGTACGGAAACTTGTGATATTAATAATATATATTTTCCGTTTAAAAAAAATGATGGAGAGGATCTTCTCTCATATTTGTGTTTTGTCTATGGCTTTGTTTGAAATTTGAATTGATGACAAGTGATGGAATGGAGTGAGAAATATTTATTTTTTGAGGAAAATTGTGTTAGTTGAATGAATAGAAAATTCAACATATTAATATTTTATAAATAAAATGTAAAATTGAAATAAACAAATTATAACTTATTCTGTTATGTCTACTTTCCAAACAATGAAATTGGAAATTAACTCCACTCGATTGTAAAATATTCAAACAATAGAAAGAAATATTTATTTTTCACTCCGTTTCATTCCGTTCCATTCAATTACATTATGCTCCATTACTTTTAAATTACCCAAACAGAACCTATGTTAAATCAATTAACAAGTTCACTATGTTTGTTTAGTTTTTGTTCTATTTTTACTTTCTCTAATTGAATAATGATCAATTATGATTTTTTTTTTTCATTATATGAATTCATTTATCGAATTTTTCATAACAATAACATGTATATTTTTTAATATTACCTAAAACTAGAATTTGAAAAAAATTATTATATACATTTTTTAATTGTAAAAAAATATATTTGTAACACAATTTTTTCTTTGACACTAACATTTATGTTACTATTGGCCTATATAAAAAATTGTTGGATATTTTATCAAATAATTTATTTTATAGTTTATTTTATATTAATTTATACTTAATTTCTTCTTTAACTTGATCATTATATGTTTTTGATATTATTCTTCTATTTATTTATTTTTTTGGTCAGGTAGCCTTGCAGTTCGAAATTCACCTCTTAAAGGTGAATAAATAGGTATACCGAGTTCGAATCCCGGTCCCTGCACAAATGTGCAATATCCTTACCAATTGAGCTATGCTCTTGAAGACAATATTATTCTTCTATTTACTCATAGTAAAATTGGAATCAATACTAATTAGTGGACGTACGGTTACACATTTTATTTACACTTAATGCAATTCGTGTATTTCCATCGATATCACAATTAATTGGATTAAAGCTAAGGTTATGGTTTTGCAACGTGAACATAAGCATCCAATGCAAGTAGACATGGCTTATAAATAGATAATTGAGGATCAATGGAACGGGGGCAGAGATATACACATGAATAATATAATTGTTAAGTTTTCTTGAGTATCTAAAAATGGTTCATTGAGACCTTGCTAATTCACGTGCAGTGTTAGTAAGATGTGGCTGTTGTATCCTGAAGGTATTAACTATGAGACCAAGTGCACCGGATAATTTATCTGTGGTGGCAAATACTCTTAAGCCCAGTGAATTTACACGTCTAAGTCAATTTCGATAAGTTTCTTGTTCTTGAATTTTATTTTACTATGAACAATATTTATTTGTACTAATATTTCTCTCGATTTATTATTAAAATATAATTCTATGTCTAATTTTTTCCAACAAAAATGAATACTAATATATAACCCAAAAAAATAAAAAATAACAAGGATAACTAATCTAACTAACTCTATTATAAAATCATACTCCCTCCATCCCATTATATTAGCACCTTTATTACAAAAGTCTAGTCCAAAAATATAAGCCCCTTTACAATTTTTGTATTTCAATGCTACTTAGTAGTAATAATTAGGGGTATGTGTACGCAAAAAAGTAATAAATGTACCTAGTAAATTGTAAAGGGGCTTATATTTTGAGACTAGACTTTTGTAGTAAAAGTGCTTATATAATGGGACGGAGGGAGTATTAACAAACTCTTAACTAACTATATATCTAATGAGAAATTAGGTCGGTTGTTGTTAAACAAGACACAAACAATTTTGCAGTGAGTTGGTTGTTTAAACACCTAACAGAATGACATTCCCTGCTACTATTTCCTCACACACTAAAGAATAATTAATTCTGATGATGAACATGATTAATAATGATAATTAAAGGAATGGTATTATAATCTTGGATAGTAGTAGTAGTATTTGCTATTGATTCACTCTTTAAGTTGATAAAATATTGCTGCGGATATTTTCATTCAGCCGTTTGAGATCAAATCATTGCACACCACAAAACCAAACTTTACTAAATGCTTCAGATTATAATTTATGCATTTACTACATTAAGGGATCGGCCAATAATTCAGGGATATCAAATGTTAGCTGGTTTTGACGTTGTATTTGGTAGGCTAGAACACAATTCAATTTATGCAGTTGTGCTTGGGAGTTGGGAGGTATTTGAACTACTTGTTGTCATAATTGACCTCAAACTAAATTAATCGATAAGTGGACCGAATACTGATGGTGAAAAAAAAAATAGAGACTACATGTCCACAAAATAGATTGTAAGTTAAGTTTGTCGATTATTCTTATATATTTTTTTTATCAAACATATTCTTATATATTCAACATTTAATATCTCTTGCTAACTTTCTTCACAGCCGCCCCTCTCCACTTAACCTAGTTTTGTTCTTCTTTATCCTCCATCAAAGGGGGGTGATTTAGGATCAATTTTTGATCCAAAATCACCCCTCTAACCCGTTTTCCTTTTTTTTATTGAAATAAGTGATTTTCACATCTTTTTACTTTTTATTTTGTGATTTCGTCGTCATAGTGCGGTGTTTGTTTGTTCATCGTCTTTGTGCTGTGTTGTTTGTCTTTCTTGTTTCATCTAGGTATTTGTTCGGTTCAGATTGTCAGATCAACTTCGATCCTGTGCAAATCAATGACTTTGGCGCCATCTACGTTGCAGATCCGGAGACATAGGTATTCTGGAGACTTGAATATAGTCATATGTGTAGGCTTTTGTACTTTGCCGTTTTATGCTATTAACATGGGTGCTGTGAGTTTGTTCGCAGATTCATCCTTTTTGTTTTTAGCGAATATGCATTGTATCGATGTACTTTATCAATTTGAATGAATGAATATCTTTTACTTTTGTCAAAAAAAAACTGATTAATTAATATTCAACGTTAGACTAACTAACCTTAAATCCAACAATAATGAACCAAATTAAAATTAAGATATTCGGCGCAAATGATTAATGAATTTTATTAAATAAAGAATTTTCAAGAAAACTCAGGTTCAATTTCTAAGTAAAACAATTTTTGGTCACAATTTACTTATCTCGCAGTCTAACTAGATTTCTAGAACCTCTTCTCTTCAAAATCAAAAAGTTATGAACCAAAAAACAAATAATAAACCAAATTATTTGGCCGTGTGTCGAATGCAAGATTCCTAGAAAGTACTAAACTCAAGCACGTTATTAGAGCTGTAGTGAACTAAGAGAAGAAAAATGATTTTGCACCATAAATTTAAAAGCAAGTCCTATGATTGCATTGACTTAATTCTTCCACAAGGAACAAGCCAAATGAGTAGAACCAAGTCAAGTTATGTATTTCATCACTGTGAGTCAGAGCCAGATTACATAAGTTGTTTAGGTCCCTGTTTGTCTAATGCAGAACAGCAATGCCAGCATCAATCTTTGGCCCTAAAGGTACATACTTTTGAAATGGGCCATTTTATGTTGCTACATTAAGCATTCAACTAGAATATGAGAGATCATGAGACATAATTTATTTTGATTTAGATTGTCTCATCATAGATGACCCACAATTTTCTTGCACATGAGAAAGTGCCATTTTCTTAACTACTCCGGTCATAAATATAAGAAGATGTTTGGTCAACAAAAATTTATGTATTTTGTTCAAAATTCGAATTAGATATATTAACTTTTATTGATTCAATTTTCATTTTATATTTAAAATTAGTAGTAGTAGTAGTAGTAGTAAAATAGAATCCAGGCAATAAAAGAAATAAATTGTTTGAGTTTTATTTAGTAGCATGGTTTAATCTACACATTACTCTTGTAATTACCCAATCATTCACATGTCACTAGTTAACCAAGCTAAGAATATTATTTATTTAACCCTTTAGCTTATAGCGAAAATAGACCCTAGTAACCTAAACTTCATCCGAGAGATAAGAATAATCCGACCAAATTTTGTTTCGGTCAGTAATCAAACTTTGATGCTCCTAATCAATCCGATCTTAACCGAAACTCATTAACAACTTAGCTTAAGTCAAAAGTTAAGAGCAAAGCCAACATAAGTTTTGTTGTAATTTTGTCACTTTATAACAAGTCTTTGGCTTGTTAATAAATAGTTTCTCTTGATATTTATCAAGAATGATATGATTGAAAAGGGTTGGCTATGCATTTGTAGGGGACCCTTCACTCCCAATAAATAGTGAGTAACATTATCATGCTTTTCTTGAAATTGAAAGCAATTTTTTTGGGTCAGTCAATTAGTTGTCTCTTGCCAAGACAAATTTCAATTTCATGACATGCAGCAAGGCTGTAACACTCTTGACATTCATGAATCTATCAACAACATAATATCACATGATTTTAACAAACTATAAGGTAGACATTACATTTGTCTATGGGACCAATAAAACTCTTTCAAAACATAGTAACATACACAATGTATCTGTTACTTTCGCGGTAAGTAACATGTGTCTTAATACACGGACAATTTTAAATCAACATTCCAAAATGTAAATATCCGGACGAAAGATAATATGACTCTACGACTTCAATATCCAAAAAGAACGCGCATTACCTCACTAAAAGTTGCAACAATTGAATTATTACTTGTCTATTTTCAAAATTTCAATTTATCAAAAAAGACAGCTGCAGAAATCATTGCTTCTCTTGTATTGGTGAAGAAAGCATTACTTCACTGTCTTGCAAAAGCTTCCACCCACCCCCAGGGAATGTGGCTCTCTTGGGAACTAAAGTTCTGTAGAAAAACAAGAAATCCATCACAAATAGTGAAAATTTAGTGTGTGACAAAATTAAAATGAATTAAGGCCCAGTTTGGATAAACAACTCAATCAAGCGGTTATATCGTAAGTATTTATCATATAAGTGCTTATGTTTAAGCATAATATAAAGTCGTATTGTTGTGATATAAACTCTAAGCTGTTTTTATATGCTATTCTGCATAGCTTATAGAAACAAACTGAAAACGATTTACGAACATATTATAAGTTATTTTTATAAACTCTCTCAAACAGTCTAAACAATATTTATATCATTGAATAAATTCAAATACGTAATTCAAACAAACAGTTCCTTAGTGTAATGAAAGATCATTGAAAACTTACCAGCTGACTTGATGTAACATCAGTAGGTTGTGAGTCTACTCCAACATTTCCAGTGTCAAGGTCTCGACCTTGACCTTGACACTCTCCAGCATTGTTCTGCTTACGAGTGTCAAGGTCAAGACATCGACACTCTTCTATATCTTTCTTCAGTTGCTCTTCTCCTAGATGAGCATAATCAGAAAGACTTTGCTGTTCCCTTTGTTCTCTTTCTTCCACATCCCTTTTAGGAGACTGGCGTTGAAGGAAATCGGCCATCCAGGAAAATTCTTCTCCATATTGTTGTGAATCAAAGAAATTCATCGAAAGCTCAAGGTTATCAAGCCCTTCATAATTTTGAGAATCAACCATTGATATATCAATATTTGCAAGCTCTTCATAGTCATTATTATTACCAAGTAGCCTTTCTAACTGAGGATGATTTGGTGAAATCTGGTATACAAGACAAAAAAAAAAG
Organism: Trifolium dubium; assembly: GCA_951804385.1. NCBI lineage: Eukaryota > Viridiplantae > Streptophyta > Magnoliopsida > Fabales > Fabaceae > Trifolium > Trifolium dubium. Next base: position 51,990,607 of record OX638064.1, read on the forward strand.
AACAAAATTATCACCATAGCATAGGTTATATTCATATTTTCCATAAACTACTATCAAAATTATTCTCACAATTTTTCAATCACTACCATTTAAAATTGGTCTTATAATGTACCAAGCATTAAAAATTAGAACCTTAGTCCTAAGCTAAGGTAGAATATTATAATAAGCACAGGGGGCCAAAATCGCATGTTTTTGAAACAAAGGGAGCAGAAATGCAAGAAAAGTAATACTATGCTAATGATGCTATCGCATGTTTTTAATTCATCCTATGTTAAAATTTTTAAACTTTTGCAAGAAAAGTTATACTAAACATTACTGTAAAAAATAATTCAAAATTTCAAAGAACACGTACAACTTTACTTAAAAAAACAGCCAAAAAATGCTGATTGAAAACATATGAAGAATCATTGCTTGAACCTTTAAATGTTTTTTGGAGTGAGAAAAAAAGAAAAAGAGAGAAGGCCCAACATATGATTAAAAAGATTGGTTACATCACATGCTTGTTATTTGATACACCCTCTTCCAAAAACAAAGAAAAACATACAATAAGAAAATAATAGTGGCAAATGATAATTGGAAAGAACTTTTAAATTTTGAAAAGATAAAAAGTTAAAAAAATTTACCTGAGGAATATGATGAGGTTCTTCTTCTTGGTTCATATATGAGGATTGTGTTTCATTACAAGTGATTTTAGGAGTAAGAGGATTAAGAGTGAATGGATCAATTTTTGCAATAGTTGTTTCAGTGGTTCCAGAAACATCTTGATGACCTTTGTTACCTAGTACTTTGACTTGTTGCTGGTATACAAGTCAAACAAATGAACGAAACTATCACCATAGGTTATATTCATATTTCTATAAAACTACCATCAAAATTAATCTCACAATTTTTTTTGAATCACTGCCAGTGCCATTTGAAATTGGTCTTACAAATTAAGCATTAAGAATCAGAACCTTAGTCCTAACTCCTAAGCTAAGGTATTCTATGTAGATTTTGTAGATATATTTAGATTATTATAATAATTTTTTACAAAAATCTTTTGTTGAAAAAATCTAATTTTTGTAGAAAAGATTATTATAATATTCTAAATATGCCTGCAAAAACTCATTAAAAAATGTGAATTAAATATTACTATAATAAAATTCATATTTAATTTATAAATTACATATAAATTTGTAAGTGTCAAAAACGTAAACTTGTATATTTAATTCATCCCATATTAAAATTTTTAAAATTTTACAAAACACGTACCAGTTGACTTAAAATCAAACACAAAAAATGATAAACGAAAACACATGACGAATACAATCATTGTTTGAAAAAAATTTAGAAACTAAAAATGAAATATATCATACTTATTACCTAGAAATATATATAACCATTGTACCAAAAAAAAAAGAAATTTATATAACCATAAAAAAAAAACCACGGATGAATATCTTATGTTAGATTAACACCAACCAACATTTTGAGTTTAACATCTTAACAAAACACATTTCAAAGATTCAATCTACATTAAATGCTTAAAAAAATTAAGACTTACACGTGTCCTTGTATGTATACCTAATTTTAATTTTAGTTATTTTATGTGATTTTATTCCAAAATAGTCATCGATTTTTTTTTTTGCTGTTAGTCCTTGCCATTTAATTTCGTCCAATTTGGTTCAAGTGACAAACATTTTGCCACCTGAACCCTGCCACGTGGCTAAGAAATATTGTTGACTGGATTAATGAATGTTATAGAGACCAAAACCAAAGAAATAGACTGACAAAATTATATCATTTAAACCCTAACTCCTTAAATCCCCAATTCAACACAAATTCATCTTCATCTTCACTTATATATTCATCTTCAGTTTCACTTTCATCTTCTTATGGTATAAGAGTTTATCGCCCACACCCAATTGCTCAAAGGTAGCATTCCCATTACAGGAAACATTGTATGTGTTGAATCCATGTTCTGTCCCGCTGATGCTAAATTGGTTCTCAAAATCCCATGAGAAGCAAGCCTTCAAAGAAAAATCATCTCTTTCGCACGAAAAAGATATATTTCCATCTCCAACAGTTTCTTCAGTTTGATCGTCAATGATATAGCTGACAATACTCTTTGGTACAATGGTGCTAGTTTGCTTTCTAAATCTTTGGTACAATACTCTTTAGAAAGCAAACTAGCACCATTGTACCAAAGAGTATTGTCAGCTATGATCATTGGCGATCAAAATGAAGAAACTGTTAGAGATGGAAACATATCTTTTCCGTGCGAAAGAGATGATTCTTCTTTGAAGGCTTGCTTCTCTTGGGATTTTGAGAACCAATTAAGCATCAGCAAGACAAAACATGGATTCAACACTGACAACGTTGCCTGTAATGGGAATGCTACCTTTGAGCAATTGGGTGTAGACGATAAACTCTTATACCATAAGAAGATGAAAGTGAAACTGAAGATGAAGATACAAGTGAAGTGAAGATGAAGATGAATTTGTGTTGAATTGGAAATTTAGGGTTCAAATGATATAAATTTGCAATCGGTCTATTTTTTTGGTTTTGGTTCTTATAACATTCATTAATCCAGTCAGCAACATTTCTTAGCCACGTGACAGGGTCCAGGTGGCAAAACATTTGCCACTTGAATCAAATTAAACGGAATTAGACGACAAGGACTAATGGCAAAAAAAAAAAAAAGGTCGATAGGGAACTATTTTAGAATAAAATCACGGACTAAAACCCAAAGGACGTTTAAGCCAAAAATTAAATGCTTAAAAAACAATTGGAGTGAGGAAAAGGCCCAAACATATTACATATGATTAAAAAGATTGGTTACATCACATGCTTATTATTTGGTACACCCTCTTCCAAAAACAAAGAAAAACATACAATAAGAAAAAATACTAGTGGCAAATGATAATTGGAAAGAACATTTTAAATTGGAAAAGATAAAAAGCTAAAAGTTTTACCTGAAGAATATGATGAGTTTCTTCTTCTTGGTTCATATATGAGTTTTGTGTTTCATTACATGTGATTTCAGGAGTAACAGGATTAGGAGTGATTGGAACATGTTTTGCAATAGTTGCTTCAGTGGTTTCATAAACATCTTTATGACCTTTTTTACCTAGTCCTCTGACTTTAACTTGTTGCTGGTAAAACACTTTTGATATAACATATTCTCCCTCCTTTTCATCGTCTTCTTTTCCGATATGATAATGATGCATGACCCAATTTGTTTTGTTGGATTTTTTGTGCCACCGTGCCTTATAGAGAACCATAATTTTTTTCCAGCCTACTTGAACTCCGTCCAAGAGGATCGGTCTAGTGAGTCCGGTTTTGTGCCAATGATGATCTTCGGAATCTTGACCGGTTTTGTCCAAATCATGATCACCGGAATCTTGACCATCTACTCTTCTACGCTTTCGACAGCCAATATTAAAAGCTTTTGTTGTTCTATAGAAAAAGTATGAAGCCCTTCCATCTAGTGAAACACCTACATTTACATTTTTTGATCACATAGGTTATTATGTTGATCAAAATAATAATAAAGCATTCAAATTTGTAAAGAACTTAGATTAATTATCCACCTGGTAAATGCCGAGGATGAGTATAACAAATACCAGCATCCTCTTCTATTGTAGTGATAAATTCGTCGATGAAAGGATGGGATTCGGAGTCTCCTGCACCGACTTTTGCCAGCAAGTGCGACATTAACTCTTGATCCGACGGATCAAATTTAACACCTCTTGGTAATCCAGGCCATTTTTTTACCTAACGAAAATTTTCAAATATTAGAACATAAGTGTGATACTTTCGGACTTAAAAAACGACGAAACATAAGTAATTTCATTATTTGAACACAGAATATAATCAATATATGAATTGCCCACTAAAATTCTGATTTCCATTGTGTATTACACCAACAAACAATCAATTCCTTTCTCATTAGTCAGGGTCGGCTACATGGATTGTTTGATGCTATAACGTCGTGTCATGTATTTGATTCAAAGATGAATCAATTACTTTAGAATCAATTACCTCTAAATCATTCATAATGATTTGGCCTATACTTTTTCTGTCACCCTCTAACTATAAGTGATATATGTTTGAGAGAGCGAAACTCTATTAGGGCTTAGGTATGTGACTTGAGTCGCAAGACTCAAATTCTAGCTTAACTAGTTGCTATCAATAACATTGTCACAATTGTTTGTGCAATCTCTTGAATCTAACATTTGGTCTGAAACTAGACATGAATGAGGTTGAGGTTGAACATTTTCCATGAAATAAACCTTACACACACAAATGTAGTACCTTATCAAAAGAAACAATGTTCTGTTCTAGTTCTAGTTAAATACGATTGAAAACAAAATGCGCGAAGTTGAAAAGATATACTTACATGACTGTTGTCAACAACATGTTCACAATTTGGGCAAGTTCTGGTAGGATTGCTTTCCAATTTAACTTCATTGGTTGCTGCAGATGCACACTTAATTTCGCTTGCAATTGAAGTTTTGTCCAACAACCATGATACTCTGGATATACAAGAAAAGATGCATCACTATACAACATAAACTTGACAATCAAATGGTCCAAAAATTATGTTCTAGATGACAATGAGTCCCATTATTACAATGTTAGCGCAATTCAGCTCAAATAAAATGGTTCAAATGGTAAAATGAATTCAAAGAGGGAAAAAGTTGTAGTACTCTAATTGGAAAAAAGATAACCAAGGGAACTAAGGAAGACAAAAAATCTAAGTAGAACATCCATAATAAAAAAAAAATTATTACTTGGTTGGAACTTAATGGGTTAGCTAAGTAGATTTTAAAAATCTCATAATCAAAAGGAATTATCATAGGTGATTATTTTTTGCAAAAGCTGTTTTTTATTTGTAAAAAATATGAAAAACCAAACATGAGATGAATCAACACCAAGTTTTAAAAACAAAGTGATTGAGCTCATGTGATTAATGACCTCCCTTAAGAATGAATCGTTCAAGAGAATCTGAATTCAATTTCTGATAGAAATAATTCTTTGGACTTTACTTACCTCCTGGCTAAACTCCGGATTTCTAAGGGGCCTTTATCCATGGAGGCGGAAGGTTAGCACAAAAAATATTCACCAAGTTTTGAACAATTGTGGCCGCGACATTGAGGGTTTTTATTTCTCTGCTAGTTTTTTTTAAAAAAAAGTCTACACTACAACCTGGGTTGCAATATCGAAGCTTTTTATATGTTTACACGAATACATTGCAACTGTGACTTGGGCCCAGACATCTTTTTTTTTTTTAATGTCTTCATGACCCCCAATGTAACCACAGTTAAGGTTTTTTATTTCTCTCTAGTTTTTTTTTAAAGTCTACAGCTACAATTTGGGTCGCGATATCGAAGTTTTTTTTTATGTCTACATGAATGCATTGCAACTGTGACCTGGTCTAAGACATCTATTGTTTTTATGTCTTCATGACCCCAATGTAACCACAGTTGTGGCCATACAAACTTTATTCGGTCCCAAATCTATACAAAACTAAGGATCTTAATGCGATTTAAAACCTTGGTCTCTATGATCGCATCTTGAGCACAATTGCAATCACATGATACCTAATTGATAACAATTTGCTCAATATCACATCACAATGCAATAATGAAAAGAATTCATGATTGCGAGTTAAAACCCTGTCTTTGCAGTCACAACATACTTAATTGATTGCGATTTGCTCAAAGCTAAGGATCACAACACAATTTTACGATTTAAAACCCTAATCTTCCAAGACCACCCTGCAGCCAAATATCAACTGCATCAAACCTAATTGACTGCATATCAAAGATCTTAACACAATCGTGATTGCATTGCAAGTGCAATTGAAGCCACATTATACCTAATAATTGACTACAATTTTCTCACGATGAAGGATCACAACACAATCGTGCGATTTAAAACGTTGATCTTCGTGATGACATCGCGAACGCAATTGCAGCCGCATCATACCTAATTGACTGAAATTTTCCCAATATCAACAACCACAATACAATCATCGTATCATCGCAATTTATAATCATGATCAACATTAGTCAATAGACAGGTCTATTGAATCCAAATCTAAGTAAAAACAACTCTAAATTCAATAATGAAAAGAATTCATGATACCTAATTGACAACAATTTGCTCAATATCACATATCACAATGCAATAATGAAAAAAGTTCATCATTGTGAATTAAAACCTTAATCTCTGCAGTTACATCATACTTAATTGATTGCGATTTGCTCAAAGTTAAGGATCAAAACACAATTTTACGATTTAAAACCCTAATCTTCCAAGACCACCCCGCAGCCGAGTTTCAGTCGCATCAAACCTAATTGACTGCATATCAAGGATCTTAACGCAATCGCGATGCAATTGCAATTTAAGACCTTAGTTGCGATTGGATCGCAAGCGCAATTGAAGCCACATTATACCTAATTGACTACAATTTTCTCATGATGAAGGATCGCAACACAATTGTGCGATTTAAAACGTTGATCTTCATGATCATATCACGAACGCAATTGCAGCCGCATAATACTTAATTGACTCGAAATTTTCCAATATCAACGATCACAATGCAATCATCGAATCATTGCAATTTATAACCATGATTGACATCAGTCAATAAACATATCTATTGAATCCAAATCTAAGTAAAAACAACTCTAAATTCAATTTGAAATTAAAAAGGATAATCAACGTTGTTGGATATCATCAAATAAAGCAAATCATTCTTAAAACAACTTTCATTGAATGCATGTGATTAGTGGATTACTCTATTATTGAATGCATGTGAAGATTATATGAAAACAACTTTCATTGGTGACATTCCAAAAAAGCATGGATTCTTTTCTATAGAAGAAGCATTGTTCAATAATGAAGTGTTAGTGGGATAATGAAGTGGTTCATGATAATAAAGCAAGAAGGGAAAATAGAGAGAGACATACCTAGCCATAAGGGAGAGAAAAGGAGAGAAAGAGAGACCTTGCTAGTGATATTCAAGTGTGTGTGATAAAGTGAGATGCAAGACCATATATTTATACTTGTTTTGAGGCTGATATGCATTGTTTCTTTGTCCATTACTACACCTCTCTCTCTCTCTCTCTCTCTCTCTCTCTCTCTCTCTCTCTAACTTCCTATCATTCAATCAACAAGTGTTGGTGTCTCAAATAACTTTTTCCCTCTATGTTTTTTATTTAAAATCTAATTTTACAATATTCTTTTCGGGTGAACAAGGTATCCTCTGGCGTACCTGTTGAGTCACGAGAGAGTAGTTTAGGGGATCATTTGCATTGAGTCAAGGAACATTATGACAAGTGAGTACGACACCACACTTTTACCCAAGACCTTAAGGCATTAGGTTTGTGGGTAATCTCACTTGTAAAGTGTTTCAACCTTCACTTTTCTAAGCAATATGAGATTTAACTCACCTCACACTTGTCACAACAATCTTCTCCCTCAAGTGTGAGCCATCAATTCATGTTTCCCCTCAAGCGGAGCTTGATTACTTTTGTCAAGAAGACTTTCCACACAAGGAGTCTGATCTAACCATCAGCTCTGATACCACTGTTGGCACACAAGGGGGCAGCTTAAAAGATCGTCCACATTGGGTCAAGAACATTGATACAAGTGAGTCAGACACTACACTCTTACCAAAAACCTTAAGGTGTTGGGTTTGTGGGTCCTCTAACTTATAAAGTGTTCAAACACCACTTTTCTAAGCAATGCGAGACTTAATTCATCTCACACTTACAATTAACTTATCTAATTGAATAAGATCACACTATAATCACAAAACTCAACATAGCTCTCTCTCTCTCAAGAGATCTAACTACCACAGTGGATCACTTTTACAAGTGGCTCACCGATCATTGTTTAAAATTATCAGAAATTTTAAAGACGATAGACAATATTCATTATAAGTCTATGTTTTCTTCATCTTTACCGTTAAAATAGTCATATGATTTCATATGAATTACATATTATTTTTTTTATTGTTTTAATCGAACCAGTATCAATTAAATCATTACTTCAATCGTAAAGATGAAAATGACTATTACTTGTACTTCTATTTTTTTTTTACCGTCGTTGAAATTTTAAATATTTTTAAGCGCCGGCCCATAGTAGACCACTTGTGATGATGGCTCAATATTACACCCATAATATGACATTCGACATGTAGTTTAACGATAAGTTTTGAAATACAAATTATTTTTTTGTGTGAATTATTATCCTTTTATTTATCGCATCTTGATTTTGATTGATATAATGGATTTGAATGAATGAATATTATTAAAGATATAATTAGTTGTTCCAGTTGCTAGTTAGTTATTTTAGTTAATTAGCCTATAATAAATAAGCTTTACACTATTAATTTGTATTTAACTTTCTTATAATTAAATATATAGTTAGTTGCTCTAGTTACTACTTCCTCCGTCCTAAAATAAATGTTCTACTTGTCAAAATTGTTTGTCTAAAAATAAATGACATATACTATTTATAACATTAATTTTTTTTATTTTATCCCCTTAAAACAATTATTAGGTGAGAGAAACAAGTACTCGAAAATCTACTTTTTAGCAAAGCTGTCAAAACGAGCAGTCCTTCCCGGACGAGCAGCGGGGTTCATTGGGCCGGAATAAAATATAAGCTAAAAATTAGGTGAGCCCGGCTCTTTACGGGCTTTCGGGTAAGCCCGGTCTAGTTCAATTTTTTTTTTCACTATCAAAAAACAATTTTATGGAAGAAAAAATTAAACATTCTAAATATAATACAAATAAGTTTACATTATTCAAAATAAGTTACCAATCAACCAAATAACATAAAATAAATTCAAATAATTTTTCAAAACAAACTAAGTTCATGCAGAATCACACAACACAATTATAATTTACAATCAAAACAACATAAATGAGCATAGTCAAACATAATTATAATTTTGTGACTATTTTGTAAAACTTGAACTTGAGTTGTGTCTAAAAAAAAAATACATATATGCGGGCTAACGAGCGGTCAAGGGGCCATGCGGGTAAACCCATATTTTTAACGGGTAATTACGGGCCGGGCCAAAAAACTCGGATGATAATTTAGGTAGAACTTTTAAAGCCCAAGCCCGGTGTTTTTCGGGCTTGACGGCCCGACCCATTTTGACGGTTCTATTTTTTTGTATTTTAATATCTACTACCAATAAAAAAAGAGGGTATTTTTTGTAAAAATCATTTTTTTTTCTTTCATTTACATATTTTTCTTAAAATATGTGATTTGATCAATCGTAACAAATAAATTGGGAAAGAGAGTATTTTGTTAGTCTAGTGTAATAGTTACTCCTGACCAAAAAAAAAAAAAATAGTTACTATGTCATACTCATACAAGTTTACCACGTCTGTAATAGTTAATATTATTTGTGAATATGCGTTTTAGTAATATTCATCTCAAAGTGTATTTTACACACTTTTTAATTATAATTTGCAATTGCTAATACACACCTGACACCTTTCATACACCAACAATATAATTTTTTTTACACATATACTATTTAATCAAGTCATGCCAACTACAGATAATCTTAGATATTTTAGGAAATAGCATGAAGAGATGGCACGGATTAGATCGATATGGTAATGCATCTAACCATTTAACTTGAAGAGCGTGACAACTGACAAGTGCTAAGGATAATCCCTTGACTAAAACAATTTTTCATGCAGGTTGTAAGGTGGTTATCTATGTTGGATTTTGTTTTGTATAGATATCTTATCACTATTTTATGTTAATTCATTCCCTTTTTGGCTTTTCAAAAAAGTTAAAAATTTTCATGCTGGCTTCACTCTGATCAGGTAAAGAATAAAGCCATTGTGTGTAGTGTGCAAAAGCAGATTGAAGGTTTGGTGAATATCATCTTTGAAAATAATTCTAAGATTACAGTTAATGTTGTTCATATATACAACCATTGATACATCAGAATTTGGCACATTTAATTAGCAATTAAGAGTTTTATGTAATGTCTACTTTTTTCTTTTGATAAGCTTTATGTAATGTCTACTAATTGTAGTTGAGTTTATTCCACGACATATAAATATGAAGAAGAAAAAAAACAAAGAAACAAAAAAAATCAAAATGAGACTCGTGTCTTTCAATATTGTGTAGCTTTTTTTTTATTTTTTTATGTTAAGATAACTTTATTAAAGAATGTCCGACAATAAATCAAAAGTCAAGTTTATGAAAATATAAAGAATTTTTGTTTATGAAAATATAAAGAATTTTTTTTTGTCAGGTAGTCCATCGGCTAAAAATTCACCTCTTAAAGGTGTGAATAAGTGTGCATATCAGGTTCGAACCCGATTCCAGCACAAATGTGCAATGTCCTTTTACCAATTGAGCTAAGCTCATGAGAACAATATAAAAAAAACTTTAATACCCAACTTACACAGTTGGATATCGTTACACATTACCCGAAAAAATTCAACATCATGTCATATATTTATATAGTATTAATTTACATTTAAATTTTTTATCTTTTAAATAAAATTTATCCATAATCTAACTAAGGCGGCCACATTATCAACTAATTTTCATATTTTTGTCGATATATCAAATTGTATTGACCACATTTTGATTAATAAAATGCTATTAGGCATTAGCACATTTTGTCAACAAAAAAAACAACTTGAATACCAAAAATTTTACTTAAAAATATAAGGTGAAGTCTTAACAATCCATGCATAACCAGATCATACAAAGATTGTGTTGTTTGGTCACCTAATCTAAATTTTATTTTTTTTGACACATGTGACCTAAACTTCAAACGTGAAATCCAAACGTTCTTAAGGTAGTCAACGGTATAAGTAAAACGCTAGATGTGTTGAAGAGTAGATATGAAAAACAACATAGCAAGTTAGCAACCTTCCACTTATGGTCATAAATAATGTAACGGACACATTTACATTAATTTGGTTCTATATAAACAAACTAAGCACCTTTACATTTTGCCATCTCATACACACACATTGTCACAATTAACTCTTCTTCCAAAAGCAAGCAAATTGCAATGGCAATGGCACCATTATCATTAACCACTCCTACTACTAAGAGTCGTGTGCTAATTGTTGGGGCAACTGGTTTCATAGGAAAGTTCTTAGCTGAGGCAAGTCTTTCCACAGCACATCCAACTTTTTTGTTGATTAGGCCAGGATCTCTCGTGTCTTCTAAGGCTGCCACTATTAAAACATTTCAAGAGAAAGGTGCCATTGTCATTTATGTAAGTCATAATGTATATAATTTTCTCTTTGTGTGTCTAATTATTACTATTATTTTTACTTTTGGGTGCATAATATTTTTCAATTCTACGTTGGGTTTCCAGTGTAAGTGATTAAGTTTTACATTGATTGTGAAAGAGAATAATGTTGGATATATAAGAGAAATGACTTATATATTTAATGTCTTAAAATTTTGGATGGAGACGTAGTATCTCTCTCTTGTGGTCCTAAAACATTAGTCCATTATTTCTTATGACGCTACTTCTGAACTCCCAAACAAGTGGTATTAAAGTCCTGATTTGGATTGATAGAGAGTCTCTTTTTCTTCGTCAAAAAAAGAGAGTCTCTTTTTATTTTATGAACATTTGAAAGTTTAAAAGAATGCGACTCTTTATTAATGAGTTTGTAGGTGATATCAACTTTCTGAATTATAAATTTGCACCGTCTGACTGTGTGACTGCATGATTCCCTTGACTATTGTAAGAAATCAAGGTCCATGAAGTTGGAATCTTAGCCCCACCATGTGAATATGTGGTCCTTCTGCACTCTAATATTCTTTGCTTAAGAATAAGTTTGAAATTAAATTATCTTCTATTTGTTAAAAATATGAAGGATTAAAAATACATGATAAATGTGTGCATCATTCAAATGTAATAAAAATATATCACCGCAAAATCAAACATACATTAAATTATATTGGGTCTTGTTAACTATTGCCTTCAAGACACTAGTTAAGATTACTAAAAGAAGTAATGTTTGTATTAAAAACAATGTTTTATTAATTTAGAAATGTAAAATACACAAGTTTTAAAAGTTTATTTACCACTTTTGTTTCCTTAATCATTGCTCTAAGGGCAATGTTAGAGCAATGTTTAACATTTTTCAATTATATTTGATGTGTAATACGGCAGGGTGGGGTAAATAATAAGGAGTTCATGGAGATGATTTTGAAAAAGTATGAAATAGATGTAGTCATTTCTGCAATTGGAGGGGGTAGCTTGCTGGATCAGCTCACTTTGATGGAAGCCATGAAATCTATTAACACCATTAAGGTAAAATTTCCCATTCAAATTTATGTTTAATTTAATAATCTGTAGTTCCATTTTTTGTAACAAGTTGTCCAAAGTTTTTATTAGCATAAGCTAAAACTTAAACTAAAGGACAGTTTAGAGCCATAATTACTCTTTTGCTACTGTTTTTTGCAGTTATTTGTGGTAATAATAGTAGTTATTAGTTTCTTTATGTTGATAACTTTCCAATTATTAATTGGTAAAGTACAGCATTACTGTTCAATTTGTACGTTTCTTTTTTTATTTCCTTACAGCAATATTAGAAGTTTAATTGATTGAGACATTTGTCTAAAAAAAATTGATTGAGACATTATATTTTTTTTGGTACGATTGAGACATTATATTTGAATCAAGATTTATATTCGAAATTTTTTATTTATTTTAAAGGTGACGACATTCTTTCTTTCTTTTTTGATCAAGTAATTTAGTTTGTTAGAATTTCACCCTTAACATTAACATGTAAGTCTCTATTAACCGAGTTAAATTTACAAAAATCTTTAAAAGTGACATTCTAACGATAAAGATATTAAAGAGAGTAACAATTTTTATGACGACATTAAATGCGTGTTATAATAAACTTATTATGTTGCAGAGATTTTTGCCTTCAGAATTTGGTCACGATGTGGACAGAGCTGATCCTGTGGAGCCAGGTCTAGAAATGTACAAACAGAAGCGTTTGGTTAGGCGTGTCATCGAGGAGTCTGGTGTACCATACACCTACATCTGTTGCAATTCAATTGCATCTTGGCCTTACTATGACAATTGCCATCCATCACAGCTTCCTCCACCGTTGGATCAATTGCATATCTATGGTCACGGCGATGTCAAAGGTATATTATACTTTATAACTACATGTTTGATATCACGCTTGATTTCTCACCGTGATTCAGACAAATCGAGTGTGATATCAAATATGTACTAAGTCAACAATCACGTTAATTCCTTACATATTGAATGTGATTAACTTTGCAGCTTACTTTGTCGATGGCTATGATATTGGGAAATTCACAATGAAGGTCATTGATGATGACAGAACAATCAACAAAAATGTTCATTTTCGACCTTCTACCAATTGTTATAGCATGAATGAGCTTGCTAGTTTGTGGGAAAGTAAAATTGCTCGAAAAATTCCTAGAGTGACCGTCTCTGAGGACGATCTTCTAGCAATAGCCGCAGGTTAAATCATATTATCTCATAATATTTTTGATATTTTAAAGCGACAAATAATATAAAACAATAAAATGTTTCGTAATGAATATTAATTTTGATTATGTGGAAATGCAGAAAACTGCATACCAGAAAGTATTGTTGCAGCATTGACTCATGATATATTCATCAATGGATGTCAAGTTAACTTCAAGATAGATGGAATTCATGATGTTGAGATTGGCACTCTTTATCCTGATGAATCATTAAGAACCTTGGAGGATTGTTATGAGAGCTTTGTTGTCCTGGCAGGTGACAAGATTCATAAAGGAGAATCTGGAGTTACTGCCGGCAGCGGCAGCGGCACAACGGCTTTAGTAGAGCAAGTGCCAATCACAGCTTCCTGTTGAAAAGATTCACCTGAAGTGGATATTCTTTTGAGTCATTAAGACATGTTGATTGTTGATGTTTTGAAGTCTGTTTTCATCATTTCATGTGTTTGATTAATAATTTATCCTAAGTATTAATAATTGCTGTCTATGTATAATTTATGTACTTTGAGTTGCAAAAACTGTTGTTATTTGTGTTAATGTAAAAGTCTTCATGTAATTTTGTTGCTTTTCCATATATGATATTTGCCATATTGTATTATGTGGAGCAATTGTGGGGTATGTTCACTATGGAAAATGTTAAAAATAATCTTTAGTTGTGGCTGTCCCAAAACACCTATTATAAGAAATGAGTGTTAAAAATATTCTTTAGTTGTGGGGTTGTGGCTGTCCCAAAACACCTATTCTTTTGAGATGATTGTTAAAAAATTTCAGTCATCTCATGCAGTACGAAATTTTTTATAAGAAGACCGGATTTAAAACAGTTTAAATAAAATGAATAACTTATTTAAAAATGCGCATAATTAGATTTCCTACTTGCACTTTTTTTTTTCACCCTCTTTCTTAAGGGAAAGGGGTCCTAGTAGGCAAAAATTCGGAGCGAATTATAGCATCAAGTGATTTCAGTTTATTTCCATACATAGTTATGAAGATCGAATAGTGGTTGTCCCTACCAAATTCAATGTCAATCACCACTAGACCAATCCAAATTCTTATATTATTGGTGCAAGTATGAACAATATTAAAGATTAATAGTGGCAAGCAACAAGAAGACACTTTTGTAGTTAGAAAGGACATTAGTACATAGCTCATTTTCTCACCTCCAACGCTTCTAAAAAATCACACATTTGTCTAAAATTATACATTCAAAGGCAAAAAGAATCTGTATTTTTCTTTAAAAGCATACTTCATGAGGGCCAAATATGTGTTTTTTATTCCTTTCTGTCATAAACATACCTACTAAGAGACTTAGGATTGAAAAAGAAGCTCCCTTAAAACAGGTAGTAGCTCCTTTGAAATGACAAGTCACATAGTGCTGCTTAAATAAACCAACTAAACATAACCTACTAATTACTACCTTTGTATATTTAAGTGTATAAGTTTAACTTTTCATCTTCAAGATAAGAGTTGTAGTATAAATTGTTCCCGCCAAGGATTGATCCCTAGACCTCCCCTTACCCAACTCATATGTCCTTCAACTCTTACTATTTGAGCTATCCTACGGGAACATTCTGATCAGGTACGATCAAATATGTTTTGAAAAATAATAATAAATACATCTAATAATTTATATAAGTGGTTATATTTAAGGACTTGACTTTTTTACGATGAAGGCTAAAAATTAGGGCTGAAGGGAGTACAAGATAGTTGATAAACTCCTCCACCCATGATAATGGCCCTGCAGCCACGAGCACATATGGACAAGTTTTTCAGCCATCATCATGCACACAGCACACCATTAAACTCAGGTAACAACAGCCATGAGCTCATAGCCATTGCTTGTTGCATTCGGCACTGCAGGTTTTCTTTTTTAACAGTTTCCTAGTTTGTTCAAAATTACCTCATGATTGTCTGGTCTGGTCTGCTCCACAAATTTGCAAGTTCTGTGAAATTTTTCAAAATTTATAGTGTGCGGTACTTGCTGTCTAGTTAGCATTAATAACACTGCAACAGTTGTCATACAGAAAAACACAGTGCAATACAATATCATGAATCAACCTCCATATCAACCAGCATTAAGTGACAGATGATACTTTCAGACTCAGGACTTTGTCTACAACCTCAACCAAACATTCAACCAAGTTTCAATAACGGCGATATCAATTCTTAGTTAACTGCACCTCATTCCTAGTTCATGTAGAGTTCAACAAACATCTTGTTCGATGTAGATACCAAAAAGTTTAAAATGACAGTGCACCTACCAGCACCGAAAGCAAGCTTCCAATATTACAGAAATGCACAATTTAAGGGAGGTGGGATTTGAACTTGTAATGAATGGTTAAAATTATGTACAACTTCTGTATGTTCACAAATCACAATGTCTATGAGCAGAGAAATTAATAAATTTTTGTGCTTGCCTCATCTAAAACCACAGGCCATAGCGAGATAATATCTATATATCTTACAGTCAACTCGGTCTACACATCATATACAGGCATCCGTTCTTCAATGGTTCCACGGCAGATAGGGCACTTCTTGCATTTGTCGCAGCAGGTGCTGTTAACCATATATTCAAACAACGGAAACACGACAAGAACAAAAAGAAATAATTAATTTCTCTACACATAAGTCCCTATATATTGAAACAGTGACTGAAAAGTATGACTGAGAGTCTGAGACATTACCTGCATAGAATGTGATGCTTGCAGGGAAGGAGGACCACATTAATCTGCTCTTCAAAACAAACTCTACATAAGATCTTCTCCTGATACATTTAGCAATCAATCCAACGTTTGTTAGATCCCAATATAATTAAAAGTCATTCAAGTACAAACAATGAAAGGAAACAAACTACTAGTAGTACTAACTAACAAGAATGTTACTTGTGATTTTGAATATAGAAACAACTTTTAACTGCTAAGAGTTGCAAAGTTAAGCTGAGACAACCGTTCACTTATTAAGTGATTTATTTACTTCTACAATTTTGTAACTTCAATTAAAGGATATGCAATCAAAGTCGAGAATGTTACATTTTGAAGTTTCTCATACTCCTCCTGGCTATTTATTGTAACTTCTGTCTGCTCACCAAGTGCAGCTTGAAGTCTCCAAATCTGAGTTGTAAAGAGACAGTTATTGAAATGAGTGTAAAAAATTAAACATGTTCATGTAACTTGGTATAACTTATTCTTAAATAAGGAAATCATTAAACAAGAAATAATATGGTAGCTACATATTTTGATATAACGAAACAATTATCTTCACCTCCTCAACAAGTTCTGCTCTAGGCATTTTCTTCACCGTATCAGGGGCGAAAGTATTATACCTAAATAGTAAATCAAATAATATATCATCAACATCATCGTAGAGAAGTATGAATAACATTATACACTGGTCAAAGTAATGCAAACCTTATTGCAAGCACATTACAACCGTTATAGTACTAAAAAAAGGCATAATGTAACGTAGAGTACTGACCCAGAACTCCCGGCACAGAAAAGTCTGGCTTCTTCCTCTCTACTTCCTTCATCTATTGACAACCAACCTAGCAATCTGTCAAGAGGAAACACATAGTCATCGACAAATTCTTCATGTAAGTTCAGCAACGTTGCAAGTTTTTCTAGGTTAGGTAGAGAATCTACCTAAAGATAAATTCATTTTTCTAGCTAATTATATATAAACGGATACCTTGATCCATGATGAAAAAACCCAAAGCAGTCACGGGATTTTGATGCTATAGATGAGTAGCTTCTAGGAACATCCCCATGATAGAGTAAAAGAACAATCTTCTCTATTAATCTATATGCTGAAAATAATACTCCAGCTCCTTGCAACAGTAAAAGGGGAGAAAAAATTACCCAAATAGGTAAATTTTTTGCACCCGATGGTGTTCCCTGAAATTTAAACAACAAAAAAAGAGGAAAGAAAATAAAAGAGTGAGGAAAAACCTACCAAATGATAAAACAATAATGACAGGATTTTCGTTAGCATTTATACCTCTAAATGCATAAAAAGTAGTATTTGGAAAGCAATGAATGGAATTTTCATTATATGCCCGCCTATGTCCTGCAGACTGCAAAACACATTTTGCTGGTCATCTTCATCGGTAGAAATAACTATGCCTTCTCTACTCCATTCCAAATATCTTATGGTATTTGACGACGAATATGGTTCTGTTATGTGACCATTTCCATGAATTGTAGGATTGTGCCACTTTGTACAAACGAGAAACGCAAAACACTGTGCAATGCTGCAAAAGATAAAATGTTTTTATGATGAAAAAACCACAACACTAATACCAAATGCTTAAAACAGTTTACCAAAAGAAGTTAACTATACCCATAGTTGATAAACAAGTCCCACCAGCCAAGAGCAGCAACATCACCTGCGAGTAATTGAGAATTAATAACCATCAGACTATAATAAAATACGTAATAGTTATGAATGAAAATTTTTTAGGCAATTTTCTACCATTCATTTATTTTTAAATGTAAAATCAATTAGTCGTTAAAAGAGGATTGCCGGTGTTCCTTTTTTCATGGGGTAAAAATCAATGGTCTCTTTCATATTAATGCCTTCTAAGTACATTGACAATTAATATACACAAGAAATTGTCAATTTTTGTGAATCAAAAACCTATTTTATGAATCGTGAACCAAATCTTATTAGGAATAGTACCGTAAACAATCAATAAATATATGGAATTTTTAAGGCAACAGATATACACAAAAAAATAGTTGACATGTCATAACAACTTAAAAATGATTCAAGAATCAAGTCATATATCAAAATGACAAAAAGGTCCTGCCTAGTGCCTACACCAAGTTCGAGTGTTCAACCCCTCAAAAATACATAATTCATTAAAATGTATTGAGATTCATGCCCAAAATAGATACACGCGTAGATTTGTATCGATAGTGTTCAGTTTTGTTTTGAAACGAAACACAACTCACATGTACCGCAAGACAACTAATATTTGTATATTTATAACAAAGTTTTATACATTTTATTTGTCAAAATGTTATGGAAAAATAACCAACATCACACACAAATAGATGCAGAGACATCAAGAAAAGATGGGGAATGGAGTCTATAACATTAAAATTTCAATAGTAAAGTTATTAATTACACAGTCAACAATTGTTTCAGAGAGGAAATTAACACTTACCACATATCTTTAGAAGGGTGAACACTGTGGCAGCAATAAAGAAGACCATGGATATCGAAATCCAGAAGTGCTGGAAAACAGAATTATATCAAGATTAAGTATTGTCTAGACCCATACATGTCAAAGGGTTTTAAATTATGGATACCTCTCAATCTAAAATGGGAAATGTTAACATGTGCCCTAAGGGCACATGTTAGTGAGATAAATAAAGAAATTTTTGTATCGGGATCCGTGTATATAGTGTAATTTTTAAACTTTTTATGTTTTCAATGCACAAAGTTTAAGAGAATAATTCTATTTTTAGATTCTTAACATGTGCCCTTGTTAACATGACCCATCTAAAATTCACCAGATATTTTAACAAAAGTTACTAAAAACCATCAACATCGAGAATTTTCAATTGCCAAGTAGATGCCAGATAATGCATTAGGTGCTTATTTTGGGAGTATCACTGTAGGGCCTTAATTTGATTTCAGAGCATATCATTGATCAATTAACTAGTGAACTAATGAATGATATATCTTACAGGAAGAGTTTCCCAAACTGCTTCATCCGTCATATTTTCCTCATCTCCCGGCATCAAAGCCCTACACATCCTATAAAGATACATTTTTTTGTCAATAAAGCACCAGTATGATAGAAGAGTAGACGTTAATAGTATTCAACCTTGCAACTTGAATAATTGATTAATATTGAGTCTAACCATGTGCAGCCGTACAATTAACTTTTACAAGCTCATAATTATGCCGCTTTCAACAATCAAAATGATTAGCGGAAAAAAGACCAAAAAAAGTAAGTTACTTTGTAAATTATTTTATTATAATGAATGATTGTGGCGATTCTGTTGCCAATATTTTATGACAGTTCCAACTGATTTTAGAAGATGGAGGACTATTTATGACTTGACATACGTGTTAGAATTTGAGCTCAGGGCGTACGTCAATAATCACAAAATCGGGCTGTAAGGTGAAGATTACCTAAGCCTTATAAACACTACATATGCCACATCTTTAATCGATGTGGGACTAACCACACTCCCTCACTCACACCCAACACAATGAAGGTGTTGAAGGCTGTCATTAAGGTAGTCCAAAGTTTCCGCAATTAAGACAGCTAGGGATGAATATAAACTTTGGTAAGCTATAAAGGGAACAAGTTAAGTACCTGATGTTATCGATCAAAATCACCAATTCGAAAGCTATAAGAGGTATGAAAACAATCTTTAAATTCACCACTGCATCATTGCAAATATTAATTAGTTAAATTGATAGCATCTAACAATCAATAAATTATAAAATTAAGTACCACAGCAGTTCAACTTGATTTAAAGATACAGTGGTCAAGAATGTCCATGATGGTTGTGCCATAAGAATTGTTGCTTACCATAACTGCTTCCAAGATGTATACACAGAAGAAGCTCAAATGCCACAAGTAACGGTGTTGCTATGACTGAATGACAAGGCGCCCACTGCATGTGAACAAAATATTTTTACATCAGAAACAAAAACCTACTACACGACAAATTTCTAATTTTTCCACAAAACAGGGAAGATAGTTTGAAGTATGACGTACTTGGCGACCATGAGGCATTGAAGGAGCAGGCAAGGAAAACCTGCCTCGGGCTACAACCACATGAAACAGCCAAAGAGGCAAAAATACGGTCCTGCCAAAAGGAAAGATATGTTATGATGTAACAAACTTTCAAAGGGAAGAGTGTGTTATTGCTTAATCTATTTCTTCTAAGTTCCAAGTAATCCAATCTGAGATCACTACCCAAAACTCTACCTATCGATATTTTAAGACATGGTTTGAACCCGTAGCCCCTAATTTACAAGAAATAATCAAAGGTTTGTGTTTGATGATTTACTGCAACATAATATTACTGCAACATAATAAAGTCCCCGATACTTCTGAGATACATCTTGCCTAGGCCTGTTCATTATTGCCGGATAAGTAGTCCATCTATAACCAGATAACCGGATCCAAATCCGGTTATAAATAAACACGTACAACTCTTACCAACTAAAGACAAGTTGTCAACCAGATACGATACGACATTGATCAGCATTATTTTTACTTAATCTCTTTTATCATTTTAACTATGTGTTCCCTTACTTCATATGCACCCCCAGAAAAGAAAAAAACCTTGCAGTTGGGTATGTGTCATAGTGATGCTGCTATATTTTGTTCATTTGCTTGTTAGGGTTTCCGCATTTTCTGTGTTCCGGAGTTACTCCATCCGTGGAGTTGTTCTAGTTGCTCATTATCTGCACTATTTGCACTATTATTCTCCCGTATCGGTATCTTATTATAGCTTGATAAGTTGACAGTAATTGAACTTAAATGCACATTATATACTAGTGTTCACAATTTTAGGTAAATTTTCATTCCCTAATCAAACAAATTCTCTTCACTTTCATTATGAGAGACAGATAACACTAAAAAACAGGAATTCCCACACAAAAATTCAGAAACCAAGAACTCAAACTTATCCAATTTCATTTCCATAGCAAAATTAACTTAACAAAATAACAACAAATATATTAATGCACCTAAATCAAACAACTTTACTAAAGGTGGAAAAAATTACCCAACATCATTCACCTAAATCAAATGTCATTTTCTACAAAATTAAAAAAAAATCAAAAAATCAAAAATTAAAGCTTTCTTCAGACATGCAATGAAAAAACAAAAGGGGGAAACATAATTGACACAAAACTAAACATTGTAAACAGTTACAGCACAATAATTCACAACTTGATGATGATAGAGAAAGATAAAATTTTGATCTGACCCATTAATTTATTTATACATTTTATGAAAAGGGTTGATAAGAAAAAAGGTAAAGAGAGAGTAAAAGAAGTAAAAAAAAAAAAAAAAAAAAAAAAAAAACTCACCACCATGATAAAAGGAAGAAACGGTCAAGGTTAAGAACAAGGAGAAGAGTGAAAGAGAAAAGAAAGGCATGAGCTAACATAGCTTGAAGGGACTTAGCAACCCTTCTCCAACTCATCACTCTTCTTCGAACCAGCATTTTGGTTTCTCAAAAAAAAAAAAACGAAGAAATCACAGAGAGAGAGAGTGACAGAGACAGAAGACAAGTATCTTTTGTTGTTGTTGTTGTTGTGTTTGTTTTGCAAAGGATGATGATGAAATGGAAGTAGAAATATTACAGAGGATTATGGAATCAAAAAATGTTCGGAGAGAGAGAGAGAGAGAGAGAGAGAGAGAGAGAGAGAGAGACTTTGGAACAAACAAACTACTCTCTCTCTTGAGTCTTGCCTGCTTTTTTACGCCAAAGCAATGTTTTTTTTCTTTATTTTATGCGTTTCAAGTTGTGCAAAGGATAGAGTCAAAAAAATCAATTGTAACAAAAAAAGAGAAGTCAAAAAATGAAAAAGATTTATTTTTTTAAGTTAATTTTTGTGTTTTTTCTAATCTACTTCCTTTATGATTTGAAGATATTTATATTTCAAACTATTAAATAATATTTTAATTGATATAAATTTTATAAAATATATCGTTAAATTAAAATTTTATATCATATGACTTATTTGTATAAATTTCTGACAAATTCAAAATAATTTAATATGTTATAGAGATACAGTAAGATTAAAGGTGTTTAAAATAACACACAACCGTGAATTTTTATATGTCTCAATAACATATCAAATTATTTATCAAATTATTTTAGATTTGTCTGAAATTTTACACAAATGATCTACAGTATATGATATAAACTTTCAATTTAACGATGTATTTTATAAAATTTATATCAATTAAAATATTATTGAGTGGTTGTGGAATAAATACCACCAAATGATCAAGCCTCACCTAATTTTTAATGTTTTATATTTAATAACGATAAAAAAATATTACGTCAAAAAAAAACAATAAAAAAATATTTAAAATTTAAATATTGGTTTTGATCCGAGTAGTAAGATTCTTGGATCACACATTATTTGTTACACATCCATAATTTATCTTAAACATCTATCCGATAGAAGTTATCAAAATTTTGAATCTCTCTTAATGGTCTAGTTTCATTCATTATTGTTTTTGATAGGTTTAAATATGCTAGTTAGACACCAGCTTGGTTCAAATCAATATCAATTTTAATTTATGATGATTATAATTTTCTAAATGCTGTCATTTTGTTACTAGATTGTAATGGTTATTTTATTTCATTCCTCATGTAATTATATAATTATTTTGGACTAAATTTAATTATATAATTATAGACCACTTTTATCATAAAAAAAAATCATACTGTATTTTATAAGATCAAAATATATGTTGAACAGCTCCAAACATAACAACGCCCATGCGGCACTATGAGTTACTGTATTTATGAGTTATGACACCCATTGTAGTTGTAGTTATTATTACTGTTGAAATTTGATTCCAATTTCATACGTACTAGTTTATCTATATTTCTTTATTTATATTATCTTCAAGTGGACTTCCTTTAAAGTTTTTTTTGTTGATAAGCGCCTTCTTTTAAAGTTGAATTATTATTATTATTATTATTATTATTATTATTATTTTGTATCTTCAGTTCGGTGTCAGCCATACTAGTTTTCTTTTCACTACCGATATTTGGTTAGTCGGTTTAAAAATTAGTTATAATATTAAGTGGTTGCAGCCTCTTCATAAACGTAATTATTACATATTGAACTGTAATTCTCATGCTAAACTTAGTGTCAATTATCATTTTATCAATTAACATTTGGTAGCCATACTATTCTAATAGTTGCTAGAATTTGGTGAAATGGATTTATATAGTATAATTTGTTAGTTATTGTTCAACATCAAATAACTATAGACGTTAGCATTATAAAAATAAAAATACAGTAGATATGATTGAAACGGAACAAAGTATGAATGATTGGTTGAAATATTCCAAATTATTTGAACAGCCATGTCCTTGTTAATTTGTCACAAACTTTTCATTTGCTAATTTAGTTTCTTCCATAGTTTGGTATCATTTTCATTGTTGGTGAATGGAACCATGCGATTAAAGCTAATTTCTCTCCAAACAATAATAGAACTTTGGTGGTTTTTTTTAGAATAAAAGAAGGTTCTGGTTTAAAAAAAACAATTATGAAGCCATTTTTCTGAAATGACTCATCTCAATATTATCAGCAAATGACTAATTTCACACACTTTATTGTTTCTATTGAAAATGCAACTTTTTTTTGAATTTGTTTTCTTTACCGTTTCTCTTATGTGTTTTGTAAAATGATTTCTTCCATATAATTTTAGTTATTTAGCTGATGCAAAAGCAAAACGATGCATGGATTACATCATTTTATAAAGGAAATGATTGGAGAGGAAATATTTTATAGCTCAATCATATCATATCTTCATCATATTTAAATTTTAAGAAATGCCCCTAGCATGTTATCGTTGATTTTTATTTACAAAAACCAGTAGCGAAAGGAACAAATGGGATGGAAGAAAGAAATAGAAAATTGTTTTGTGATCAAGCATGACTAATGTGTTATTGTTATAAGTTATGTTTTCAATTATTTAAAACATGATATTATCATTTACCAAAAATATGTCTATCACAAAAATAGCAAATAAGTGTAGACATACATAAAATTATATCAACATTATACTATAAAATACCTTCACATCTATATATATACACAGTAGCCAGATGGAACTAATATCTAGCAATTTACCTAAAAATTGCTAATGAAGGGTCCCTTTCCTAACTGCTTTTTTAAAAAAACTGTCTAATTTATGAATGCATTATTTTTGAAATCATATTGATAATTTAAAGAATTTGATCATATCAACTTAATATGGATATATAAGCCAACTTTTATGCAATTTTGATACTCCATTTTTTGATGATTAAATATCTTTCAGAAATATTTAAAAACAAAAGAAACATATCATTACTATTGGAAAACAAAAAACAAACCAAAATATAAGTATAAATAAGTAAATAAAAAATTAACTCTGATTATCAACGCTTCAAAAAAAACCTTGATTATCAAAACTGTTCGAAAAGGTCGAGTTTATGGCAAATATTTGTTATGCTTATGGAAAAGTTGTAGCCAAAATCTCCTACAAATCTGCAAAGAAGTTGTTCGAATCACCTACGGCATGCCCGTTATTTGCATTCTTTCTCTTGTTCCCTGCAAAGGTATATCAACAAAAAGTGAATTACAGCATGCACTTAGATTTCGAATAACCATAGATATTAAGATACCATGTGTTTAACAACAAGCAAGCTATAACTTGCATTTATCTGTGCTAATCATATCCTACCTTTAGAAGATTTAGAATGATTGTTATCTACATCCATCTCATCTTCATCGTCACTGTCGACCTCATTGTCAATCACACCAGTTTCATTTCTCGCTGTATTTGTTGAACCTTGCAGTATATTATTCAAGTCCCATAGCTGCACAAATGGAAAATGATTTGTATGAAAATGAGTCTGGTATAAATATTGCAAAAATCAAAGCAGCGAGTCGATTCCTATAAATGTTTTCAAAATTTAAGAAAAATACCTTTAACAATTGATCATGTGCAATGCTTCCGAGAAACTTTCTATCATGAGAGAATGCTACATGACCAAAAAAAAACCATAAGTCAAACTTAGTGGAAGCGGCAAACAATAAAGAAGCTAAATATAGTAAAAATCTTAGATGAACGCCCAACATCACCTAAGTACAAAAAATGAACTGCAAGCATAAAAAAAAACAAAAATAATGGTTGAAAATTTGAGGTTCGGAACAATAGGTTCCACCCTTGGGCCAAAACAGTCACATCAAATTTTGAGGAAAGAGCAAGAGTATGTTACCAAGACACTCGACAGGATATTCGGAGTGCTCTGCAATTGGCTGAATGATTCTGTTCGGCAATATCCCAACCAAGCTGAACATAAAAAGAGGGTATATAAATGAGACAAACAACAAATGAAATAAAAGATTCAAACAAGAGGTGCAATGCTCTAAAACTGCTAAACACTCACTTGATCATCCCATTCTCTGATCCAGTAATAATCCTATCTTCATCAAGCTAAAATAATAATAATAATAAAAAACTAATTATGAAAAGACCTATGTTGATAAAAAAGCATACTGATACTGAAATAATCATGTCATGCTATCCACTCACCTTTAACATTGTATCAATAGAGTTTGAAGAGAGATCCACAAATCGATCGCTGGAATTTAAACATTATCAGTATGAACATATCAGTCAAAGGGATAGAAGTAATATAATAGAAAGACAACATCCAATTGGTGTCTTTACTTCATACAAGAAAAACTCTTTCCATCATGTAATAATGACATAATTAATCCACACCATGTACCTGCAATCCTTGAAGGATCCCCAGGAATACAATAGCAGGATTCCAGTTTGTGATCCGCAAACAACTTTCCTACCATTCTGACCTCCCAGACAAAAATGAGAATATTAAACATAAGCATACTTTAATAGAGGACTGTGCCAAACACAATGTACCATTCAGCACAAAGGTAACAAATAAATACACGGACAAATTTCATGGTTGGTCATGCAGTAAAATAGCTAAAAGTTGCTGTTTGGTATAAAAAGCATTTTTAATATTGAGGTATTGGGCAAGAATATGAAGTACTTTGAGCGAAATTAAAATAAAAATTGACATTTTTTAAATTGTAAATGTAAACAGAATGACATTTAGTACTTCCACCATGAGGCAAGAACAAAGCACATAAAGCATTTCATAAATGGAGTTCCTTAAGGGTATGTTTGGATGGTTGATGGAGGATTTTGGAGGGAGAGGAAGGCTTATTTGTATTTTCTATATTAAGAAAACTATAAAATGTTTCCAACAATAAATTAAGTGTGATTCAAATGTTATATGATCATCTATTAAGTTATTCTTTCAAAAAAGAATCTCAAATATATACAAAAAAGAATCTCAAGTGGTTAATGAGTTTCAGTTAAGGAAAAATGTTCGGGATAAACGGAGTTTCACAGTAACAACTTTTTCAACATTCCTATGAAACCATATAAACTCACAGCAAAATCACACACACACTGACTAATACTATGATACCTTCATTAAAACAACAGACAATAGCTCGTCTTCAGAAAATTCCGATTGAGCTTGGACCTGTTAGTAAACCAGAAAAAAGGTGTTCCAAAATTCAGATTGGCCTTGGACCAGTTACTTAATGTTTCAAAAGAAACAAGCAAACCAGATATGAACTTACTTTATTTCGTCGAAGATTGCAAACAGAAAGAGTCCCGTCTCCACTTAATAACAAAAGGAAATTAAGGAAAAAATAATTTAGAAAGCACATATAAATCAGATAAAATAGAATTTGAAAATCATATAGTTAATTAGTTATTCATGAAGCATATTGCAAGGAATTGTTGACAATAATTCATACTATTTACGAAGTTTAAAGCTAAAACGTAAGAAAAATAACAAGAATCAGATAAGTAACATTTTGCAAATTGCAGCCCCCCCAACAAAAAATAGAAACCAACTTAATTAATTATCTGCATATATTGCTCCTCTTCGTTTTCTAGTAATTTGACTTTGCAAGAAAAGATCATTGTTAAACATGTTAAGAATAATGTCTAGCTAGGATATGCTTTACAAGTAATTAGTATTACAGCAGTTACTAATCAGCCACAATAAGTTATTCGTTAAATTCTATTTGGCAAAATTAGTATGAAAGTAACATGGGAAATAGGTTCTAGAAGAACTTTAAAGTTTAAAGCTAGCATGGATGACATCTTGCTGGTATTGTTTCTTTTAAATGCAAATCTGACTATGTATTATTGGTACACCATAACACCAACAATAAGATTTTGTAATTTCAAATCAATATAACATCCCCTTCACCAAAAAATTGAAAAACATCTTTACAATCAGTACTAGTGACAAAAAGGTTATTTTTTTTCTATCCGTTCAAATTTGCAGGTAGGTGAAGAATTTACTGAATTGGCTACCTCGTGGCTAATAATTTCATCGCATCAGATGCAAAAGTAATGTCTGAAATGTAATCCTCATGGGCTTCAAATGAATTGCAACAAGAACGGTCTCTGATATCCCAAACCTACAAGATGTAAACACCAAATGAAAAGCACTGAGGAAACAACAATTGTCTGATCATTTCCATAATTAATTTAATAGTTGAGCAACGGTTGCGAAGGTTGAAAAATAGTGAGTAGCTTATTCTTTAGAAGTGAATGAATATCTATGTCAAATGTATGTTATCAGTGAACTCAACAACATAATCTGGAATACAAAGTAAAGCAAATGCTACAAATGTGAAATGAAATTAACAAGCTACCTTAATACAACCTTCATCATCTCCTGTAGCAATGGTTGACTCGGTCAAGTTTATCAATTTGTTGACTGCAGCCCTGCATCAAATAAAAACCACAGAAATTTTGAAGGTATCAGGGTGCGGGCAGTCGGCTACACACACACACATAATTCTATTAGTAAAATCACGACAAACGAGTCATAGCAGCAAATCTACTCACTCATGGGCGTTATCAATTCGGGCAATGGCAGATCCAGTTTCCACATCAGTAGCCAGTATCGAGCAATCGGGAGAACCCGTCAACAACGCTAAAACAAACATTACAATAAGCATTTCAAAGTCCAAATCATTCAAATGAAATCAGCAATAACATACCCAGAACAATAATAAAATATAAAAGAAAAAGAAGACCAAAAGTTACACAGTGCTTTACCACGTCCACCATTGATGAATCGAGCAGCTCTGCAAGACTCGGTGTGAGCATGAACTTCCAACACCCTGGAATTTGGAAGAAAAAATATTAATTGCAATATTTCAATTACAAGCATCAGCTAACATATTACTAGTATAGTAATGGAAAATAAAAAAATTGGAAACAACGTAAAGCCAATACTGATGAGCGTTTTTACTTTAGTATCCAAAAAATATTTTAAAAATTTAGTTGAGAATGTATACCTCACCGGGTCATTATCAGAGCTATAACGGTATCTGCAAGACACATAATTTACGATAATAGTTACTATAAATGCAGCAGTAACAGCAACAACAACAACAACAACAACAACAACAACAACAACAACAATAATAATAATGTTGCTTTATGGAAGACTAACTAGAGAGAAATTTACAAGTGAAGGTCGCCATCTATGAGTCCTGTAGCAACAAGATTATCAGATGGATGAAAATCAATGTCAAATGCAAGTTTCCCCAAATTGATTTCCATTCCTGCGCATAATACACGAGAAGACAAGAATCAGGTAATTATATTTGATTATTTTGATATACAAATCCTAACTAAACCTTCCAAAAAACATAGTGCAACTTTACAACTCAATTTGACACTTTCACATAACTATAAATTCTAAACATAAAAACTAAATACATACTCTACTCGATAGTAGTTGTCAAAGTGAAATATATCCAAATATCCAAACCCCTACTCAATTGAACCCAGTGCACCAAACAAGAGAATAAAACAAAAAAAGACGAAGAAAGATTGCCGCAGCCAACACAAACAATTAGGGTTACTTCTAAATGGGCTTGGCACAAAAACAAAAACATGTGGTGAAAAGTCATAAGGCTCAAACTCAATAATTTTGTTACAGAATTCGAGTTCAGTTCAATTAGTGCTAGTAATATTGGTGTGTAAACATATATATGAAATGAAATACATACACACTAGTGAATAAACCTAAATTAGGTAGCTGTAATTAACTTAAGTGTACCTTAATCTAAAACCATAGCCCTGTACATTTTATAATTGTAATTAACTGCACTAATTGAAGCATAACAGAAGGGGAAAATTAATTCTAAATGATATTGGAGAGTAAAATTAACTGAATTAGAACCTTACAAAAACTCATAGCTATCAAATGTAATCAAATCAACATGCAAATAATATGAAAAACTGCAGAAAAATTTGCATAGCAGAATTGACTAGACCTTTGAAGTTGAGTCGAATTCGTTCAATAAGAAGATACACGAATGGCTGCTATTCTGAAGTGTGACTTACCGGTGGAAGATAGACCGGACGCGACGGTGAGAGACGACGGCGGATAGTGCGCAACCGCGGCAGAGAGAGAGAGAGAAAAAGACCTAATGGTTTTATAGTATTTATTTTTAAATTTCAATTGCCAAATTACTGAAATACCCCCAGTTTAAAACATTCACATTGCTTATAAAAAATGGTTTTATTTTTATTTTTTTTAAAATAGTTCACTTTTCTAATTTTCAATGTTTTGTGGGTAGTTTTTTTACTTTAGGAAATGGGTATTTTGTTTTAGTTTTTTAACTTATTTATGATTCTATTTTGGTCTTTTAATTATTTTTAGGTTTCGTTTTGGTCCCTTGAGAAAAAAATGACTAAAGTAGTTGACGGAGGAAAAATTCAAAAAAATAATTAAAAGATTAAAATAAAACCTTTAATAGTTAAGAAACTAAAATAAAACCATAAAATAAGTTAAATAACTAAAATAAAAATTTTAATAGTTAATAGACCAAAAAATAAGTTAAAAAAGTAATCAAACATTTTCTTTTACTAATACATGAACAAAAGTTAGATTAGTTGAATCTCATGACTAGCTAGAGTCAAAGTAAGTCTCAAAGCTAAAAAAATAATTACAAATGTATTTATATATTGTTCGACAACAAAGTTGTAATGCTGATTATAATTGGTGATGATAGTTGAGCTCACATTTTTAAGCAATTACAAAAATTCCTAATACTAATCGTGATTGTCTAATTTGAATATGTTATATCTGATTTTCGCGTCAATTCAATTTTTTTTTTTGTACATAATTCAATTTTAAAATATTGACTAAAACTATTAATGCACATCTTGACGTCTAATGAGATTATCTACTCTTTATTTCGATGCCAAAATCTTCAACATTACGAATGCAAATTAAGAAATATGTGGAATTTAGGAAAACTAAGGTATTTATAAGTGGTGGAAAATTTCAGTCTATTGGTTATTCAAATTTTTTGATAATGACATTTCATATTTAACGATATAATTTCATTGTTTAGATTGAATTGAACCAAATTTTATTCTCGCACTGGACCGGATCACCCTTAATAACTAGTGTTAGGTTTTTGAGGTGTCTTCAATTTAGTTAGACGGTAGATATTCCAGTCTCGGCTTAAAAAAAATCAGTGTTAGATCTGACCATAACATATAAGCCTGTTCTACATGCGTATTGGAGTATGGTCGATAATTCCTCATGTGTCGTTGGATCAAAGACCTTAGACACTCTTCCTACATTTGTCCACGAGAAAAGTTGTTTATAGAAGATTCCAGAGTTCATAAAACTTAATTCTCTTAAAGAATATTTAAATTCTAAAGTACTGCGAGTATGAGTTGCATGGGTCAAATTAAACATGTGTAGTTTATTGATGGTTGTTATTAGTTCCTTTAAACTGATCAAAATCTTCCCTATATGTGTTATAAAACATGTAATCCGTGGAAATGTAGGGAGAAAATTAAAAAAAAATTGTATTGATAGTAATGAGTGGAATTACAATAATGAGAAAGCTAGGTACAAATAACTAGTGTAAAACTTACTTATAAACTAACTACCTAGTAACTAGAGCAACTAATTATATCTTTAATAATACTTATTTTAATGTGAACATTGGAGAGTAGACAAAAAAACAACCGTGTAGTCTATGATGCCAAGCCCAAATTAAACCACCTTCGGCTTTCATCCATCATGTTTGGGCTCTCTCTTTGTGCCTAAAATGCTTCAAGCAAGCTTCTGTCATTGTCGTCTACATACAGCATCAAATTTAAATCCAACTTGCTTATACATAATCCACTTACCTAATTAAACGGATATATCCAACTTCATTGAGTATTGACGTGAACGTCTCTCATTCTATATTCTACATATTTCCTATATATCTGCATTTTTTTCCAAACAACAAAATTATATATATTTAAATAAGAAACCAGGTGGAAAGGTTATGTGGACATGAAAATTAAGGCCGAGAAAATGGAATGAACTGTGTCTTGGTCTAATTGGACCTTACTCAAAAGTGGGTAAGTTTAATTATGAGCTAGCCATGTCCACTTAATTTGGTAGTATCATTTTAGTGTTGGTGAATGGAGGACACAATGTGATCGAAGTAGCATACTATATAAATTTCCATCAAAACAAATGTGTGTATAAGGCTAGCTAGGACACCTTTTTCACCTTATCTTCCCACATGTGTAATGTGTTTATGCTTATTAAGTTATTATGAAAAAAGAAGAAAACTATAAGTTCCAAATTATAAGAAAAGGAAGAATTTATATAGAGCGACACCTTAGAGATGGATGCATGTATAAAAGGATGGGGATAATTTCTCTGTAAGATAATTTTTTTGTACATATTACTTAATTTTTTTTTGACTAAATACTTAGTATGTATCTTTTTATCCTCTCATAAAATATTGTTTGGGTTTGCTCTCACAAGATTTAAAAAGAAAATAAATATAAGAAATTATAAGATATAAAAAATGATCACAATTTTTAACAAAGTGATAATATTAATAGTTATTTTACAATTGTCACCGAATATTATATTAAAACTTAGTATTTTGAAGATACAAGATTAAGTTTTTAGTAAGGGTACAGGTCGACTCTGTGCAAGTGCAAAAAAGAGCTTTAGCACATGACCTCAAAATTTGGGTTAGGATGAGTACAAACCCTCAGCACAATACTAGTTTATATTTGCACATTGTCACTTGTTATCATTTGAATCCTTTAAAATCAATTGTATTTTGATGTTATTG
Organism: Trifolium dubium; assembly: GCA_951804385.1. Lineage (NCBI taxonomy): Eukaryota > Viridiplantae > Streptophyta > Magnoliopsida > Fabales > Fabaceae > Trifolium > Trifolium dubium. Next base: position 52,023,088 of record OX638064.1, read on the forward strand.
GTTAGACATTAACTCTTTTCTATATTATTTACAAAGATGATTCTTTATGTTATTGATGTTATTTTTATAAATTATAAATCTTATTTACAATTTAAGTAAAATATGACTTTTTTAAATTTTTGTACTTCTTTTTACTAAGGGCCTAAATTTTAAGATTCAAACAAAATCTCCATATCATTTGAAATGACTATGTTCTTGCTACCGACCTAATATATATCTCAGTGTACAACCATGGTCGACACAATTATAATATCATGCACTTGTGCTACCACATGAAGAGATATGAGTTACTCTTACTCATATATAACGATTCTTAGCATCAAAGTTACACTCATTCACCATGTCAGTTATTAGAACATGAATGCATGATCTATATGAATTCAACTAAAGCTATGTCAACAAAAAAAACAACCAACACATGTAAAAAGAAAAACCACCAAATTATCATTACCTCGTTGTCTCATCATCATGTTCAATGAGACCACATATAAACATAACAACATGTTACATTGCAACACACCATAAAAATAAAAATAAAAAGAAAAACCACCCCCAAAAAAAAGATAAAAATATAAATATTCCAAATCAAAAATATATATTAATACCCCAGTACCATATACTAATATAATAATAGGTCTTTAATTAGATAAAATATATAAAGACCACCTTAAATTTTACTAAATAATTCTAATTAATTAGATATTGATATTATATTAGTCCTTTGTCTCTTAACACTTCCAGAAGCAGAATCATCACCAACACTCTTCTCCATAACACCTTTCAATGCTTCTTGTATTGAACCAATACAATATTCATGATCATCTTCTTCACCAGTAATGAATAAAACATTCTTAACACGTCCTCCAAGTGTTGTTATATCAGCTTTCAATGTTCTTAACCTTAATGCTTTCAATGTCTTGATTAATTCAGGTAAAAGATCTGATCTATCATCACAGCAAAGTGAAGCTTTTATTATAAACTTGTTAGTACCATTTGATCCATAATATTCTTCATCATCAGATGCTGAAGCAGTATCTACTGTTAATTCATCACATTCTGTTGGAACTTGACTTGTTTCTGCTATTAGTGATGTTTGATGTTTCAATTCTTTTACATGTTGAATCACTTCAGCTAACAATGATGCTTTATCTGTCTACAATAACCAAAACAAAAGTGAATGTCAAATTTAAAAATAGTAAAATTTTATGACAGGGTTAAAAAGCACTTAATATTTGTTTAAAGATGAGAAATTAAAAATTATTAGGAGACTAACAATTGATGGAAAATGCTAAAGAGTGCACCCAGTGCAGTGCACTCGTTCAGTGCTTTAAATAGTACTTCTTCTGTACCAAAATATAAGTCACTTTGAAAATAATTGTACCATAATACCATAAATCCCTTTACAATACCAACGACTCATTTAATTCTAGTATTCTTATTGAAATACATCTTGTATGTATCCTAATTAAGACACTGATAACCATGTTTAAGAGAAATAAATATAAATAAATTATTTATAATCTCAAAATCCAGATCCAATTTTTTTGCAAAACTGTTGTACTAGGGCAACTGAATGCAGAGGATCTAAACTCATTTTATGTAGTACTAGTACTCTAAATAAGGTTGGTAGGTTATAGATATATCTAGAGCATTTTTTTTTTGACAGAAGATATATCTAGAGCATATATACTATGATATGTGAATGTGAAATATTGGATATATATTTTGAATGGTGGAATTAGTGTCATGCAGCATATAGAGAGAGTGTATATGTGTGTGTTTGTGTTGTGACTGACAAAGGTGTTAGTTTTTGTCTGTTCCTTTATTTCTTTTCATTCTCCAATTGAGTTTGACTGATCAACATATTATCCGGCAAAGACAACAATATTTTCATGCCAAGCAATAACCTTTTCAATTGCATGCTCCTTTGGTTCCTCTTTATCATACCAAGCGACATTAACACTAATACACTTTTTACTAGTATTACTTCTACTTTTTCCTTTAGCCACCTAGTTATCATTGTTTCCTTGGAACTATACCACACATTATTTAGAAAGAGAAAGAGAAACACTACCATATGATAAAACTATAGACCATACATATAGTAGTCACATTAGTAAAGTTTATTAATTAATGAGAAACAAAAAAAAGAAGATAGGAGAACAATGTGGAAACTAACAAACAAGCCAAAAAGGATGATAACATAACATAACAAAAGCAAACAAAACAATAAGACTCTTTGCACCTCATTTTCTAAAAGGTTAAATTCGATTTTGATTTTGTTGTTTATAGCTCAAAAGTAACTTATATTAAGAATATTCTACTAAAAGGATATATTGAATTCAAAAAGGCCACTAAGAAAAAAACACTTTTATAGTACTATTATATTATACATATTTGGTTGAGTTGAGATCTTTGATTTTGGTTTTGTATAATATTTTTTGTAACTTGATTAAAATTATGTAGCTAGCTAGGCTCTATAGAAAAGAAGTTGATAATTATTTCAAGTTCTGAACAACTAGTGATTTGTTTTTAATATTGTTTCGGTCTCAAAATATAAGTAAAAACTGATCAACAAAATTGATGTATCTGATGCAAAAGTATAACTTACTTTGGTTGTGCTTGGCAACAAGCTACGAAGCTTAGCAAGATGATTATTGATTCTCTCTCTACGTCTTCTTTCAGCTTCACTATGACTCTTAGAAGCAGCAAGAGCTTTAGCTTCCATGATTTCTTGAGCACTCATCTTTCCAAGTTCACCTTGATGAAGACCACCAAAAGGTCCACCTGATCCATGTTGAAGTGTATCTGATATGATTCTAAGATGTTCAGAACCATGATGATCATATGCAAATTGAAGAGAAGGAACTCTTGATCTGTTAAACAAGCTTGCATATGGTGATGATGATGAAGTTTGTTGAGGAATAACAAAAGGGTCATGAACATGATGATGATGATGATGAAGTTGTTGCATAGACCATGGTTGTTGATGAAAGATTGGTGAAACTTGATGATGATCTGATGAAGGGAAGGAGAAACTGTTTTGTTGTTGTCTCATGATTTGTTGTTGAAGAAGAAATTGTTCTTGATAGGTTTCAAAGTTATTGATTGTTTGAGAAGAACACTGTCCTTGATCTTCTTGTATCATGCTTTCTATGCTATGGTTTTTGTTTTATATCCAAACTCCAAGGCTTTATATATATAGGAATACTATAGTATGATGATGGTGAAGTGAAAATAAAGATTCAAATGTCAGAAGATGAGGTAGCTATATCTAGGTTTAATTTTGTATGATTCTATTCTATTGTATTTTTTGTTTTTTTATATGTTATGTTATGATGACTAAGAAAAAAAAAGGAAGAACAAAATATAGTTTGAACTTTGAAGAGTTGTTTTTATATGCACTTGGACAAGGAATAAATAAAAATGAAAAAGGTAGTATATTCAAAGGACAAAATGGGTTAGTGAAAAGACTAAAAAAAATCAACATGAAATAAATGGATTTGGCTCCTCTTCAATGGGTCTACCACATATTTACATATTTGAGATATTGATAGATGTGCTTGATTAAGATTAACTAGATGATGATTTATTTTATATAAAAAAAAAAAAAAGATTAGATGATTTATATTAAGCTCGATCTTTCAAATTAAAATATTTGTAAAAATTTGCTTCTTTTAACTGTTTGATAGTAAAAGTTAAAAGGTTAGTTGTCCACATGATCTGATCTATGCATGTGAATATGTGATTATATGGAGCTAATCTTCAAATAAAAATTAATTAGGGTAAAAAAATGATGCTCAAATTGAATATTCGAGGATCTTATTTTTCTCGATTTGAATCTAAAATCTTTAAGGATAAAATTTGTCTTTGTTAAAAAGTCTTGCATCGGTTATAAAATAGTCTATATTTGAATATATATATATATATATATATATATATATATATATATATATTAAACTTAATTAATAATATTAAGCGCGAGAAAAAGTGATAATTAAGAATTCTACATCGATCGTAATATAGTCTGAATATATATTTATAAAATAAAAACAACCATCACCCTAAAGACAGATTGAAATATACTCCATCAAACTTCCAATTTTACTAGACCAAACTCTTGAACATAAAATAAATATCTATAATATAGTACTACTATATACCTTTGATGGATATATGTTCTAATCGATTCTATAATGGTGGGGGATGAATAAGTTTGTTTTGTTTGTTTGTTTCTCTTGTGGTGGTGGGCGGCGAAAGAAAATTCCAATCCATTAGATTTTTCTCTTTTCTCTCTCTAATATAGTTATGTTTCTTGCAATGTCAAATCTCTTTCACTTGGTAGGTTTTTTCTGCCACAAACATTTGTGCGGGGTATATGGTAGTGTGATCGATCTTTTTACATTCAAACACAAAAACTTTCTTTTCCCTTTGTGCTTTGTTGCTCTCTTTTTGGTTTGGTTTTTATTTTTCTTCCTAATTAACTTGGTCTTTGCAGCCTTTTGCCCACCACACTCTAACATATATAGACTCCCTTCGAGTGTTTCTACTCCACTTTACTTTCTTCTTACGGCAATCTCTCTTTCTCTATTCTTCTATCTAAAGTGTTTCTATTAGGTTTTGTCACAAAAATGTTACTAGTACTAATCATCTAATTAAGTACTAATAATCTACTAAAACATGTAGTATAATTGTAAAACATTTAATTAATATTAATATTATAAATTTACCATAACGTGATGTTTGATGGAAAATATATACGTCACACATAAATTAACAATGGATTTAGTTAAGTGATTTAAGCAGATGATCAGAAGTTTCGAATTAATTAGTTATCTATATGAAAATAATTTGATTGAAAGGGAAGAACACAATTCACATGTATTTCAATAAAGATTAATCACCTTTAAATAACAACTGAACAAAGTTCACGAGAATATTTTCTTCCTTTCATTTCGCTCTCACCATGCAAAATTAATAGTATGGTTTTAATTTTTACTATGAAATCACATTATAATATTATTAATGTAAATCATATTATTATTATACTTTAAATTGAAAGTGTTCGTGATTTGCACGCGTATAACCGTATAGTATTACTGCAAGGAGTAACATTATTTTTTAGTTGTGATAGATCATTTCAATTACATAATCTGTGTTAGAGAGAGGATGGGAAACACAAGCAAAACATAGTGAAGATACAACACAGATTGTCGACCGACCATAAAGGCTGTTACTATCATCATCATGATTAAATTTGCACCTTAGCTTAGCTTAGCCAAACCTTGTCTATCTTTCTTTCTTTTTCAAGGCTGAGTGAACTGTGAAGTACTTAGAGGAAAGTAATTTATTTATGGACTAATGGATCATATTACTGTATTTGAAACTACTCCCTCCGTTTCAAAATGAGTGTCGCATTAGCTCAAAAAATTTGTTTCAAAATGAATGTCGCTTTTCAATTCCCAATACAACTTTTTCCATTTATATCATCTATTTACTACTTTATACACTATTTCCAAGAAAATAAAGGAAAAAATATACTTAATTTAGCAAATGTACTATTACTTTTAACATAATGATTGCATTCCTTAATATGTGTGAAAACATCAAAAACGACACTCATTTTGAAATGGAGGGAGTATTTCATAAAAGAATTTCATAATTACACATGCTTTTGACTACTACTCATTTGATGAAATATGTCTATTTATATTTAGGAGTATTACTAAATAGAAATCATTAAAAAATCAATAATATATAGAACCTACTGTACATGAAAAAGAGATGCAATAAATTCTTTAAAAAATGTCGTGTCGGTTTCAGTTTTTTAAAAATTGAATTTCACTGTAAATTATGATTGTTCAGAAGTTTTTGCTCAACTAGTAGAAATTGTAAAAAATGTTAGGTCGAACATTCATGAACGACGGTTCGTATCATGGTCACTCCACTTTGTGTGTGTGAATTTTTAATAAATTTGCGATTTTGTCTACGTACCATCAAAATAATAAGTTATGTTTTTTTATTTTCACTTAATTTAAATAGTCATATTTTTATTTTCTCTAAATAAAATAAAAAGCATATTTTTTGGGTACATAAAAGCATTTTTAAGTTAAATATAAAAATAAAGACAAATACATTATTTTATTTCTCCCTTATTCAATTTTAGTTAAAATTTCAATTATTCTTTTATTTTTTGTTCAGGAAATTTTCAATTGAATTATTCTCTTGCTTCTTTGGGGTAATATTCCCAATTCAAGCCCTTTAACCTTATTTTGGCGTTTAATTTTCTTTGGTACATTATACATCGGTCAAGCCCCCCCACGTTATTCTATACAGTCTCTTGCTATAGCATACTAGCTCTCTCTAGTTAACCTTTCTTTCTTTCTGCTTCCCCAAGACGACAATGTAATCATTGTGTCTTGGAACACACTCCACCTCCTACCTCGTTTCTCTTCAATTGTTCTTGGTTTCAGATATAGGTAGGTTCATATGTTTATGTTGAAACTACATTATTTGCCGTTAGTAAACTAGGAATTATGTTTGGGTGGTGGGACGGGAAAACATTATTAGAGTCATGCTAAGTGTTTTTGGAGTATATTTTAAATATGGGTTTTGTTAATGTGTGTCCTAAGGGCACATGTTAAGGAAATCAAAAATAGAATTTTTGTATTGGAAAAAATTATGATAATTTTTTCTCGAAACTGAAAAAAAATCCGAAAACTTTTTTATTGGCATCGGCAAAATTCCGAGAACTTTTTTTTTCAAAATAGGAAAAAATTCCGATACCTTTTTTTCGAAATTGGGAAAAAAATATGACAACTTTTTCTCGAAACTGAAAAAAAAAATGATGACGATTTTTTTTCTCAAAATCAGAAAAAAAAATCTCATAACATTTTTTTCTTCTCAAAATCGAAAAAAAATTCAATCATTTTTTCTCTAAATTGAAAAAAAAATTATAAATCCGATAATATTTTTCTCTAAATCGGGAAAAAAATTCGAGGATTGTTTTCTTGAAATCAGGAAAAAAAATTGAGGACTTTTTTTCTTAAAATAAAAAAATTCGATAACTTTTTTTCTTAAATCTGAGAACATTGTTTTCAAAATTGGAAAAAAAAAATTGGTTGACTTTTTTCTCAAAATCGTAAAAATAATATGAGAACTTGAGTTTTGTGTGAAATTGGATTGACTCAATATCAAGGCCCCATGACCATGAAGGGGCCAAAATAAAAAAATAAAAAAAGGGGTTGGGGTTAACATGAATATTCCATTTGGGATCTTTTTACCGGAAATATTTTCTCAAATTCAGGTTTAATATTTTATTTTGAAGGAATTTGACTTATAATGACAGATAAAACTGTCACTAAATGTATAAAATTCGTAGGTAAAAGTCTTGTAGGGGTGAACTACACAAATTTGTAGATGAAGTGCAAATTTTATTTTTGGCAAAAGGGATAAACTTAGAATATTGAATAGTTTGTAGGAGTGGGAGAGAAAATTTTCTTTGGCCAACAATTTTGGGGCTAATAATGGGCTTAATTTTAGGTATAGTTAAAATATTTTAATCAATATAATGATATTTTTGGTGTCTTTAGTTTGGATAGTTATAGTTAAAAATATATTTTTTTTACAAATAACTAAAACTAGTTAAAGTATTTTAATCAATATAATGATATTTTAATCAATATTTTAATCACTTTTTGCATTAAATAATATTTTAATCAATATTTTCTTAAAAAATTTCAGCAATAAAATGATAATCTCCCGTGAATCTACTAAAAAATTTAACAATGATAAAATTAACAATCTCCCATGAATCTACTATATAATTGATAATCTCCCGATGAATCTATTCTTGCATAATAACAATATTTTTAGTCAAACTTTTTGATAATAATAATAATAATAATAATAATAATTACTATTACCAAAAATTATTTCTCGTGTTCCAGAATAATAGATATTAAATAGATAAATTTAATTATTTTTTTTTGTTTTTTTTTTGACAAAATAAAAGGATGTTCATTCATTCAAATAGATAGGGTACATCAGATACTAATACAAATTCAACATCGCTAAAAACAAAAAAGGATGAATTTGCGAACAAACTCACAGCATCCAAGTTGATAGCATAAAACGGCATACGAATCGCCTACAAATATTGTGATAAACATAAAGTAACCAGAATACCTATGCTTCCGGATCTGCATCGTTGAGAAACTTTATCACTTGTTGAATCCGTAGCCAACCAAAGTTGATCTGTCTATCCAAATCAAATAAACACCGCACACGACGAGAAAGCAAAACACCGCACAAGACGGAAAAATCAACAAGCGCCGCACTGAGACGACGAAATAAAAAAACCAAAAAAATCTAATTGATGTGGAAATCACTTATTTGAATGAAAACGAGAAGAAAAAGATACACAGAGGTGATTTTGGATCAAGAAAAGACCCAAAATCACCCCTTAATCAAAACAAAACAAAGAAGAAGGCTATGAAAGAGTGAGGCACTAGGGCCGGCTATGGAAGAGAGTAGTTCACAAAATTACTTTAAAAAGTTGAAATTTGTTATGAATAAATATACATAGTTATTTTTTTTTTGTTTATAATGTAAAAAATTGATATAATAGTCGTTTAAATTTTTCATAAACAACTGCTTGTTATAAAAAATTATAAGTTTATCCAGTTTAAAGTTTGTCCCGAAAAAAAAAGATCATTTTTGAACTCCTTATCATCTAAGCTATCAATTGAATTAAATAAATCAAAGTTTGGAGCAATTTGATTACAACCCATTTTTTCTCCCACAAAGAAATAAAGTTTTTACAATGAAAGAGAGAAATTTTTTGTGTCATAAAAAGTACAAAAAAGTTGTTATAATATTTTAAGTGTACTATAATAACTTTTATTAAGTAAAATCATTTTTAGTCTCAATTTTGCCGAGGCGACGGCTCAAATTGAAAAGACAGATTATATTTTAGACGAGTATTTTGCTTGTAGATATATCTCAAGATACATCTGTTTAATCGAGACTAATACATACATTGAAATCACTGAATTAATATAAGGTATTTTTTTAACATAAAATTTGTTTATACACCAATAATAAATCAAACCTCTAAGTAGGATAATCATAAATAATAATTTTCATAGATGAAATACATTCTAATTTAAAATCTAACATTTCAATTGAAATTGAAACACAAGTACAAATAACAACATTACCATGTCTCCCTTAGGGCATCCCTTCCCTGTGTTCTTTAGGGAAAGAGGGTTATCTTTTTCCTAATAAGGTCAGTCACTAGACACTGTTTAATTTTTTTTGCTGCAACGTTACTATTAACTTGCTTCGGCATGGAACCCTTCTTTTTAGGCTTTTCATTTCATTAAAATTATTATTAGGTGCCAACTTGTGTACCTCCACATCTTGAGGGGGTAGACAAGAAAAAGCCTTATTATTATTATATGTTTTTCTTTTCTTGCTAGGTCATGGATGGAAACTTAGAAAGAAAGGGTACTTTGTTTTGTAGGACACTTTTGTGGTCACACGCATGTCTCATTCGGTCCCATTTTCCTTTGCTTTTCATTTTCTCTAATTTTATATACAAACACCTTTTGTGATTATTTTTGTATAGTTTTTCTTCATATAGTTTAAGAATTTAATTTTAGAAAAACCTTATTCAAACATTTGATGATATATATGTGCACCACCACTACCATTTACCAATACCACATGACAAGGTCGATCTCATTGAGTGGAATTTATGATGACATCAATCCCACCCTATCATGACGTGTTATCTTTTAATCTTGATTGCTATATGGCTTTGATATTTATATTATTAGTAGTAATACATTTGCACATGAAATTTCAATACCATAGGCATATGACTCCACCATATTAAGATACATTGAGTTTGGGTTGTTAAAGATACGTTGTAAAAGTATTTTGTTGGTTACAATCAACTAATTGTAACATTGTAGCTTTATTTTTATTTTTTGATTGTCACCCTCTAGCTCATAGAAGAAAGGGTTAATAGTAACGTTTGAGACTTGCATTAAGTAGTTTCGATCCCCTTCTAAATACAGTTGCGTTATCGAACTGTAATTTTCGGTCCCCTAGCTGTCAATTATCTAACATTAATCACCACTGAACCAACTAACGTTTGGTGTAATATTTATAGCTTTAGTTTTACAAAATAAGCAAATGTTTTTATTGATTATTTGACGATGTTTAGTATGATATTTTAAAATTTTGGAGAAGAGTGAATTATTATTAATGACATTAACAATTATTTTACAATATTCTTAGCTTCTTTGATTTATATTTATGCGTTTGTTCGAACTAGGTCAAGACTCATCCGAACTGGACTTTTGTGCTTATGAACACTGCATGTGTACATGTGAAATTCCCCTTATTGATCAAGAATCACATGATCATAATCTGGTGATTATGGTTTTGTCATCATTGTAGTGATATTGTGGAGACCACTTTACATGTCCTTCTTGATATGAAACCATGTTAGTTTGGATGCATTTGTTTAAGATTGATGATCGACATCAATTTTTAAAAGTTGGGTTAAGTGAGTGTATCCATCTCAATTTAACTTCTGATGTCGGTTTTGAGGATTATCAACATGCATGCAAGTATAATATTTTTACAAATGATAAAATTACAAATGCCTAAATAATAAAATATTTAAGTTACCAAATGATGATTGGTCTATAATATAATGTCTCTTAAGTAGTTAGTCCTACAATATCTTCATAAGTGATTAATTAATTAATCGACATTTTAAATTTTATGAGGGTAATTGCCCCATTTTTTTTTTGTTGGTACAATTGCCCCATTTTCTTCAACAGCCAAGTATGATGATGACACACCATTTATGTGATCATATATTATTTCTATGTTTTTTAATTCTTTAGTTTGGAGCCATAGAAATGATTAGGGGTACTTGATAGCAATAAAAATTACTTAAAGAACGAAAAACAAAATAGAGCAAATTAGCATGCATTAAGACATGCATGTATATTATGATGATGGCTGCTCGATTAATGTATCATGTTTATTTATTTAATTACTATTTGCATCAAGTACTACGTTCTTAAGCTTACTTGAGATCAATTAATAGCGTGAACTATACCTTACCTTTATTGAGCACAAAACAAGCAATGATGATAAAACTAGCTTTATTGTTTTTTCTCTTCTTCCTTTTTCAAAAAATATATCAATATGATCCATAAGCATGTGAGAAATTTGAGAATTGGAATTTGTCTACTACAATTGCATATTTTAGTGTTTGGCTTGCATTTCATCTCAATAAAATATTAACCAATAACCAGCAAACATGAAAATATGAACATGAAAATATGTGTTCTAACAATCAACATATATTTTTTTTTATATTATTTGTATTTGACACTTTTGACAATTTAGCATCAGAGATTGTAGATTTTTTGAAGAGAGTTTAAAGAGTCAGGCAAAACAATGTTGTTTCTCCTAAATTTATGGTTTACTTTATAAGAGAATTGATTTTGCAATCCATAGCGCGGTGCAACTTTTTCTCCATTTATTTTTTATTTATGTGTAATTAAAGTATTGTAAACTTAGGTGTACGTTGAGTATGTTAAGTGATTAAGAGATTTGCAATGGAAAATGATGAGGTGTTTGCTTTGTATAACAATTTTTTATTTTGCTTTGTATGACAATTTAATTGAGATCTAGTATATATATTGAAAGAAATAATTAAGTCAAGGTAATGATATTGCAAAGTGGAGCTTCTAAGACAATCTTGTTTTGTGTAGAGGCATGTGTAAATCATAATTTAATGTAGCTTCCAATTAATTTGTCGCCTTAACATCAATTCAATTAGTAGCATGGTGTCTTGTGTGAATACTATAGGAGATCCATGGGAGTATTTCATATTGTCTCAGCAGAGACATTGATTTTCTGGATTCACAATGATTAAAAATAATTATAACATGTCTAAAGTATTAATTAGTATATACTCCCTCAAATTAATCTCAAACATAATCTAATCTAGATCATATTAAATATTTTGTAGTACTCATTATATTGCATGTCTAGTTTTGATCGATTTCAATAGATAGCTATTGATAATTCCATAGACAATCATGTGGTCCATGTGGAGTAATATATATCATAGAAAAGTTTATAGCCATACAATATATACCACAATAATAATCAACATAAGATTAAAGTAAGTTAATTTTGACCATCAATCAAGACTAGTTTCTTAATGAATTGTGTAGTAAATGTGCGTATAAAATAATACTACTACATAAACTAATTTCCACTAATTTGTGAAAGTTATATATATAGAATATAAATTCATTATTTCTATATGTACCATTGACTTGAATGAAATTGTTAACTTCCATCTTTCATATATCCACATCAACGTTTCTATCTTTCATTCTCACTTTCGGCTAATTCTTAGACTTAGACCAAATGAGTCAATTCAAACGTGATACTCTCAAAGTCTCAAAAAGATTACATTATTCTGTACTAGTGGCTGTAATGTATTAATCTAAATGATTATGTACTACTACATGTATCAACTTCATCTCATATTATATAAGTCGTTCTCATAAAAAAAATAGTTTATTTTATATGTAGCTTATTTTCTATATATCAATGAAATATTAATTATGTATATCTTAATATTATTCCATCCCTAATCAAATATTTATAAAACTATATTTATTTGAAATCACGTCAGAGAATTTTCACCCAACAAGGGGAATATTTACGCAATTCTGTCTCAGTTGAAATTAGTCAGATTTGTTTCACCTATTTTTCTTAGCAATTTTTTTGGTCAACAAATTTGACCAAGATAAGGGGCATAGACCTGAAAAAGATAATAGCTCATGGAGCATACACACAATATCAATTTTTTATAAAGGCCAAAAAGATATAAAGGAGGCAACAAAGATATTCCAACTATATTGACACGCTGAAGATGTCACCTATGAAGTACCCTAATGAATATATATTAAATAAAATAAAAATGTTATCAAAAATTCAATAGAATAAAATTCAAAGTGTAGAAATTCATGTGTCTTCTTAAAAATGTTATCAAGGAAAATTCAATAGAATAAAATTTTGATGAAGGAAAAACAGTGCAAGATAAAACAAAGAATCAAACATAAACAACAAATGCATCAGAATACTCGATTTAATAACTTAGCTTGTAATTCTAGTCTCATTTTTAAAATATGGACCTTGCTCCTATGGATAAAAAAGGAACAACATCCCAATACTTATGAAAGTCGTGCCTTGTTTAAATAAACTGATTAACTAGTAATAATATCAAAGTCGTTTTGTTAGTTCTGGAAGTGTGTAATAACTACAGAAATCAGAACTATTATGTTCTGAAATACAAGTACTCCATCTGCATAGGGTGCTGAGTATTAGATGGGTAAACAAATGATACGTTTCAAAGGTCGCGACTCGCGGCAGCTCATCATAGCACCAATGCAAGTTTTCACAGCCCAGCAAAGACAGTATCTCCTGCAATCTGATGATACCAATTATTCGGTGACTCTTCATCAGATCAATATGAACTATGAAGATTTGGGTGATAAAGAACGAGAGATAATGTAATTTACACAAAAACGTAACCAACAAATGATCACAAATTCAACTTTGTCGAAGTGGAAATTAACCATTTCCATCACGGATTATAAATGCCTTATACTATAGAATACAAAATTATCACATACGCTTTATCTTCTTTTTTTTATCAAAACATATACTTCCATCTATCTTAAGCTCTCGACAAACAAAACAACAGCATTAACAAATAACCTTATTAAGCAAATTTCTATGTACAACTCCAGAGTCAATAAGCCAAAGTCAACGTGGACACCAACTCTATCGACATTTTGAAGCTTTCTAGTGTCTTGCATTCACTGAAGCTCCCTTTTGTCTGCTTGACAAAACAGCACCCTGAGACCATGATGATGGTTTATATCCACCAGCCAAAAGGCTAGATGCTGCACTTGCAGAAATTTTTCTTCGTTTACACTCTAGCTCTTGCCTTCTCTTACTAGACATGGATGAGACTGACAATCCTGGGAATATGGATGCAGAATTGATCATTGCCCGCTTGTCCTTCCTATTTTTGTCAAACTTACTAGAAAACTTCACTTTCGCTGCTGCGGCAGCATCTTGTTCTGAAGCTGGAAGCAGTCGAATGCCAAGGCCCCTTTTCCTAGAAGCAGCTTCTTCTTCAGCAACTCTTTTCTTTTGACTCTGAGAAAATGGAAAAGGGAGACAGAAATATTAAAAGGGGAAAATGGAATGGATAAATAAACGAGATCAAATTTCTTGAGCTAAGTAACATACTCTAAGTTTGGCTCTGAGACTCTTGTTTATGGCATAGTCATCTGAATGTCTGGCATCAGACATTCGTTGCAGACGGACGAGCCTCGGTTCAGCTTCTTTTTTTTTCTTCAAGTCTTCTTCCTGGTGTTCGAGGCGGTAAAATGGATCAGCAAGCTTCCCTTTCTCTGTAACACAAATTTTAAAACAAACTCAATTAGCTAACATTCACAATTGTGATTCAGTTGCTACACATATGCACAACTACAATGCTAAACTGGGTAAAAAGCATTGAAGTTGTTAATATCCATAGAAAACATCCATTTAACCCACGGGTTCAGTGGAAAAATCACCCACCTCAATAATAAAATTGAAAGATGCAATAACATGTTTCAAACTACTGGGGCAAATGTACACCAAATTAGTTACTAATTAATATATATATACATAAAAAGAACTAACAGCAAAGATTTCTTCCATAATACACACCTTCATCAGCAGGTAATTCAAAAGTTTCTGCATCTTCGACATCAAAATCCTCGGTTTTTTTCTGAGCCCCGCTGATGATGACATACTCACAGTTCTTTGGATCAGTCTGGATGGTGATCTCCTGTCTACAGCATGCAGCTTTCATGGTAAAGCTCCATATCTGAAGGTGCCAAGATAAATATGTTAACTATTAGTAAACAGGAGACCCATTGAACAGCACTATTTAGAATTGTCCCAAGTTAATGCAGTTCATTATCACTTGAAAATATTAAGGTGTAAGGAATGTAGCAGTTCAAAAAGAAAGGTGTAAGGAATGTATATACATCATTATATCTGATTATAACTGGTTACTGTTTACAATATCAGTAAAAAAGTCACCACCACATTAGAATAATTTGGAAATTTCAATTTGCACCCAGTTTTTTGGTGAAGTTTTAAAAAGTGTGGTTTCATTAGTAACTAAAATTTTGTAAGACTTTAAACTGTCATTTGATCATAATTAATTCCCGTGTCTACTGTAAATATATAAAAAGGTTTGTTTGCATGAGCCGGCGGTACTTCTCTCCTGCCTTTGTTTTCCAATGATAATAAGCGAAATGCTAACAATTTAGGGCACTTGTTACAATGACCCTAATAATAGCAAACATTAGATGGTTTGCTCTCTACTTCAACATACCTTTGTAGAGTAGTAATTACCAACTTGCTTCTTCTCTGCATTGAACCGGACACCCTTTGCAATCATAGAATTGCATCCTCCACACCATATATTATAAGGCATTTCAAACCTGAAAGGATGATCATCAGAAAATATGCAATTAAAAGTTAAAATAAAATAAATAACAAAAATCGAAAAGGGAGGACAACTGAAGGCCCATTCAAGTGTACACACAAAGTAGCTGCTGTTAAAATGAATAACTTACCTTATAATCAAGATACCCTGATCTAACTTCCTTGCTCTTTCTCTCAAGGCATGTTGGCCATGAAACGTGTTCAGAGAACCCTGAAAGGGCGAAACATAGTGTAAGATCTTTCTGTACTAAATAGTAAATAATTTAACAGAACAGACTTTTTGTAAACAAATATACATACCTGGCTTGGATCCCATTCTGGGGGATAGTAAAAGTTGTCTGCTCTAGCAGCTGCAAGGGAAGACTGTAGAAATACAAACAATGAAAGTTCAGTTTATTGGAAAATAAAGTAACAAATGGCACATAAATATGAGTTACATATTTTTTTTCCTGTGGTGGCCACATAGAGACGAAGTGTAGGGTTGATAATAAAAATTAAAAACTTCAGCATAGATAACCAAAGTACTCATATTAGATGTACAAAACATGTACAGAATTCTAAAGCCTTTTTGAAAATGAAAAAATATTCCATCGGCACATAAAGCAGTTCTATTAGTCATGAATGCATTATCAATGTTGTTAGAGATAGGAATAGAAGCAAAATCCATAATTTGCATTAAGAATAAATATATTGTCCGCTCCTCACACCACTACCCAAGCATTTAAAATCTATTAGAATGACATGTTTTCGCCACGAGCGTATATGAGCAACACTCACTCTACAATCAAACTCTCAAAAACTCTGCTAGAAACTCTTGCTCCACAACCAAAAGCCTCTTTATCTATTATTTAAAATCATGTACCAAGTAACACATTTTGCTGGTTTCTAAAATGTCTATCAACCAGGAGAGCAGGTTGCCAAATTCAAAGACTAACAATGAGGATGATGTGATCAGGGAAGTGTTCAAAATCAAGAGAGGGTGTACAATAGAATTCACCATATTAATGTCAGACACTCCACAAGCACTGAAGGATACTACCGTCGCATATCCTTCAACTTCTTACTTGAGCTTTGTTTATTTAAACTTTGTACAACAATATAGTTTGGACTTTGGAGTTGGATACCACACTAATTAGGCGAGTTTGCAGCATCTACTTTAATCTAGGATTTTGCCATTTCATGTCAAAAATCTTATATAAAATTTTATATGCAATATCCTATCTATGTCACGCCCTATAACTTATAAAATTCGTCGTCCTATTCGATATCAGTTTAATATACATTCTTCCTTCCTACAATACTGTAACAGAATAACAGAAAACCACATAGGATATTCAATTTTTCAATTCAGCAAAACAAGCTGCTTTCTTCCAATTTATTCCAACCTCATCATAATAGTTGAAGAATTTATAATCTATCAATTTCATTCCTAATACTTTCAAGGATTAAACTAATAAACGATGTAATTTTCAGGAGCTGTAAATAATTGATACTGTAAACAAAATCATCAGTTACCATCGTGAAAAGTAGAATTTGACGAAAACTAATTTTACGAATAATGATCTAAACAAAAACCCTAATCCTGATAAAAATTCAAGCAACAATACTAAAAAAAAAAGACAATAGAAAGAGAATTCGCACCATTTTGATGTATAGTAGATGAAATTTTGATTAGATTTTCTTTCAAAATCCGAAGGTTGAACGATGGATGAAGTAATCTATCTCTGATTCGGAAAGTTTTGTTGAATGAAGAGAAAGTTTTGATTATCTGGACTCGTTTTGGGCCCGATGGGCTGAAACTAAAACTAAAACTTTGTTGCTACCCCTATCCTTTGGAATAAATGGAACTTGTTACTCACACCCATTTATTTTGTTATACACCCTTCATATTTTTTTTTTGTTTTTTTATTAAAAAAATCGTCTAAATATTTCCTTTTGCTGAATATTTGAATAAAAAATTATTTTTCTTTTCATTTTTTTAAACTTTATATTAGACCATAGAGATTAGAGAAAA
Organism: Trifolium dubium; assembly: GCA_951804385.1. Classification (NCBI taxonomy): domain Eukaryota; kingdom Viridiplantae; phylum Streptophyta; class Magnoliopsida; order Fabales; family Fabaceae; genus Trifolium; species Trifolium dubium. Next base: position 52,040,726 of record OX638064.1, read on the forward strand.
TGAGTTATACACACTACATTGTGAGTGTAAATTATTTTTATGCGAACGTCTAAATGTCTAATGAGAATAAAAAGTGTGGCGGTTATTTTAAAACAGTAGTTACAAAGTGAGTTTTTTTTCTCTCCATTTTCATAGATTTTTCTGCTGAAGATATTCTATTTGAGGCAACAAGATAGGTGAGATATTAGATATTAAAGATGGATATTTCTCTCAACTAAGAACCACAAAGTAAAATTATATGTCAATATGATGGAATTTTATTAGATGTTGTTGTGAACGGGCTGAATGTCTTAGCATTGTTGGCTATTGGTATGGTGGCGTACGGTGGAGATGAGGGCGGCTCAGCTTCTTTAGAGAGAGGGGGGTTCCTGCGCAAAAATGGACTTCGACGCTTAAGTCAGTAAGTGAAAGATGAGAGAATTAGGGTTGAAAAGATTGTACCATGAAGTGGTGTGAAACCACTTATTTAGAGGTATTTCTGTACGAAAGAAGAGTGACTCCGCGTAGGAATCATGACCGTTGGAAAGTGTGCCGGTTTATCTAACGATTAATAGCATGCCTCGCGTCATACTCGTTTAGGACGAGTGTACAATAACATTGTGATGTAATGCCCTTGAAATCCGTGACAGGTCCCCACGTGTAGGGGATTGGATGTGTATTGAGTATCGGGTCTTTAGCCAATCCCGAACAAATGTCAATGTAAAATTAATTGTCTTAAATTTGTATGGCCACCGTCACTTATGTTATGAGCTTACCTTTGTCAAACAGTTCTTAGATTTAGATTGCTTTGCCAATAGAAAACAAAGATTGCACATTCCCCACCCTTTTATTGAGTTGCAATACACTCAAAAATAACATGGATCTTTCCTTACACCCAATCATCTCTTTTTGTTCATTTTCCCGGGTGCATCTAGAACAATAGTACTATACTATATATGAATTATAATGAATAATAATAATAAGCATAATAATAGTGCATAATTCCGGATTTGACATTTGTCATTATGATCATAAAAGGTTTTTCTTTATTTCTAAGGAAACATTCATTGAGAAAAGTACTATTAATTTCCATATCTAATATGCCTCACTATCTTCATTAACATCATAATGTTAATTACCAAGTTTCATATCAAAAGTGCAAATCACACACATTCTGATCCACCACCAAATCCAACTTGTCAAAAACCATTTTCCATCTTAAGAGTTTCTTCCTCCATATATCTTAATTAATTCATGCTCTCCATGCTTCCTCTTCTCTTCCTCCATCATCATGGCCTTCAAAATTTCTCAAGTAATTCACATTCTTCTATGGCTCTCTCTTATATTTTTGCTCTTTCATGAGTATTACAATCTCAAGTATTCAAAGATCTACAAAAAACATATCATACAACCAAGTCATCATCATTCATTACCCTCTCATCACAGCAGAAAAGTTCTAGCAAGAAAATTCCACTTCTCTCCTTTCTTCAAGTATCATCATCATCCACAAGAACAGAAGGATCCTTCAGACACAGAGATTGATCCGCGTTATGGTGTCGAGAAGCGCCGTGTGCCCACCGGTCCAAATCCGTTACACCATTGATTGAACTCTCAATCATTTTTTTTGTCTTAATCCTCTGGTTCTTAGAGGAAGAGTCCTGGTAACATTGTTATATACTAAAATATTTTTCTTACATTTGTTAACTTTCTTTCTTGATCTCTATCATTGTTCCTTAATCATGATCATAATATGTAGTGTATGTATGCTAGTATATGATATAAAGTTGCATGTCACATTGAGATATTTGTACAGAAGTTCATAGTACTATATTCATTTTCATGTTTTAAGGGTATTCAATTTTTTTTTGAAAGTTCGGTATCTGACTTAAGGACCGATTAATCTGAGGGACCAATCCTACCGCCTATTTGTGGAACCCCATTTAAAGTCAGAGTTTTTACTATAAACCAGCCCACCGAAATTGGCATAAGTGGCTAAGAGTATTCAATTTTAATTTGGTGATTATCATGATATGGTTATTTTGTAAATGTAAAGATTCATCAAAGTGAACAAAGGAATTAATTATTATATTACTGTAATGCGTAGGTGAGTGATCTTAAAGAAACATACATGACTGAGACGGCACGGCACACATTGGGAAGATTTTAGTTTGAGCATAATATATATATATATATATATATATATATATATATATATATATATATATATATGATGAGTTTCTTTTTTATGATACATGTTTTTTTTAATCATATGATGAGTTTCGAAGATTATATTTCAAGATTCATCATAAAATAAGAAACTAAGAATGAGATTATTAGATGATGTTTGTTGTAGTTCCGCACGGCGCCTTTAACTCTACACTAATTTTGACTAACAAAGATATTCATTCATTCAAATTGGGAGAATACACCATACAAGCACAAATTCAATATTGCTAAAAATGAAAAGGATGAATCTGCGAACAAACTCACAACATCCAAGTTAATAGCATAAATCGACATACTTAAGCTTACACTAATTATTAGGTTATATAGTAATGTAAATTGATTACAATATGGTACAAGTAATCGTCCTATATTTACCATGCAAGAAAATTGAATAAAGAGGATTTTGATTTGTTCTTTCTAATTACAAATATAATTATGCTTAATGACGGGAATATTTTATTCTATCAGTCTTAGCAAAAGACAAATACACAATACTCACACATAGAATAGTCATTAGCACCACTTGATTTAGGAAAAAAATTCATTTCCCAATTTTATAAAAATGTTAGACAAAATATTCAATCTAAACTAAAAAAGCACTTTTTATTTTGGTACAAAAAAGTGGGCAAAGTCCAAGAAAAAAAACTACGAAACTAGACGGATTTTCTTAGGCATATAAATCCAGAATTATCGCTAAAAAGGAGACGTTGACGTTATGATGGATAAGTCTCTATAACATGAATATCAATAGAAATTATAGCTAAGCTAAAATTAGTCAACTAATAAGCACATCTATTACATTCACGCCAAAAATGCTTTAATTGAATATGTCTTCATAAAGTCACGGATACACTTAATCAAAATTGGAGTGTTTTAGTTGATGTTGCATATCTCTATTACCACACATCAACCAACACCTTAGAATCACTTTTAACTATTAGGTGAATAATCCTCATCTTTAAAAATGCACATTTTTATTTTGGTTACACTTAAAACCGCATATTGTATTCTGTAAACACCATGGCCATTTTTGTTTTTGGTGCAAGACCAAAGTTATTTTTTTTCTTCCATTGATAAAAAAAACATTAGGAGTTGACTGAATATATTTTATATTAAATATACTCTAGAAATGGGCAAACAACAACCAGCAACTATTCTATAAGCGTTAAGTAAAAGGAAATTAGCTTGCTAGTTAGTGATGTCTTATCTCCAAAGTCATTTAAATTAGGATTTGCCGACTGCCCCCACATTTAGATACAGAATAATTAATTAATATGTTCATTCATTTTTATATATAATCATGATCAAACCATGTCTTTGTCAATACTACACTTTCAAGTTTAGACATTAACACTTGTTAGTGGATCCACAGCCATTGTCAATAGCTTTGCTCTTATGATGAAATCAACAAAGTGCTTGATTACAATTCCTACATAATAACCCCAAACACACAGTGAAAGAGACCCAATTAGTATCTGGAACTGCAAATGAAATGCCACCTTATCAAAAACCACAATGTGCAATTGTAAGACTCTATTATGAACTCAATCACACTTTGTTTGTGTGAGTGTGAATATATTTTAGCATTAATACATCATACCTGGACTAGTGGAACTAGGGTTTTTATTTTCCGAGCCAAATAGTAATAATATACTACAGTATTTTGTTAATCAGTAGACAAACATAATTTATTGTTTGTTCTTGTCAAAAAAAATAATTTATTGTTTGTTTCGAGGAAATGTTTGACAATAAAAAATATGAGTTACATTAAAATATATAAAGCCTATTATTTATGTAAAACAATGTATGCATCAAAATTTTGAGAGTTAAGAATTTGTTTTGGGGGGTTTTGCAAGTTGAAAATTGCTTTTCGTGCCCCTAAACATTTCTTGCGCGCTTCTAAAAAGATCATAACAACTCCTCACTATTTAGATAACAAACTCCATTTGTGCTCTAAATAGCAGACAACATTTTTATGACAAAACACACTATTTGCATCCCATGAGGGAAAATATATATTATGAAAAAATACAGTTCGCACTACTTAGGTAGCCAATTCAAACATAGTTTGTTGACTGCATAGCGAACTCAAACAAAGTTAGCTAACTTTATAGCGAATGCAAACACAGTTTGCTATCTACATAGCGAACTCAAACTCAGTTTGCTATCTAGAGCAAACTCAGTTTACACTTTAATTAGTGAACTTTATTAAGATTTAACCGTTATTCAAGACCATATTTTGATTGACAGTACTAGAGCGGTTGTGACATAGTATCACACACACACACACATTGTGTAATTTTATAAATTGAAATTTTCTTTTAATCACTCATTAACTATTATAAATTGAAATATCGTATAATTTTATTATAAATTAAAATCTCATATAATTGTATTTATATGCATGATCTCTTGATTTGTTCCATAATTTTTCAATAGTATTGGTCAATCACATATACAGTAGAATTCTTGAGATAAAAGAAAAATTCGTACTTTAACTAGTGAACAATGTTTTATTAAAAAAACATACGGGTGAGAGAAGAGTGAAGATGACAAAAAATTTGATTTTTATAAAGTTTGCATCTATCTTAAGTAGCGAACTCAGTTCGCTATATGTAAGCACTAGGCAATAAACTAATTTTTCCAATTTTTTTAACTTAACACACGCGCTAGCGTAAATTTAAAAACAGGGAATGCGCAAGAATGCTAGGGGCGTGAAAAGCAATTTTTTCGCAAGTTTCAATCAACCCCAAGCATGATAATGGGCCCAATAAATGTTTTTCAATATGAATGTCAAGCTTTCCTTTTGCACCCCTCCATTTCTTCTTAGCGGTTCAGTTCTCCCTTTGCAATATTTTCTTTCAAAAATACTCCTCTTTCCAAAAATTAATTTTGAAAACGGTAGTTAATTTAGAAATTTTAATTTTAACAAGACAAATGTTCAAAACTTTTCAAAAAAAAAGAAAAAAAGGACAAATGTTCAAAATTATTTTTTTTAGAAACATCAGCATTGTAATACTATCCAAAATTATATATCGTGAAAAAACCTTGTTAATTCACCACACGCCACCAACCAAAGAGGCCCAAGTAACAAAGCATCTATTTTTATTTTAGTCTTTTATAAAAACTTGTGAGACTCAATTAACTTTTTTTTTTTTTTTAAATAAGGGGATATTTTTTATTAATCCTAGTTCCTTCAGACAATTATGTCACTGTTTCTCATTGTTTTTTGATATAAATTGATTCTCTATTTGTTGGTTTTTGGCACTTCTTGAGCCGAATTTTTTTTATTTTTCAATAATATATTTCATTTTAATTTCTTTAACAAAAAATAAGGAAAATTTGTCCGTGTGATGTTAGTTTTACAGTAAAATTTTAACCATATAAATTTAAGGAACAATGTTCAAACTTCAAATTGTTATTATTAGTGTCACTTTAATTTTTTTAAAGCAATAAAAATATTTTAAATTGAAGAAGAAACAAAGTACAAAAAGAGGGGACGTAAACCAAAACTCTCAACAAAAAGAGTAAAAGGTCGAAAAAAAATCAGAAAACACAAATTATTTTAAGTAAATAATTAGGAAAGATTAAACTAAAAAAAAAATATTAAACTAGGAATCCCTTAAATTATTTTAATGCTAAAAACATAGAATTGTAACTTCTAGGAGCTGAGTTTAAATTTTTTCAACTTGGGAGATGATTGTAAAAGGTCAGATCACTAGTGACACTGCTATCTTAATTAATAGTTTCTTTCTATTTTCTATTTTTTAAAAATAAATTTAACTTAAAATAATTAATTCAAACTATATCTAATAATTATTAATTTATAAAATATCATTATTAAAAAATTAAAATTGAATAATATATAATTATTATTAGTTTTTATGGGATAATAATAATTGCAGTTTTTTACTGCAAAAATACGTAAAATTGGAAGTATTTATTATTTATTTATTTTGTCAAATATATCCTTGATTGTTAATGTAATAACCATATTGAAATATTCGACACTCTAAAAGTTTGTTGTGTGCATCATTCATTCTTACAAAATCGACTTATATAACAGAGATCAAAATTTCTCTTTTATTAATTTTAAAAATGAAATTCTAATTATTAAACTATTATAGAAGGAAAACGTAACGGTTTCACTTTTTATAAATTTTATAAACATTTTTACCTTTTTAGTATTTTTCCAATATGCATAAATACCCCCTATCCCTCACTTCCTTTCACCCAACCCTCAAGCATATCAACTCATTCACAAAATCACAATTATGTGACATAGATGGAGAGTTTGAGTTGTTTCACAAACCAACCTAGTACACAAACAATTTTCATCCACTTCACTTGTGTTGGTCCAAATCATAGTTGGACCACATCCAATAATCACAACCAATCTCAATCTAATCAAATAATTGTTCCAATGTCATCATCATCATTAGTTAACACCCCAAAGAAGATTTTTGATAAGATCATTAGGGCAATTATCCCATTTATTATTTGCTTCAAAAATAAGAAGCAAGAAGAGTTATCAACTAACTCAAAGAATATCATCAAGAAAATCTACAAGGCAATCCATTACAAGATTTTGAAAATGAAGAAGGAAGAAGAGAATCAAGAGAATAATCAAGAGGATGAAGATAAGTGCTTGTGGAAGAAGACCGTATTGATGGGGGAGAAATGTCAGCATTTGGAATTTCCTGGTGCTATTTTTTATGATAGTGAAGGGAATCAGTTTTCTGAGCCACCAAGAACACCAAGAAACAGTCCTTTAATGTCCCTTGATCAACCTTAATTTGTCACAAATCAACTAAAATGTTAGGTCAAGAATATTACCATCTGCAATGCTCTAAATAATTTTGTGTTCTAAATCATGATGAGCTATCAATAAAAATTAATTTTATCAAGTATTTGGCTATTTCGTTTTTGCAAAATACTATTGTTTAATTTGCGAAATATAATTTTATGAATCGTTCTAGTTATAATGTTTTGCGAAATATTCTAGTTATCTATCAAATGTATGTGCTTTCTAGTTTTTGGTGCGTGTAAGGTTTTTTTTTTTGTGGTGTGGTGCATGTAAGGGTTGATCAAGCATAATACCGCTAATAAAATTGTTTTTTTTGACACCAATAAAATTGTTTTTAAGCCTATAGAACTAGTAAAAAAAAACTTAATAATGAGAAATTATTTTCTACAATTTTCAATACAACTAAAAATAATAAAATCATATCTAATATTACTAATTTGTCACTAAACATTAAATCGACTAATTTTATCATTAATTAAAAAAAATGCTAAATGAAATTGACCACGTTAACTAAATAACTAATGTTGTATTCTAAATAAAACTTGAAACAAAATTATTAAATTTACTAAAATATGGACTCTAGTAACTAACTTTAATTCAAGTTTTATTTTGAATACAAAGATAGTTTTTAAATTTACTCTAGTCAATTTACTAAGAATTCACTTGCGCTGTCCTGTTACGTTGTTGTTGATTTGAGAATTGAGACTTTGAAATATTTTTTCACAAAGTCTTAAATTCGATTTTCTTTAATTCAATTTATGTGGGTTAATTAGTCTAACAAATATTTTAGATTAGATAGGCAGGTTTTTTCAAAATTTTATGTCAAAATTTTCTTTGGTGCAATATATTTGAATGTCTCAGTTTTTACTAACAAATATTTTATTTGATGTATTGGAAAATGGTGTGCAATAAAAACTGTAACCACTCTCATAAGAAAACAATGCAAACATTACATCAGTTTAAGTAAGTTTGAGTAGAAATTTACACCGACATTACATTATTAGTCCAAGTGAAACTGATGATATATAGGAGAAATTTATTTTGTTTATAGCTTAAATTTGTGATAATGATTTGCTCACACTCCATAAACATGGGACCGACCTTACTACTATAAGGACTAAATCATGACCAACATTTATTGTTTTCTGGTCAATAAGTCTAATCTTTTTCAGTAAAAAAAAAGAGTCAAACCTTTTAGGAATGTTTGATTTGAAACTAAAAAGTCAACAACTCTTCTTCTACAGTAATTATAATTAATGTGTAAGTCAAATACGTGCCGTTGTAACAATGATAATAAAATATTTTTTTTTTACACAATTATAATAAAATGTTACCTAGCTTTAAAAAAAACAAAAAAAAAAGTTTTTTTGACCAAATGATGATAAAATATTAAAAAATTAAAATACTGTTTCTTTTTAGAGAAAATACAAAAATATTGACAGTGTAAAATGAATATCTTTAAAATAAAATAAAAAATTGTGTTAACTTAAATAGATATTCTCATTAATTTTTTTTCCACCATAAATTTAATCTAGTTCGTGTTAGTTATGATATCAAATGGTTTTATTATTGTTCCCAACATACTTGCGGGAATATATTCTCATTAAATTTAAAATACATTTCACTTGTAATTAAAGTTTAAAATACTACATTGTAGTAGTATATTAGTTGTATCTAGTAGTGATCGTATCCGAATTAATCCAAAAGTAAAATTGTAAATTGAACCAATTCAAACTGAAAACTGTAAAAAATCGCATTTAGTTAAACCGCACAGATTATTTTTTGTTAAACCGCGCGGTTTGGTTAGGTTGGCGGTTTTCATTTCATAAAACCAAACTGAACCAAACCGCAATATTTAACTTAACTCTATCAACTAGAAGTAATCAACCTATTACATAGTCTAACTTAACATGCTCAATCTAAATTAAGTCTATAAAATATTAGGCTGTCAAAATATATCATTTCACGCGATTCAGAACTATAAAGTTGGTATTAAAAATAATTTTTTTTATAAGATATAAAAAAAGTTTTAGAATATATGCAATTTTTATATACATATTATATCATGTAAGCAATAAAATAATATTTTTTATATTTATTTTGTAATGAGTTGATAATATTGTCATGTTTTTTATATTACGATAAACTGCGGAAATCGCTCCAATCAAAACCGCATTGATTTGGTTTAGACGACTTTTTAAAAACCAACCGAACTAAACCAAACCAAACCATATGTATTTTAATCACACAGTTAGATTGACTTTTATACTTAAAACTGAACCGCATCGCGATCACCTTAGTTGTATCATTGTTTCTCACTTTGTTGACTCCAAAAGTTCAGGACAATGGCATGGGAAAAGAAAAAAAGAGTTTTTGGTGGTGGAAGAAAAAAAGAGTTAGTATCACTTCGTGTGTATTTTTTATTTTAATTAAATAAAACTACCAATTTTGTTTAAATTTAAAAGTTAAAATAAATATATTCAATAACCACTATCCAAAGCACAATGTATGCTAAGAATAAGAACAAAAGTATACAACCCAATTACAGAATGAGTTTCATAGAAAGTGTTTAAAAAAGAGTGTTACTAACGCATCTTTAATAATTTATATATGCTAATAAAAGTTATTCATGAACTAGTATTTTTACTACTTTTTACCAAGGATTTCATGTTCAACTCTTGATCCTAGAATAGAATGCAATAGCTTAAAACTCTTAGAAGTTAGAAATATTATACCAAAAAGAAGGAAAAAAAACTTAGAAAGAGTGTGCCACCATGTATTGCACTTCTTTGTAGATTAGTTTTTGCAGTTACGAATGGAACCGTCCGGTTTAGGAAGGAAAATGAAACAAATACAAGTGAGATCACACACTTTCCTTAAGCTTTTGTCATTGAATATATTTTATGAAAATTGAACTATACAGTTGAGGTGGTAACATATATATTTATATTTATATGATAAACAATTACAAGTGTAAAAGTAAAAAAAATTATATTAAAAAAAAACTATTTTATAGATCACCCTCTTTCGCCGTTTCTGGTTTATTATTATGTTCACTTGCTTGAGGATGAATTCTGTTTCTTAGTTCTTCAAAAGCCTTCATGCTCTCTGTATCAAAGCCTCCTGCAAACTGAAAACAGTGCAAAGAGAATTTCTTAGGTTTTACTGTTTTAGAGCGATGTTAGGAATAATCAACTACATCTAGAAAACTATGTTATGTAATAATGTTGGGAGTGAAATAGTCCCACATCGACAAAAAATGATTGACACCGACATGAGATGCAATATAAAAGCACAAGAGACATTTTATTTTAGATACACGGCCTTGTGGTGAGCACATAGCGAACTATTCTTTCGCCTTTTACTAAAGAATACCGTGTGTTCGCCACATAATGAGGCATATGTCAATTTTTGGAAGGATTTCTTCTTGATGGAAGAAGAAGTCCTATGATTAAGTTCAAATAATATATGTATATCTATACAAAAACATTTTATGTCTTGTGACTTATCTTAAAGTGAGATATTATGTATCATCTGCGCGAACAAGTGAAACAAGAGGGTTAAAATTACCTGATGAACACGGAAAGCAAAGCGTACAGCTTGTAGAATTAAAAACTCTCTTGTCCATTCATTTTCAGGTCCAGATAGTATATCAAGTTCAGCTGCAATACGCTTCATATACATGTTTGCTAGTTGAACAGAAGAAAGTTTGATCTGCAATACGATAGTTATCAGAAGCAGCTATTTGCATATGAATATTTCTCATTGTTAATGAAAAATTTTAAACAACTATTTTATATACATGAGAGATATAATCTAAATAGGAATGAAATCCTATCATAATCTCAAATGATACTAACAAATCGTACTATAATAAATATCAATATCTCAACATGCACAAGAAAGCATCAATACAAAGTCAATGTAAACTAAAAGTCTAAAACCGTTTATGGTTAGAACTTAGAAGCATACCTTTCCCACAACTCCCGAATCTAATAACCAATTTACTGGTAATCCAAACTCCTTGTACCGTGAAATGGCAAAATCTCTTGTCCGTAACAGTGCATATATACTTTGCTCTACTCTACAAGTGAAAACAGAACATGGAAGAACCGAGTTGATAAATAAACTTCATGATATCTCTGGAGAATCATAAGGAACTTCAAACTACGTAAGTATCCGTCATGTTCTATATCCGTAACTTGCAAAGTATGAATTACATCGTTAAAGCAGATATTCAGAAAAAACTATAACATAGATGCTTACTTTTCAAGCAACGAGTACATCTTCTGCAAAGCGGCATCACATGGGAGTTTGGAATCATCGATGAAGGTGGAGACTTGCTTCTCCAATTTCATCAGATCCTGATATTCAAAAGACGCTTCCCGTAGTGCATCTGATTTTCCTTCGGGCCAATCAAAGTGCTTGAGAACAGCTCGTTCATCAACCTTATACAAGTAATAAAAAGAAATGAGTAAAATGCAAAAATCAAAAGTGAATAAAATTTCATGATTTCTCCCAGAATATATAATTTGAATGAATTAGTTTTGAAGCAAGTTTTTTTATGAACAAAGATAAATTAAACATTAAGGCTTACCAAAAAGGAGAGTTCTTCATCTAGCCAGTTCACAAAAGTGACTACATTGTCAATCTTAGAAAACGAGGCTGCTCGAACTTCCGTTGCCAAAGACATGACAAAATCACCTTGTGTTTCTACATCTGCTTTCACCTAGATTCATTATAAAAAATAAAAATTTGTAAAAACTGAAATGCCAAGATTCTGAAAAAGAAAACATAACAGAAGGATAATCTAAACACATACAGCTAAGAGAAATGTTGATCTATTCTCAATTTCCCCAATCATGTTGCTCCTGGCATCAGCTGAATTACTTGTCAAAGAAGTTAGGGATGAGGTATCCTTCTTAGCTTCCCGTTTCATCAATGATTGATAAAATTCAACAAGCTCAGGAGCCCTTTTAACTTTGTCATCAACTACTGATCCTCTTGGTAGACTTCCTGGTGGTGGCGGCGGAGGTACAGAAGGCACAGATGGAACATATGGTATTCCATTCGAAGAATTTGAAACTGAAGCCCCGTCAGGTTGATTAGGCGGTGGCCGAGGCACCCTTGGAGGCCTTTTCTCAATTTCGAAAAGCTTCATCCTGCTAATGGTTTGATTATCAAAAGTCTTACCATCATCATATTGATCCTTCTCATTTACTTGAGTAAGTTTTGGTTGCAAAGATATCGATCTCTCTTGTTCGGCCTCGCTCACATTAAGATTTGAAATATCACCAAACTTTTTCTCTCTCGCTTTCTCAGCCTTTTCCTTAAGTTGTTTCTCCCTTGCTAATGCCAACTTATGAAGATCTTTATATGCAGGATATTTTTCATCCATAGATTTGTCAACTGACTTAGACATCAATTGGAATGAAGCTGAAACAGAATCCAGGATATCGTCACCCGATGAAACTTTTCTCAAGCTTGGAAGAGATGGAGTTTCAGGAGAATGAGTAGGTTCGTGTTCCTTCTCTCCAAAGGGACTGATCGCTACAGCGTCATGAGCATTCTTTAGCATCAAGGACTTAAGTGTATTCCTTGGTCTATAGCTCGTACTCACCCTGCAAGGAGAGCCTATCGAAAGAGATCTAGCCGGTGATGAAAGAGAACTTGAATCATCTTTGTTTTTATTCCATTTCTTCAACTTTTGAATTAATCTAGTTTTCTTGCTAAGATTACTATATTTGTAAGTAGGGCTATTGATATATGCACTGTCAAGATCTTCACTGCCTGGTGAAGAATGATGGGAGAAGTTGCTTTCAAGATCTGTTTCACATTGCCCGCGCTCCGATCCAGCATATTCTAACATTAGCTGTTTAGCTTTCTCTTGTGATTTTGGGTTGAAACTGTTGTTTAGATCTCGAGCCAATGATTTTCCTGAAGGTGCCTCGTAATTCCTAAGTTCATATCTCAAGCATGCGTTGACCCAACGAAGGTATACAAGCTCTTCAACTTCGGTGAACCTATTCATCTGGAGTCCTTCCACTTGCTTTTGAAGGTCTTCATTTGCATGCCTTAGCCTTCCAACTTCTGTGTTTGCCTTGGTGACTATTTCATTCTGTGATTCAAGTAAGTGCATCTTAAAACTAAATTATACTCATTGCACGTAGAAGATACAAATCTAATAGATGTGAATTTGTCGCTATCATGAAAGAAGTATATATAATACAGCCCTTTTTCAACATTTATTTCAAATTTCAAATAATTTTCCAATAAATTGAATAGTTTATAGGACTCTGACCTCTGTCATACTGCAGTGTTCTGCAATTCTAGACTCGGCAGCATTAAGTTTAACAGTTAATTCTCGCTTCTCGTGTTGAAGTTCCTTATTTCTTCTCTTAAGCTCCACAACTTCAACCTCTAAATCATTCACAGTTTTCAATTTCTTTTCAATCTCAGCATATTTTTTCGCAGCCTCTTCTTCTTTTGTTTGTAGACCAGAAACTTTTTGTTTAAGCAACAGCAACTGGCCTTTTGTCTGGTTAGCAGCGACGCGTATCTGCCTTTGCAGCTCCTTGATCTTATTTCTAGCAGCCTCAAGTTCTCTATTTGCCGAAGCTCCATCTATGAGCTCTTCTTGAAGTCTACTTTTCTCTTCCTGCAAGGACTTAATTGTCATATGAAGCATATCGATTTCAACAGTTTTAGTTCTCAGCTGCGTTTGTAACTCCTCAATGTCTGGTACCTGCTCCTTCAAACCATAATACTCAAGCAATTCACTTTCGAGTTTCACTTCCCTCTCCTCTAGTTCCTCGACTACATTCCGCAACCGTTCTAATTCACTACCGGTTTTTTCCGTTTCAGTTTCGTTATCTCTGTCTTTCTTGGCTTCATTGGTCTTGTCGGCAAGTAACGAAAAATCAATCTGCTCAGATAGAAGGCTTTCAAATTCAGATTGAATTTTTTCGTCGTCAAAATCATTAGCTAGATTTATTATGCTGCTAATTAACTTAACCTCCTCTTCTTGCTCTTCCTCTTCCCTCTACAACAATGTCAAAACATATTTCAAAAGTACAGAAAAGCTCATTCTAACAAATATACAAAAGAAATCATCATAATTCATAACCATAAAAACGAATAAATAGGCATTTTTTTCCCTTGAAATTGTAATGGTCGGTCAATTTAGTCCCTTAAATTTACAAAATACTCATCAAATTAGTCTCTTAAAAAAAGAATGTCAATTAATTTAGTCTCTCCATCAAAATATTTATTTAGTAAATATCCATCAAAATCAGTAAAACACCGAACTTTTACATATCGACTTGAATATATCTTTTGTTGCATCAAAACAAGCAAATAACCTTTACAGTTGTGGTGCAAAATTTGAGAATAAGACTAAGCATGTGTTTGTTTGCGCGTCCACTAGTTTATATGAGAGGCTACAAATTTTCAAATCTGCTAAACGTGTGTTGGAGAGTCTCTAAGCGCGATAACAAACACATACTAAATTGATCGACATTTTTCACTTTAAGGTACAAAACTTCTATATCACAAATTTGAGGAACTAAATTGACCAACACTTATAATTTCAAAGACCGAATTGACTATCTACTCCGCTAAAAACAAGATAAAATTCGATATTTTCAACTAGTTATAAACTTATATTCTTACCTCTTTCTGGTTGAGACCATTAGCAAAACAAGTGGACTGCTTCTGTTCTGTGCTCTCATCTTGATGTTTCCTATTCCTCGCTTCGCCATTTTCTTAAAGAAGATTATCATAATTAGCCATAAATATGAAACAAGTAGAGAACTTTTTTGCTTATAAAGTTGACAACTGAAATATCAAAATTGGTGAAGTAGCACAAGTACCTGATTTTGATCCATTCACATTTTTCTGCTGAAATTTATAGGCTGCAATTGAAGCAGCTATAAGAAGTCCTAACCTAACTATCATCAAGCTATAAACCAAATCAAAATCCTAAGCCAACCTCCATAATTGAATTGTTCAAACCATTGATGCTTTGAGAATGAAGCAACAATGAAAAATGTAGACAAACACAAAAATTAAGCAAAACCCAGATTTGGAAACTTGGTTTACATGCAGAATCTATAGGAAATTTCCTAACTTTAAACTTCACCAACTTTCAGTGAAAATCTAAAACCATACTCATAATAGTTAGAGACAAAAATGTTTGGTACCAAAGAGACAAATAACTAATAGTAATGTTCAAAGAGGTTAGTGACAAAAATTGACAAATGGGTTTGGCAGAATTTATAGTATTTAGAGGAAAAACAGTGATTGAAATTTGAAAACAACATCGTACTACTACAGTAAAACTAGAACAAAGACATGTTTGTTTGTTTGTTTCCTCGTTTTAAGGTAAATCCAACTTAGTTGGTTTTTTTTTTCTTCTTAATCATTTTTTTTTTATGCTTTTGTCTTTTCGTTCTCCTAATAACCTTGAGGGTTATTTATTTTTTTATTATGCTTAAAATTCAACCAATCTTTTTTATGAAAGAAAATTCAACCAATTATTATTATTATTATTTACAAATTTTAAAGAACCTGATATTTTATTATTTTCATTTATATATTCTTCCTTCACCACTTCAATTATGCGAAATATAGGGTATGCATTCAAAATACTTGACTTGATTCCATTCTTCTCTTATTTTATCAATTTTCAATAATTTATCTTTTTTTTTATATTAATTAGATAACTTAAATATAATGTTTTTAATATTCATCTCTACATCTATCTAGTAATTTCTTCCAACATTTGTTCGATCAACACTTAACGACAATCATATAACTTTTTTTGTTCTAAAGTCCAACGAAGAAATTAAATCACACATAAAATATTGAGATTTTTTTTTTTACAAGAAAATATTGAGAAGTTAAGAACTATAAAATTTGAACATACACTTTAAAATAATTAGAAAGATAAGGAAAGTTAAAACATAAAATTCTTAATACAAAAATAAATAATCGAATTTTTTCACTAGATCCCGGTAAGTTTTAACAAACAAATGATTATATATTCGGCTAATTTTAATAGAATACTAATACTATAAGAATAGAAAGGTGGAATGATCCATGCTATTGGTTGGGAACGAGACAAAAAATATATTAAAATCAAAGGGATTCTAATTTGTCTGATTTGTGAAAGATGAGTTTTTAAGGAAAGTGAGTCCACCTCAATGATAAGCTGTTACATTGCCACTTATAAATATGAAAATTTAATATAATAGAATAGTGGTAGATATATCATGTAAATTTTGAAATATTAATTTATTTATTTATAGTACTTTTGGGTATAATTGTTGAGATTAATCTCTCACAAAATTTACCTTTTTTTAGTCAAGAATCTCTCAAATATATTTTATACAGCTGATTAATTATAAATTTATAATCAAATTTCCGACCAAACAATTGAAAAGTTTGAGTCTCTACAACTTGTGTAGTTGTGTTACACCATAATCAGGGGTGTAGTTAGAGCCCGGCATGCTCGGAAAATTGTTCGTACTCTGGCCAAAAATATTGGTATTTTTGGGTTAATTTAGGACAAATTAAATTTTAGAGTTTAATTTAAGACAAAATTGATATATTTTGTTCAATACTGATATGTTTAGAGGTTAATTTATGGTAAAATTGAGTTTTTATTGTTCAAAATTGAGATAAATTAAAAATTTTAAAGGTTAAATTAGGACAAAATTGATATTTATTTGTTAGATTAAAATTTTATTCAAATTTAAACCATGATCATTACTATATATATCACACATCTCATGTTAGTCTTTTTGGCATTTCTCTAGAGGTAGAACATGCATGTGTGTGCTTATTATGGAATGAGTTACATATTACAAAATCAAATTAAGCTTGCTTGCTCTTCATTCTTGTCCTTTCGTTAAGAGAAAAGGACATACACAAAAAAAGGTTGCCGAATAATTCTTTCTCTTTTTTCTTCTTTTGCCTTTTCTTCATATGAAAATTCTTTTATTCTGAATTTGAACTTCATAACAAGATAACAATCGTGTCATACTCAATTCAAAATTCACAAAATATTTTTCATTAGATTCAATTTCTCCAAATTTAAAAACCATTATTTTAATCCTTACCATCATTTATTAGATATCACACATGACGTGAGAGACTAAAATCAACTATTTTTTATTTACAGTGACTCTGAATTCAAAAAATAAACTTACAAGGACTAAAACTTATGACACGGTTATAGTCAAAAAAAAAAAAAACTTATGACACGGTTGATAGATAATAAAATGAGTACTTAGGACCAAAACCAAAATGGCAAAATCATTATGAAGTAAAAACATGAAGTAATTTTCATAAACTTCTATTGTAGGTTTGATTTTGCAGTAACAAATTAATTTTAAATGAATTGTTTTTGAAAAATTGATTTTGTTTAAAAATAAATTAAAAGTTAAGTGTTTGATGTTTTGTACATTTAATTAAAAATGAATTGAACAATAAATTTCAATGTAAAAGTCTCATTTACTCAAGCTACAAATCTAAGGTTCAAGTTAGAATCAATTCTACTAAAAGCAATCAAACATGTCAAACTCAATTTCATACCTTCAAAATCCATTATAATTGTTCCCAACATAGAACCAATCATAAGCTTAGTCCTTCGAAAGCTTCTCATGTTTATAGCAATTGAAAAAGATTCAACAGTTTTTTCAAGACAGAAATATGTCTGCCTGGCACAACCTAAATATAAATGAATTTCTAATATCAAATCTGATAAATAATATATACAAGGTCATTGTACCAAAGTGGTCTTTCTTATTTTAGATTGTGGTACAAAAAAATCTACACTTCACTAAAACTTTTATAAAATAAGAAACCATTTCAAAACGAAAAATGACCATTTTGGTATAACTTTTGTTAAATAAACACAATAAAATAAAGCCACATTAATATAACTACAAAATAAGGAACCATTTCCAAACAGATAAAAATGGTAGACAAGGTATCAAAAAGTATATAACTTAGTCTTAAAAATATTGTCACTTTGCATTTACAATGCAAAACAATTTGACATATCTCAGAAAGACAGAAATATAAAACTTGCTGATTGCTTACATACATAAACAATATACCGCAATAAACTTGCCTAGAATTTGTCCATTCCAGATGTCAGAATAAATGAAATAGTAGAGAAACATCCATCCACCAAACCAAACCAGGTTTTTTGGGGTAAATAATAAGGCATCTTCAACATGACCAGAAAAACTGTCCAACTTATTCTATAACCAAACAGAACAACAGAAATCACAATATTGAAGCATAGCCTCAAAAATGCTGCTTTAAGTGGGTGGCTTTCCTTTTGTTTCTTACCTCCCTACCACCACAACTTAGCATTGCAGCCTCCATCTAATAACGACCGCCAGACATGCCACGGCCCCCTCTTCCTCTTCCGGCATAGCCATAACCACCACCACCACGACCATAATAACCACCACCTCGACCACGTCCACCACCACCACCGCGCCATGGACCACGGCCACCCCATCCACCACGGTTCCTTGTAAAATCACCAAATGTCTGCACCATAAAATAGCAAATGAATTAAACATTATCCATCTCCCTCTAAGATATTGATGTCAACATAAGGTGTGATAACACATTACCTCAGTATCCATCTTGATTTGTTCAGAATATCTAATCCTTCCATTTTGTGGATCGTTATTGAGCGAGTTGCAGGAGAGTGAGTCAAAGAAATCATCCTTGTTATAAACAGGCTGCGAAGACCAGAAACAGTCACATATTGTGACAACTTAAGTACATTACCATTAACAACTGATTGCATTGAGTTACAGAGAATACAGTAAAAATATTACCTTAACCTCCAAGTTTGATGCATCGCCATCGTCTTCATCTTGACCGCCATCTTCATCACTGGCATTTTCTTCCCCATCTTTCTTGTTGCTTTTACCTAGGTGACCCCATACTTCATCCTTTTTGAACTTCTCATTCATTGCTGTGAAGTCAAAGTCCTCAGTGAATCTTTCAGTTGGGCGGAAACCCTGCATAACATTAACTCAAATTTTCAAGATCTTAACTGGATTGTCACATCACAATCTTAAAATTATAGATGTAAAATATCAAATTAGGGACCACAAGAAATACTTCAAGCAAATTTCATTCTTTAGACGCAATGGTAAGCATAAGGATTTACAAATTTCAATATTCTAAAATATAACACCCATATCCCCCCCATAAATATTCTAGTGTCCTGACTTTAATATTAAAAATTCCAAAATCTGCCAATAATTTCTCAACTTCCATACTTGTGAAAAACTAAAATATCCCTGCATCATCTTAAACTTAGTAGTAAAAAGAGCATTACCCCAATTCCCCTTCCTCTTCCACGTCCCCTATAACCATAGCCATGGTGTGTTTGGCTAGAAGCTCCACCGGGCTGAAGAAAGTGCAACCAAATGTCAGTTCAAGAGTCCAAAATCAAAAGACAAGATGATTTTAAGATAATTTAATAAAATACACATACTTGCAGTCAATGTATGGGTAATATACATGGGTAAGCTTATCTAAATGTAAGAACAGAAACAAGCTAATGGAAAATCAATGGTTCATCAATCAACACAAGTCATGCATAGTATATAGCAGTTTACCAATTAAACAATAGAGTATATATAGACCAATAAGGCCAAATCTTACTTTAAAATCTCTCCGAAAGAATGAGCAAATAGTAAATGGGCAGAGAAAACTCAGAAAAGTATAAGCAGGCTATCTAATAAACAAGGTGTGGCTTATGGGATGGACAGTGAGCACCTGCCCATAGTAGCTCAGGGTGATAGGTTAATCTGGTAGTCACAGATATTGTCTAGCCTATTTACAAAAGTCCAGTCCCCACTGGGCTAGATATATGTAAACTTATAAACCTACAAGCATATATGAAACCAAAATCTGGCAAGTGTCTGAGCATGGATAAAAAGAGAGAGCAAGAGAAGAATACCCTGGGAGTTGGCCGTGAAGTCACGGGCAATGGAAGTATTGGTGGCTGAGACTCGGCTGAGACAGGCACAGATGGCTCTGGAGGCGATGTTGATGATACCTGAACCACTTCAACATCCTTATGTGCGGTTTGTGGAGGCTTGGATGAAGCTACTACAGTTTGTCCAGACTGCAATAATTGAGCTGGGGTTACCAGAGAAGGGACTGGTGGGTCTCTGCGGATAGTATTTGAAGAGCCTTGAGCTGGTGGGTCTCTGCTGATAGTATTTGAAGAGCCAACAATTGAAGGAGTAATCTGATTGGGTACAGTTTGGAATGAGTATGACAAAGTTGGAACTGAACTTGCATTAGGTTTATTGGCCAATGGTACTGCAGCAGTTATATCGGGACCACCATTGGTAAAAGGCGCTAGAGACGAGAAGTTAGCACCTAGTGTGACTGCAGGAAGTGACACAGTTGGAGCTTTGTTTGGAACTGATACTTGAAAAGTTTCGGGAGCTAGTGTAGCCGGAGGTGCTGGAGGTAAAATTGTTGTTGGGATATTCAATGAAGGTGCAGAAGTAGATGTTATATTAGGGGAACTAGTACCCGCAGGGAGGAAAGCTGATGGGAATTCTGGAAAATTTGAAGGCCCGGTTGGTAAAGAGAGGCTAAAATTGGGAAACTGCAACGGCTGCTGCATAGATGAATGCATTGGATGCTGCACGGATGAATGCATCGGCTGCTGCACAGATGAATGCATCGGCTGCTGCACCGATGAATGCATCGGCTGCTGCACCGATGAATGCATCGGCTGCTGCACAGATGACTGCATTGGCTGCTGCACCGATGACTGCATAGGCTGCTGCATAGATGAAGGCATGGATAAGCCGGGCGGAGGTCGAAGCAAAGATTGCTGGTGTAACTGAGGAAGTCCATTTGGGGCACCATAATATCCTTGCCAATACATTGGCATAGCAAGCCCACCGCCATTTGCATTTGGAGCAGGCGAAGAAGCTCCCCATGACACTACATTTCCCCCAGCTTGATACAAAGGCCCTTGATAACTTAGCTGTGTTGTAGGAGGACTAGCATCAGTCAAAGATCCACTTGCAGCAGGTAAACTTGTAGATGGTGTGACTAAGTGAGGATACTGAGACTGCAAAGCAATTCCAGAAATTAGGATATTAATATTATTTAATGCAAATTTTGTACTCAAAAGGGCACTCGTCAACCTGAATAATAGCTGGATCAGTACTTGTTGGTGCAGTAGGCTGGACAGGTGGAGAAGATTTCACCTGTAAATCCTGCAGAAAGAATTATAAAAGATGTCTTAGTCCAAGATGAATCTACTGCATATTCTTGCATCACCCACATCTCACATCTATCCATATCGTCCCTCCATGCGCTGATTAGTCCGCCAAATACAAACAGATCATAATCTATTTTAAAAGATGAATATGTATAAAATTGATTCGGCAAAGCTATCTCTAACACTGTCATTTGCTTTAAATCAAAAGCAATAATTACATTCTTTCTAGTTTCAGTGTATCGGATTCGTGTGAATGGCACATAAACTTAATACATCTTGTGTCATATAAAAACAATATCCATATATAAAAGCTTGGATCCGTTTCCTTCTGCCTGTTATTATATCTACTAATATTAGACATGATTTGCAAGCAAGTACTAGAAACATTCTACAAAAGGATTAAGATAAAATAAATGCCATAAAACCTGCAAATATGACCAAATATTACAATGCTACACGGATGAAACAATCCCCAAAAAAAACACAGAAATCAATGCCATTATTTCCAAAGTAATCAGTAGCTATTCTGAAAAAGTACTCGTATAAGTTCCGTATATGAATACCTTGATGTCCGTCCCACGGAACAGTATATACTCATACACCTTTTCACTTGGCAGAACTTGTGTACCTTCCTTTTTCCTTCCTTCAGTTCCAAAAGAGCGCACTGCCACACAAAAAAGAGTCAATCCATTAACCCATCTTGCGACCAAAAAAAGCACAGTTGTATGGCAAAACAAAATTACAGAAATAATATAATTACAGAAAGTAAAGGTGTTTGTCGTATGGACTAGTTTTGATTTGACCGAAAAGTCGACGAATCAAACAAATCATCGAAGAACTGAACAGATCTTGTAGATTTGGTTTGGATTGATCGACTCTTCACTGAGCCCCGTTTCTTCGATTGAAAACCTAATTTCACAGTTTCCATTGCCCAGTTAACAAAAACTAGCCTAGAAATCTTGACAGAAACAATAAATTGGCCTGAACAATTCTATATGAAGAACAACAAGCATAGATCTTCATCAAAAAAATGAGTGTAATTTGGTATCCTGAATGATAAATGAAAACTACAAACCAAACCGAAGGCGCCGAATTTCATGCCAACGAAACCAGACAGAATGATTCGGTTTCTAAGCTTTAGGTCAGTTTTATTCAATTACAAAACCCTACTTACGACGTGGTTGTCACATGCTCTACTCATGAATATAGTCTCTCTACTAAAAGGAAAAATGCGGTGTACCATCTTACCACCCCTGGACCCCACAATTCGGGAAACTTGTACACTGGACCACCCTTCTAGAAAATATATATTAAAGCTCTTTCCTGTTGTGCTCTAGAATATGTACATGCCGCGTTTTTATAGAAGTAAGTATGATAAAACATATCCTTTCCCAAATTAATTATCCATAAAGGAAAACAAATCTGTGTCGTTACTTGTGATCATTCTTTAATAACTAATGAAATCATCATTTCCATAATATCGTTATGTTACTACCATCAAAGGAACTATTTAGTTGAAAAAAATTGGATGGTTACTGCAATTATTTTGGACAAAACGAACACGACAGAAAGTCATTTAAGATAGGGTGTAATGGAACACAAGGTGCACACTGTTATAAATTACAGTCTTCGCCCACAAGCAGAGTTTGAGAGACTATTAACATGACTGAACATCTAACAGCTAGGTCACAAAGCAGCAACCATAAATGTTACAACAAGGATCATCCTTCGAACAATGACACGCAACAATAAAATAATGACCCGAACTCAGAAACCACCAACCATTACGAATGAGACAAACCAATAAAGGAATAAAAATCCAAAACCTAAAACACAAACTGAGTATCGAAGTGCTTCCAAAGCAGCTAAAACACACCGAAGATTGCATATAACATGCTTTAAAAACTCAAAATCAAATTTAAATTCAAAACAACCCATATACAAGAAGTTAAAACCTAAGTGCCGCTGAAAATTCTACATAACCCTATACATCTTTTCAACATGAAACTCCAAAATCAATCAAAAGTTCAGAGCAATTTCTTCCGCCATCAAAACAACGATTCTCCACCACCCCCACCCGCCCCCATGTTATAGACAATTAAACAATCTCATAAGTCATAACCCATAACCCAATAAAACCCTAGTAAAGTTAAGTTACATATTAACCATTAATTAAAAATCACATTATCATGCAACAATTCAGAAACACATCAATAAATCAAAACCCAATATTATTTATCAACATTACAAATCAAAACACAACTTCAAGCCAAATCTAAGCATACCCATTTGACCTAATCAACAGAAAAAAAATCCATAATTCAGATCAAACACAACCCAACAACGAAACAACAATAACAAAAAATAAAAAACTCGTTTTTAGGTTGCCGCAAAAGATCTAAAGAAAAACAAAAAGAAAGACATTGAAGAAAGTACCATTTCGTAAACCAATACTAGACTCATCGGTATTGATATTGTAAAGAACGCCTTCATATCTGATCTCACTTTTGGACGTTAAACTGATCAAGCAACCAATGTAGGAATCGGCCGCGGAACTTGAACCCGAAGCGGCCATGATAATTAGCTACGAAGAATTGAAACCATACACTGTGTGTTGTGTTTGTGTTTGGAAAAGGATTACTCACACGAACGACGTTAGGGTTCAAGCGGTTGTTTTGTTTCAGAGAGAGAGAGAGATGAGTGTGTGAGTGAGTGTCTGACTGGCTAAAACAAATAAATATCCTTTATTTTTATACTATGCTTTTTTTAATGATGAAAATTTAGGGTGAAATAAATATAAATTATTTGGTAGAGATATCGCGCATTATGTATATAGGGGTGAGACTGCGAGAGGATTTATATTTTTCGTTTCAATGAATTGTTAAGTTTTAGTACATTAGAAATATAAATTATTTACACTAGAGATTGAATCCTGGATCTCCCTCTACCCAACCTAAATGTCCCCCAACTCTTACCAGTTGAGCTACTCTAAGGGGACAATGAATTTTTAATTAATAGTATATGATGAAAAAAAATTAGCGTGAATAGATTAGGGTGCGTTTGATTCGCAAAATAGTAAGTACTAGACAGAACAAGACAGTACAGGACAAAATAAGATAGTATAGGACAGGACAAAATTGTATCGAAGAGAGATTGGGAGATAATTTTCTTTATATTTGAAAATAAAAATGGTATTTTCGTATTTTTTATAGTATAGGACAGGACAAAATTGTATCGAAGAGAGATTGGGAGATAGTGTAGTGAAGGACAAAAATTCTTGATTTTGTCTTGTCTCTTGCTGCATGTTTTGTCCAGTCCCATAACCAATTTTTAAATCAAACAGGATACAACAAAAGTTGTCCTGTCTAATACTCTAATTTTTAGCAGATCAAATGCACCCTAATATAGTAATGTCTAGTTAGATGTAGAGAAAACATGTGAAAGGATAGTGTCTAGTATAGTATAGAGAAAATTTAAGGTCAAATAAAACTAATGGGCTTGAACACAAATTTTTGGAAGATATGTCTTTCTTTTTCTTTGTTTTTTGGTACGCAGAAGATCAATCTTTCCACTGTGGATTAGACTTTTTTTCTTTTTTAACTAATGTGGATTAAACTTTTGGAGTTATTTGTATATGTTTCTTCGAAATTTGAAATACGTGATTAAAAAAGTTAATTTTAAAATACGTATAGTTTTTTTGATAATAAAGTGAAATATTTTTAATGATATCATAGTTATAATTAATTATCGGTATAAAATATTTTACATTGATGTAATGTAAAAATTAATTTTTTTTTTGACGAAACCTTTTAAATTTAATAATTTTTGGTTGTAAAATAAAAAGTTCGTGAAGGAGGTGGAGAACTTTTGGCGGAGGGAGAGTGTGGAAGGATGGATGGGGTTTGTGATGAAAGAAAAATTGAAAAGGTTAAAGTCATTTTTAAAGGAGTGGAGTAAAAGTGAGAATGGAGACCGGAGAGTAAAAGTGATATATGGCAAGTAAACACCAACATTGAATTCGATTTTATATTTTCATCATCCCTTCTCCATATATTTATATATTTAAGATTAGTATTTATCAATGTCAAAAAAAAAAGATTAGTATTTATCGATTGTTGTAAATCTCATCTATAAAACAAGTCTCTCAACCTAAATGAAACTGGATGCCTCCAAACAACCTCGGATAACGGACAGTCCCGTAAAATGTGTAACGTTGTCTCAATGTGTAACTTGTCCCTAACACAGTAGGGATCATGCAAGCTCATTTGATGCAATAATTGGTTTGTTAAAACTCTCTCAAGGCACGAACATGTTCATGTACGTCTATATAGCTTCCATATTCTCTACCATTTAATTTGCAGCGGGTCTCATCTCATCATTTTTTCCCTTTTCACAAATACATATTAATCGATAAGCACTAGGCACTATAAATTGTACGAGCCTATGCCCTATCCCATGACTAAACTCTTATGTTTTATGTCATATATGATATCGGCGGCAATAATACTCGAAATTCATGTACGTCATGTTATAGATGTGAATTTCTGTCTAAAACCTATGTGACACACATAATGTGTTCTTTTTTTTCATACGAACTATTTTATTCGTAAGAGTTAAGAATCAAATTTCTAACCACTTAGTTAAGGGAGTATTGTAAACTATATTCAATTATATCTATATACATTACTAAAGGATGCAGTCAAATTTCTAACTCAATATATAGTGTATTTATTCCAAATCCCTTACACTTTGATTAATTCATTGTTAATATAAATAATAATAATAATAATAATAATTTTGTCAAAAATAATAATAATAATAATAATAATAATAATAATAATAATAAAGCCAAGGATATGGTTGTTTAACGGGATCAGTACATTGATACATGACATATAGTAAGGAGGAAAGGGAAACAGTAGGGCGAGTTACAATCATGATTTAGATGTTTTGGAACAATAGAAATGATTAGTTGTGGACTAATGAGAAAATGAGTAGACTTAAATATGTGGAATGAATGGTTTAGAGCATAAAACTTTCAGCAAAATGAACGATTTCCATTAATGAAAAGGGTAGATTCTATACATATGATGTTAACCAAAAAATTGAAAAGAGTATAATCAAAATTCTTATCAATTAAGTAAATAATATATTATTAATTAAATAAACATACAAATTTGACCACTTTAGTGATTAACAAACTTTCTTAATATTTAACCCAAAATCATGATATTCATAAGTGATTCAGCTTTATTAAACAAGAAAGGTCATACATTCTTCATTATGCGAAATAGTGAAACACAACAATTTGAATCTCTACAAATGCTTCCTCATTCTCAAATCATTAAACTAATATATCATTATATAATCAAGAAACATATGAAAATTCATTAGTGTCACAAGGATTAAACATGAAAGGAAATTGAACATCATGTACAGCCAATTTTCTTATTTGAACTATATATATATATATATATATATATATATAATTCTTCATCAACAATAATAATAGGAGAACACTTAAAATTAATTTAAGCCAAATACAGTGAAACGGAAAATATCGGATCAAATTAATTCATAAATATGTTTTTTGAAGAAGTGATTCATAAATGTGTTAATTAGTTTCATAATAATTAAGGAGAAAAATAACATTCATGGAGAATCATGTAATTCCACATTATAATGCTCTTATACCACATGTAAGTTATAATATTTACATTCATGTTTACATACTAGAAAACTATCTATTTTGAAAGGACCTTGGAATATATGATTCTCGCGTATTAAAGACTTTAAAGAACATACCTTCATTGATGATGATAGAAAGTAGAAATTAGAGTAGAAACAATAATACTCGGATTCTCAATCTATCTCTTTCCCGTTCGTTATTTCTCATACCCGTTCTTAATGGTAATGTGGTAGAGAAACTTTATGGAAGAGACGGAACTCTTAAGCATTACTTAGTAACTTTCATCAAATCACATATATTTATAGAAATTCACTTGCACTCTTTCGTGAATTCTTGCATCCTTCATATGAAGATGCACACCCTTTCACTTGAATATTCAAATTCTTTCATAAAATTTGCACGCTTTCGCATTAATATTTTCATCCTTCCACACGAGTCACCATAAATTAATTATAATAATTAAATTATTCTTACACACCATCATTCTCCACATATTTAAGATTATTATTTATCGATTGCTGTAAATCTCATATATAAAATAAGTATCTCAACCTGAATGAAACTATATACAACCTCAGCTAACGGGCAGTCCCATAAAACGTGTAACATTATCTTAATGTATAAAATAAGCACATTTGATGCAACAATTGGTTCGTTAAAACTATCTAAAGGTACAACAACCAAATGAAACAACAAATGTTCATGTATTTCTATATAACTTCCATATTTTCTTCCATTTGAAGCAAGTATCATCTTCTCCCTTTTCCCCAATACCCATTAATCGATAAGCACTAAACAATATACATTGTTCGGGCCTATCCCATGGCCAAACCCTTATGTCTTATGTCATATATGATACCGGCGGCAATAATGTTCAAAATTCTTGTATGTCATATTATAGATGTGAAGTTTCTATCATTTATCAATTGCTGTCTAAAACCTATTTGACACACAATAAGAGTTCTTTTTTTCAACCAAATTGTTTTATTTGTAAGCGTTAAGAATTGAATTTCTAACCAATTAGTTAATGGGGGGTATAAAATCCCTTACACTTAACTCATTGCTAGTATAAAAAATAATAAAGTCAAGGATGCAGTTGTTTAACAGCCCCAGTACATTGATACATGACATATGTACTACTCCCACCGTCCTAAAATGTAAGAGAAAAAAATTCAATACTTTGTCCCAAAATATAAGAGAAAAAGTTCAAACATTTATCTTTTCAAGAAAAGTTTACTCTCTTTCTTACTTTTTCTATAACCAACAACCAATCAAAATTGTTTTTACATCTTTCTATACAATTTTTTTCAAAAAAACATACTACCAATCATTATATTTTACTTTTTTTTTTAATAAGTGTGATTTTTTTTTTCTTACATTTTGAGACGGAGGGAGTATGTAGTAAAGAGGAGAGGGAAGATTTGGGTGTTCTGGAACAATAGAAATGATTGGTTGTAGAATAATGAGAACTAGAAAAATACCCGTGCGATGCACGGGTTTGTTAATTATTAATAGATAAAAAAAAGTTGATATAATAAAAAAATTTAAAAATTAAAAAGTTTTAAAATATCAATATTACTTAATATTTTTATAAAATATTTATTTATTTTATATGCAAAATTTGTTAAAATATTTACACCGCAACCCGTCGTAGTTGCTGATATGATATAATATGTCACATATTTTTATCGGTAACAAATATTTATTACATGCAAGTTTTATAAATGAGTGATAGATGCTTGCTCAATTTTATTTTATTTGACTTTTTCAATGACATATATAATTGTATTTGAGTTGTCCCGTGTTTTTAATTTTATTCAACATTTTAACAAATTTTATGTTTTTTTAATGAAATTTTTAAGTGCGACAGTTAAATATATTTAGTAACATACATGAAGAAAAATCAGTTAAATGATATTTTAAAATATCAATATTACTACAATATTTCTATAAAATATTTATTTATTTTATAGGTACAAAGCCATATAAATATTGTCTCGTGTCCGTTGCAAATTTTACATGCTTTGTTATATTGTGTTTACAAACATTTTTTTACTTTATACTACAAATATTTTTGTCACATTTGTTGAACTTATGAAATATTGATTATATACTATAATTGATTAATCACATTTTTTTTGGAAGCAAATTGATTAATCACATTTAAAAGTTTTAAAATGGATAATATTTTGATACAAAAATATTATATAGAAATGACACACTTGAAGCACATTAATGTTTTTCGGTGACAAATATTAACTTGTTATCCTTCTAGACCATGAGAGACATTTTAAGCTTTTAATTTATTGCACTATTATCTTTCTAAAGTTCGTTACAAAATGCTAAACCATTAACTTACGTTGAAAGCTACTTCCTATTATTTGGAAACTAAATACTACATACGCAGTGTTCACTACCACCTCATTAAGTTACTTCGTTCAGAGTTTTTACATACGAAAATCCGTCAATCATTTGCATTAAACTTGATGTAGCTTTTATGTACTCATTTGCATTTGAACCCTCGTCGTTGACGTTCGACCCAGCAGTTTTCGTATTTTATGTATGTTGAGCTAGAATTTCTAAACCAAATTTTATCTTTTTAATAAACACAAACAACAACACTTGAAATTTTCATGTTTTATTTTTCTTAATAAGTGTGATATTTTTTTTCTTTCTCATACATATATTTGTTGAAACAAATTTATATTTACCAATATGATAAAATCGATATGATAAAATTTTAAAGATCCATGAGTATTTAGAAAATACCAACATCAATCCTATTTTATTTAATAAACTTTTAATGTCATGAAATATTGCTGGTATTAATTTGTTTTCAAATGAATTTAAACATTAAGTATTTTATTTAATATTTCTTTTAATGTCGTGAGTCTTCTCCTACTTGCTGATGCTAGTGGAACTTTATTTTTTAGATAGTTTTCTTTTTTCTTTTTCTTTTTTTCCCTCTTTGTACCAAAAAAAATTAAATAATTTTATTTGAATTAAAATATTAAATAAATTTGAATTTATGAAATAAAAAAGTAGTACTATTATGTACTCCTACGTCCTATTTTTTATTTATTTATTTACCCATGCAGTATTTTTTTTTTTTGAAGTAGGAGTCATATGTTATGACATTGAGAACAACAAAGGTCACAATATATCCATTAATTTGTGTTTATAGCAGTATTGAAAAATGTTGATCATCATCATTAATTGAAGCATATTATTGGGAACAGTTACTATGGACAAAAAGCTATTAAATCATTATTAAACATGAAAAAGACTAAAAAGGATACAATATTGGAGAATTTATGAGATTAGTTAAGGGTAAAAATGGAAAATTTATGGTGTTTAAAATTTATATAGTAGTAGTAGAAAACAATGCAACTCAGAATCTCATATGGGTTACGAGCATTTCACATATGGAATGAATGGTTTAGAGCACAAAAAATTGAAAAGAGTGTATAAAAAAATTTATTCATTAAGTAAATAAAAAAATGAGTACTACTATAAAAAGTCAAGAAATAACAATTAATTTTTTTTCATAACACATTGAATTATTATTGAACAATTACTGCATATTACTACACTATTTGTTTATTGCACCATATTACTCCTGGTCCCATAACGTTCATGTGTTCTTATGAAGTCTTTAACATACTTATGTTCTGAAGAATGATCCATCAGAACTTTAAGTCTCGTCTCATAAAAGTGTTTGACTCTAGCCAAAAGAATAAGCATCAAACTTAAAGCCATCAAAGGAAACATAATCAACAAAACACTCTTAGTGTGATATGATAGATCAATGAACGGCTGAAAAATAAATTATATTCAACTCACTTATTTTAAATAAATAAAAATCAATTTTATAAAATGAATTTATCTCTTTTTTCATATATTAAAATTCTAAAATATTCTGATAGTAGAAATTGGACGAGTTCACTCTCTCTTCTCAACGAATATCACAAACTCATCGCCGCCGCCTCCTCCTCCTCCTCTGTGCAATCATCTTCTCACCGGTTGGTTCTTTGATTATTCTTTACTCCGTTTTTATTCGAACTTTGTTTATTCTCTGATTATTTATCAATGTACTTATAGTTTGTAATTAATTATGTGTGCATTGGTGTTTTTCTTTTGATTGAGGTTTGGGTACTTTTTTTTGAATTAGAACTTGGTGGTCACACGATGCCTGTTCACGTTCTTAAGTCGGCGATTTCCACGCTCCACGCTCTGAAAAGGAGGAGATGGATGTTGTTCTCTGCTAAATCATACAGAGCAGAAAGTCCATTGCTTCGCCGCAGGAAGGAGAGAGCTCCACGTCGACAGCCGTACAGCCAGGTATATTTCTTAATCTCTCTAGTAGGAGCTTTATTATTTGAGTTTTGATGTTTGGTGATTCATTCCTAACTCCTCGTATATTTATTTTTTAAGCTTGCTAAAAATGCAATACCGATTTGCATAGAGGCAGCAGCAGTATCTAGTGCTCTATTCCTTGGGTTGGCACTTCATCGCCAAAGGACCCATGCCATCAATGTCAAAAATCTGGACGCCGAAGTCGATTGACGCCGTGAAGAAACAATGACCACAATTGGAAACCAGTGATTTTGTAATAAGATATCTAATATCTATTTAGTAATTTGTTAATGCAGTTAAGAGTAAATTCGTTTATGTTTTCGTATAGTTATTTGCAATTAGGTTGTTTTACACTATTGACTGTTTATTGCTTAATTGGTCATTGTGATAGATATCAATTGTTTGGATAAACAACAAAGAATGAATAATGTTTCAACTAAAATAAGAATTTATGTTATTGAGTTTTCTATGACATCTTCATCTCTTCCTTCTAACTTTCTAACATTTAAACATTTTATTATTTTTGTTGATTAAAATAAAAGAAGATGATGTAAAAATGATTATAAAATAATGTTGTTTATGAGAAAATTGTAGAGGATTGTTTATGACAAAATTGTAGAAAAACATAATATGAAATTAAAGTTACTTTGCATACTTGGATCTTGATGTAGCTTATGGTTATTGATGAAGTTTGAAGAAATAAACACTTTGTTAAGAGATAATACTAAAGAAAAGAAAAATATTGCATAAAACAAATGAACAAAGGGAAAATAGGTCTTACTATCATTGTACCTCTGTTCTTCTTGTTGTTATCTTGTTTAAACATTTCTGCAAAAAAAAAAAAAAAAATAGAATGAGAGAAAGAAGAGGAAAATGAACAAATATTTATCCTGCATAATATTTCTTATACAATGAACAAATATTATTAGGACAATAAACACAATGATTTAAGTAAAGAAGATGATTGTATGTACAAATTGTATACAAAGAGGAAAAGGGTGAGAAGAACATTGTACCCGTGTAGAGAAGAATAGCTTTGAAGTTTCCTGCACAAAATAATTGATTCATTAGAGACAATAGAGTTAAAAATATGATGAGAGAAATGAAGAATGAAAAGTGAGAGAGAAAGAAGATGAAATAAATAAGTGTGTTGAATTGCAATGATATGATGTACAATATTAAACACTTGACTTATCTATTTTTTTGTATGTTTTTTTGAAGATGCTTGTTGGGCTTTTACTGTCGTATCTGCTGTTGAAGCAATCATCAAAATTAAGATCGGTAGACTTGAGAACAACCAAAACACCCTCAAACCACCGCTTCCGAACCAAAGCACCATCGACACACCTAAACATAACCAACCCCAAGAAACCAACATGACCAAACTTGGAAACAGACCAAGGCTGAAGACCACTGTTGAAAGAACAGCAAGCCTCCACCGGAAACGAAAACCCCACCGAAACAGAATCAGAGGATGACACGAAGAAACCCCATGAAAATAGTCCATGGTTGAGGGATTACCACTGTCCTCCATACTAAGTCCAGCATCAATCACCACTGAACCAACTAAGATTTAGTATTCAACTTAACCGTTTCTAAAGTTTGAAACTATAAAGTTTGGAAACAAAACAGTAATTTACCCGATAAATATTTGTTGATAATTTTTACGAGATATTATATATGGGAGTAACATATAAGTTGGGATTATAATTCAAATGGTATTGTGTTTGATCAAAATGTAGCAGAAAATCACATTAACCTAAAAATTAAGATTATGTTTAGTATTACGGTAGGTATGTCAGAATCATAGTGATCCACCATAATTTTACAGAAACTATAACTTGTAGTTTATACAAAATCTCGATCACCATAATTCTGACATATACACCGTGATACCAAACATATAAATTAAATTTTATAGCTTCTTCCTTTCAAAAAAAAAAAATTAAATTTTATAGCTTCTTATCTTTCACGGCCACTACTCATTGAGACATGCGATTAACTTCTCCACCACCAAACCAAATAGGCCATAAATCAATGCAATATTATTCAAAAGCGCGTAGAAAATGCTAGCTGCTAGCTAGATGACATTTAGAATTGATCCCATTTTGGTTTTTCTTCTAACTTGTGCTAACAAACAAATACTAGTACTACATAACTATATATATCAATGTCTTAGCATGGTTCATCCATATTGAGTCATAAACTCATATGGTTTATAGAAAGTAAAATAGAAAAAAATTATTACCTTATAACTCATTTGCTTTGACAATTAGTGATAATCAAGTTAGTAGATAAAATAGTCCTAAGGTTGTACTTGTACACCTATACAATAAAATAATAAAATAAAACAAAAACACTTTCAATGTGACATCCAAAATAAGTTTCTTTCAATTCCAACACTCTATAAATACATTATATTACCACATTGCTAATACAAACTAAATCACAAAATCAAAAGATAGAACCACAACCCAAATAAGATGAGGTTCAGTGCCATTCAATTCTTATTGTTCTTAGTCCTAATTTCATGTGGATTTGGTGATCTTAAGGTTGGTTTTTACAACTCCAGCTGCCCAAAAGCAGAGTCCACTGTACGTACAATTGTTGAGAGCTATTTCAAACAAGACAATACCATAACTGGTGGCTTGCTTCGCATGCACTTTCATGACTGCTTTGTGAGAGTAAGATTAATTGATCAAAACTATTAATTTCTATCATCATATCATCATATACTATGTCATTAAGTATAATTTGTACACAAAAAAAAAGTATAACAATAGTGTCAAAAAATAATAATATTTGTATCTATTTTCTATGTCAGTAAATTTAGTAATTGAATTTTAGATATAAATTTCATATTTTGTTTCCTAGTCATCAATTTTTCTTGTTAATTTATTTCATTTTATTTCTTCTAATGTAGCATACGCAATTCAATTAAAATAACGTATAAATATATAATTTACTTGAATTTTATTTTCTTATTTTTTTGGTACAATTTTCTTGATTTTTTATTTCATTACTTTGGTATGTTTTTAGGGGTGTGATGCATCAATATTAATAGTATCATTGTCATTTGAATCAGAGCAAGATTCAGATCCAAACGAATCCATTAGAGGATACGACCTAATTGACAAGGTCAAAAGTGTCTTCGAAAATGAATGTCCTTCAACGGTTTCATGTGCGGATATAATAACATTAGCGACAAGAGATGCCGTGTCCTTATCTAGAGGACCTAAATATGATGTTACGTTCCAATTGGAAGATGTGACGAATTAATATCAAGTCGCCGTGATGTCGATCTTCCAAGCTCATTATCATCTGTATCAGAAGCATTTAAATACTTCAAATCAAAAGGCTTGACATTAAATGACATGATTACCCTTTTAGGGGCACACACCGTCGGTTTTACTCATTGCGCTCGGGTTCGCTTCAATGACAATTCAATCGAACCTAATTTGCGTAAAAAACTTTGGAAGAAATGTGATATTGAACCATCAAGCTTTGACCCAATAGTTGATTTGGATCAAAACACAAGCACTGTATTTGATAATGAGTTTTATAAGCAAATTTTGGTGAGGAGAGGTTTGACTCACATTGATCAACAATTAGCTTCAGATCCATCTTCTAGAGAGGTTGTTATGCATTATGCTGAAAATGGTGTGAGTTTTATGGAACGATTTGGTGATGCCATGATAAAAATGGGAAATATTGATGTGTTGGAAGGAAATGAGGGAGAGATTAGAAAAAACTGTAGTGTTTTTAATTCCAAGTAGTAGTTAGTAGTTGGTACTAATAATTAAAGAATTGCATTTTGCATATATAAACTAATTACGTGTGCTTATTATTGTAGCAATGTAGTTCTCATTTTCGATGAAGAAAATAAAAGAATGCATGATATTATGAAAGACTATATGAATTTGGCATATATTTGGATTTGTTCAATAATATAAAGTTTTAGATTTTATGGTATTTGTTTCAACTTGCAAATTGGTCACATAATATATAATCTTTCTCAAATAAATGCATCCACTCCTAAAGATTGAGATTATTTTAAAAGAATCCTAAAAATTGAAATAAAAATATCATGAGTAAGGAGCCTTTTGTGCTAACACAAAAGCTATGAGAATTGGTGTCTGCATTTGATAAGGGAGCTTTTGAATACAATATAGCATACCGTCACCCCTATAAGAAATGCCACCCATAAATTTGATTTTTTTGTCCTTGGATAACTTGGTGTCTGCTTTTTATTTCCAGAAGTTACCGTAAAAAATAAACTGGGGATATTTATGGTAGAAGTATTTTTCAGATTTTTGTAATCATTCTTTTTAGTAAACAGTCAAAATGTTAAAAGAAAATACAAAATTTTAATACATATAATGAGTTTTAGATGGGGAAATAATTCTCTAAGTTTCATGTTTAGAAACTTTGATGAATTTAGTGCATTTAGGGAAAATGTTATAAATGAAAATAAGTTTTTTTATAGGTGGCTATAATTTTATCTATTAAAAGTGAATAAATTGACATTCTTTTTCTTCATATTACGTGTAATGTCTTTACTAACTAAGTTTACGAAGACAGTTTTTTGATTTAAATGAGAGACAAAATTTGATTAAGAGATATAAGTTATAAAATGGACCAAACATGCCACAAGACATTTTAAATGTAATATAAATGTTTCTTTCTCATCTCAATACAATAAAGTGGAAATTGACATATGCATTAGAGACGATCTTGGAGTCTTTATCTTGACTAGGTATGACCAATTTACGCCAATGTGTACGGTTTATATTGGTGAAGTTATTGGCTTACTTTCTGCTCTTACTTGGATTCATGAGTTAAACTTGGAACCGGTTGATTTTGAGCTCGATTCAAAGAAAGCAGTAGACATGTTCCATGCACGTACACATGATACTATAGAATTCGGTAATATAACCACGCATTGTAAGAGTCTTTTTCTCAATTTTATAATAACTCTCGTGTTGAGTTTGTTAGACGACAAATAAATGAAGTTGCTCATAGATCAACTAAGGCGGTCACATATTCAGGTAATCTCTAAATCTTGGTTGATATATCATATTGTATTGAACATATTTTAATTGATGAAATGCTATATGCACTTTTATGCCAAAAAATCTGATAAAGAGAAAGATGCGGACATAAAATCATTAAAGATAGAGAATCTTAAGGTATATAATTTCTACGCCTTATATGTGTAGTACTGGTAAGGAGTAAGGACTTGTAGATCTGGCGCAACTTTAGTTTAGGATTATTATAGTGGCGCTGGCTAAAAATCTAGAATATAAATGAAGGTTATGTTGGGTATGACAGTAGGTGTGTCAGAATTAATATAATTTATTGTAATTTTATAGAAGTTATAATTTGTAGGTTTTATAAAATTACAGTAAATCACCGTGATTATGTCACACCTATCGTGACACCAAACATACGGGAAGTGGACTTAGTTCAATTAGAAACATCAACCAAAAGAATAAAGTGAACATAGGTTTTATTTAGACGAACAATTGATTTGCAACTTATATAGCACAAGTGTTTATTACGATGAGCGTCTATGTATAAGCTCGAATTAAAGTAAAATTGTTCTTGTATATATATTTTTTTTGAAGAAGTGTTCTTGTATATATTATAAGTTGGTATAATTGATTTTGTAAAATTGATTTGAAAATAAAGTGATTTATATTTGGATATATCTATACCAAAGTGAGCTTAACAAGATATATAATTGTAAGAATTAATTATGGAAACCATATACTACAATTTTTAGCTTTAAATAGAATCAATTATGAAGACAAAATCAATTATACTTTTGATAAACCAAATAAATCAGAATCAATTATACATCTCTAATATCAATATATAATTCTTCTATAATTGAAACAAAACACACATTTATCCTATGTTTGGTATCACGGTGAGAGTGTCAGAATTACGGCGACCCGTCTTGATTTTGTAGAAACTACATGTGATTATGATAATTTCACCGTATACCAAGCATACACTTTTGACTTTTGAAATAGGCAAAAATAATTTTAAATTTATAGAATTGATTTTGGATTGATTTTAAAGTGTTTGATTCTTATAAAATAGAATTGATGATGTTTTAGAATTGATTCAGTTAAAAGCTCGGATTTGTAATTTTTGAGTTTAAATATAATTTTTACCCTTAAATTTATTGTTCAACTAACTTTTATATAATTGTATTCAAACATTAATCAATTCTATCAAAATTAATTATATTTAAAGTTAAATCAAACATACTTATAATGTATTTTGAAGTGTTTTTAAATGAATTGATGAAATAAAAAAAAATAGTTAAAAAGAGATATAAGAAAAAGATAGAGAGAAAGTCACCTCAGTTACTACCAAAAAGAAAACTCACGTGACTTTTAGCTCGATAAGTAGTCACCTAATCACCTAATCCCAACAACTTTCCACACCAGTCAAACTGTGCATCTCTCATGAGAAAAGGAAAACTAGCACTGGAGCAGCAGATCTGAACTCCCAAAACCTCTTCTCATAGGTTTGTTCTTTCATTAATCTTTGCTCCGTTTTTTAGTTTCTCTTCGGCAGACATCAATATCATGCATTATAAGAGTTGTATGTAAGTCCAATCTCCGTCTCAAAATATAAGACCCTAATATGACCACGATACATTCACCAATGTACAATTTTGATCTCTAATATCTTTAATTGTGTATTAGTAAGAATTATAAAAATTTGATATCTTGAAAATACTCATCAGAATGAATTAAACAAATTTTATACGCTAATATTTACATCTATAAATTATGAAAAAAAAATACGGTCAAAATAAAATACATAATAGTGTCGTCTAGTCAAAATTGATAAAAATATATTGGGACAAAGGTAGTAGCATCGCACCAAAAAAAAAAAGAAACGTTAACACAGAGTTGTATTTTAACTAGAATAGCATACATTATAAGTTTTCATATCTCTTGTTTATATTGTCCATTTTTTCATCTCATCTTATAAGTTCCAAATAATGAGTATAGAATTCTTTTGTTTTTTGGACTAAAATAATAAGTATAGAATTCATTTCTGAAATATGCTAGAATTAATTTGAGTTATTTTTTTTTCTTTTCTGTTTTGACAATGAATCTTTTTATGACCCGTAGGTTGCTAATTTTAATAATATGCTAGAATTAATTTGAGTATGAATGTTCCTGTTGTGTGTATGCTAATACTCTAAAAAGTTCAATTATTATTAAAATTATAATAAAATTTATATGTTTTCTGTAATTATGTAATTATTTTTCAAAGAATTTTTAACCTCACTTCTGTTTACCTAGGTGTAGCATGCGGTGCGGTTATCTTTGAACTCACATTTAATCATGTGAGAGATAAGATACAATTGATGTCAAAATATTGGAAGATGAAGTGGACTGATGTTCGAAGAAGTGTATGTCCACTATTTGCCACCAAGGTTTATGTAGTCAGAAATTTAATTAGTAATTTGTTAAATATTTTAAAATAGTTATTACTTGATTTATTGTTTTTCCCTTTTCATATGTATGGTTTTAAGATTCTTGTTCGGCGTATACTGCCGCGACAATAGAAGCCATTGTTATGATAAAGACAGACAAACTAGAGAAGTTATCCACCCAAGAGCTGATTGATTGTAATTCGGCAGGTAGTGGGGTGTCAAAACAGTTGGATAAAACGCACTTTCGAATATATTAACAAGAACGAGATTTCACTCGACAAAGATTATAGGCTGACCTACACATCTATTTATATAATGCGTTTAATAGATCTGTAAGTCGGAGGATAATCTTTGTCGAGTGATTGGTCATTCTTGATAATGTAATCAGAAGTGCGTTCCACCCAACCATTTCGACACTCAATATTTGCCGAATCACAGTCGATCTTGTGTGGTTAACTTTTTTAGTTCACTCGTTTTATCTTGATAACAACTTCTACTTTTGGCCCAACAAGGATCTTAAAACCAAATTAAACATAAGAAAAGGGGAAAATAAAATAAAATAAATTAAGTGATAATTATTTTAAAGTATTATCCAATTTTACTAGTTAAATTTTGTATTGCATAACCTTTGGTCGCCGATAGTAGACATTGTACCTTGTGGGTGTCAATCCACTTCAACTGTTAATCTTTTGACATCAATGTCATCTCTCATTTGATGAAGTATTAGCGCAAAGATAACTGCACCACATACTATCCCTAGGCAAATAGTAACTCCATTTTCAGCAACCTTCAAAAATAGAAAAATAAAAGTTAGATAAAAATTTTTGAAAAAAATAACACAATCACCTTGTACTTTTTCCCTTTTTTATGCAATCAAATTATTGAGCTTCTTAAAAATAATTGGTTTTTTCTTGTCTACCCCCTCAAGATTTGGGGGTATATACCCCCAATCACTTAAAAAAAATTTAACTGATATAAATTTTTATAAAATACATCGTTGGATTAAAAGTTTATATCATATAGATTATTTGTGTAAAATTTCAGACAAATCTAAAATCATTTGATATGTTATTGAGACGAATCAAAATTAACAGTTTCTATGATATCTTAAACACCGTTAATCTTTGTGTGTGTCAATAACATATCAAATGATTTTAGATTTGTCTGAAATTTTACACAAATGATCTATATGATATAAACTTTCAATCCAACGGTGTATTTTATAAAAAATTATATCGATTAAAACTTTTTATAGTGGTTGAGGGTATATACCCCCAAATCTTGTGGGGGTACACAAGTTGTCACCTTGCATAAAATGTATAGATTTTATTATAATTTTGATAATAATTGATATTTGTAAAGTATTAGCGTATACACAACAAAAACATGCACACTCATTATAACAGAAAAACAAAAGACAATTAATGAAATGCGTGTTTAAAAACATTCATTGCCAAAATAGGAAAAGATAATAACTCAAATTAATTCTGGCATTTTATAGATATGAATTCTATACTTATTATTTAGAACTTATAACAAGAGAAGAAAAAAAAGGAAATGTAAACAAGAGATAAGAAAACTTATCATGCTAGTTAAAAAACAATTTTTATGCAATATATTTAAACTTTATGTTATTAACTTATCCTTTTTTTTAGGTACCATGTTATTAACATATCTCTACTGACTTTGTGTTATTAACATATCTCAGTTTAATTCACCACTAATCCTTTCTATCACTCTATGTTAAGTTTTTCACAATTTCTATTATGAAGTTTAATCAATTCATTCTCATCACGTTAAGTTAAAACCTAAAACAGAAGCACTTTATTGCTGTAGATCTAGATCTAGTAAAAAAATAAAAAATTGCTGTAGATCTAGATGATGAGAGATCCATGCATGTTATACTTTGGCATATCCACTTCTAAAATTGGGTCCAAATTTCTTCTGGTACCTATCATCTAGATGTGCAACAAAATGCAGTTGTCAAACAAACAAAATGCTAGATGGTAGATGCAATGGAAACCTAGAAGGCGGAAGCATTTGTGGAGAAGACAACTAGAGATAAATAACTACCAATTGAAAAGACACACAACAGATAGAGAGGCAGAAAATAAACGCATGTTGCTGTGCCACGTTTTCGCGATTCTCTCGTGATACTAGAATTTGCTAGATATAGCATTATTCGTACTTATGGTTATCTATGCTGAAGTTTTTAATTTTTATTGTTAGCCCTACTCTTTGTCTCAATGTGTGACCACCACAAGAAAAATATGTAACTCGTATTTTATATGGTATTTGTTACTTAATTTTCCAATAAACTGAATTTTCATTGTTGTATTTCTACGTTCTTCCCTTGCAGCTGCTATAGCAGACAACTATCCCCCAGAATGGATTCCAAGCTAGGTGTATTTATTTACAATCTGGGTTATTTATTTTATTTTAACTTTTTATTGCATATTTTCTGATTATGACACTTTCAGGTTTGAGATGCCTTATAATATATGGTGTGGAGGATGCAGTTCTATGATTGCAAAGGGTGTCCGGTTCAATGCCGAAAAGAAGCAAGTCGGTAATTACTACTCTACAAAGGTATGTTGAAGTAGACTGCAAACCATCTAATGTTTGTTATTATTAGGGTTATGCTAATAAGTGCTCAAACTTGTTAGCTATTCCCTTACTATTATTGGAAAACAAAGGCAGGTATATTAGTAGCAGCTCACCTGAAGTGAACAAACTTGTTTATATATTTACACACAGGAATTAATTTTGATCCAATGACAGTTTTTCACACCACCAGTCAAACTGTCCTTCTGCTCCAGATTTAATCTTCTTATCATTTCATCTTCCTCTTTCTCTCTCCGCCGCCTCAATGTCCGTCCGGCGATGCACTCTTCCCTATTGTCACTCCTTTCTGTTTTGCTTTCTATATTTCTTGCCAGTGGCGGATCCAGGACCCTAGGTTAGGGGGATGCAAATTTTTTTGATCAAATAATTTAGTGGTTAGAATTTTACTTCTTAAGATGAATAAGTGAGAAATTTTAGGTTCGGATTTTGATTCATGCATCAATTAAAGTAGATTTACGAGGGCGAGGTGCCAACTAACTTTAAACAAAACTAATTTATTTATTTTGTCAGTTAAACGAAATGACAACTATGATAAAAACTCACACACATATACGAGGTATCGGCTCTCTTGGGTTCAAATTTAAGTGAATACGTTCAACGTTACAATATTGACATTTGTTGATTGAATTATGATTTATTATTGTATATATACTTATGTATGTGAAGGTAATAATACAATTTTTATATGATACTTATTTCTGTTAGAGAACAAATGAGACACATAAAATAATTAATTTGTATGAATCGTTTAAATATAAATTACCTATTTAAATAACTCATACAGTATATAAGATGTTTAAAGATTTATACCAAATTAACTTTCTTATTCTAGTGGTAAGGTGAATAAATTTTCATTTCAAATGGCATGGGTTCGGCCCATCTTTGCCATTTTTGTGTGAATGTTTTAAATTAATTCTAGTTGATTAATTCTATTAATTCATATCACTAAACACGCTCCTTAGCATTTACTACTAGTTAATTCTAATAACTCTAATAATTCATAGCACACTCCCTAGCATTTACTAAGCCGGCTGGTTCAGAGAAGTGCATGGTGCAAATTTTAATTTCCCAGCGGGTGCAACTCATAGCAAACACATGATAATAGGGTGTAAATATATAAGTTTGAGGGGGTTCAACTGCACCCCCTGAGGTGTATGTGGGTTCGCCCCTGTTTCTTGCGACGCCTCACCTTCCTTCCGTCACCGCACCTTTAACAACTACTATGTTTTTTCACCTTCTCTTCGTTTTACTCATGTCATATTCAAACAACTATTGTAACCGTTAGCTTCTTATTTTCCACGTGTTGTGCATCATCTGTGATGAGAAAAGGAAAAGTAGCGCCGGAGCAGATTTTAAAGTGAAGTCTAAGGCAAATTTTAAAGTGAGGCCTTATTATTTTTATTCGAAGGATTTTTTTCTCAGGTATGAAATGAATTTTGTTTAAAATTTCTTGTGAAGTTGTGAAGTTAGTCTCATTTCTATAATATTTTTTCTAAGAGGCTTTTATGTTTTTTTTTAAGACTTTTTCTAAAAGGTTTATGACTTATTTGAGGCCTTGTAATAAATTTTTTATATTTTTCTGAAGCCTAAAACCCTTACTTAGATTGCCTTACCCTTAAGCTGATCCTGTATAAGAACTCTTATATTAGCATAAATAAAATAAAATTAAAAACCCTTATACAAATTCATATATTTATTTTTATATATAACTTTAAGAACCCTTATAAAATTAAGAACCCTTATACAAATTCTTAAAATTTATAAATAATAAAATCATATTGTTAAAACAGATTAGTGACATTAATTTTGTTTTAATAACAAGATTAGTGACATTAATTTTGTTTTAATAACAAAAAGCGAAAATGTAAAACAATTTCATGTAGATGTGAGATGAAATGAGGATACCCGAAACCCGTTGAGATACCCGAACCCCGTTGGATATAAATTTGAGGTTCTAATTTTTATCTCTTATGAAAATGAGGCGGGTTTGGGATATCCAAATTATACGGGTTTGAATTTTAGGAGAGCAAAATTCGCCCCCTATTATCATGCCTACCGGCAGGTCAAAAAATGAGTTATCAATAATGACATGTCACTCAACAAAGATTTACCACTGAATTTATTTCTATGAGTCATGCCGTGTAAAAAGTGGTCTTTAAGGGGGCGGTGGCGAAGAAAGTCGCTTTAAGTGTACAATTTCTCGCCAGCCAGTAGCGGTAGCAATACATGTTGATTTTTTTTTTACAATTATATTGTCTCCCATTCGATTGTCAATATCGAATATT
This sequence comes from Trifolium dubium, assembly GCA_951804385.1. Lineage (NCBI taxonomy): Eukaryota > Viridiplantae > Streptophyta > Magnoliopsida > Fabales > Fabaceae > Trifolium > Trifolium dubium. Next base: position 52,084,448 of record OX638064.1, read on the forward strand.
TGAACGAGAGCTTACACTCTGTATTAGTCATCAATTACAGTTTGCTTTAAGGAAAAAACTATTGGATTGTAAGAAATTCACAACATGTTTCATGGGGATATCATCGACATGACTTGATTGACCTATATAGTGGAACATTTGCTAGGAGGTGTGGAATCAGTATGTGTATTTTTTATCCTATGTTGGATCTTCTTGAATTTAGTTGATTGAAATGCAAGTAGATTCAATATAGGAAAAAAACATATAACGATCACACACCTCCTACCAAGTGTTCCACTATCCCGCTCAATCAAGTCATATCCATAATATCCCCATGAAACACCTTGAGAATTTCTAATTATCCAGTATTTTTTTCCTTGAAACAAACTGTAACTGATGATTAATATGGAAGTGTGTGCTCTTATTTAAATACTTAGTTTTGAAAATTTCATCAGAGACTATTTAATTGTGAAATTCGTTTCTAACAGAGATCGCAACCGCCACCAGCGTGTAAGAAACTACACATTTTAAGTGATTCTCTTCCGTTGCTGCCCTCTTAAAGGGAAACCTTTCATATCCATATTTTTTTTTGAACAACAAATATATTATTAAAATAACCAGATCTCTGCACAAGACGAACAGAGATCGGTAAAAGAGGAACTATAAGACAAAAATGTTGTATATAAGCGGAACACAAATGAAAAACGTCAAAACAGTCACTACTTAATAGAGGTCCACATTAATCTCATCCTTAAAAAGACACTCTTCAGCTCGCACACTACCACATAAGACATCAATCTGACCCAAAAGATGCCACTAGACGATAACTCCCGATCTCTATTCAAAAGTGATCGGCCTATACGAATCCAAAAAGCAGCTCCGTAAGTCGAAAAAGATGGGGCAATGATAGAATGAAAACCTAGGTAGATAAACCTCAACATGTAGTCCGCCTCCAAACACTCAACACCGATGCAAATTTCAACAGATTTGGATGCCAACAGAGACTAAAAAAGAAACCTGCAAATCTCAACAGATTTGAAAGTGACCAGAGAATCACCTATTATAGAAAATCATTCCACACAACATTAACAGACATCGGTAGGGCCATATCCACAGTTTGCCACAAAACCCTTCATCAACTCCGACCACCACCCCAACTCAACACTCACCAATTCTTGATTAGCCCTACCGTTTCGACACTCATTACTTGCCGAATCACAATTGATTAGCCCTTGGGTGAATAACTCCTCTAGTTCATTTGTCTTTATCTTGACAATGACTTTCACTTCCGAAGCGGCGATATGTGTCCAATAGGAATCTTAAAACCAAACATACGAAAAGGAAAAAAAAAAGTGATAGGTATTAGCAAATTACTAGTTAAATTTCTCCTATGTTGATTGAATTTAGTTAATTAAAATGCAAGTAGATTCAATATAGGAAAAAAATATAGCAATCAGACACGTCCTACCAAGTGTTCCACTATCCCGCTCAATCAAGTCATATCCATAATATCCCCATGAAACATCTTGAGAATTCCTAATGATTAATATGGGAGTGCGTGCTCCTATTCAAATACTCAGTTTTGAAAATTTCATCAGAGACTATTTAATTGTAAAATTTGTTTCCAACAGAGATCACAACCGCCACCAGCGTGTAGGAAACTACACATTTTAAGTGATTCTCTTCTGCTGCCGCCCCTTAAAGGAAATCCTGTCATATCCAGATTTTTTTTTAACAACAAATATATTATTAATAATAATCAGATCTCTGCACAAGACGAACAAAAATCGATAAAAAAGGAACTACAAGACAAAAATACCGTATATAATTGATGCGGTGCGAATATCTTTTGGCCGACACTACTTCATCAAATAAGAGATGACATTATTACAATTGATGGCAAAAAATTAGAAGGTAGAGTGGTCTGGCGCCGAGAAGGCAACATGTCCACTATCGGCAACCAAGGCTTACGCAGTAAGAAATTTAACTATAATATGTTAATACTTTAAAATAGTTATCACTTGATTTATTTATTTTATCCTTTTTGTATGTTTGGTTTTAAGATTGAGCACGTATCGCTGCTTCGGCAGTTGAAGCCATTGTCAAGATAAAGATGGGTTAACTAGAGAAGTTATCCACCCAAGAGCTTATCGATTGGAATTCGACAAGTAATGGTATTGTAAAGGTTGGGTAGAGCGCACTTTTGAATATATTATCAAGAATGAATTCAAAAATGCACTCTACTTGACTGTTTCATCACTCATTACTTGTCGAATCGATCAACTCTTAGTTGAATAAATTCTCTAATTTATCATTCTTTATCTTGACAATCGCCTCTATGCACCCAAGAATCTTAAAACCCAACATATGAAAAAGGAGAAAATTAAATTTAGTGATAACTATTTTAAAGTATTAGCAAATTATTAATTAGATGTCTTACTACATAAGCATTGATTGGCGATAGTGGACCTGGTGCCTTCTCGGCACCCGACCACTTCCAATTTGTTGACATCAATTATACATATTTGAAAAAAAACATAAAAAATGCCAAACTATTTTATAAATTTTCGCAAATAGTTTTAAAAATTGTACGTCAGTGTAAACTTAAATATGTCAACTCAAATATGCTTAATGCATATTTGAAAGTTTTATAAAGCATACAATCTTAAACTTGCTTCACAAAACAAAATAATGAAATATATAGATTGTGAAAGCAAAATATAAATTTGTCCCTCAATTCAAACCATGGCACTTGTTAGTAATTCATGTGTAATATATGGACTATGGAGAAAGTTCAAATCTATGCCAAATAAATTGAAGAAATATTTCTAATAAAGATGGGCCTGGATCACTTAGGTAACAGTTCTAGTGCTCTTTGTTGGCCTAAAATGGACATGACAGAAGCTTTGGGTGTTTCTGAGACTTTGAATTAATTTAATGAATTGCAATTCCACCTATGACAGAAGCATGTGATAATGACAATATTGAGCGCAAAAGGGAGAATTGTTAGCACTCTTCTCTTCTTTTATAAAATTATTAGGAGACACACAAATTGTGACAATATATGTATGAAATTTTCACATATGTCTAATCTCGGTCGGGGAATGTAAGACACAAATGATTATTTCCATTTCAATCGAATTGTTTTCATATGTAGGATTCCGGAATCACTATATTTTTTAATTGGCTAAAATGTACTTTTGATCATTCTATTTTAAAAAATCTGAACTTTTAATCCTCCTTCTTTAAAAGCTAATTTTTTAGTCCCCTTCTTTATTTTTCTGGGAATTATAGTCTCCCACCTCAATTTAGTAAACTTTTTGGTTACGTGTCATTTTCATTAATGAAGTGGCAGTATCAACATGCATAAAACATAATTCATGTCATTAATCAATATTTTTTATACAAATAATATATTATTAAAATATTAAACTAGTTAAATTAAATAATTAAGAGTAAATTAAATTGATAAAATTAAGAACCCTATATCCCAAATCACACTTCGTTCTATGTTTTCTTCCAATCAATTGCATGACAAGTGATTTTCTTTGTTCTATCTCTCGATAATAATTGGCATATGCAGCCAAGTGGTTTTATGAGTTGGAATTCAATTGGTTGGTGTGAGTAAAATCACTTGGTGAATTAACAAAACCAATGAATTAGAATTAACAAGAACTTCGATTAATTCTATGTGGATTGTTTCATGATTTGAGAATTTAGGGTTCTATTGCTTTCTAATTCTAATTCAATTAATTTATTTTATTATATTTTTATTTTCTTTAACTGTTACTAATTACTAATTATTTAATTTAATTATTTTAATATTATATTATTTGTATAAATTTATGAATTAATGACACGGATTATGTTTTGTCCATGTGGATAATGCCACATCATTAATTAGTATGATCGATACGTAAGCAAAAATTTTACTAAAATGAAGTCGCGGATTATAATTCCTAAAAAATAAAGAAGGAAGACTAAAAAGTTGATTTTTAAAGAAAGAGAATTAAAAGTTCAAACTTTTTAAAATAAATGATCAAAAGTACATCTAAGCTTTTTAATTTCATCCCACAAATTGTATTGATGCCAATGTTTCTGAAATTAGTAGCGAGTCTTCACGAAAAGTAAGAGCCTCAATTGTTTTGAAGAGCAAGATAGATGTCTTGCCGGTGGTTAAGGAGTTAGTTATGATTAGTTGATAGTTAATTTTATTTGATACCTTATAATTTCATTTGTAATCGATTTCTTCATTCAATGGTATGCCAATATTTTCATTCTATCATTCTAAAATAATCTATCATTTTATATATTTTTTGTTGGACTCAATCATACTTTTCAGTAGAATATATATTTTCAGATTTAAAAATGAGACAAAATTAGTGAATGAGCAAAATAGAAAGTAAACTCTAAAAGTACATTTAAGTCAAAAATTAACAATTCAATTAATTACTTCTCACACAAAATTATTTTAAAAAATAAAATCACATTAGTTACGTGCAATTAAATATAAAGTGTTATGTATTCAATGAACTGAAACAGTACCTTCACAACACTTAATATCCAGCAGAAAAAATGGTGGCACCTACCTCACCCGTATGAGCTTGTAGATCATATGATATGATAGGCAAATCGATATTTTATTTGGTCAAGAGGAAAACCGATATTTATAAATTAGAAAAAGAGTAATCAATTTTGTTTAATGGGTGTCAAAACTCATTTTTCAAATTCTTTGTTTTTTTGTTAGAAATTCTCAACTTTTTTTCCGGATGAATTCTCAACTTCTTTCTAATGCATGTAAATGAGAGATTTAATTTCTTTTTGGCTACTATGATATAAGTATGAAGTTTATACCGTTATTAGTGATGATTGTGAGATTTAATTTCTTTCGTCGAAAAATCTGTGATTGTGAGATACATAAGGTATATTCTTTTATTTCAACTAAATTATTTTCATTCGCACAAATCATAAATGAACATTTGACCACCTACTTAAGAATATATATATATATATATATATATATATATATATATATATATATATATATATATATATATATATATATATATAACATTTACCACTTGACGCAATTCCTTTTTTGTGAGACATTTGTTACTTCTAACTAAAATAAAGTAAATTAAACACATGCTGGAAAATTATCATAGTTTTTTCCTTGAGTAAATGTTTATAAAAAATAGTTGACCCCGTAAGTGTAACTCGGGAAATATTATTAATTAGAATTAGAATAGTAAGAATTTGAAACTTTAATATTCCACTCCTCCATACTTAAATGTATAGTTTAACCATTAATTTTTTTTGTCGAGACTAGGGTATCCACCGCCGAACGCATTGACTATTTTTTTCGCTGGATTGGAGGCACCTTAAAGGATGAGACAGTTGGCCTAGAGATTTAAAATTGCTTCATACTCAAGGCGATGATCGAAGCCTCGACCATTGGTTAAAAAAGGGTGAGTCCAACCGCTCAACCACACCTCGAATTATTTAACCATTAAGTTACTTGTAAAAATAATTTAGTCTAATTTAAAATTTGAGTTAGTATATACAAAGCTAGCTTTTACGTTTACTAGTATTTTTTATCAGTATTTTTATTTTCAGATTTGGACTAAGAAACAAAGCCTAGTTACTGCATAGTAAAAAAAATGTACAATGTACTGGGCGATCCGGAGTACTAAATACTAATAACCTGTTTATGCTAATAATTTCTAGATTAAATTAAATAAGCAAAATTTATAGGTGAGGTAAGTTAAGGAGGCTAAATAAGATGGTTTCATTTGTACTTAAGTGATTATTACGCATTTAAGCTAACACACATAACAATTGTATGTGACATTTGTTTGGCCTTTTGCATGTGTTTGTAATCCTAAGTATATAATTGCTAGGTAGCTTATCCTCAAAAGAAAAGGGTAGGCAGTAGAAAAAGACTTATCAAGCTATGTTAGGCCCGCAATGAAAAGCACCAAAGCTATGTTCACTTTGGCTATAATTGCTTAGCCTTTTATTGATTTCATTATCCTTCCCATCCACTTCAATTAATTGTGGTCCTCTTCCTCCTAATTTTCCTATAGGACTTTTTCTTTTGGAACTTCTCTTCTTATTTACTCAATTGATGGTACTTACTTGTTGGTTGTAGCTTCTTCTTCTTTTCTTTTGTGGCTAGTTTATATCCCCTATGATATTCTTTGCCATTTACATTGAATTGTAGAAGGGTAATTAGCTAAATTTGATGATTCATTGTGCTACTTATGAAGCCTCATACAAAGTACGGGTGCATATACGATATGCGATGCCAATACATGAAATTCTTAAAATTTATAATACGATACGGCTGGCTCAAATACATTAACAAGATACATTTATAGATTCTTCATTAATAGTATATGATCATAATGATCAAATTTTACAAAAAAATATTTGCAATTTCCATTTTCCTTCAATATACATTATATATTTTTTTGTCTAAATTACAATATATTTGAATCTCTATGTTAGAGTCTCAACACAAGCATCATTAAAAGAACGATCAAAACTACTTGTTTGGTGCTAACTCATTCAGTCTTTTCTCTAATTATCATTATCATTATCAATGTACATTTCCACTAATTTTTCACACGTGTCTTATACGCGTATGTACAAATATGATTGAAGTATCTGATACGTATTTGGTAAATTATTTTTAAAAATAAAATAAATGATTTTGATACGTATCTACGAGTATCCACGAAATATTTGTATCTGTTACGTCCCGATGCAAATATATCTTCAATTTTGAAGCATCCGACTTCATAGGCTACCGCAATGATTTTGCTTTAAGAGTTAAATATATATTTTTGTCCCTCAAAATATATCAACATTTCTTTTTCGCCTCTTTATAAACTTCCTTCAAATGCGTTGGTCTCTCAAAAATTTTGTTCCCATTAGTCCATATATTTTTTTTACAAAAAATCACATTATACAAGACATGTGTTAAGAAGACGTTAAAATTTCATTAAATAACTTTAAGGTGTTAACAAGAAAATTATTTGGAACATGCCATGTTATGATGTTAATCTTTGTAAGAAAGTAGAGACTAAGACTAATAACAAATTTTAATGAGATCAAAGTTTAAAAAAATTAAAAGAACTAAAAATAAAATTAAAGACTAATATTATATTTAACCTTTAGTTTAATTAATGCTGTTGTTGCATTACATTACTATACATTTGGTTATGTCTAGTGGGGGACCTTTATTTATTTATTGACAAATTTAGTGGGGACCTTTAATAGTTGAATACCTTCGGTAATGTAGTACTGAGTTTTGTACAACAGTTTCCTTGAAAAATAGGAAGTTGTTGTGTACAACTCACACAAGATTGTGGTTTCATGCCAATTGAATGGTGGAAACATTGTGGTAAGTTTGTGAAAAAGAAATTTGTTCCTTGTCAAATACCACTATTTGGATCATTTTGTTAAATTATCTATAATTTTTTTTATACTCAAACTAAGTTGATTAACTTATTATTGCATGCAAAGAAAATTTTAGTAAAAAATCGCAATGAAAATTTGAGTTAAGAGACTAGAAAGTTTTAATGTAGAAGAAGTTATTACACTACACATATAATGAAAGATCAACATAAACAATTTAACAAAACAACCTTGCATATATATCACCAATTACATATCCACATCCTAACCAAACTCAACATCAATAACCTATAGAAATTTTGATTAATCTTTGTTGGGTTGAGATTTGTGGCATTATATCACCATCAACATATATATATCCTCAACACCCTCAAGATTTATTTTTATCTTTTCGGATTCAAATGATATTTTAGGTTCTACACTAAATTTATTATACTCACATATTCGAGCAAAAATTGGAAAACTCGTATTGTAATGCATCTTTAGGTTTAATTTGAGATCTTTCGCTATGACATCAATTTACATCTTAATGTGACATTTTTTGAAATGTGATAACGATACGTGTAGAAGAGTAGAGAATTTCATGCATTTTACATTTTTGATCTTTGGACTTCCTATTAGACTTTTTTTATATACTACTAGTACTTGACATGCATTATTGTAAATATTTTATATGAGTCACATTATGAGGTGAACAATGTGAGTTACCCCATTTAATTTAGCCAAGTCAACCCCACAAAAGAATGATGAGATGCTGCTGCTACACACGTATTCAATCACGGACATTTATGTAATCAAAAAATTCAAACAAGCATTTAAATAATAATTTTTATTCCAATTTTTTAATTAGTTTATAAATTATTCCTACAATATTTGACATAATTTAATTTTTTTTTTGGTCAAATGGGGTAATAGTTAGAATTTCATCCATAAAGATGAATAAGTGAGAGTTTTGTCATCATTTGTGGTCCTACCCGTCTCAAGGAATTAGTCTTTAAATTTGTGCGTAAAAAATACCCGATTCAAATAAAAAAAGATCGAATTTGTAACACAAAATATTTCAGATAACTCATTCTTTACCTTTATAAAATTTACTTAAACCGCTATCTTTCAACCCACTTACACCCTAATCGACACCATAATACGATGTCATTCTTCTAACCTAACCGATAAACTTCACCGCCTCGTCGCGTCGCCGTAACTCCAACATATTTTTACTACTAACCATACACCTAAGTTAGGCAACTCTAAAAACTACATAGACATAATGATGAAGTGGAATTGATGTTGTTATGATGGCTACAAGTTTTGAGGAGAAAAATAGACCGAACATTTTTTTTTTGTTGGGTACAAAGTATGGTCCAATTCTGAACCTAATATAACTGTAAGTCTGTAAACTAACATATAGCAATGTGATTCACTGCATTGTCCTTTCTTTTTCTCTTGTGGCTTAAACGGTGCTGTCAAAAAAACCAACACCAAAATTAAAAACACAAAGACAACGAGGCAATAACGGATAAAAGCTTCATTTGTCTTCCATGCATTTCTTTCTCTTTGCATGGACAATGGTCCCCTCTCTCTATTTCTCAACCTAATTCACTCACCTCCATACACTTCAATTCAACCCCTCCTTTTCATTTAGTACTAACTTTTATCTTTGTATCCATCATTCCCCTCCAACTACCTATAACACTTTAATACCACCCTAAAGTTGAGAATAACGCTGTTACGAAAATGAATTATTTCATGTGTAATTTTTACGTTAAAAAGTAAAATATGATTTTTCACTATTCAAAAATAGAGAAATATTTCACCATAAGAAATTAAACATGATAAGTTTGAATGGTGAAAAAATACACTTTAATCTAACTACATATTATAATAATCACCTTACTAGCTCATATAAATAATCTAGTATCTAATAAAATTCAATTTTCCCCCTCTACAAATTTTAGTTCAACTAACAGAAAATATCGCAAATCCTAATTCAATTTTCCCTTCAACTACCTATAAGGCTATAACCCTTTAATAAGCCACCCTATAGTGACTAATGCTGCTACATACTGTTGCTCATATGAATGATCTAGTAATCTAATGTAGTACAATTTAATTATTCCCTTCAATAGCCTCCTAATTTTGTGACTAATGCGACATACATAGTTCCAACAATATGTATGTTTGGTTCTTATCCCCTCTCAAATACAGTTGTAGAGATCGAACTGTGATCCTCATTACTAAGTGCAACAACAATTACCACTACCAATTAACATTTGGCCACCAAGAATCAATTTTGATTGCTACACAACCAAAAATATGGATAGCTCATATAAATTCAATTATAGTAACACTCTTTACAAGCTCATATAAATCATCTAGCAATAACTAGTAACAAAATTCAATTATTCCCTTCAACTACCTATAAAAATTCAATAGCCTCCTAAAGTAATGACTAATCCTACTTCATAATTTACTAGTAGCTCATATAAACATCATCTAGCAATCTAGCATAGTATATATATCTTATACTAAAAATCAATTATTTCCTTCAACTACCCTTTAATAGCCTCCCAAAGTTGTGACTAATGCTACTACATAATTCCAACTATATAAATACACTAGTTACTATTAATCATATAGTAACAATAATCTTACTAATCCAATTCTAATCTATAGTACAGATTGAATAGTAAGACAAACACATATAGGGTGTGCAAATTGCATAGAATAGGTACAGAAAAAGGAAAGCCTATTTTTGCCATTCATATTATAGACCTCACAGAACTCTCTGATCATATATTAAAGCCATTGTTATTATTTATTATCATTATCATCACTTTACATCTTCGAGAACTGTGATAAGAATTAACAAGATATTGTGTTCTTTCTCTCATATACTAACATATTTATATTTATATATTTATATATATATATACACAATATCATGCTTCCTTAGTTTTTTCCCTAAACACAAGGAAGAAAACACAGGTTATCAGGCTTTCTAGTTCAGCTTTTTTGTTTCCTTCATTCCCATTTTCCTAATTTTTCCTGTTCAGTTGAGAGCATAATTTCAGGATCTTGTTCTTTCTTTCTTTCTCTTTAGTTACTACAATCCATTTTCTTCCAAAACACAAACACTGCTCTTATCTTCTCTTTTTTATTCACCAACACAGAAATAATGTTCCTCATATACATATCATAAAACATTATTAGTATCAGAAACTTGAACTTGATTAACACAATGATGAAGTGCATTAAAGCTATGATTAGCACTGTGATTTTTGTTATGTTTATTATTATTCTCTCTATGAATGAAAATGGAAAGTGTTATGGACAAGAAGAAAACCCTTCTTCTGATGTTACTCCAATGGAGAAAAAAGAGTTGGATTCTCTATATTCTGCTATTCAAGGCTTTGTTGGTAATTCATGGAATGGCTCAGATCTCTATCCAGATCCTTGTGGTTGGACTCCAATTCAGGTACATTTATTTTTCACCTATATGTACCATAATACTGTAAATAGTCCAATCAAATCAAACACTTTACACTGTGCTAGATATCAGATTTTTGGTAACACTTTTCAAGTTTATGTGGCCATTGTTTTTTTTTTTTCTTATGAGTTTCTTAATTAATTGCCTTTCTAGTTTCTACTAAGATATTTACTTCAAGTTTAGTATGAGGTTTGGACTTAATTTTGAGAATTAATTTCTTAGTTGAACATAAGTCTTCTTACATTATGCTTAATTACAAATTATAATGGATATTTGTTTTTGAGTAAATCAGCATTTTAGTCCTTGAAATTGTAGAGTCGCGAGTCAGTCAATTTAGTCATTTTTCAAAATTTCGCATCTTAATTTTAAAAGATTTATAAAAAAAATTGACAAGAAAAGTTTTATAGACTATTTAAGTCAATATGTAAGTTTTTAACGATTTTGATGAAAATTGGTGAGATAACAGACTAGTAATTTGTTATTTCGTAAGTTTAAATGACTAAATAGTTCGACCCTTACAATTTCGAGTACCGAAACTTAGATTTATTAAATTTTTCTCAGCAATTGTCCTTATCCTTATATCTCTTTTTCTACAGTAATATTGGCCACACAAGAAATGATTACATGACATTTAAACCATGTAACAGAAATTTCAGAACTTATTCAATTCAATTATGTGACAATATAATCATTATTTTTCAGAACATAATGTTCAATTATTTAATTGTTATGTTATTTTCATCTGCAGGGAGTTTCTTGTGATATTTTTGATGGACTTTGGTATGTAACAGTTATCAACATTGGACCTATTCATGAAAATTCTCTTGTTTGTGCTAATCAAAATTTGGAATTTAAACAAGAATTATTTCAGCTTAAGCACCTTAAAGGTCTATCATTCTTCAACTGTTTTCAATCACCAAATAGTCTTCCGGTTCAAATTCCTACCGGTAATTGGGAGAATCTTTCTGAAAGCGTAGAATCGATAGAGTTTAGATCAAATCCCGGTCTCATTGGTAACATTCCTTCATCTTTTGGCTTGCTCAAGAATCTTCAATCATTAGTATTGTTAGAAAATGGTTTAACCGGTAAAATTCCGCAAGAAATTGGAAATCTTGTGAAATTGAAGAGACTAGTCCTTTCCGGAAACAATTTTAGTGGTAATATTCTGGATATTTTCGGAGGGTTAAGTGATTTATTAATCCTCGATTTAAGTAGAAATTCGTTATCCGGAAATTTGCCTTTAACACTTGGAAGATTAAATTCAGCATTGAAGATTGATTTAAGTCATAATTTTCTTGAAGGAAAGTTGCTTAGTGAATTTGGTAATCTTAAGAATTTGACACTTTTGGATTTAAGGAACAATAGATTATGTTGTGGATTGGTTTTGTCTTTGCAAGAAATGAATTCATTGGAAGAAATGGTTTTATCAAATAATCCATTAGGTGGTGACATAAGGAACTTAAAGTGGGAAAATCTTGAAAATTTGGTGATTTTGGAACTCTCTAATATGGGATTAGTAGGTGAAATTCCTGAGTCATTATTTGGATTAAAGAAATTGAGATTTTTAGGACTTAATGATAACAATCTTACAGGTAACTTATCACCAAAGCTAGAATCACTTCCATCACTTAATGCACTTTACTTAAGTGGAAATAATCTAAAAGGTGAGATTCAATTTTCAAAAGGGTTTTTTGGTAAATTGGGAAGACGTTTTGGAGCTTGGAATAATCCTAAACTTTGCTATCCAATTGAAGTAATGTCAACAAAAAATGTTCCTTATGGAGTAAAACCATGTCACCAAGAAGAGGTTCATTTGGAAAAATCAAATACCAAAAATAAGCTACTTAATAGTGATATCAACCACACTTCTCATTTCATAACCTCTATGGGATTTTCTAGTTCTACTACTAGTGGTAATTTCTGTTGGATTTTTATGATTTTGGGTCTATTATATAGTTTTTTAATTTAATCATCATGAAAAAATGTAACTTGGTCTTTTGTTTAACCTTTAATTTAGGTGTTATATTATAACAAGTTGTATCATGTATGTCTTTTTATATTTTGTTCTAACATAATCTAATAGTCTTGTTAATTTGTTAACTATTTTTCTTTATAATATTATCTTGAATTGCATTTTTTTTACATAGTACTTTTTTTTTGCTATGGTCAACAAGAAACTATGAGGGACCCTTTTCTAATGGAATTTGTATGAGAGTAACGCCAAAAAAAATTACGTAATTTTTGCAGAAAATTCTGCACTAGTTGCTGGTGAAAAATCATATACACATGGGAACTGTAATGTAATCTGTGTAGTAACTATTGTACTATAACAATATATGGTCTTAGTAGTGTTTTGTTGCCTATGCCTAGTTCTTGTTATTGAGATATTAGAGTACACCTTATTTTAATTAATTTGTGTTTTGTACAAAATGAATATGTAACAATATAATAATATATAGGTCCAAAATTTAGTAGTTTTTTGAGGTGAGAATTTGAGCATCTTGTAGTACAATGTAATGGCAAGTTGAGCTTTCAATTGCACATAGACAAGAAGAATCATCTGCAACATTATCAATTTTTGCCCTTATTGGATTTTGTTTTATTGATATAGAAATAATAACCTATGTTTGTTATTACAATGATCCACCGTAATTTTCAAAAGTTACATTTTATAATTTATGCAAAATTACAATGAATTACCGTAATTTTGACATAGTCATTGTGATACCAAACATACATATATACTTATACTAGTAATATTAGTAGTAGTACTTCACACTTTATTTTTATGAGAATAATTTTGTATTTTTGTAATGTAAGAAATTATGAGGAAATAAGGAAATTGGAATAGACTATACTATAGTCTATACTCTATAGTACTTTTTTATTTTTTGAAAATTTTAATGCATGACGGTTATGAATTAAATATTTGAAAGTGAAATGTGGAGGGATTAAAGATAGTAGAGTTATAGGCCTGTTGATACAGAGGGAGGTGTCTAACTATGTATGTATGAGTAGGGAGGGTGGTACATAGCTTTTAATGGACCTTAGGATTAAAGAAAGGTATAATGGGTTTGGGTTTATTACAAAAGTTTTGGTCTGGCAATATGGCAGATCTGTGCTTTCTTTTTTCAAACTTGTTTTTCAAAGTTGTTTTCAAGGCATTAAACAATGTACAATAAGAGAGGAAAATTGAATGTTCCTTATCTCTTTACTTGTTGGAATTCTTTATATTCTGTTCCCTTCAAGGAAACTTTGGTCTCAATTTTACCATGTTTGTATTGTGGTTTCATGGTTGGTTTGTGCTTTTTATTTTGTGGTTGTAGAATATACTAAGGTGAAACTGTGAAAGGACACATGGAATGGAATGGAATAATAGGGAAATTTGTAATCTAAATTAGTACTTTTGATCATATTTGATAATGTTAAGACACAAATCATACATTCTCCTTTATAAGATTTGACTAGAGCAAACAAGATTTTACATTGCAATTTTTTTTTGAACGAAACACAGATAACTCATTTCATTAACAATAACATGTTCAATACAACGAAGTACACTATTAAAATAAGTGCGACTAGACTAAAAACTGGCCGCCCTAGCTAGTGTATGAGCCACCATGTTTGCTTGTCGCTTTGTGAACTTAATCTCAAAGTTCGAATTACATTGAAGCAAAGATTTAATAGAAGAAATAATAGAGGTCAACTCAGATTCGCCTTGAGGATTAGCTTGTATATGGCGTCAACCACAACCTTACAATCACTCTCAATTATAATGTTAGACCAGCCTCTATACATTGCAATTTTTTAAATAGCAACTAATTTGTTAATTAATTAAATGAGTAGGGAAATTTCGACCCATTATTTCACATTGTTGCTATCTCAACGCACCGTTGTATACTTGTATTTAAATAGAAATAGTACACTATAAACTTTAATCTTATAAAGATAATAAAACATAAATGCAACTGACCAACAATGAATTGATTTAAGTGGCAAGAATTTTGAACCTCTTAAACATATGATCAAATGTCCGATTCATGGCTCATGCGTATGATAAGAATTCAGTTGAGAAGGAAGAATCTACCTTGTGTGTCTAACAAATTCCTCGACGGAGATTAATCATCTCTATTAGCGGTGAAAACTTCGTATCTATATCATGCTAATACATAAGTGCAACTGCTATTTATAGTAGAAGACATAGAAAGGGTTGATAGAATTTCGTTAACAAACATCATATGCTTATGTTAACATTTTTGTATCGAGTTACTAATCTAACAATATTTTGTTATATTTCTTTCCTTTAAGCGTTACAATTTACATCATTATGGATAAAATGTTAGTACTCCATCAAAATGTAATGCTCCAACAAAACCAACCTCGAATATAATGAACACCAACCTCTATAGGTAAATGCACATGAGAAGAACAAGTGATTTCACTCATCTCACCATGTGAAAATAATATTGGGTTGTAAATTAAAGGTGTAAAATAAAATAAAAACATACACACTAGGAAAAGTTGAACCCACAATTTTTTTAATCACAAGCGAAATTCTTATCACTATACAAATTGCTAAAATTTATTACTAATCACGCACATATACTATTTAATCTTTATTTAAATGATTGGATCACACAAAAAAATTGAGACGCCAAATATTTTGAGGCTCAAGTTTGTGGCCAGCTTACCAAATGAGCATCCATAATAGGAAATAATGATTTTTATTATATTTAATGTATAATCTTACACAACTTAGAACATTTCTAATGGTGATGATATCAATTTGTGTTTCATACATTACTAATAAGTAGTCTTTATAATGTCATGTAAAACTTGTTTATGACAATATAATACTTTCTCTGTCTCAAAATAAGTGTCAGTTGATCAGTTCACGTTTGTCAACGCACAACTTTGATCGTTAATATCTTTAATTATCTATCTTTAAAAATTATAAAAATTGTTTACCATAAAAATACTAATCGAGACAAATAAAACAATCTTAAATACTAATATTTACATTTATATATTAGTAAAAAATATACGGTTAAAGTAGATTATTTAAATAGTGCAAAATAGTCAATTTTGACATTTATTTTGGGATGGACGGAGTATTTACAATTGACTTTTACTTTTGTAAAAAATAAAAACAAATTGACTTTTACAATATTTACAATTTAACAAATGTAATGAGTGGTTTGTACCAACAAAAGAAAAAACTAATGGGTCGTATTCATACATAAAATTGTTGAGATTTTGTTGTCTTTTATTGTAGCATTGTTTGTTAGGTATGTAGGCATCTAAAGGCCATGAATTGGATCCATATGTGTTGGGTCGTGCTCAAAGTTGAGTAGTCATCAATTGTATTTGCCAGAGCCAATATTAAATGCTACCATTCTCTTTGATCATCTTATATGTAACGTAAGTCTCTCTCTCTCTCAGTCTGTAACAAACTGAAAGAAAGCAAAACGATATGTCACATGCTGCTTGCAGGATTACATATATCAAATTAAGGACAAAGACATCTTTAATTAGTTCAACTAATTGGTTACAAAAAATGAACATTTATTTGGTTTTCTAAGTAACATTTGGTTACAAATTAACATGAACATTTGGTTTTGGTTAAGTAACATTTCTTTTCATGTAACACATTTGAGAAACGGTTTTTCATCCAACAAATTTGTGACCGGGTGTGGAAGAAATTACTGGGGTCAGTTTGGAAATTGGTCAGTTTTTTTTTTTTTTGATTATATGGAAATAAAAGAAACAAAACGAAAACAAGAAAGAAATTAAACTCGCGGACGAGCAACACCTGTAAATTGGTCAGTTTATGATAAATGTGTTGGGGTGTTAAGATCTATAAATGTGAGTTAAGTTACACATTGACTGAAGTTGGAATTGAACAATATATAAGTGTGAGTTAATTCAATTGATGCATTAAGATTTTAGATTTTAGGTGAAAATGTGATGTCAAAGGCAATTGTATTAATATATGGTTGCGACATCAAAGCTTAATTGGGGAGCAATAAGTAAGTGGTGATGATGCGTGAAGACTCACACTTGAGATGAAATGCCTATTATTTTTCGCATTGATTGAAAAAATTCCCCTCCAATGCCCTTACATGAATTAGTTATTTTTAATTTCAAAAATAATACTCCCTCCGTTCCAAAATAAGTGTCACAGTTGACCAATTCACGTTTGCCAACGCATAATTTTGATCGTTAACATCTTTAATTATATATTTTTAAAATAGTCATCGAAACAAATCAAACAACATCTTAAATGTTAATATTTACATTTATATATTAGTAAAAAAATACAGTCAAAATAAATTATATATAAAATAATCAATTATGACACTTATTTTATGACAGAAGAAATACTTAGAATAAAAGACAATGAGTGTTTCTACCAACAACAAAATAAAAAGACTACGAGTGTATGTAATGGGTTGGTTGGATATAGTTGTGTGATGACAAATAATAATTTGACACATGTATTCCAATTTCTTGGATAGGCACCCAATGTAACAGTATACATGAATGTATTCATTCCATATGGCTCGTTTCAAATTGGTATATTTGGAGAAACAATTTGATATTTTGGAAGCAAGACCTATTCTTGATTTAGTTACATTTATGTCATGGATTAAATCTATAATGAAATTTTTTGCTTTTGATCTTCATCATTGCTTTTGCTCTGGGATGCTTGGTTGATGTTATTTGCTTTGTTGGTGACTTTGTTTTTCTTCTTTTATTTTTCCTCAATTATTGTTGGAACTTGGAAGTATTAAAAGTTAAAACATTATAAAAACATTTTTTATGAAAATTAATTTTTTTTAATGTCGGATGAAATAAATAAATAAAATTAAAATTTTAAAATTAAAATAAAAATAATGAAAATCTCAACTTTTAAAAAAAATCATATTTCAAGCTGATTTTTTTCCCGAAGAAACCTTTTATATTCAAAAAAAAGTTGAAATTTAACAATGTATAAGTGAGTTAATGCAAATGATGCATTAAGATTTTATGTAAAAATGTGATGTCAAAATTAATTGTGTATCACTACGACATGAGAGTTTAATTAGAAAGCAATAAGTAACGATGATTCACGAAGACTCACACTTAAGATGAGAAGTCTATTAAGTCTCACATTATATTGATCGAAAAAATTCCCCGTTTCAATACAAGACAAATACCAAGACAGTGAGTGTATGTAATGGGTTGGTTGGATATAGTTGTGTGATTACCAAATACCAATAATAGTTTGACACCTTTATAAAAAAAATAAAATAGTAGTTTGACATGTGTATTCCAATTTCTTGGATGGGCACCCAATGTAACGGTATCCATGAATGTATTCATTCCATATGGCTTGTTTCAATTTGGTATATTTGGAGAAATAATTTGATATTTTGGAAGCAGGAATTATTCTTGATTTAGTTACATTTATGTCTTAGACAAGAAAAAACCAAAACATAATATAAAATGAAACCTTTTGCTTTTGATCTTCAGCAATTTGCTTTTGCTCTGGGATGCTAGCTTGGGCCTTGGTTGATGATATTGCTTTGTTGGTGACTTTGTTTTTCTTCTTTTATCTTTCCCCAATTATTGTTGGAACTTGGAAGTATTAAAAGTTAAAACATTATAAAAACTTTTTTTATGAATTTTTTTTAATGTGGGATGAAATAATTACATAAAATTAAAATTTTAAAAGTTTAAGATAAAAATAATGGAAATCTCGATTAAAAAAAAATCATATTTTAAGCTGATTTTTTTTTCCAAAAAAACCTTTTATATTGGTGTGAACGTATTAGAAGGAAAAAAATATTTTGAAATACTCGTTGACTAAACAAGAAAAATTAAAACTATATACTAAGAAAGTTTGCAGGAACAAAAATGTATCAAATTTTTTTTGGCTTAGCTAGAAGAAAGACTTTGAATAAACATTTAAAGTTGTTGCTCATGGTTTTGTCTAACATGTATATATAAGCCATACAAATACAAGCTTAGATGATCCGCCCATGTCATAAAGTGGAATTTTTAGTCACTAAAATATATACTTGACAAAAAAAAAAATTGTATGTTCATAAGGAGTCTATATGTAACTTAAGATCGACAAGCAGCATTTGGTAGTCACCTTCCCAAACGCCCAACTCAACGAGAATATAGTCTATTAGCTGATTTTATTTTAAAAATTCTTTTAAAATGTTGAATTGAAGAAATTAAGTGTTTATTGAATATTATTATTAAAAAATCATAAACAAAAAATTTGCAAGAGACGGTCTAAATCAATTTTTTTTTACTAAATGGTCTAAATCAATTGGCATATAGGAAGGATCTTAACAAAAATAAAATTCAATAGACAAACTTTCTAGGGCTGATATAATAGAACAACCCAAAAAGCAAATTTAATCAAACCCAAAAAAACTAAACCGTAGTATCGCTCCACATAATTGTTTGCAACCGATTTATAGACCAACTTACATTTTATTGGTGAATATATATAAGAATTTAGTCTCTTTTTGTTTATCAAAATTAAGAGGGCTAAAAGCCTAACAAACATAACAATAAAATAATATTATCTCCGTCCCAATATATAAGATCCATTTTAACTAAATGACATTATTCATGTATCTTGTTTGACCGTATTTTTTTTAGTAATATATAGATGTAAATATTAACATATAAGATCTTGTTTGATTCGTTTTGATGAGTATTTTAAAAATATCAAGTTTTTATAATTTTTACTAATATATAATTAAAGATATTAACGATCAAAATTGTGCATTGACGTAAGTACAATGGTCAAAATGAGTCTTATACTTTGGGACAGAGGTAGTAAGTGATACCCCTCCACATATCATCCAATTAAATTGGCCAATCAACATGGCGATCAGAAGAAAAATTGAAATAAATAAAGACATGACTTTGCACAGTTAAACTATTAACTCAAAAGTCTCCCTGAACTTAATTTAGTTGATAAAGACATTACATGATAGTAGAGAGACCGGGATTCATACACCTAAACTTAGCAAAACTACCAACCATCTTTTTTTTTGAAGCAACTAAATAAAATTATTATTAGCGTGTCATGAGCACAAGGAGTGCATCACGACCGGCAAAAAAAGAGAGTATCACTACAAGAAAATTGACTTATAGCGACGGCAAAAAACCGTGGGTAAAGTGTAAAAAACCGTTGGTATATCCCGTAATTCCTTTTCCAACGGCACTATGGCTCCGTCCTTTTTAATTTCCTGCACCTACGGAAAATATCCGTTACAATAGCCTACAGTGATGGTTTTTTAGTCTGTTGGAAAATGCATTGCTTTTATACCTACGGATTTATCCGTTGGAAAAGGTATTGTTTGGAACCAATTAGCTGGCTATACCTACAGCTGATTTCCGTTGGAATAGGGGTTGCTGGAACCAATTAATTGCCTATTCTCAGATCTGGTCTGTTTTATCAAAAAAAAAAATTTGATGATATATATGTTAAAAATATTATTATTATCTCTGTAAACAACTTAAGTAAATACTTATGAAACAAAATCAAATAAACCTTCATTCATACTTAAAATTTATCACAAAGTCTTACAAATATGTCAAACTACAAACTAGATAAATGTAAAATTGCAAGTATCATATATCATATATCAATCGTCAAAAATTAGAAAAATTCAGATTTTTAACCACTTGATTTCAGTTTTACTACATCAAGACAAAACTAGCTTCTAGTCTTCCTCTTGTACATTCATTAGTGTAATCATCTTCATTAGTGTCCGGACCAAGAGAATTTGTTTGGCGAGAAGCACTAGAGGCATCCGGAACCTGTTGAAAAACAAAATAACACAATCTTCATTAGTGCCAAAACTTTATCAAATATTCTTTACAATTTTCATCTTAAAAAAGTATCGCTACTACTACTTATCTCATTACAAATACATAATATAGATACTTGCTAAACAAATTTCTATAACAACGAAGACAAAATTTCTAAACTCTAACTGCTGCAGAAAACATACTTGCTAATTGTTTCAGTTAACCATAGTTTATAAAATACTAGCTCAAAATGAAGCATACACCATTTACAACATAAATCAATTTCAACTTTCTGCACAACTCACTCATTAGTTACATTCATAGTTTCATGCTAACCAAATGCAAAGCAGAAACAGTAATGACTTGTTAAACAACTTCTCTAGCTTCTGCCTTCAATTTTAAACCCCATTGCAAATGACATTTCACAGCATTATAAATATTCTAAGAATTTAAAATAGGACCCCTAAAATCTATGATATTGAGGAGAAGAATTTATGAGGTGACAATTAGACATAAAAAATTGACATGAATATCAAATTGAGATGAAATAAAGAGGAAAGTAGGAACTGACACATCGAATCTATTGTCACAATGAAATGCACATACCTGTCTTGCAGCTTGTATCATAGCATTCACATCTTCTCCAGAAAACCGTTTTTGAATCCATGTCATCATATTTGCCATAATTGTATTTGTCCTCTCTTGATTTACTTGCATTTGCTTATGATTTTCTCGCATTTGCTTAAGTTCATTGCGCAGCTCTTGATTTTCAGAAAAAGAAGCTTTTGATATTTTAGATTTGGGAATCTTGCCTACACAACGGACACGTCCTCGCTTTCCAGGTCCTTGCACTTGAGAAAATATGTCGTCCTTCCAAGAGACATGACTTTGTGTATTTGGAGCTAATTGAGATGTTTCAACTTCATTATGATGTTTATTTAGTTCTTCCTGAAATAGCAATAAATTATAAACTATAAAACTATAAAATCTCCAAGTGTTTGCAACCTTTTAGCTCCAGTTACATAACAGATCCAGTCGCGAAGCTTAAACAAACACAAATTGTTGTGCAGAACACAAGTAGATCAAAACACAAACAGAAGGCAGCAGCAGTGCACTAAAACCAGAACTGCACTCAGTAGCAGAGATACACATACGAGAAAAAACATAGCAGAAACAGAAACATGCGCCTATACAACAGAATTTAACACACACATGCATTGTCATGACATTAAGCACATTAGTAAATCTTACCATCAATCTTGCAGCTTTTGCATTGACAATTGAACCATCTTTACGTGTGCGGCTATCGATGTAAATCTCCTTACGTTCAGGTGATACTCCTTTACTCTTTTTTTTCTAAATCCAGAAAACAAGTTATATGTAATTTGTTTTATAAATACAATTCACTCAATACAACGTACAATTATAAACAAACCTTTTCATCAATTAGTATGGGGAAACTCTTTGTACCCATACAATGAACATCTTCATATTTGGAGCGATTTTGACTATTAATTTTACTTATTTTCTACAATTGACACAATACAATATTAGTCGAAATTATAAATCAAAATTAAAATATTAGTCATAATATGAAAGAATATATTTTCAATTTGACTTACTTGTCCTTCATCAGAATACCAATAGTGAACCAATTCACGATATTGACTTGCATCAATCCTATCATCATCTGGTACTTTAGATGCAACTTCTTCTTCTGTTTTACTTGGGTCATATGCCATTGACTTTAAAGCACACTTCCATTGCTTCCACTTATCATTCAACTCAGATTTCAACATTTCTCTTGTTGCATCATTTATAGGAGGAACAAACTCAAATTTGGACTAAAGAAAAGATATTAATAAATACACATAAAATAAGAGATACTATATATCATGATTTAAATATACAAGTATAATACCTCTATTACTTCCAACATTGATTTCTTCTCCTTATCTGGCATGTCTTTCCAAGATTTGTATTTGAGAGAAGCAAATTGATGCCTTCGAGTCATGCTGCCTATGAAACGAGTAAGAGATCTCCCTTCAGGACCTATAGGACGACCACAATTGTCCAAATTAACAATTATTACATCACCACCTTCCATTTCCCACACATCTAACATTCTTGTTGGACCTCTCAACCGTTTAGGTTTAACATCTACAGTAAAAAAGAAGACAAAAAAGATTACTCTGCTCATCACAACAATTTTATAAAGAAAAAAATAAAAATTATAGATAATTTATACCTTTTTCAATGTGCAATTCTTCTGCTTCAATATCTGAAGGAATGGAATAAGCATCTGCTTCCATATGAATAGATTTTGTTCCTTCTTTGCCACTTCCTTGTACATGTTGGTTTGAGTCTTTCGACATGCGATGCCCAATATTTAATTTTCTTCTCCTTCCCATTGCTGCAATACTTTTAATTAAGCAAGTAAATAATCAAATCATAAAACATGCTTAAACTAGAGCTCGACCAATCAGACAAGAGGGGAGTAAGTGAGTGTTGTGAGTGGTAATTTCAAGATTATAAACAAATGATAATTTTTCAGTTTGAGCTCACCAATCATTTATAGCTCATATTGATAACCTTGAGTGCATGCTTACAAGTCTTTGTTTTTTTCTGAAGAAGCCAAATAATGCTTATAACTAGTTTAATAGTTGCTACCCGATAAACCAGAAACATTTAGCATAAATTTTAGTTGCTACCCGATATAATATTATGACACTAATATGAATCTAATCCATAAAACCTAAACATGACTTCAAATGTGGCAGCATGACCTTCTAATTGATTATAATACAATATAGATGCACCATACTTCAAAACCTATAGATTAATTTAGGCAAAAAGGAAGCAAAATTTGGGACAGAGGAAACAGGGGAGATTGGTTTCAAGATTAAGGGTGTCATTCTTTGTAAAATATGATCAAACTTTGCATTTTTAAATTAAGGACTTGGTTTCATCCTAAGTCCTAACCAGCTGAAACTGTCAATTTACTAGGATCAATTAACACTAACAAAACCAGTAGCAAAACTCAAAACAAGGAAAGAAATATGACAACATCTTAAGCAGCAAAACTTGCACACAACAAATTACAAGTTCAATGCAATCTTCAATGCTACCAAAACTCATTTCCAACACCTCATAATTCAGATTTGAGGACTTGAAGCAAATATCATAAAATAAGTCGACAAATATTAATGTATATCAAAGGTGCAAATCTAAACAAGTTGACAAATGTCATTGCACTTTCTTCCATAATTCAATCTATGATTTTACTTAATTTCTTTGATAATTATATGGTGTCATCAATGTTATCAAATGCACAAAGTAGCAACATTATCTTTTCATTGTCTCATGCCAACGCTTCTATTCAAGTTTCAATCACTAACAACCTATTTTTGTCATAGTCTAACATAAATTTTAGATGCTACCTGATATAATATTATGCCACTAATATGAATCTAATCCATAAAACCCAAAAATGACTTCAAATGTGGCTTAAAAACGAACAACAACAAATAAAATCAAATTAGGAACGACGACAATATCAAATTTGAGGTGAAATTCAACAAGTACAAATTAGCAACGACAACGTATCGATTTTGAGATGAAATTCAGCAACAGTACATACAAATTAGCATCATGAACAACATTCAAAAATAATTTTAACTCACGATATGAACCAAACAATTGCGAAATTAATAATGATAAAAATAATTCACGATCTGAAGCGAACAATACCTTGTAAGCAAATAGAAGCTCACGATCTGAAGCAAACAACGATGTGAAGCGTTGAGATGAAGACGAAGGTGATTCACGATATGAAACGAACAACGATCTGAAGCGTTGAGATGAAGACAAAGGTGATTCAAGAACTAAAGCTGAAGACAAAGGTGATTCACGATCTGAAGCGTTGAGGTGAAGACGAAGATGAATCACGATCTGCGAAGTGAAGACGAAGATGAAGCGCTGAATCGAATGGAAAAATTGGAAGAATTTAGAGCAAAATTGGAAGAATTGGAAGAAGAATTGGACGAATTAGGGTTTCTTCAAAGTGAATTTAGAGCAAAATTGAAAGTAAGGAACAATTGGAAGAGAAGGGAAATAAAATTAGAAACAATTGGAAACCGCGGGAAATGAAATTGGTGGGTAATGAAACTGAAACAAATATTTTTTCACTATAAGTTGCCGTTGCTATATGGCAATTTTTTTGTAGTGTATCCAAGTACATTACAAAGTGCAAGACATTACCAAAATAAAAACAAGAAACTTACACCACCACTTAGTTACCCCCCTCCAACCTAGACAAGTCAAAGGGTTGGTATACCAACAACTAAATTCCACACAAAAGACTTATGTTTCACTTTAAGCCACCACCACATCTGAATGACAATATGATCAACCGACAATATGATCAACCACTTGGTGGACCTCATAGGCTTGATTACGAAAAATACGACCATGAAACTGTTGAGCATGCGCGACTGCCTCCGAAGGCAAAATACCCTGAACACCTAACCAAGACAACAAGTCACTCCACACATGTTGGGCAAAAGAGCATCCAAAAAACAAGTGTGATAAAGATTCTTCCAGCTGGCACCCGAGACTGCACATGGTAGAACCTGTAGGAATAACACCCCGCCGAAACAGATTATCTTTCGTTGGGATGCGATTGAGAAAAAAACTACCAATCATTTTTGATTCGCGACTTAATACGGGAACATATTGTCTTCAATAATAAATATTTTCTCAGGTGAAAATTCATCCATTTAAATTTTATCTCTTTAATTTTATATTTATATTTTTTTTATTTTAAGGGTGTGGAGATTTTACCGGACCTCTCTTGTCATTGGAAATGATCCAATCCCTACTTGATTTTGAACTTTTGAAGACAATCCTAAATATTACTGTTAATTAATTAATGGGTAGCAAAGGATGAGTTTTGGAACAAACTGTCATCAATAAGTCTTAAATTTTATGGTTGTCTTGTAATAAGGTGAAGTTTGCACTCACTTGTATATAAATTACCTTTTATTTAATGTGAGGTGCTCTTAACAAAAAACAATAACTAACGAAGACATTAAATGACTCAATAATGAACAAACTTTATTTTTTTGACAAACAATATGAACAAACTCTCTAGTGGTAGCAATTTCCAAGCCCTTCACAATAGTTAAAATTCAGTCTTAAAATCAATCTCTATAATTAATGATCAAATATTTTTAGTTTCTAAATCGATCAAATATCTATCCTTATCAAATATCGCCTAACTTAATTATTTTTGACCATTGTATAGTCACCTAGCATCCAAGAGATAACAATGAATATATTTAAGACATGGAGTAGCTTGAATTAGAACACTATAGGACAAGATAAAAAATGATTTAAAATTTGTATCAATAGCGTTTGCGTATATGGTATCATAGTTAGCTACTGAGATTAGTGTCGACAAGTCACAAGTTGAGTGTACAAGGACTAGAGTTAGTTTAGTGGGTCCTAAAAATGCTTGTTTTCTTATCACACGCAAGGCAAAATATATATACCTATCAACATAATTGGTTTTTATTAGAACAATTAACAAACCATCAAACCACACCATATTTTTGCTTTCCAAATAAACACCACGAAAATGATGTCATGACTATAAAAAAAATGTAAAAAGTGCTTCAACATTAATATACACATTTTTATCAAAAAATGTAAATATATATGCTCAATTTTTTTACTATATATATGCTCAATTTTTTTACTATATATATGCTCAATTATTCCATGCCAATTTAGTAAAATTAAAGTTTTTTTTTTTTTACGAAAAAAATAAAATTATTCCATGCCAAAAAATATAATTAGTTAAATGAAAGTGATAGAATAAAACCTTTGATGTGGCCTTTCCTAATTGCTTAAGCTTTTGGGATAATCGGTCATTTGACATGGTATCAGAGCCTCTATGACCTAAAGGTCAAGAGTTCGATTCCCGCTCTCCTCACTTTCTAATTAAAAAGTGGAATTTTAAGCATATGGTTGGTAGGCCTATGCATTTATCCACGCTTCAAGCCCAATGGGCTCTTGCGTGAGGGGGCGTGTTAGAAATAATATAAAACAATTGATGTGGTCTTTCCTAATAGCTTAAACTTTTGGGGTAATCGGTCATTTGACAGAAAGAATCAATATATAAACTTGCTTTGATTAATTTATTTATTTTTTTGCAAATAATAAAAAAAAATTAGGGAAACTTTAGTTCATTTTATAGCACCCACATGCATAGCATTTATATCAAAAGTTGTCAAATATGGTATTGGCAAAAAGAAAAAAGGTTCTCTTTTACAAAATCTTTTTTTCTCCTCAAAATGGTCACCAAAATTCCCAACATTATCTCATGTACAATGACTCAAATTATTGCATGCATGGAATCCGATTAATCACACTCATTTTTCTACAATGCTTGCCGTGCTTAAATTCTACACTTCTTGGTACATTATCAAGGTTTCAGCAGTCTTGTGTATGTGTACAAAGCATAGTGGAAGAAAACAACTTATATTATTGTATTTTATTTACTTTCACCTAATAAAATCAATTAGCACATATATTTTTTAAAGTGCGTTACGTATTTTTTTCAAACAAGAAAAAGATATTAATTTGGACCACGCGTGATATAAATATTTATATTCGGAGATATAAATATTTCGGATTTAAGTGATTTTGTCATATTTGTGTTCATTGTACCATTTAAATATTTAATATATGCTATTAATTTAAATGTTATGAATTGTTCACATATTTTATTGTTAAAATTTAGTACTTTGAGTTTGTCTTTTGTTTTTTTTTTATATAAAGTTTTAATTTGTCTTGTTTAAATAAATTCAATCAATTTTTATTATAATAATTGATTGAATTGAGTTAATAATTACTTCCTCCGTCCCGAAATATAAGGAAAAAAACCACTTTTTCTTGTCCTAAAATATAAGGGAAAAATATCAGTTTCAAGAATGTTTTTTCTTATTCTCATGAAATTAAATGTAAAATCCCACAAAATTGATTTAATTTTCTCTCTCTCTATTTTTCTCTATAAACAACAACCAATCAAAATTGATTTTATATCTTTCCATGCACTTATTCTAAGAAAAATCCCACAAAACCATATTTCTAATTCTCATGTTTATGTTTTTTAATAAGTGTGTTTTTTTTATTTTCTCTTATATTTTAGGACGGAGGGAGTATATTTTTGCTATAAAAGAAATATATTTAACTATATATTTATTTTTGAAGTTTTATTAGGAAATTAAGGCCACCTAGCTGCATATCATACACACCACATATGTTCAAGTTATTGTTCTAATTATAGTCACCATTAATTCGTTTAAATAGAATAAAAGAGAAAAGCATCCTTCACCATATAGTGACTATGACAACATTTATAGAATTTTTAGGCTTTCAAGCATGTGCTAAAGTTTCCAAATTTCAATGTTTCACAATCACACGCTTTGGCATGTTTGATTGTGAAAATCATTCTTATTGAGTATTGACCCAAGGAATAAGACATTTTTCATACACATAAAGCTAATAAATTTGGTATCCCAAGTCCAAGCATACCCATATCAAGTACTTCTACCCCAATAGTATTAAATTATTTTTTTCTAATTTAACTTTTATTTAAATTTTCAAACGTTGACATTGAAATTTCAATACTCTTTTGCGTGTAGCTCAATTTTCTTGTTTAAATTTCCTACTCTTACATTTTTCATTATTCACCATGCAAATCACATATGATATGAAACCACTTTCTTAGTTTCTTCAAATTGAGAAATTTTCCTCAAAAAGAAAAACTCCAACATCATTCTCAAACCTCTTCCTACATATAAAAATCAAACATCTTTATTCCTTCCATATGGCTAATTCTCAATATTCAAAATCAATGCATCTTTCATCTAAATCATTTTCTCTTATACTTCTTCTTGTTTACTTGCTTTTTGTTGGTTCTTGCTCTTCTACAAGGATAGGAATGACAACTATGAAGTTGAAGATGAATGAAAACACCGAACATCTAAGGCGAAAGCATAACCCGGGTTTGGTTTTCAACTTCTTCCCGAAAGGAATGCGAATACCGCCTTCCGGTCCTTCAATGAGGCATAACTCAGAGGTGGATTCAACACCTCATAATTGAATAAGATGTCCTCTTTTTGCATGGTTAATTAATTTAGTTTCTTCATATATTTTTCACCTCTTTCATATTATTTTTTTAGTTTTCAATGTCAGTTTGCAATTTGATGCCAAGCCTAAGGAGATTTAGATCCTTTAAATCTCCAAAAAGGGTCTAAATTTTTTTGGCTCTATGATTAATTCTAAATTATATTGTACATAAAATCATATATTAATAATATATCTACTGCATTTTTCTGTATAAGAGACTTTTATCATCTTATTATCTATGATTAGTTTGTCCAATTGATTTTTTTTTCATTTTGAATTTGATGATCAATTTATTAATCCAAATGCTTTCTATTCAATTTCAATTTATTTATTTCATTAGTTACACTCTGCCACTAGCATATCACAAACATCAAATGTCAATTTTTCATTCAAATTGAGCATACCCCTCACTTATTTTCTCCATCTTGTGTCATTTGTGATGTAACATTGACTTCTTGGTGAGTGTACATAAACAAAAAAGCAATTTTTTGGATCTTATTTCATAACTATAGCATAAAAAGGTAATAATAGAGTGCTCAATCATAATCACAAAGTCTTACAAGATGTTGTCTCATGGATTTAGATTTTCTACCGTTATAGTAAGACGCAGTAACAGTTCAAGATCATTCGATCTAAAATATGTGGTTGAGATTATTTACAGTAATTTTAAAAATTAGGTTATTTTAATTCGTCTGATCTATAATTATTGACCGCAATTTAAAACTATGTGAAAATTGTAAAATCTATTTCGGCAGAAAATCTCAATCTCTTTCCTCACTTGTGATGTGTAAATCTTTCATTGAATGAAAGTTTTCTTCAAAACTATGTATGTTGCTGTCACACTTGGAATTAGTCCAATGGGACAAGCTACGGCTATGGCTAAAAACATAATGTTGGGTCCATATTAAATTAAAAATAAATTTATTTTGGGGCTGCGTCTTGCTTATTCATTATTGTCAACTGTGTTTGGAATTATATATAATTTCAATGATGTAAATCCCTCAAAGCAGGGGAATTATTAGAATAAGTGTTTGAAATTGTATGTCAATTTCAATGGATGTAAATCCCTCAAAGCAAGGGAATTATTAGATTAAAGTTCCACAATGACAAAGTTTATTCTATAAACTAATCAAATTATAAACTTGTATTGTAATGAGATGTTTGTAACCGTGACTACTATATATGCTGAGGGAAACTTAGGCCCCCTAACTAGCTACATTTATTAATGAAAAATAAGTTGAATTAAATATTAATTGCTTGGAAATTTTCTTCTCAAACTTCTAAATATAGTAAGAATTTTAAAGTGGTTAAGATGTATTTTTGGCGACAAAAGTTTTGTTACTGTGTTGCAATTAAAAGCACGGATTTGGATTCTTTCATATTATTATTTACACATTAAAGTCACATCGGTGGTCGTTGGATAGTGATCAAATTTAAATTTTATAGACAGATCTTGTTCCAACAGCTACATTGATTAACCATTTGACATAAGAACTTACGACCGGAGGGAATTCATACTCATTCTTAAACCTTGTCACAAAGGTGGAAATTCCAAATTTGCTTTTAGAGTAAAATCATCTTAATATAAACTATTCACAATAATCTTAGGGTCTGTTTGGATTGATGGAATGAGATGGAATGGGATGGAATGGGGTGGGCTGAAGCTCTATTCCGTTGTTTGGTTTTATAAAATATGAACGGAATGGAATGGAGTGGTATATGGAGTGATAAGGATGAAATGATACACAATAATTATAGTTTTACAATTTTACCCTCAATTTTATATTTTATAAGATTTTTTTTTTGGTTACAAATATTTTATTTTATAAGACTTTTCTCATTCTTATCTATTCTTTTTTTTTGGTAAACATTCTTATCTATAAAATAAAGGGTATAATTAGAATAAAAAAGTTATTATATATTCCATTCCGTTCACTATCCAAACAATAGAATGGAATATGTATTCCATTCCGTTCCGTTCCATTCCGTTCCATTCCGTTCTATTCCGCTCCGCTCCATTCTATACCATTAATCCAAACAGAATTCTTACTAAATCCATTTTGCGAAATAAGTGATCAAACATTGATTTACGAGGCTAGTTTGATGACCGAGGTGAATAAATTAAGGATCAGAGTGATAAGAATGTTGAGACGAACTTCACCTTACTATATAATACTAACATTATTAACATTGACTGTTTTAAAAAACAAGTCAGAAGTTCATTTAAATACATACAAAAATAATGATAGAAAATTATCAAAAAAAAAAAAATAATGATAGAAAAATTATTATTAGGCTGCTTCTCCATTTGGACTTATTTTTAATTTATGTTTTTGTAACATAAGTCCTTAAAGTTGATGAAATAAATATAAAAAGAGCACAATCTATTTTCAGGCAAATATACCCTGACTTCATTAGGTGTAGGCACAATTCATGGTATAGCATATCTTAAGTTAAAAGATATGTTTGCAAAATTTGTGCTGACTTGACTTTAAGTGCATAGGCAGCATGCATATTGCAAAAAAATGCATCACTCGTCAATGCTTCACAATATAATAAAGATTGCACGTTTTCATCTCAGGATACTACTGTTAAGACATATTTGTACGGTCATCATTGAAAGGTTTGATTAATTATACTTTACCATTAAGAATTACTTTGATTTTAGTAAAAATTACATTTTAAATTTTCAACAAAATCATTGAACTTACCAAATGTTAGTACATGATTGACGTTGGATTTGACATGAATGATCATATTCGATCCCGCAACTACGTATGAGAGGGAACTAAAACCACTTAATAACATAACTAACTTCAAACCAAATTAAAACAGTGGTGGAAACAAAAAAAATCAAGGTACTTATGTAATTTTTTCAAACTTACCATCAATTTAAATACTCTATTTAGAACAATGAGATATTATTGATAAAGATCAAACTCCTAACTTTGTTAAAATTGCCCTAATACGATTTATTAAAAGTCAACTATCTCATAATATCAAAACTATTGGTATTGGGCATAATAAGGTTAAAAGACATTTTATTTTTTATCTTAGGCATGTGAAAATGAAGATTCCTTATTATTTAGTATGTTTATGACTTTTTGTGGGATTAGGTGGCTATATATTATTTCAATTTCAATAGATTGTTGTTAAAGTGGTCCAACTTAGAGTTACCTATAAGAGTAGTGTTTTTTGTTCTGGATATATGGATATACCATGTCTTAGTGATTAATGAGTTTGATTTAAGGATGAATTCTCTGTGAGTATTTGAGTTCGAATTCTTACTAAAACGATTTATAATTGATTTTTTTTTTCAGTCGAATTTTAAATTATCGGAATCCATTTCGACAAGAATCGGAGAATCAACACAAAAAAATAAAAGAAAATAAAAAGAAATATCTAAAGATTTTTTAGTTGTTCGGTTAATGTTGGCAACAATGCTTTGATCATTAACTAGGGAACTTTCAAGTGATCCCTTACTAGATGTGTTTGTTTAAGCTTTAAAAAATAATTTTATTTTAAAAAAAAAATTAAAGATTCTATTTTAGAGATTTTTAAAAAAATGAAATTAAACTATTTTCCGTTTGTTAATTATCATAAAATTCTATATTATTTTTATAAATTTGAAACTCCTACACTACTTAAGTTCTTTACTTAAAAAAAATTTCTAAAAAAGCTATAGTTTTTTATTTTAGAATTAAAAATAACAACTTTCACACAATTAAACAAATGCATGTCTATAGAGTGTCTTTTAAGAATGAGATTAAAAATAGAAGTTGAGGAGTGTCTTTTAAAAATGAGATTAAAAATGATCCTCTTTTAGTTATATAAGTTTTAGTTTTTTACATTTGTGCTCCGTTTATATTCGGCGCATTTGTTTTGTAAACCTCTCTTTTATTGCTCTATGTTCGTCTTGAACAAATATTTAATTTTATTAATAATATATATACCGTTAAAAAAAATGCATGCACACCCAATAATGAATAACAAGTGAAAACCATTATATGGTAAGTAAATGCAATGCAATAAATTAATTAATAGTATGTTTGGACAATAGAGAAATGCTAATAAGACTCTCTTTTTTGAATTCTCTTTAGCCAAGACCTTAAGGGGAAAGCCACTCATGGGTTGGGTAGGGCCACCGGCCATGACCCGCCCCAAGTCTCATTTTTTAATAATATGCATTTGTTTAAGTGTACATCCTCTATCTCATATATAAGTAATAAATAATTTTTAAGATTCATTTAAAAACTAATATATCTAGACTATAATATAGATTAAATATATTATTTTTCTATGAATTTAAAAAGTCGATTTTACTTACATATGAGACCGAAAGAATATATGATATATGTTAGTCTTTGTAATTTTATACCATCTGCCTGTGTGATGCGTTTCAATGGTTGCTGAGGTGGTCCAGTTGTTGGACTAGTGCGAGTTTAATCTTCATGTTGTTTATTTTACCAGTTTAATGCTATTTTTAACAAAAAATACTATAAAATCGTAACATGTGAGACTTGAACTCTTGTCTCACGACTAAAATTAGTATAAACAAACCACCACACTATTTTATGGCACTCCCCGAAAAATACTTCTAGTTAGGTCTGCTATTGTCTCTAATACTCTTCTTCTGATTGACCGAAATTCATATGGATCTTACTATTTAATATGGATTTATTTTGAAAGTGAATGATCCATATAAATTTCAATGTAGTAAAATAAAAGTAAAAAGTGTTCAAAAAAGAGAGTGTTGTTAACACTCCTAAAAATGAGGCTACAACAACTGCATGCTTACTAAAGTATACACTATTAGGTGCCAAACTTAAGCCTAATAAAATGAATAAAGAGAACAAGGAGGACTGCAAGGGAAACAAAAATTAAAACATAACTAATTAACCAAAACATGGTTTGAATACAATTGGCGATTACCTACTAAAAACTAAAAAGCAACACACTCTATAGTAGGAAAAATAAGACCATTTAATCTCAATCCAGTTTAATTTTCCTGCATTATGCTTTGTTTGGAAGAAAAGAAAAGTGTAAGGAAAGAAAATAAAAGGAAAAAATGTTAAAAGAATGAAAATAAATAGAAAGTGGGTAAAAAGTAAAATGATCTTTTAGTTGTTTTGATTTGTTGGTGGAGGGAAAGTGAGAGAAAAGAAATGTTTAATCGATAAAAAATATGAGAAAAGAAATATACATATTCTGTAAATGACAATTAAATATCCTTGTGTAATAATAATGTGTTCATCTAATATTATATATTTATGTATTTAGGCATATTTTAATAAATTTTAAATTAGATAACAAAAAGTATACATGAATATATATTACTATTATTGATGATGATCCATAGTACCTCAATGCGCAATTTTTGCAACATAGTAGCATATTTGGATCATGTAATAGAATAAATCACCATAGTGGTTTTATTTTGTATATTGTGGCGGCTTACACCACTTTCTTAATTGAATTTTAGAAGACAATTCTGGCGGTTTTGACACCACTTTATACAAAATCAATTGTAACGGGTTGTAGAAAATTATTACCTTCTTACTAAAATATATATCGTTTTGACTATATCATATAAATTAAGAAATGTAATCATTATTATATAAAAAAAAGAAATTATGAGTTAATTTATAAAATTATCATTCATTAGTGGTATAAGAAAGATAAATTATTCCTCTGGCCTTAATTAGATGAAATTACTAACAAGAAATTTGGATGCTATGAGAGAATTTTTGTGGGTCTTGATTTGTTAGAACAATAGAATTCGTATATTTCTTTCTTGTTGAAAATATATGACTATATTTTTTAATGTGGACTTTGAATATGAAAACTCCAAAAAATTTGCTCATCTTGTAATGTTATTTGTGATTCAATAGATAATTTTCACACACAAAAAACACAATATAATAAAAATTCACCGAGGAAGGAAAATATATTAAAGAAGTCAATTTATGTTCCCAGAAAACAATAATGCACCTTTTGTAGAAAAATACCATCTTGTGGAAGATGTAATTCAAAAAGTAGTTGATTAAATCATTCATAATAACAATAATGAGACTTCTAAAGAGATGCCTCAAACATGAAAGATATACACAAGTTTTTTCACTGGGGTCTTGTTGTGAGTATTATATTGTATAGGCAAAAAGGTACTCACACTAACACGAGCTAAAGTTTTTTTTAGATATCGGTATGAAATTTCTACTGTCATTAGTGATAACAAAAAATTTTCGGGGAATTTGTAGAGCACATAAAGCGAGTTCTTCATTCTCAATTAAATTTTTGCATAAACATAAATCAGAAATCGAACCTCAAACTAGATAATTAACCGGATTAGAACTTTTATCACTTGAACCAATTCATTATTAGTAGCTAAAGTCAACTTTATTCAATATATAAGTCAACTTTTTATCAACTAAATCAACTTCGGTCGACAAAAAAAGTTAAATACAATAGTTACATAAAAATATTACAATTACAATACAATACAATATATAATACAAAATACTAACATGCTAGAATTAAATAATAAAAGTATTGTGAAAAAAGATGAACCACTAAAATTGAGTACACTATAGAGTATGTAGATGAATCATGAGACACAAAAATGGAATATCCTTAGAATCATGAAAAGCTGTATTTGGAATCACATGAGGAGTGTGATAGATAGTTACGATGCTCATCAATAATCTTCCCTTTTCACTCACCACAACAACACTACACTACACTACTTTTTCTGAACTATCCACGTGTTACTTCTTCATTTGATCACCATTTTCATTTTCACTGCAAAAACAAATTAATCACACAACAAACATCATCGTTTCCCAGTGTCTTTGTTCATTTCACTGTTTTTTGTTTGTTCTTGCTCAGTGTTCACACAATGACAGACACTACAGATGATATTGCTGAAGAAATCTCCTTTCAGAACTTTGATGATGATTGTAGATTGCTTGGTAATCTTCTCAATGACATTCTTCACCGTGAAGTTGGTACCACCTTTGTTGACAAACTTGAAAGAATTCGAGTTCTTGCTCAGGTTTTTTTTTCACTAAAAGACTCAACTTTTTCACTTTTTGTTCATACCCCACTTGTTTTATTTTCATGGGGTTTTCTTGTTTAGTTTCTTCTTTCAATGTATGTGATTTTTGTTTTGTTTACTTTTATGGGGTTTTGCCCTTTTTGAAAAATTGTTGCTTTTTGTGTTTTTGTTGTTGCAGAGTGCATGTAATATGAGACAAGCAGGTATTGTGAACATGGCTGAGTTACTTGAGAAGCAACTGGCTTCAGAGTTGTCAAAGATGACACTTCAAGAAGCTTTTACACTTGCTCGTGCTTTCAGCCATTATCTTACTATGATGGGTATAGCTGAAACTCACCATAGGTAATAATCCATCACTTTAGGGCTGTTTTGATAGACTTATTTGAGCTTTTGTGTGAGACTGTTTAGGAGAATTTATAGTAAAACTAGCTTATAGTATATACGAAAACAATTTAACTTAGGGAGGACCACAACTCGATCCCCGTAACTGCGTTTGGGAAGGGACCGGAACCACTTGATGCCATAACTCACCCCGAACTCTGGACTACTATGACCCCTTTCTCCTAGGAATCAGAGGGTGTAAACCAAAAAATAAAATAAAAAAATATAACTTTATTGTATATTTTGCTATAAAAATAGCTTATGTGAGCTTATACATAATAGTAAGTGCTTATTATGGTTAGTATTTGTGCTATAAGCTGCAAATAAGTTGTTTATCCATGGAGGATATATTTCTCCTTTTTAACTGTCTTAATATAAGTTGAATTATTAGGGTATTCTCTTACATGAACTGTGTTTTTGCAGGGTTCGTAAAGGAGGGAATATGGCACAAATTTCTAAATCTTGTGATGATGTATTTAACCAGCTTGTGCAGGGTGGAGTTTCCCCTGATGATCTTTACAACACTGTGTGCAAGCAGGTTCATCTTTTGTTCTTTTCATGTCTATGAGTCTATTTGCTTAGACTGAAATGAAATGCATGGTAGAAAGTGATCTTCTATTTGTCACTATAATGCTTCCTGTTTTTTTTGAATCACTATAATGCTTCATGGATTCTTGGAAATTGTGGAATGCTTAGTTTTAAATTCTTAATTGATTATTTTATTGTTTATATGGAATGTGTATCTATAACATATTGTTGGTGTTTCAATCAGTAATGCAGTTCTAGCTTACAGTTTCTTTTACGTTTTTGGTTTTGAATTTTAATTTCTGTTGCTTCAGGAGGTTGAAATTGTTCTTACAGCTCACCCGACACAAATTAATCGTCGTACATTACAGTACAAACATATCAGAATTGCTGTGAGTTTTTGACTTTGCTTGGCCATAAAAAACTTTCAATGGATTGAAGTTTTCAATTTCAAATTTCATATAAGTATTTGCCTAACTACTTTCTCTCCTCACCATGTAGCATCTTTTGGATTATAACGACCGACCTGATCTTAGCCCTGAAGATAGAGAAATGCTGATTGAAGATCTGGTACTTCTGCTGCACTGTATTTTTACTCGAGGGACTATCTGTTTAACTATTAAGTGGAAATGTTTCTTATAGTTTCATGTCATATCAATCTTGTAGGTGAGAGAGATAACTTCAATATGGCAGACTGATGAGCTCAGGCGCCAAAAACCCACTCCAGTTGATGAAGCTAGAGCTGGTAAGTTGCTTGAGTATCAAGTCTTCTAAGAAAATAATAACAACTTGGCGTACAAGATTAAGAACTGTATGTTTTGTTTTTAATTCTCACAGGTTTGAATATAGTGGAGCAGTCACTCTGGAAAGCTGTTCCTCATTATTTGCGTCGAGTCAGCAATGCTTTAAAGAAGGTGGTTTATCATCTTTACTTCTTTCTGGTTCAAAAATAAATCATCTTTACTTCTTTGTCAATTAACTGCAAATTATTTGTTAACGTTTGCGTCACAACTTATCCTCCCTTATGTTGCAGCATACAGGAAAGCCACTTCCACTGACTTGTACTCCCATAAAGTTTGGAACTTGGATGGGAGGTGATAGAGATGGAAATCCAAACGTGACGGCAAAGGTGAGCTATCTTTAACATCCATCCAAGTGTACTCTATCAGTGGATTTTTCTTTTTATGAATAATAACTGAGAGAAAGTGAGCTGCCGATTAATATGTCAATACTTCTTTAATTGAATGTTTTTCTTTTTGTTCCTCAGGTTACAAAAGATGTTTCACTTCTATCTAGATGGATGGCAATTGATCTCTATATTAGGGAAGTGGATAGCCTTAGATTTGAGCTATCTATGAATCGGTGCAGTGATTCATTGTCAAGACTCGCCCATGAAATCCTAGAAGGTTTGTCTGTTGAATTTTATTTTTGTCGAGGTCCTTCCTAACGCCAATTGACTTAGTCACTTAGCAGTCACCTTTGTTATATATCATGTGATTACCAAAGGCTTCTCGTCTTAAGTAACGTAGACTCCTTGTGCACACGGAGATTTGATTGCTTCAATATTAGTCAGTTCAATCTTGTTACTTTGATTTGTTAAGATATAACATGAGCGACAACCATAAATGTTCTCTTCAAAGTCTAAATTTTTTAGCTCACCTTTACCGAGTGTGTCTATATCAGTATGTTTCTGTTTTTGATATGAACTAGCCTAGATTGTAACATTCATACTTATTATATTGTATTTGGTGATGCCATGGAGCTTGTTATATTCTCAAAATTATGTCTGATATTCTTATTATCCACTTCTAAGTTCTAAGAGTTGATTGTCACTACTTCCTTGACAGAAGCTAAAGATGAGAATCGTCGCGAGAGTTGGAATCAATCCATGAATAGAAGTCAGTCACTTCCGACACAACTTCCAGCTAGAGCCCATTTACCCTCTTTTGCTGGTACATCTAAAAGTTTTAATTATTTCTGTCTATTTATTTGAGCATACCATATGATTTCAATTTTTTATGCCCGGAATGAGGGGATATTTAATACATATATTATTTGATGTAGCAAATGGTGAATCTCAGCATCCTAGACTAGACATCCCGGGACCTGATCACAAGGTAGACCAATTCAGCGATTGTGGCAATTCTGAGTTCTCCTAGTCCTAGCATGCTAGATAATGTATATTTTTTTAATTGATAGGATGGTGGGACTCCAAGTTCATCTACACATGGAAATGGCAATCCGTCTTCTCCTTCTTTCAACTCCGGTCAACCATTATCTCAGCGGAAATTGTTGACAGAATCGCAGACTGGAAAGTCCAGTTTTCAGAAGCTTTTAGAGCCACAGCTCCCTCAACTTGCTGGAATTGCTCCTTATAGAGTTGTCCTGGGAAATGTAAAGGACAAGGTATTGCTTCAGATTGATTCTAGTGACGAGTACTTAAAAAGCGACTGTATCAATGCATGTTATTGGTTTCTTAATTCTTATTGGCTAAAATAACTGACTGCATAATTTTCTGATTGAGCCGGGATGTGCGGACATATAGATACACGTAAATTTGATTAACTTTTTTAAATGATAGATAAATGAAAAATATTCACCAACAATCGGACATCTATTCATCTTTTGGATTTAACTATATATGTACATATTGATTTTTAAAATAAAATAAAAAATGTGGAAAAATATTTGACAGCTGTGGGATTTGAACCCACGCCCTTTCGGACCAGAGCCTAAATCTGGCGCCTTAGACCACTCGGCCAAACTGTCTTGATAGTACATTAATGATATGCATTATTAGAGTATCTACTGCATACCAAATCACATATTTTCTGTTTTAAGATGGCAACTAGCAATTTGAGATTAAAATAATCATTCTAATAAAGGCATTTTTTTTATACTCAGCTTGAGAGAAGCCGTAGACGGTTAGAACTTCTTCTTGAAGATGTTGCATGTGACTATGACCCGTTGGATTATTATGAATCAGCTGACCAACTTTTGGAACCTCTACTTCTCTGTTATGAGTCTCTGGTAATCTTTCTCCTTCCCACTTTTTCCTGAAGAGTTTGTTCACACTCCACAATTACTATTTAACTCTCCACTTCTTCAGCAATCATGTGGTTCTGGGGTGCTAGCTGATGGTCGACTTGCTGATCTCATTCGTAGAGTTTCCACCTTTGGAATGGTTTTAATGAAGCTTGACTTGCGCCAGGTCCGGTTTATATATCATGTTTATGTTTATCATTGTTTGTGTTATCAGCTATGTCCTGAAACTAGTCATATTACACTTTTACAGGAATCAGGGAGACACGCTGAAACACTTGATGCGATTACAATGTATTTGGATATGGGTACTTACAGTGAGTGGGATGAAGAAAAGAAACTGGATTTCTTAACAAAAGAGCTGAAAGGGAAGAGGCCACTAGTTCCTGTTAGCATAGAAGTGAGACAACTGACTGCTAGATAAAAATCAACTATATTTTTTTGAACTATTGGTGATCTAATGTAATCAAGACCTCATCTACTTGTGATCAGATGATCCTGGCTATTTCTGATTGGTATTTATGAATTTTTTAGGTTGCTTCTGATGTTAAAGAAGTCTTGGATACATTCCGAATTGCTGCTGAACTAGGGAGTGATTCCCTTGGAGCCTATGTGATCTCAATGGCCTCAAGTGTATGACTAATTTCTACCATTCTTAACTTATGACTACTATTTGTTCTATATCAATTATTTATTATAGTTATAGCGTTGAAAATGTGCTTTGACAATAATCTCTCAAGTGTGTTTGGATAGAATTTGTTGTATAATTATTATCGGCATTTTATCTTTATAGCTGTAAAATATAGTATTAAATTAAAGAATTGGCGTTGGTATTCTCACTGATAATATGAACTTTTGCTTGATTATCAGGCAAGTGATGTCCTTGCGGTAGAGCTTTTTCAGAAGGATGCACGACTTGCTGCTATTGGAGAGTTGGGAAGAGCATGTCCTGGTGGAACGTGAGTAGAAAACCATAAGCCGAAGTTATCAATCTTTCTATTAGTCTGATCAAAATGGTGCCTAAGATAAAACAATTACTTATCTATTATATCTGTATTGTAAATATTTGAATCTTTTGACATGTTTACAATAGGTTGCGAGTTGTCCCTCTATTTGAAACCGTGAAGGACCTAAGAGGAGCTGGTTCAGTTATCCGGAAACTTTTATCAATAGACTGGTATCGCGAACACATCATTAAGAACCACAATGGACATCAAGAGGTACATTTTTAGTCAGAGAGTCATTTGATTTCATGTTATGGCTATTATGTGAAATTCATATACTATTATAAATTTGTATATGCAGGTTATGGTTGGATATTCTGATTCTGGTAAAGATGCTGGCCGCTTCACTGCTGCTTGGGAATTATACAAAGCTCAGGAGGATGTTGTAGCTGCTTGCAATGATTATGGTATTAAAATTACACTGTTTCATGGCCGTGGAGGCAGTATTGGTCGAGGTGGTGGCCCTACATATCTGGCTATTCAGTCCCAACCACCCGGGTCTGTGATGGTAGGTTATACATTTAACTTTGTTGTTATTTTTTTTATATACTTTTTTGGTTGAATTTTCGAGAATACTCTATAATCATAAGAAATTTTAGGCTAGTATAGCATTTTAAGAACTTGTTTGCTCAACTATGAATTGGATTATAGATCATCTTAAGGAACAGGTTTTACCATTGACATAAGCTAGTATCTAAATATAACATTTGAAAACACAAATTTATTTTTTCTATGGTGCATTGCAGGGATCACTTCGGTCAACTGAGCAAGGAGAAATGGTAGAGGCCAAGTTTGGTTTACCACAGATAGCTGTTAGACAACTTGAAATATACACAACCGCGGTACTACTTGCAACCCTTCGTCCACCACTCCCACCCCGAGATGAAAATTGGCGTAATCTCATGGAAGAGATCTCAGAGATCAGTTGCCAATGTTACCGCAATGTAGTCTACGAAAATCCACAGTTCCTTGCCTACTTCCACGAAGCCACTCCCGAAGCAGAACTGGGCTTCCTCAACATAGGTAGCCGCCCTGCAAGAAGGAAGAACACGAGGGGAATTGGACACCTACGTGCTATTCCCTGGGTATTTGCATGGACTCAAACCAGATTTGTCCTACCAGCTTGGCTCGGAGTTGGAGCAGGTTTGAAAGGTGCTTGTGAGAAAGGTCATAGTGAAGAACTAAAAGCAATGTACAAAGAATGGCCTTTCTTCCAAAGCACAATAGACCTTATTGAGATGGTTTTAGGGAAAGCAGACACTACTATAGCAAAGTACTACGATGAAGCTCTTGTGTCAGAGGAGAGGCAAGAACTCGGACGTGAGCTAAGAAACGAGCTCTTGACAGCTGAAAAGTTTGTGCTAGTGATTAGTGGCCATGAGAAACTTCAGCAGAATAATAGGAGCTTGAGGAGGTTGGTTGAGAATCGACTTCCATTTCTTAATCCTATGAACCTGTTGCAGGTGGAGATTCTCAAGAGGTTAAGGCGCGACGATGACAACCTTAAACTAAGAGATGCTTTGCTTATCACTGTAAATGGGATCGCTGCGGGGATGAGGAATACCGGTTAACCTTGCTTCTCAACAACTATAATAATGTACACAACATTCAGTACTAAATTACTAATAATAAATAGTTTGTTTTATGTTAGGTTTGTTAAGTAAAGATTGGTATAACCATAATGGTGAATGGTTTGTTATGTAAACAGAAGATGCATTATAATATTAGAATGTGATGTACTATAATTAAGCTTATCATGCATTATGGTACCTACATTTAAATTCTTAATTAAGATATTATGAACTTATATCTTAATTTGGGTGGACATATGAGATATTTGAAATTCCTGGCACTCAGTA
The DNA here is from genome assembly GCA_951804385.1 of Trifolium dubium. Classification (NCBI taxonomy): domain Eukaryota; kingdom Viridiplantae; phylum Streptophyta; class Magnoliopsida; order Fabales; family Fabaceae; genus Trifolium; species Trifolium dubium. The sequence goes on from OX638064.1 coordinate 52,127,219, forward strand.
GTAGATTGCTCTAGCAATTGCTACAGCGTCTACTCGCAACACAGATAATAATAAAAGCAATAAAGGACAGAATGTAAATAACACAAGAGTTTGTTGACCCAGTTCGGCGCAAACTTGCCCTAATCTGGGGGATACCAATCCAGGAGGAATCCACTACTATAGCCCTAGTTCAAAGATCAACGTAAACAACCCGTTTACTTCTTCTCGCCTAGCAACTACCTTGTGCAACTCAACCTAGGAACTCCTAGGTCAAAGGCGCCCCGCCTTACTCCCCTACTCACAACACAGACACACCGTGTTGTTCTTAATCAACAAACTTATAATGGTGAGAACACACTCAAACAAACTGATCAACTCCGTGCTTAAAAGCTTAAGAGTAATCACTCAATAAATACAACAGCCTATGTCTTTAGCATGTATCAATTCGAGGATACAAGAAAAGACTCACACAGTTCACTAAGAAAAGATAAACAACACACGCTTTAGTGAACACAACAAATTCCCACACAAACCTAACTAGGTTTTACACTTGTATTTATAGAGTCTTCATGCTGGGCTTTACTTGTTCCTTAAGAAAAGGAGTCTTCAGAAATATATCCAATAAATCTTCAGCACCAAACAAAAAAATTCATAAAATATATTTTAGAATTAAATCTTCACACACAAGGTTACTTGTGACACAAGGTACGCGTGCTGTGCCAGCTCCGCCCTAACAAAAATATATTTTCCAGCAAAAATATAATTTTCTGAAACGAATCTTCTTAAAAGATATCTTCTGGAAATAACAAACAAAAACGCGCACGTGTCTAGAAGCTTCCGGTCACAACGTACTCAGTTGCTACAACATTTTCTAGAGCATATGACAAAATGGGTTTTTGCAAAATTATAGCCAACACAAAAACGCCTATTGTTATACTTTAACAAAAATATTTCAAACTGTGAACTACATTACATGATGTAATTCCCTTGATTCTTTAGTCCTCGAGTCCTATCTTATTTCTTTGCAGCCTTCATTGGATTTGCTTCAACTAGGCCCAATTAGATACTCATCAGAGATTCAGGGTCCAATAGTTGTACTTAATATCTTAATGCATTTTTTTTTATAACAGCCAAATTAGTTGAACTATCACCATCCATCTTAGTGCATTATTAATATAATTTGTTAATTTGTTATCATAAACCTGATGGTAATGGGATCCTGTCAAGTGGTCATCTCAAAATGATGACAATCTTTGATCTCAGTTCTTAGCTCATCAACACTAAAATCAGATTGTGGCCCATTTGTATCCACTACATAATTCAGAATTCATACGTGTGAGTGTGAGATTAAAAGAAAGGTGTTCTTGTTTTTTTTTTTAGGTGTTCTTGTATTTTAAAAGCTGAAAAAACCACTCTCAAAACAAACAAACTTTAATTGTCCAAAATTTTACTTTCAATATGGTAACAATAAGGTATGGTTTGGTCTTCTTGGTCACAAGCTCACTGCATTCACCTTGATTAATTATTGTTATATTTTTACTAAACTTTACTTGTTCACGAAGTGTCGATTCAATGGTAAGAGTCTGGTCTTATAACCGAACAAAATTTAAATCTCCTTAAAAATAACCGTTGATGTCACATTAACTGGCGATACTTTTGCCTTCCTCGTTTTTTTTTATATAAAAAAGTATTTAATTTTTACTTCATCTCATTCTTATTAGAGAAGGAATTAGTGTCCCCCATAGAAATGGAATCTAATCACAAATTTTACAAGCCTCTATCTTCAACTTTTTTTATTTCAGTATGTTCCTTTCCACAAAAACCTGAAGATGCTATATGTTGTTTAAAGGAGATACTATGCCAGCATTTAGGACAGTGAGGTTCAATCAAGGTGACTGCAAAGGACTAATATCCCTTAAATTTGTCCTAGTGATAGTGGTGTCCAACCTATATTATGAATCTTTAGGACAAACTCTTATGCCAATTTAACACTTACTAGGACTATTACTCACCATTGTACTACTAGGACTTCTTTTCATGTACTCTAGCTATTGGTGAAGTCATTTCAATTTTTCCACTTCAATTAACTATTGTTTTCTCTAAGATTCCAACTTACACTATGAGGTTCTGAATTTGAACCTATAAATAAAAATGTTTGGTCTAACAATATCAGTATTGTTAGTTGAATTAAGGTTACGAATATGATATATATATATGTTAATAATTGTAAATAGTTTGTGTGAAATTTAGTGTTTGAAACTATATTTTTAAGTGCTAACATACCTAACTATGCTATAAAAAAGGGAATGACACGTTGCTTAGGTGGAACATGGCATAATCTATCATATTATTTTTAAATGTCCTTTTTAAAAAATATATATTATGAGTTGTGAGAGCATCATTTTCTTTTCCTATAGTGAAACTTTAAGGTAGAATATGAAGAATCTATTCAATAACAATTGGAGTAGTTTATTAATTTTAAGGCAAATGAGTCCACTAAATAGCATAATCAAGAAAGTTATCATTGTGAGCCTATGTTGTCAAAGCCTTAATTTTATTAAACACCGAAAGAACTGACACTTAATTAGTTGGGTCAATTTATTTTAAACTAATGAGTAATGAACTAATGACACTTATATATAGCATGATTCACCCAAAATTCTCACATACTCTATAATCTAGTCCATTTTAAAAAAGTTACTATAATAGAAGTAAGCTATTATATTCCATGCTTGAATGAATTTTTTTTAAGTAATTAATTTGTGGACATAATAAATTATGATCAAGAATCAAAATTATGATGTGGGTCCTCTTTGGTATATCCACACATTGATGCAATACTACAACAATGCATCTTTTGAGTACCCCATTTTCTTTCCTTCAAACACTTAATAATGCAATGCTAAATGGACAAACTTGCATGGAGTGTAGAAGAGTCCAACTTTTAAGGAGAAGGCTTAATTAATTGTGTATTTGGATTCACCTCTATAAATAAAGCTCATAATTATTCACATTAATCGATTTTGGTCATCAAATTCAGATTAATCGACTCTCAATACACATTTACTAAATTATTACTATATAATTTCTGCTATGATTTAAGATTAGACGGTCAAAATCAATAACTTTAACACACAGATACTGCGTGTAATCAAAATCCCTTTATTTGTTTGCCATCCACCACAATGTTGAAGTGCCAAGGCCAAGGTAAGAACAGTAAGAGTACCATGAATGGAACTATGGAAGAGTCCAAGAATAAGGGATGAAAAGTGGAGTTTGAATGAATTTTTTGTCCCCTCATTGCATATATAATGGTGCAAAAATGACTCAAAACAAAACAACTACATGTTTATTATGACCAAACCCACTACAAGTGTTCAATTTGTATACCCTACTCAACATATCATAGAGTAACTTTTAAGTGCTTCCTAAATTACAATTATTTTAAGCACTTAAGCTTTGACTAAGCTTTTGAACTTACAAGAATGCAAAATTTGAAGTAGTACTACAAGAATGCAAGTTGATGAAAAATGACAATGTACCTGGACAATAGTATTTTGTCTTGTCCACTTTCAAGACATGAAAGATTTCCATTAACTATCATAGGACAAACATTTTTTATATGGGTTCTGAGTTTGTCTCAAAATTCATAAAAGAGATATCAATTCAGAGACATTATATTTTTGAGCTCAGTACTTTGTCTTGTGTGTTGTCTATCTTTTTTCTTTCAAAAAAAAATAAAGTATTACCATCATTTTTATGATAAAGTCACACAACTAGAAGATACCCTGATAAGAAGATTTATATAGTATTTTGTATACTAAGCTAAATAATCGAAAATTCAGTTATAATTGTTAGGAAGTTACTCTTCTGTTTCTCTCACAAAAAAAAAGGCTTTTTCTTATCTACCCCTCAAGATTTGAGGGTATTTACCTCCAATCACTTAAAAAATAATTAACCGATATAAATTTTTATAAAATACACTGTTAGATTAAAATTTTATATTATATAGATTATTTGTGTAAAATTTCAAATAAATTTAAAATCATTTGATATGTTATTGACACGCATCAAAATTAAGAGTTTTTGTGATATTTTAAACACCGTTAATTTTTATGTGTCTTAATAACATATCAAATGGTTTTAAATTTGTCTGAAATTTTACACAAATAATCTATATGATATAAACTTTCAATCCAATGGTGTATTTTATAAAAAATTATATCGTTTAAAACTTTTTATAAAGGTTAAGGGTACATACCCCCAAATCTTATGGGGGTACACAAGTTGTCACCAAAAAAAATCATCAATATTTAACTATGTACCGTATTAATAGGGATGGAGCAAGGAAAAAATTCCAAGGGAGCAAAATTTAATACATATTATAAGGAGGAATGAATATTATTAAGAATCTAAACATATATAATTGTTTCATGGCTGATTATCAATGTTTAACCAATTATGGTCCCATAAATATAGACACCTTAATTTTGTACTCTCTATGTCTCAAAATATAAGTAAAAATTGATTAATAAAAGTGAATGTATTTGATCTAAATTTTGAATTAAATACACAAAAAAAAATTTAACTTGCTTTTGCTTATATTTTAAGACAGAATAATACAGTAAAATCTCTATAAATTAATAGAGTCAGGACCGGAGAAATTTATTAATTTAGAGAGTTATTAATTTATCGATAAATTAATAATTATTAATTTAATTAAAGAGTTTTTAATGACTTGTAAATCAATAATGACTTTAGTAATATGCATTGGAAATCAATAATGACTTTTGATGTAAACAAGAGGAACAAATTGATTCAATGTATTCTTAAGTAAGATGAGCTTCAAATAGACTTGAACTTTAAAGGAAAACAGACAACCATTGAATCATATTTTAATAGAGTGTAATATATTTTTTTTCAGTTTCTATGAATTATTAATTTATGATTTTCTTGGGACCGAAAATTACAAAGGGATCTCCCGAAAAATTATCTTATTATTTTATCGAATTTTTCAATTTTTTACACTGTCCTAAATCAAGATCGGACAACTTTATTATTTTAGAGAATTTATTAATTTACCCGAATATTAATTTAAAAAAAAAATTACTGTATATCACGGTAGGAAGTGTATACCCGGAAGTGTAGGGCCAAGAGCGAAAGAAAAAAGTCAAAAGAGGACTTTGCATAAGGAATTCAGTTGCTTTTGTCCATACAAGTGGTTAAATCATTTGACTAGTTAATGCAAGATGATATTGTTTTCAATGCTAATTAATGATGATCATGCAAATGCTATGCTTTTGTGCTTTATGCATCTCATTTGGTGAACATTCATGTACCCATCTTAAGTGGAATGGTACCGGTATCATGATGAGTTGGATACTATGTGGTAATGTATTAAATGTTAGATTTTTTTTTACTATTTCTATATTAATCACTCTTTCTTTATATTTGCAAACATATCCTTCCTACAAATATAACCATAAATATTAATATTATTTAAGAATTTATTTTTTTGGGATAATGCAGCTCGTTTTCTTTTTTTATGAGAGTGGGGTTGATATTTTTTTTTGCCTTAAACCTAAACTTTGTTTTTTTTTTGGGATAATGCAGCCTCTTTTTTTTATTTTATAAGAATGAGGTTATTTTCTTTTTGTTTCTTTAAACCTCAATATTTTAGTATATATATATCTCAAATTTTGGGTATATAGATTTTACCTTTAAACTATGTTTATTATTTAAGCATCAATATAATTGTTATAATGTGTATAATCTTTAGTGTAATATTAATTTTTAGTTATTCATAATATTTTATAGAGTAGTTAAATTTTTCTTATCTAAAAAATTAGTAAATTTTATTTTCCGTCTTATAAAAAATAAAAATATCATGATATCATTCATACAAAATTGTTTTAGCTAATGATGAAGTTGATGTGTATTTTTTAATTATGCATATTTAGAACATTATAAAAAGTTCTTTCATAAATTAAGAGTTCAAAATTTGATTTATAGATCAAGATTTTTCGTTATTTTATCTTGATCTTTTGAATTTACTTTTTTTAAAGTTTTAAAAATAAACTTTGTATATCATTCTAAACATATACTTTGAGTCTAAATAGTATTTCATAAGAAATATCTTTTTTTATAGTGAGAGTTATTTTAACTAGTTGGAATTGAACTGTTAAATTGTCAAAATTCGAATTTCTTAGTGTTTGTCATTCCAGTTAGTTGAGATCGAATTGAGAAAATTTGATTTCCATTCAATAGAATTAGTGGAGATTAAATCACAATTGTCATTTCAATTAGGTATTAGTCGAAATTTGTCTGATTGTCGAAATTTGAATTCATAAGTATTTGTCATTTCAATTAAGTGATATTTCAATTAGGTATTCGAAACCCCGACGAGATCAAATAACTTCAATGTATCTTTTTGACCAAATGAAACTAAGATTGAAAACAATGACTTATAATTCAGCTTTAAGATTGGTGGTTATGCCACAAAATCTCAAAAAACTATAAAGACATTCACTAATATTGTTTCTAATGATGCCACCACAATTAGATTTACCAGGATTACTCAAGGAACTCCCATTAACATTAAGCTTATAAAACGTAGGTGAAGAAGTTAGAGGTTAGAGCTATCAAAATTGACTAGTCTGTAACGACCAGCTAGTCAAGCTTGAAAAAATGTAGGGCGTGGGTTTTAAAAATCTAGTCCTATTATAAGGGGTTTTAAGCTCAGCCCTAAAAAATATTTAACATATGAGTTAGCTAGTTACAGGTAACCTGTAATCCGCATAAACTAAACAAAACCCTAAAAATAAACCATATATACTTTTTTACTTAAAAGATTATAATTTGTATTATAAAAAAAAATTGTGTGCGTCAAAAATAAAATTGTGAGAAAGTAAAATATTTGTAAAAAAAAACAAAAACAAAAAAAACAAAATTTATCACATAATAGAGTTGAATCATTGACTATTCACTAAAACCTCACACAAATTACCACTACAATCTATGAATTCTTTTATGAATTTTGTTTATTATTATTATTATTATTATTATTATTATTATTATTAAACAAAAACTAATATGATGGTTAAAGAAAAACTAAGCCATTATTATATAAAAAGGAAAACTAAGCCTAAACCAAGATAAACTATTACAAAATACCCAAATCCATGGGCAGCTAAAAACAATTGATCTTCATTTTTAATCCAAAAAAGCAATATCGATCTTTTTCATTTTTCACTCCGCCGCCCAACCTAAAACAAATCTAACTGTATAACAAAATCTTGACCTATAAATCAAATTTTGAACTTTTAATTATTTATGAAAAACTTTTTAAAATGTTCTACACACGGACTTAGAAAACATTTTTAAAAAATAAAACCATGAGTTAAAATAATTTTGTAGGAATGAAATCATGATATATTTTATAAGGGAAAATAAATTTAATAATTTTTTAGATAAGAACAACTTAACTAACTCCATAAAATATTATCAATCACTAAAAAGTAACAGTGCAATAAAATTTATACACATTTTAAAAATTATATTGATGCTTAAATAATAAATAACATAATTTAAATGTAAAATCAATATACCAAAAAATTGAAGTATAAGGCAATAAAAAATCTCATTCTTAATAAAACAAAAAAAGCAAAGTTTAGGTCTCGTAAAAAAAAACAACAAAGTTTAGCTATAAGGCAAAAAAAAAAAAAAAGAATTCTTATAAATAAAAAAAAGAGAGGCTATTTCTAAAAAAAATCAAAGTTTCCTTAAATAATACTAATTTATGATTATATTTGTAGGAAGGAGATATTTGCAAATATTAAAAAATAGTGGTTAATATAGAAAATATAAAAAAAAATCTAACATTTAATACAGTGCCACATAGTATCCAAATCATCATGGTATCGGTATCCTTCCACCTAAGATGGGTACCTAAGAATTTACCTATTTAGAAAACAAAATCATGATTGCCGACCTCCAAAAACAAATCTTTACTATAAATCAAAAGAAGTCAACAATTAATTAATACTTTAACTATACTTCTGTAGTGGTACTATTTGTTTATTAAAAAATATTAGCATGTGCCTTCATAGTAGTATATGTCTTTATAAGTTATAACACATGTTAAAGAAATTGTTTTACAAATTATTTAATAAAGATTAATTACTGCTGAACGACAGTGATAATTTTGTATTTCAAAAACATCACCGCATAGCAATTTCATTTGAGAGAGGAATGAGCATTCCAATTTAGGAAATTAAAGGACAATGTCTCTCCAAGTGGCATGGTTTCCCACCGTGTATGAAAATACCAAATTAGGGAATAAACTTATTCAAATGACTAATCAAGAATCTAAAGCATACTATTTTCATTTTCAGTATCATGTTATTAGTATGATTTAATTCAGTGGAGATGAACCTTACGTATCATTCTTCTGTTTTATTACCACTTCTAAAAACATTTTCCAAATCATATATAGCTGTAACGTTCATAGGCTATATTTGACTGCATCTTCTCAACTTTTCATTTTTTCAAGTACTTCATCTAAACCAGTGATTTTGATTGGGACATTGAAAGAGTTCTGTGTAAAAAGTTTATAGTATAACTTTAGTCTTTAAAAAAAATATTTCTACTTCTCTTTTCTTAAAAAAAATATTTCTGTTTGCCTATCCACAAATAAGTTCAAATTTTAAGTTTTAAGATATTATCTGAACATATTAAATTTATTTTTTTTCCAATAAATGTCAGGAAACTTACGTCTAAAATTTGGATAAGACTAGTCAATTGAGATTCATTTTTTTGGTACATAGTCCATTGAGATTCATGCAATTATAGATTCATATAGTTTTTAGTCTTATAAAATAACGATCTTCTAAGTTTAGTTTTTACTTAATTTTTATTAAATTTTTAATTTTTGAAAAATTATTATGTATTTTGTTTTGGTCCCTACTGATAAATTAACATGTATTTTTGAATGATCTTTTTGCAAGTTTGTTTAGATCATCATAAAAAGTCCTTCCAGAAAAAACAAGCTCAAAATTTGATTTTTAGGTCATGATTTTTGTATTTAATTTATATCATATTAAGAAACTCTAAATTTTAATAAATAACCTTTATATGATATTTTAAATATGCTCGTACAAAATCATTCAAAAATTTAAGAGTTTAACTATAGTTAAGCAAATTTAGTTTTAGTAGACTATATGCAAGAAATAAATTATAGCGCTTAAAAATATAATAAAAATTAAGTAAGAATTAAACTTAGAAGGTCTGCATTTTATAGAGACTGAAAAAATTCTTGCTTGGAGACTTTTGCGTGACAGGTTACCTACGAAGACTAATTTGTTTCGTAGGGGCATTCTTTCATCGGAGCTTCAGCTTTGTGTCTCGGGATGTGGTGGCGTAGAGTCGGCTTATCATTTATTTTTTACATGTGGTTTGTTTGGCTCCTTGTGGTCGCTAGTCAGGTCTTGGATCGGTTTCGAGATGGTAGATCCCCCGACTTCCTCTGCTCATTTTATACAGTTTTCTTGTGCTGCGGGTGGTAGTCGGGCGAGGCGGTCCTTCATGCAGCTCATTTGGCTGGTGTGTGACTGAATTATTTGGACAGAGCGCAACCAGCGCTTGTTCAAAAATTTGGCGCAATCAGTTCCTCATCTTTTGGACTTGGTTAAGCGACATTCTTTCTGGTGGTTACGGATTCAGCATTCTGGGATTGGGGTAAACCTACATAGTTGGTGGGTGAACCCTTTGTTATATTTGGGTAATTGATTGTTGTAGCTTGTTGGTACTTGTAGTTTTGATGTATACTTGGTCGACCTGTTTCTAGCACATCTTGTGGTGGGGATCGCTTTATATATAATATCTCATTTTGTCTTGTTCAAAAAAAAAGAGACTGAAAATTTATTTAACCTATTTTCATTTTATGCAATTTTTTTTACAATTACACAAATATCCTTATATAAAAAATATTAGACTTTTTTTGTCCTTTTCTAGTTTAACTCTCTCCATTCAGCCTTCTCTCTTGAATGGAAACGTTTTTTATGTGGGTCTCATGAAAAATTTATCCCCCCTTCTTTTTTTTTTCAAACCAAAATTTGCAAATGTCTAGGAATATGAATTTTCCTTCCACCATCTTTCACTCCAACCTAACATACTATTAACCAAAGTAATTGGATTGTGCTACCAAAATTAAACGGCTAAAAGGGCTTGAAATATTTTAAGTTATAGTGTAGCACATGGACACAAGAAGAATAGGATTCAAAAACAAGGTGGGGAAGAATAGACTATCTATTTTGGCCTCTAGCATTTGAGAGAGTGACATTTTTGGTGAATCTTTCACTACTTGGAGGAGAATTAATGCATACATAGGCCATTATGCACTAAAATTACAAGAGCACAAAGCCAAAATGTACTGAACATGACATAATTTAGTGGATGCTTCACTTTATTAGAACAACAAATAATAAGTCACAAAGTTTTATTAGTCAAAAAAAAATCACAAAGTTTTAGTAGCTTTTAAATTTGCACCATTTGATATTCCAATGAAACAAGGATTTTGATTGGAAAAAATAAGAAGGGGTAGACAAGTGTTTCTAGCTGTCCTTTTGTTAGCTTCACACTATACTCTGTCCGTGACATTCGTGCCCTAATCAAGTTATCACTATACTCACATCTTATTATGTTCGAGGGAGGAAAAAAGCATATTAGGGGTGAAAATCTCTAAGAAAAATTCTTGTAAAAAGTGATGCATGTATCAGACTTTATGATTTGCGATATGAGAGTTGATTGAGTGGTTGAAAGATGACGAAATATTCTACAAAGACGATAATTTATTTATAAATGTTTTTCTTGAAGTTGTTTGAAGTCTCACATTGCTCAAATTTTTAGACTGTACGTTAACGTTGAGCGTATAAACGTGCTTCGGCACCCTCACCCTTTGATCATATAGTTTTTTAGGATGAGAATCAAACTCATTTAATAACATGATATCAGAATCGGGTTAACAATTGCAATGTGAGAATTAAACTTAAGCCCACGCTAGACGCTAAATGTGAGGGTGGCATGAAGTTGTTTAGAGTGTCAAGATGAATTATAATTTAGAGATTTTGGGGGTATAGTTTTTAGGTCTATTTTGTACCCAAAAAAAAATGGGGGTTAGTATATATTTTAAGGTATATTTCGAATATATTTAGAGAGAAAAACCTTACATACTTTTAGAGATACATTAATACACGAAATAGACAAATATGTACATTACTTAGTTGTCTTAATTTTAATATATTAGAAATCATATAAAAAAATTGTTTATAATATTCTTCTTAATACTCCTTCGATAGGGTTTCAACTTTCAACTATGGTACCCAAAAAACATATTTAGAGTATTTAATCATATCCTTAAATCTAATTTTGAAAAAAAGAAACTTTACTAATATATAGAGTTAGGATCTCTTTATTTCTTAAAAAAATGGAGAGTTTAATTTGCAGAGAAATAAATACAAATAAATTTGAACTATTATAAAAAATATTTAATAATCTTCACTAAAAGAAATTTTACTATTATATTGAGTTGAAATCTCTTTATTTCTTAAAAGATATGGAGTATTTTCTTCTTTTTGAAACTGTTTTCAATCTTTATTTTTATTTCTTTATATAGTTTTTCTTTGGTTAATAAATGTCGAGTTGAAAAGTGTAACTTGTTTTTTTGGTTTGAATGGGGTATTCTTTGCGCGTAACTCCAAAGACTAATTCCTCAAGTCGGGTAGAATCACAAAAGGTGATAAAAGCTCTCCCTCAAGAAAATTTAACGCTACTGCATTCTCAGGGTTGACTTTGATATGGTTAAGTTGAAAGAGATATTTTACCATCTCATCCAAATGCTCTGGGATATAAAGTGTAACTTGTTTAATTTGTGCTCAAACTTAAAATGTTATAATGTGTTATTATACATAAATATTTGTATTAGAATTTAATAGGTCTAGTTTTTAGTGTATTTTTTTTTAACTTACTAATCCCTCCGTATTAAAATATAAGTCGTTTTGAGAAAAAAAATTGTACTAAAATATAAGTCAATTTATATTACCAATGAAACATTTAATGTTATTTTTCTTATTATTATACTCTTAACTATTTATTACTCTATCTTCTTTTACTTCTTCAATTTATCTTTTTCATACCATTAATGAAGAACAATTTTGTAAATTAATTCATAATTTTTCTTTTCAATACTGTTGTGAATTCTTAAACAAAAACCACATCAATAACCTTTTAGTGTGTGGGACAAATGAACAAAGCAACCAATAACAAAATGATCGAGCAAATAAATCAACCAAGCAATTAATCAATCAACAAAAGCTAAACTACCATGAAAGCAATAAAGAACACAAATCAATTTGTTTACCCAGTTCAGTCAAACCGACCTAATCTGGGGGAGAGAGCTCTCCGTTCCACTATCAATCTATGAACCTTGATTACAATGAGATCTACTCAAAAGAGTTACAAGAACTAGTGTTTTCCTAATTCTACCCTTTTCCCAAATCTCTCCCTGTGACCGAGAGATTTCAATAATAGTATAAGAGATTACAAGAGAAAGAAATAACTTACCAACTCCTAGAGATTACACAAGAATAAACCCTCTTGAACTCTAACTTGAATGTTGATGAAGAACCTAGCAAAATCCAATTTTCTCCATTCTTTCTCCTTTACCCCGACGGTTTGATTTATTTGCTCGATCATTTTGTTATTGGTTGCTTTGTTCATTTGTCCCACACACTTAAAGGTTATTGGTGTGGTTTTGATTTAAGAATTTACAACAATAATATTACAACAATGACTACATTTCTTAATTTGCATAATATAGTTAAAACGACTTATATTTTAATACGGAAGTAGTACTCTAATATAGATGAGACAAATAATCATGTCATGTAAGTGAAGTTAATACACTAAAATAATGTGGAAACATTCGTTCTACTAGAAAGGTTCTAACTCATAATTCTTTAATACTTATTATTAATATGTATGAATTTTGTCATTAGCCATTTTAAAACAGATGAAACTAATACACATAAAAGATGAAACTAATTAATACACATATGTCATCGTGGATTTAGATTTAGACATCATTGTCGCCATTTTGATTTGTGAATTAAAAGAAGTACTAATGTAGTTATCTTTATTTAATAATATCTGATAAAGTTGAAAAGAAATTGTGTTATGAAAATATTATGTGTAGGAAATAAAGATAGAAAAAAGAGAAAAGAAAAGAAAAAAGAACTAGTGATGTGAAGAAAAAGTAAAAGAGATAAATTAAAAAAAAATACAAATAATAGAGGAGATTCAAATACTTTGGACGAGTGGATATAATGAAATCTATATCGGCCCTTGAACGTGTTTAATTTGATTAAATTACTACTATTATTAGAAACTTTTATAATTTACTTTAACTTTAAAAAATCTCCAATACTTTAGTGACAAAAAAGGATAACAATGAACAAAACAAATATATGTCCTCCATACACGTGGCTCTGTTGAAAGCAATACCGTTATATCCATCAACAGTTCATTTCCCGTTGTAAAGTGAAAAGAAAAGAATACAGGTCAAAACAAAAACAGGATTATTCTCATTTCTCTATATATCTATATTATTCTTAATTGTTACTAGCTCTTCTTACTCATAATTGGTGATTCATTTTTACTATTTTACATAGATTAAAAAATATAAAAATAAACAACATAACAATGTTTTTACAAAATTATCATCATGCATCATCGATTTAATTAATATATCATAAATCTATAGTATAATATATTGGTTTGACATGAAGAAAGTAGAAATATTAGTTTAAGAATAGAATTTGAAAACAAATTATTAATGTTGTCTTAGAAATCAAAAGTGTTACTACTAATACTACTACTAATAGTTTTTGGACAATTTTTTGTTATAAGTGAATCCTTCGTTATCTCATTATAAGACGACAGACGGACTATCTTATTTGTGCATTAACTAACCACTATGATTTTATGTAGGCATTATTTCAATTTTGACAAATAAAAAAATAGTAAATTATTTATAAGTTTGTTTATAGGGATGAACTTATAGCAAACATCTTACAAGTTAGCCCAAATAAGCTACCTAATTGAATTTATAACGTTTAATAAAATTAGTCATTGAACTAGCTTATAAATGCAAAATGACAAAAAATATTTAATTTTTTAAAATAACTTAGGTAATATTAAGAGAGAAAAAATGATAAATAAAAGTTATAAGATAATTGCATCGGTTTACAAAATAAAATATAATCTAATAAAATTAAATTATATATTTGTGAAAAAAATTAAGAAACTAAATTAACCTACTTAAATTGTGTGAAAGAAAAAAATTAGCAACAAATAATATTTTTCTGTCAATTGTCTTTATAAATTAATATAATTCATAAGCTCAAAATATGTTAAGTCATAAGCTTAAAATGTGGCGTGGAATATGATTGAACATTAAAACTAAAACGTAGTTACTTTCTTCCAAAAAAACAACAGTAGTACTATAGCAACAGAACAGAGGCCTCTGTTTCTAAGACTATATATATGTTGTTATCATTCAATTAAATCTTTGTGTGCTTCTCGTGCCTTTGTTCATCACTTTATAATTAATCACTCACCTTTATATACCTCTTCTCATGTGACTTCTTTCCTCTTCCTACCTTCATTCCTCAGCCTCATTGTGTTTCTTCATAGTTAGAACCCACAAAACTTAATCATATATCAAATTAATTTATATTTTAGATCATGATGCCCCCTGAGCAAGAAACAACTATTAATGCAACAAATAGCATTAATTCACCAAACACAAACAGAACAGAGAGTAACTCCATCCATGGAGGAGGAGATCAGCTAGAAGGTTCTTCTTCTTCTAACAAAGTTAAACCAAGTTTGGATGATCATAACGCCATTAATATTCCTTCAAAGTTTCACTCTCATGATCCAAAAACACCACTAACATCATTTTCTATTCTTCCTCAATCTTTGCGTCCCGTTACCATCAAAGTAAGTACTCATCAATTTATATATGCATGCCATGTAGATTGAATTCTTAATTAACATAAACTTAATATTCAAAATAGTTTTATTTATACTATTAGAGGAAATTAACTAGTGTGTGCTTGTGTTACAAAAATAGCTTTAATTAGTCAATTGGGAATTAGGTAAAAGTTACTTACTCAATTAGTTAGTAAAATTGTGTGCCCTTATAAATAGAACAATTATATATATAATTTATGAAGTACGGACACAAACACCAAATATGACACAGACACAGGCCAATATAGATAAAAATTTGAAAAAATAATATAATTCAATGTAATTTTATAAACGTCAGTGTTAGATACGACATCTAATCCTAAGAATGTATGAGCTACATAGTACACAATTCATCATCTTTTATCAACTTCAACGGTTTCTTATGTGTTCTTATATTTGTGAGTATCTCTTGTGAGTTTTTCATCCCATGTTTTTTACACTTTGACCAATAGTTAAGTAAAATTTAGTTAGAAATTTTTTTAATTAGGATTTGAACTCGAATTTTGGAGAAAAATTTGCTACATTAAACAAAATATAGCTTAAAAATATATTTATATAAGTGAATATAATTTCATCTTACAAGTCGATTTTATAAGCTCGACCCCATATCCTTATGTAACTTTAATTTTTGTTGTCTCTTTTGTAGTTTGAAGATGTTTCATACAGCATAACCATAACAAACCAAAACAAAAACGGTTGCATTTTGGGAAAAGACTCAAAAGCAACCAGAAAAATCCTCAACGGAGTCACCGGAATAGCAAAACCCGGCGAGTTAACCGCAATGCTAGGCCCCTCAGGTAGCGGCAAAACCACCCTACTAACCGCCTTAGCCGGAAGACTCACCGGAAAAGTCACCGGAACAATAACATACAACGGAAACTCAGACTCATCCTGCATAAAACGCAAAATCGGCTTTGTTTCACAAGACGACGTCGTTTACCCTCACTTAACCGTTTTAGAAACATTAACCTACACTGCACTATTACGTCTTCCCAAAACTCTAACCCGAGAAGAAAAAATCGAACACGCGGAGAGAATAATCAACGATCTCGGCCTTACACGGTGTAGAAACTCTCCCGTCGGTGGTGTTATGGGACTTTTCCGGGGAATCTCCGGCGGAGAAAGAAAACGGTTGAGTATTGGACAAGAAATGTTGGTGAACCCGAGTTTGTTATTGTTAGATGAACCGACTTCCGGTTTAGATTCGACCACGGCTCAACTTATTGTTTCGGTTCTTAGAGGATTGGCTCGGTCCGGTCGAACCGTTGTTACTACTATTCATCAGCCTTCGAGCCGGTTGTATAGAATGTTTGATAAAGTGGTGGTTTTGTGTGATGGATATCCGATTTATAGTGGTAAAGCGGGTCGGGTTATGGATTATCTTGGATCTGTTGGGTTTGTTCCCGGTTTTAACTTTGTTAATCCTGCTGATTTTCTTCTTGACCTTGCTAATGGTAAGTACTTGTATTTTTCTTTTTTAGGCTAAATTCATTTAGTGGTTTTTTACTTTTGTGTTTGTAACAGATATATCTTTTAAATTTTTTAAGTAACAAATAAGTTGTTTAAACTTTTTATATAATAAATAGGTTATTAAAATTTTAATTTAGTGCACTGTTACTCTTTCATACTTTGTTACAAAAGAACTAAAATAACCCTTAAAGTCATTTTTTGTTATGAGAAACTAAAATGGAGTGTTTAGTACTGTCGTGTCATGATTCAAACTTGTGCTAAAAAAAGTTACTATTTTTATGCTTAAGGACAAACAATATTTAAGTATGGAGGAATTTGATAACACAAGAAAAAGTACCACATCACTAAGTTATTTCATCGTTTTTATAATAGCAAATAATTTGATAGGCAACAGTGCAATAAATTAAAAACTTAAAATTTATCTGTTACAAATAAAAACTTAAACACTAGTAGATGCATTTGACCAACTTTTTATTTTTAGTTACATAATTGGTCTTTTTTTGGTATTTAACTAAAAATTATATATTTATTATGTTTTTAGTATAAAAGTATAAAATGGGAAAGAAAAAGGTTGGGATTTTGTGGATGTTAATGTCACTAAACAAAATTGACATCCAATTTGGGAGTGACATTGAAAGGGGAAATTTGTTTTACACTTGTCGTTATTTGTTGGTGGAAAGGTTCATTTTCAAATGTTAAATAATTAACAATAATAATAAAGGAGGTGAATAAAAAAGGATTGAGATTTTTCTAATGAAATGAAACTTCTTTTGACAAATTGAAAAGGATTGGGTCATTAGAAGGAGTACTAAAATGAAAAGGACACTATATCAAGAGAAATTCTTCTTGGCCCAAGTCCATTATAACTTTTACAAATTGCGGAAGAAACTATTATTAATCGGTCTAGTAGATTAGATATTGGTGGTAAAAAACATAATAACACTAAAGATTAATTTATAACTTAATCAGATATGAGATTTGAACGCCTTAAATCAGGTTACAAATTCAAACTATAGTGAGCTTACACCTCATGGAATAACTTGTGTATTTGATTACAACTCCAAGTGTATAATTTAAAATTTCATTCAACTTAATTTTAAAATTAAACTCAACTCACTATAGTATACTTGTAAGATATTTCATGCATAGACATAATAATGGTGGAAACATTGCATGGAATTTTTTTAGAGATATGATAGTGAGACTTCTAATTCTTTAGATTATGTGATTTTGCAGGCATAGTTGCTGATGTGAAACATGATGATGAGATAGAGCAACATAATCAAGATCAAGCTTCAGTCAAACAGTCCTTAATTTCATCTTATAAGAAAAACTTATACCCTACTCTTAAACAAGATATTCAGCAAAATAACACTGAACCAGTGGTTTTTCCATCAAGAGGAACATCTAGACGTAAGCGAAATTTTCTTTCGCAATTGATTCATGTTGCTTTTCCTTTAAGAAATGAAGTTATTATGTATGTAAAACACCATATGCATGGCTTAATGATCATTGTTAATATTTGATAGGTTCTTCTGATAACCAATGGAGCACTAGTTGGTGGGAACAATTCAAGGTTCTGCTTAAGAGAGGTTTAAAAGAGAGGAGGCATGAATCTTTTTCTGGCTTAAAGATTTTTCAAGTCTTGTCTGTTTCTATTCTCTCTGGACTCCTCTGGTGGCACTCTGATCCCTCACATATACAAGATCAGGTATCGTAATTCATATTTCACTGTATAGTCTCTTTTTTTCGATGAAATTTCAAAAATAAATGGCTACATTAGTACATGTAAATGATGAAGATTGGTTAAGACTTAAGGGTGTAGTAGTATTTGGTTTGAGTACTTTTTTCCTGTTTTGGTATTCTATTTTTACTTATAATTACAAAATTGTCATCTCGTTTTCACCGTTTCATGGAGTACAAATATTTGAATGTAGAAAATGCGGTGAAAAACAAGGCCACGGTTTTTCAAACCAAATAGGCTGAAATTAATATAGCACCAACCTTTCGCATTGAAGACATATTTAGTGTCTGACACTGACACATATGATTATATTCAATTATTCTATCTTTTCAGTAGCAGTATTTATAAGTTATAACAATTAATGTAACATTTGTAACAGGTAGGACTACTGTTCTTCTTCTCCATCTTCTGGGGATTCTTCCCTCTCTTCAATGCAATCTTCGCATTTCCACTGGATAGACCGATGCTAACAAAAGAAAGATCATCAGGCATGTATCATCTATCCTCCTACTATGTTGCTAGGATGGTAGGAGACTTACCAATGGAGCTTGTTCTTCCTACAATTTTTGTAACTATCACCTATTGGATGGGTGGTCTTAAGCCTTCTTTGGTTACCTTTGTGTTAACCCTTTTGATCATGCTTTTCAATGTTCTAGTCTCTCAAGGAATAGGCTTAGCGCTTGGTGCAATTCTAATGGATGTTAAGCAGGCCACAACTCTAGCTTCAGTAACAATGTTGGTTTTTCTGTTAGCTGGTGGTTACTATATTCAGAAAATGCCTTCTTTTATAGCTTGGTTAAAGTACCTTTCTTTCAGTCACTACTGTTATAAGCTTCTTGTAGGGGTGCAATATTCAGTAAATGAGGTTTATGAGTGTAGACAAGGGATGCATTGTAAGGTAAGAGATTTTCCAGCCATAAAGTGTTTGGAGCTTGGTAATAATATGTGGGGAGATGTGGCTGCATTGACTGTAATGTTTGTTGGATTCAGAGTTGTGGCATATTTAGCTTTGAGGATGGGGCAGCCAAAATGCCTAAAGACTTGATTGATTAGAAGCTATGCTGTGTGTCACAACGAAATTTCAGATTGGAGGTGTGTCTGGTATCCGACATGTGTCAGTGTTGGACTGATATGATATTGACATGTGATTATATTCAATTATTTTCTAAAATTATTACTAGTATGGAATTTTCAGTGTCGAGCCGTAGATGTGTCGATGCTTCATATCTCAGAAGATATCATATTATTAATTTTCAAGATTGGTTGTTTCAATCACTGCCTAAGTTAAATTAAATTAAGAGATGATTCGATTTGAATTGTAAGGGAAATATCTTATATAGTTCCTTGTGAATAATTGACAAGAAATGAAATGAAACAATCAATGATTGTAGAATTTAGTCTAAATTCTTTATGGAGAAAAACCAGATGTGCTAGTTAGACACTTAGACATCATGTGATGTTTTAGTTATCTCAGTAGTACAATGGTGTATTGTTGCAATTTGCAAATGTTATATTCCTTAGTAAATCCATATTCTATCAACATTCTGTATTTTTGTCTGTTTATCTATGAGATCAATGAGATTGTGTTGTTCACTCTTTTTCTTATTTCTACTCTTGCAATGATGTGATTTTTTTTATAAGTAACAATTCTAGTTTAGAAAACTCATTTGATTAATAGTATTCAATATGTATATGTGAAAAGGAAACAAAAGCAAATTTTGCCTCTCATTTTCTTCATAATCAAACAAAGAAGTGATTTAAAAAAACACAAAAAATAGTAAAAAATGTCAAGAGTGAAACTTTTTACTTTCTTTCCTTTTGTTTTCTTTTTTACCGTACAACTAAAAAATCTTTTCAATTTTTAGTCTTTTCATTTTCGTTTACCTTCTCTTCTTCCACTTACCTTCCAAAATCAAAACCAAACCAAAAACGGCATCATCAAGAAAATAAAATTTTAGTTTATTAATTCTGAAGTATATTGGGGATAATTGTTTTCCTCCTGATCAAGATTATGTAGTTTTGGTTAACCAAGAAACATAGCAACTTTATTTTTGTGAAGTCCGCACGAGTTATCCGCCAGTGCGTTATACTAGACGTCTTGGTCGAGGCTGGTATGATTTTGCTAAGGATGCTAAATTGCACTTTGGCGATAAAATTGTTTTTACCCTTACTGTTGAACCCAAATTTCTCCTTGCTACTGTCATTCGCGCTGCTGAAGAACCCATTGATTAAAATTACTATGTTCATTTTCAATGTTGTATGAAAATGGTATCGTTGTTGAACTTTATCTGTATTATTTATATTATGTTGTGTTTAGTATTTATTTACTTTTTTGCTCCTGCGTTTGTATTATGTAATATGTTGAGTAAGATATTATGTTATCTTTAGTATTTATTTACTGAAGTTGTATTAGTACTACTATATAGTATATGGTGTTGTTTTTAAGTTATGTCATCTATTATTTGTGTTTCTGGATCCATGGCCTTTTTGATTTTGTCCGCAATTCCTTTAATTTTTTATATATGTTCAAAATCCGTGCGACGCACGGGTTACACACTAGTTATCCACAATTGTGTTCTCTTCTAATTATATCGTCAACTGTATTAAAATAGATAAAATAAAATATAATTTATCATCGCTTAAACTTTTGGTAACAAATTGAAACTTCCGACACTTTGCGACCAAAAGTTGAAGTGATAGAATAAAGACAAACCACTAAATTTATTCATACACCATTCTTAGAAATAAAGATAAATAGTTAAATTGAAGAAGAATAAAATAGATAAATGTTGACACAAAAATAAGAACGTTCTTTAATACAACATAAATCATATATCATATTATTATTTTATTTTTTTGTCGAGACCGGGGTATCCACCGCCAAACGCAGTGACTAATCCCTCGCTAGACTGAAGGCACCTCGCCTAAGGATTTAAAGCTGCCCCATACGCAATATTAAGACGGGAATGAATCGCATATGTTGGTTGAGAAGGATCGAACCATCAACCCTTAGTTAAGAGAGGATGAGCCTCAACCGCTCAACCACACCCCCTTAGATTATATCATTATATGAACACTCATACTAAATGTGCAAAAATACAATATAAAAATATAATATACTACTACAACAATGATACACAATAAATATTTTGGTGGATAACCCAAGTAGATGCCCAAATAATTGTTATCAAATTGAAAATCTAAGGGGGTGTATTGGATTGAGATTTTGAAAGACAATTTTATTGAAAAAAGTCTTGAAGATTTTAAAAGACTTTGTGGGATTATATTGATTTTGTAGGATTTTAAAAGACTTTTTGTAAAAGACTTTTACAATCAAGATACTTAACAAAATATTTTGTGGGATTTGGTAGGATTATAATTCAGATTTTTAAGATTTTAAAATATATTACAAATTTTTAAGATTTTGAAGGATTCAATGAATCCAAACATAAAAGGAAACAATAACAATAGGAATTTAGAAAAAAAAAACATGTATTAATATTATAATAATAATCATTATTATTAATAATAATAATAATAATAATAATAATAATAATAATAATATAGCACAAGAAATAAAAACAATAGACGTTTAGACAAAAAAAATGGAAAAACATAAGATACAGAGTGAGCGGGGGGTGGAGGGATAGGGAGGAAGAGAGTGAAGAGAGGAAAAACAAATAAGGAGATAACAATGAAAGACGATAAAAATTGATAAGGATGTTAAAGATTATGATAGTTGATGAAGGATGATATATAATAATAAAAAAAATATAATAAACAAGAGTCTCATGAAATCTCATGAATTTTGGTGAGATTGTTGAGAAAGTGTTTTCTTTGTATTTTTAACTAAAAAGTCTCTCAAAATCCTTTTAAAGAATCCATTAAAATCCTGAGATTTTTGAATACCAAGAGACATTTTAGAAATCTTGAGAAATCTCAATCGAATACCGCTAGATTTCGTTGCCTTGAAAAAAAAAATTTAATTGTCTTGATTGAATACCAACGGATTTTCTTGAATTTTATAAAAGTCTTGATTGAATACCACAAGATTATTTTATCATAAAAAAGTCTTTTAAAATACTTCGAAATCTTAATTGAATACACCCCCCTAAATCAAATATACCGTTTCTTCCTTGCTTTGGCCACTTTTATTTATTGGACGGTTAGTGTATATTTTTCTCCTACCTTCCTCTATGAAGCATATTGCCTATTTTTAGCTATTTGTATTGATATCAAATGGGGTTCGTGTATTTTTAGCAGAAGTTTCCAAACATTTTCATTCAGTAAAGGTATATATATTCTCTTAACACACATTTTTCTTATCAAACCAGAACTGGATGATCATTTAATTCTAGATGAATAAGAAAATTTATACAAGTTTAACGAGACTAATAGATACATGACCGGAAACTCAATATTAGCTAGCTTACAGAAACCAAAACTGAGAAAGCAAGCAACTATAGATTTACAATAGCCATAATGTAGTTTTTCATATCCATCAATAGGTCATACAGATGTTTTCAGATAATTCAGGTCATAATGTTACCCTGTTTGTGGTAGACACGTTTTGGCAATTACCAGCAGATAGAATTTAAAATCTAAACCATGCACATTCCAGAAAGCTAAGAGAATGACTTAATATCAGATGTAATGCTTACCAATTACATCCACAATCATTCAGATTTTAATTGTCTACTGGACTCATTTTCATTGGTTGTCCTTGTTGACATTATACTATCAGTCTGTTATCGGATCAAAAAGAAAATTAATATCACTTGAAATAGTAGTTAATTGCTTTGCTACTCGATAAAGATAAAATAGTTGAATTAATTGTCCCTAAACACATTCTTTCATGACAATGTTAGTATATTGCCATAAGTTTTCTGTTTAGCTCGCTAAGCCACGCAATTGCTCGCTTGGCGAGCAGCTTATTGTAACTGCCTATATAAAGGCATTGTATATGACAATACCAACTAATGAATCATATCAGTTGCTTTTACAATTGGTATCAATCGCCAACGATCCTACACCAGAAAACGCAGTTTTCATAAAACAGTTATAACCGTTTCTTTAACTCTCTTTCTTCCTTCCCGCGTTAACCTTTCTTCGTTCATCTTCTCTGATCAACGATGGCGGAAAACACCAACTTCGCACAGCCTCAAATTCCAAAATTTGATGGCTTCTATGATCATTGGAGCGAAGTTATGGAGAATCTCTTGAAGTCCAAAGATTACTGGCCTCTGATAGAAGAAGGTATTCCACCTACTCCGGCGAATGCAACAGCGGAGCAATTGCAAAACATTACGACGATCAAGAACCGTGATCTCAAGGTAAAGAACTATCTTTACCAAGCTATTGATCGCACCATCATGGATACCATTCTTGTACGCACTTCTTCTAAAGACATTTGGGATGCCATGAAAAGGAAATTCTCTGGTTCTAGCAAGGTGAAACGAGCCCAATTGCAAGCTCTCCGACGAGAGTTTGAACTTCTTGCCATGAAAGAAAGTGAATCTGTCAATGATTACTTTGCAAGAACACTCTCTATCACGAATCGTATGAAGTCACAGGGAGAACAAGTGGAACAGTTAACGGTTGTTGAGAAGATCTTGAGGTCAATGCCTCCAAAATACAACTATGTGGTGTGTTCGATTGAGGAATCAAATGATGTTACTACGTTATCCATTGATGAATTACAGAGTAGCCTCATAGTTCATGAGCAAAGAATGAAGAGTCAGCAAGAAAGTGCTGAAGAACAAGCCTTGAAAGCTTCCAGTTCAGGGAGAGGGAGCTATGGCAGAGGGAGAGGAAGATCTGCCACACGTGGTCGTGGTAGAGGGAGGCAGAGTAAAGAGCATGTTCAGTGCTATAAGTGTCACCAGTTAGGACACTATCGAAGTGAATGTCCCTTATGGGAAGAAAATGTAAATTTTGCAGAATTTAATGAAGATGAAGAGTTATTGCTTATGGCACAAGAAAAAGCAACAACTGCAGCAAAAGATGAGATTTGGTTCTTGGATTCAGGATGCAGCAATCATATGGTTGGTAACAAAGAATGGTTGTTTGAATTCAATGATACTTTTAGGGAATCTGTGAAGCTAGGTGATGATTCCAAAATGTCTGTTATGGGAAAAGGTAATTTGAAATTGTGCATCAACGGCATGATTCAAGTTATCACTAATGTATACTTCTTACCTGGTTTAAAGAACAACTTGCTTAGCATTGGACAATTACAACAAAAGAACCTAAAGATTGTCTTCTCAAATGACAGTTGCAAGGTCTATCATGAAAGCAAAGGTCTGATCATGACTACACAAATGTCATCCAATAGAATGTTTGTAGTATATGCTCCAGTCATAATTCCAATGTGTCTGAAAGTCACAAAGGAAGAACAAACATACCTATGGCATTGTAGATATGCTCACTTAAGCTACAAAGGGTTGAGTACACTGATCAAAAAGGAAATGGTTCAAGGATTACCTCCTCTGCAAGAAATTGATGACAAATGTTCTGATTGTGTCATAGGAAAACAGCAAAGAGATTCAATTCCAAAATTAGCTAATTGGAGAGCTACTGCAAAATTACAATTGATCCATTCTGATATATGTGGACCTATTAATCCTACATCTAATGGTGGCAACAGGTACTTCATCACCTTCACTGATGATTATAGTAGAAAAACCTGGCTTTATCCATTAGTAGAGAAGGCTAGTGCATTTGAAACTTTCAAGAAATTCAAAGCTCTAGTAGAAAAAGAGTCAAATTGTCAGATTCTATGTTTAAGAACAGATAGAGGTGGTGAGTTCACATCACAAATTTTCAATGATTTTTGTAGTGAAAATGGGATTAGAAGACAGTTGACAGCTGCATACACCCCACAACAAAATGGGGTATCTGAAAGAAAGAACAGAACTCTCACGAACATGGTTAGAAGCATGCTTAGTGGAAGACAAGTCCTAAAGAAATTTTGGCCAGAAGCAGTCATTTGGGCCAATCATGTTATAAACAGAAGTCCCACTCTATCTGTCAAGGATATGACCCCACAAGAGGCATGGAGTGGAAGGAAACCTAATGTTCAATACTTTAGAGTTTTTGGGTGTATTGCATATGCTCATGTTGCAGATACTCAAAGGAAGAAACTTGATCCTAAAGGAGTCAAATGCATTCATCTAGGAGTTAGTGATGAATCAAAGGCCTACAAGCTTTATGATCCCATAAACAGAAAAATTGTCATAAGCAGAGATGTAGTGTTTGATGAAAATAAAGCTTGGAACTGGCAGGAAAAGGAAGTTAAGGATCTTAGCACTGCAAGTGATGAAGAACAAGATCTGACAAATGAAGAAGCTGCACAACAAGCTAACAATAATGAGAACAATGGTGAAGAGGAAGAACAAGGTGAAGAAGCAGATGAAGAGCTTATTGATCAACCAGTAGATGAGCTTATTGATCAACCAGCTGCCAATGAAGCTGGTCCATCATCTACAAGGGTTAGAAAACCACCTGGCTGGCACAGTGACTATGTGACTAATCTTGAGACCTTAGAAGATGCAGAGTTAAATAATCTAGCTGTTTACAGTACAAACACTGATCCTGAAACCTATGAAGAAGCAGCAAAACACATTGTATGGAGGAAAACAATGGATCAGGAGATAGAATCTATTAGAAAGAATGACACTTGGGAATTAACAGAGTTACCAGCTGGAAGTAAGAAAATAGGAGTCAAATGGGTCTACAAAACTAAATACAATGAGGAAGGAAAAATTGAGAAGTACAAGGCCAGACTAGTGGCTAAAGGGTACAGTCAACAATATGGTGTTGACTTCAAGGAAGTGTTTGCACCTGTAGCTAGATGGGATACAATTAGATCTATACTTGCCTTAGCTGCCAATAAGGGTTGGAAAGTTTACCAACTTGATGTGAAGAGTGCCTTCTTGCATGGAGAACTGGCTGAAGATGTATATATTGATCAACCTAGTGGTTATGAAAATGAGGATAGAACTAAAGTCTATAAATTGAAGAAGGCTTTGTATGGGTTGAGACAAGCCCCTAGGGCATGGTATAGCAAAATTGAAGCTTACTTCATTCAAGAAAAGTTTGACAAATGTCCTTATGAGCACACATTATTTGTAAAACAGGGTTCAAATAAGCAGATTCTAATAGTCAGCTTATATGTTGATGATTTGATTTATACTGGCAGTGATGAGCAAATGTTTGAAACTTTCAAAGTGTCTATGAAAAGCAAGTTTGCCATGACTGACTTAGGCAAAATGAGGTACTTTTTGGGTGTTGAAGTAAAACAGGTTGAAAATGGTAGCATATTCATTCACCAGCAGAAATATGCAGAAAGCATACTTGCAAGATTTGGCATGGAGAATTGCAACAAAGTATGCAATCCTATTGTTCCTGGTACAAAATTAGTGAAAGATGAAAAAGGAAAGGGAGTTGATGTCACTGAGTATAGACAACTGATTGGTTGTCTCATGTACCTACTTGCTACTAGACCAGACTTGGCTTACTCTGTATGCTTAATTGCTAGGTACATGGAAAGACCTACTGAAATTCACCTAGCAGCTGCAAAAAGAGTATTGAGATACCTCAAAGGGTCAGTTGATTATGGTATTGTGTACAAACCTGGGAATAAAATTGAGCTAATTGGGTGGACTGACTCAGACTATGCAGGTGATTATGATGACAGAAAGAGCACTTCTGGGTATGTGTTCACTTATGGAGAAAGCTCAATATCATGGTCTTCCAAGAAGCAAGCTATTGTCACCTTATCTAGTACAGAGGCAGAATATGTAGCAGCAGCCTCATGTGCCTGCCAAGCTGTGTGGCTAAGAAGAATTTTCAACGAATTGGGTCACAAGCAACAAGGAGAAACCAGAATTCTATGTGATAATAGCTCCTCCATAAAGCTAACTAAGAATCCTGTGTTACATGGTCGTTGCAAGCACATTGATGTTAGGTTTCATTTTCTTAGAGAACTAACTAGAGATGGTGTTGTGAATGTTGAGTTCTGCAACTCAAAGGAGCAATTGGCAGATATAATGACTAAACCCTTGAAATTGGATAGCTTCTGCAAGTTTAGAGCTATGTTGGGAATGTGCTGCTCAAAGGATGAAATGTGATGAATGCTTGTAATGAAACGTGCTGCCCAAGTCTACTTTGTTTCTGCATGTTTACTTTGTTTGAATTCTTTGTTAGTAGTATTCTACCTCTCATGTAAACTAAAACTCTTGTAAGTGTTTAGTTTAGGGGAGCATATGTTAGTATATTGCCATAAGTTTTCTGTTTAGCTCGCTAAGCCACGCAATTGCTCGCTTGGCGAGCAGCTTATTGTAACTGCCTATATAAAGGCATTGTATATGACAATACCAACTAATGAATCATATCAGTTGCTTTTACAGACAATCTGTCTTGTTGTCATATTAAGTAGTTAGTTAGTTAGTTGAATATCACTAGTAGCTAGTTGAATATTGTACGTACCTAACAACAAGATAACCAACAATTCGGTATAAAATCACCATAGCAAGCAATATAATATGAATAGTACTAGCTAGCTAGTTGAATAATGTACCAAGCAAACAATATATAAAACACTGAAATGGCCACAATAAAAACCTAAAATAAGAACTAATATGTCACTGAATAATAATAATAATAATAATAATAATAATAATAATAATAATAATAATAATAATAATAATAATAATAATAAAGATTACCGAGATGGCATGGCCACATTAAACCTAAGAACGGCTACCTCTGATCCTCCTTATTATAAGAGACAAATACACCACTATCTAGATTCATTAAAAAACTAATGTATTTGGTCTATTAATGAATCCAGATACATACAGGTCTTCAGAAGGCGTAGGTTTGATTCAATATATTCCGGAAACGACAAACCAGGTTAATTTTGTGCTTGACTAGGAACAACATATCATCTTGTCTCTTTTTTTTTATGAGTGAACCACTGAATCAAGGTTTCGAGCGGATTTGAAGAATGTTGTTCCTGTTGTAGATTTCTTCTAGTATCTATAAGTTTTTCAACATCGTTTAATTCATCTAACCAAGAACCCTTAAAGGACAAGGCCTTTAGCTTATTCACCATAACTTGCAAACGCTCACGCTCATACAACACTACGATGTAGGGAGTTCTATCATCCAAAAGACATAATAGTTCGTTCAGATAGAAATATCCTAAGTTCTTCAAAACACGGTCACCTAGAACAAGAGGATTGCAGAATTGTCTTTCATCGGGTTTGGCGTTTATGAAATCCACTACTCTGTCTGCATTTTCTTTTCCCATTAACTCCGAATCCACTCCATACTCTTTGTACAGACCATTTCGGCGGTTTTCTTCCTCCGTCGCCGTCACATTAGCGGCAGCCATTGTTTACAGAGATATGGCAAACAACGGGGTGTTGACTTTGTTTGGTGAACCAACAAATGTATAGAGAATTTAGGGTTAGGTATATCATCTTGGGTAGGGGTGGGAATAGGCCAGGCCGGCCGCCTATGGCCTAGCAGGCTCAGGCCAGGCCGTTTTCTTAAATAGGTCAGACCAAGGCTTTTTTATAAGCCTATTTAATTAAATAGGTCAGGCTACAGGCCATTGAAAAAGCCTATAAAGCCTAGGCCGACCTATTTAGATTAATATTTGTAATATTTTTATTATTCTTATTATTAAATATTAAATATTTAATTGTGAACTAAATTTTAATTCCACAAATTTTACAATGAACTAATTTTTTTGCATATATAAATATATTACTATAAATTAGAATTGAAGTATAATAATTATATAGTTAAATTCTCTAAAGTATTATGTGAAATATCAAAAGGAATTTTAATCTTATTGGTGAATTAGTTGATTAATCTATTTAAATATAAAAATAATTACTTATTTAAAAAAATTCATACGAAATAGGCTTTTAAACAGGCTAACGGGCCAGGCCAGACTTTCTGAAGGCTAGGCCGCAGGCCTAAAAATCAAGTCTATAACAGGCTACAGGCCAGACTTAGGCCTTTAAATTTTTGATTGACCAGGCTCAGTCTTGGCAAAGTCTAGCTCGGCCTAGCCTATTTCCACCCCTAATCTTGGGCTTGGTGAACCAACTAATTTTTCAATTTTATTCTCTTGCTCGTTTTAGGTAGTGAATGTGTAAAATAGTAAAAAACTAGAAGAATAAATAGTCTGCTACCTAACCATTTAAAAATTAAATATTCTTTTGTCAAAAAAAAAAAATTAAATATTCTTATCCCTTTCACCCTTCCCTCATCTCTCATTATTTTATTTTTAATAAAACACAGTTTGATAGTTAATGAGTGAACTCTTCTGATCTCTCGTCCGATTAGAAGTGTTGACTAGCAGAAACACTATCGTGCGAGCTTGTTGGAGCGGAGGGGGGTTTGTACCTGCAGGGGTTCCGACGCTCAAGTAAGTCGAGTGCAAGAGAAGCAAGTACAAGGTTAGAATGATAGATACATGTATCATTGTCAGAATTGTAGTATATATAGTCCTCAGCACTGGGTCAATACCATTAATGATGGGAGGAGAATCCGCTTCTCCCATTAATAGCTGTCGAAATCTGGTGTCAAGCCATGATGAGCAGTAAATGTTCATCATTCCGTGGTCGGACGTTACAAAATCTCCCATTCTATAATGGTGCGACAGTGACGTGGCACTGGCCACGGGGAGTTAGGCCTGCTCGACATGGACAGTGTAATGGTCCTGCTCTGCGCTAAGCCCAGTCCAGAACAAACGCCCCTAAGTCGTCATTCTCGCGAGCGAGAGTGATGACTTAGATGTCGATGAGGTATCTGTGTGTCTTCATGTGTGTTTAGCATTGGCATTCACCTGTCATCGTGTAACATCTTGGATTTTTAGGACATTAATTACTAATTTTTTTTTAAGAATTCTCTTTAATAGGAACACACTACATTTTTTTCTCTTATTTAATAGTTCATTTGAAAGTGCATAACTTACTTTCGAACTCCGTAAATCCACCATTTAATCGACACAATCAGAATACTCAAATCCAAAATCACCCACAAACAACAAAACCATATGATCAAATATGCATTCAGCCACACACATAATTCGTAATATACTATAATAACATAATGTGTTATAAAATAGTTTTGTGTCATTTCTTCTATTATCATTCACTTCTATTAGTTAAACAGTTTCATTACTAATTTGTAACATAAACCTTAAAGACATGAGTGTATGAGAAAAAAGTCATTTACCTTGCCCGCTTTACTTCCTAGCACAATTTAAGCGGATGGTAGAGATTGATTGATGAAACATCGCCCTTGTTTACCACGTGATGGCACCAAATGGTGTTGAGTAAATAATGTGGGAATTGACCGTGTGATGCTATGTAACAAGAGAGGCTAGGTTTATGGATAGAATGTGACATTGGTGTTGAAGTATAAAAGTAAGTATAGTTTTTATCGTATCCATAGAGACTGGTGTGATATTGGTGTCGTTCAACAATTGATATAATTTCAAGTATTGAGTTTTAAAGTTGATTGTTTACGAAAACTTGCAAAAACATAAAGGTAGTAAAGTTGAGTAAATTGACAGAGAGATTAAATTGTCGGGATTAGACTTAATTGACTCATTCATACATATTCTCTTGATCAGTTATACATGTTCTAGCTATCTACCAATATCATCACGTATTGCTCCTCGTACGTTTCCGTTCCCAAATAACGACGAGAAACTATTGCACCTATCAACCCTTGATTCCTCGGGCGATCGATCAATACAATAACATTAAGTTTTAATACTTTGAGTGAATATTAAACCCAAATCTATTCCTAGAATTTAGATTTAATAGATAATATCCTAGTTCAATGATTCAAAACATATATTCCTATACTATTTCAAATCAAAGAGTAAAACAATAAACACAAGGATAATATCAAGATTGATTGAAGAACTAAACCACATATAACACCATGATCAATAGAAAAACATATTAATAGAGTAATTTACATCTAATCTCAACAAAAGAGAGATTAGCTATTCATTTTCATGATAGCTTGATAAGTGCTAAAAAGCAGTGATTTTACAATACATTTTAAGCACTTATCGACTTATTTAATAAGAAATTTCATATCAAAAACCCAACAATGTGTAAATATTAGTCGTATTAGTCATTTTGGTTATTTCTATCCAATTCCAACACTTTTTGAAGGTAATTTTGGATTTAATGGAATTTAAAGTGAAAAGTGATTCAGTGGCTACATAGTGGCTAAGCGAGCACCAAGCGAAGCAAGTCAGAAACTCCCAGAGTTTGGTCGCTGCATGGTGGCTAAGCGATCGTCAAGCGAGCAAGGCGGTTTAAAGGTACTTCAAGGTGAAGAAATCTCCGTGGCTAACTGGTCCCTAAGCGACCCCTGTTTTTTAGATTTTATATAAATAGCCACAAGTTGCAGAAAATCAGACCCATTCAACCTAATTCATTCCAAATCATTCTCCCAAGATCCAAACACTCTAAAAACACAGAGAGAGCCTAAGGAGACAAGATCTAAGGAGATTTGAAGGTGGATCTACAACTTTGGTTGAGGAATCAACTTTTGATGTGTATTCATTTTCTCTTTCTCTCATCTTTGCAAAGTTACCATGTCTATGGGTAACTAATCTCTCTTTTGTTGGGATTAGATGTAAATTACTCTATTAGTATGTGTTTCTATTGATCATGGTGTTATATGTGGGTTAGTTCTTCAATCAATCTTGATATTATACTTGTGTTTATTGTTTTACTCTTTGATTTGAAATAGTATAGGAATATATGTTTTGAATCATTGATGAACTAGGATAATATCTATTAAATATAAACTCTAGGAATAGATTTGGGTTTAATATTCACTCAAGTATTGGAACTTAAAGCTATTGTATCGATTAATCACCTGAGGGATCGGGGGTTGATAGATATAATCGATCTCTCGTCGTTATCTGGGAACGGAAGCGCGCGATGAGTAATACCACGAGTCAATTAATAGTTAAAACATGTATAACTGATTAAGGGAATATGTATGAACGAGTCAATTAATTATAATCCCAGCAATTTAATCTCTCTGTCAAACTATTTAAATTTACTATTTTGATGTTTTTGCAAGTTCTCATAATCAAATTAACTTTAAAACTCTATACTTGAAATTATATCAATTGTTGAACGGCATCGATATCACATCAGTCCCTGTGGATACGATAAAAACAAACTTACTTTTGTACTTCAACATAGCTCTATAAAAGATATGAAGAAAAGAGATGAACAAACAAATCAATGATGATTCCTCAACTATTGTTGTGCATCCACCTTCAATTCCTCATGAAACTTGGCTCCTTAGGCTCTCTCTGTGTTTTTGTGATGTTTGGATCTTAGGAGAAATGAGTTCCTCTCAAAAAATCTGATTTAAAACCTATTTATACTATTTAGAAAACAGGGGCTCGCTTTGACCTGGCTTTGACCTCGCTTAGCCAGACCACCATTCTTCACTATTAAGTATTTGCCACATCAGCTTCTGAAACCGCCTTGCTCGCTTAGCCAGGATCTTCTCGCTTAGCCAGCCTTCTCGCTTTGACCTCGCTTAGCCACAATTACAGCAACTGAATTTTCGCACTTTCTGTTTTGTCTCGCTTTGACCTGGCTTAACCAGAGTGACAACATTTGGATTTCTGCACTTTCTATTTTGGCTCGCTTTGAGCTGGCTTTGAGCTCACTTAGCCAACAATTCAGACTCAAAATCTTCACTTTTCACTCCAAAATCTATTTAATCCAAAATTACCTACAAAAAAATGTTGGAATTAGATAGAAATAGTATAAAAGACTAATTTTATAATTAAAACTAATATTAACAATTAGTTGGGTGTTTTATATGAAATTGCTTTTAAAATAAATCAATTAGTGCTTAAATTGTATATGCAATTTTACTACTTTTTGACACTTATAAGAAATATAAGTGCAGTAATAAGTTATTTTTATTTACTTATGAAGGGTAGATAATGAATTGACGATAGCTAACGGTGGTATAAAAATGAGTAAGACATGAAATACTGAATAAGCTACTACGGCGGGTCAAGAGAGTTGAGAAACTGCTAGAATTATTGAATGATAAATAGGCTAGTTTATTTTTTTTTTCTTAACCGTAAGCTATCCACTAATATGGTGTATAACCTATATATTCCATTTCCCCCTTTGTCCCCCTTTGTTTGCAAGTTTGCAGGGGAAGGGATGGGAGGGCTTTGGAAGGAGGGAAATAGAGAGAAAAATAGAGAAATCTTTAACATTATTTGAGAAAGTATTTTTTATAGAGAATGACAAATAAATACTTATGATTAATATATTATGAAATTAAGAATATTATAACAACATTAATTAAATTTGAAGAATTTATATAAACCCTCCAAACCCCTATCCAACACAATTTTTGAGTTCCACCAAATTGGAGGGTTTTTGTGTTATGAAGAAAAAATAATCCTCCAAACTCCTCCCCTCCCAAACTCCTCTATTCCTTCCACTTATTTCTTCCTTTTTTTCAAAACCATTCCCTCCCCTCCCCTCCAAACTCGCAAACGGTTTATATGTGTGTGGAAATAAACTAATCGAAACTATAGGGAGAGAAGAGAGATGGGTTAGTGAGTAAGATCCACGTTCTTTTTCTTCTGTGGTCAATCAAATTAATCCTTAACCAATAATCATACTTTTCTAATTAATTATTCTAAGTTTCGAATTAAATTATAATAGGGTTAATTACATTTTACCTCTTGTAATATATGTCAATGTTGCTTTACCCCTTTGTAAAAAAAATTTGATGCATCACCCCCTTATAATATAAGATTCTATGTTTTACCCCCCTGATTTTAGTCAACGAAGGTTGATTGTGTATCTGACGTGGCACGCCACGTGTTATGCCTCGTGGCATTTCATTTCATTTTCATTTTTTTTATTTGTTTTATTTGCCAAGTCTGAATTAATATTTTTTATTAATTGTTTTATTTATTTATGTTTTTTGTTTGTCTTTGTAATTAGAAAATAAATTATTGAAAAAGAAAAGAAGAAGAAGAAACGTATCCATTGTAACCCAAAACTTTCTCCGTCTCTCTCGATCGATTCCACCTGCGATCTATACCAAAGACGCCACCACCACCACTTGTGATCGATTCCGACGAAGCCACTACCTACAATCGATTCCGATGAAGAAGAAACAGACGAAGCCACCGGCACCAGCGAACAAGACGAAGCCAAAGTCGAACAAGCAGTTTGAAGAACAAAACGACAATGAAAATAATGATTTTGCAACTGAAGGTGTGAACTTTGTTCCAACACGGGCCATCAGTTGTTGATTGTGTCGAGCTGGCAAGATTTTACTTGCTCGAAACAGAACGACTTGCATTGGTGTCGAGGTTCTTTGTCCTCGACAATTTCCTCGTAAATGACCTTGGATTGCGCAAGATTTGGTGTGACGTGCGTGGATTTCGGGCAGGTTGATTGACGTTTCGGAGGCGGCTTTATTGATTATGGATGAGTTCTAATTGAATAAGTTTATCATTTTCATGCTAAAAAAACAATGCATAAAAAAAAGGAAAGATATTTGGTCATTGAAAGAAAGAAGGGGGAAGAAAATAAGAAGAAAAGAGAATGGAAGAAAATGAAAGGAATGAATGATTTTATGATTTTATGAAGGAAGGAAGGAATGAGTTTACTAACAAGTTAGTTCTCGTGATTTTATGATTTCACAGTTAGATTTCATTTTTCTCAAAGTTTCAAGCTTTTTGGTGTTTGGTTTGGTTGATTTTGAAGAAGATAGAATTGGGGTTTGGAAAGAGGGGTTTTATGGTTTCTGTGGTTTTGGGTGTATTTGTAGATAGAGATTGAGGTTTAGGTAGTGTTTGGTGTTGATTTTGGGAAAAGAGATTTTTGAGGTGAAGTGAAGATGTTGATTTTGGAAAAGGGGTTTTGGTTTCTGATTTTTTTGAATTGAAATGTTGTTAATGTTAAAGATGAATCACAAAGCAATGAAGAAGATGAAGAAAAAGAAAACAAAATTTGGTGTTGATGGTTTATTATAACATATAATAGACCTATATGATCTAAAGGTTCTTATTTAAACAAAATTTAAAATGACTAACTTGACAACAAAAATATAGTTAAGGGATCAAAACAGAACGTTTATTAGTTAAAGGACTAAAACGAAACCTCATAATTAGTTAAGGGACCAAAACTATATTTAAGCCTAAAATAAAAGACTTGTAAAGAATACAACGATGAGTTTGAGTGTTGTTTTGGGTTGTCATGGCCTCATGGGTCATGGGTATGTTTTGACTTGCTAAAGATTCAATTTTTTGTTACTTTTAAAATAAAAATACAGGGATTGAACTAAAAACACGCGAATTTACACCGATGAATTGATAATTTAAAATTAGTATCTTTTTCCTTTACTCATCTTTAAACTTAATTATTTTTTCCCTTTACTCATGTTACCAAAAACAAAAAGTTTCAATAAATCAAATATTAGTTGATCTAGTGGTGATTCGTGTAGGAGAGTCGATGTTCGATCTCCCTCCTGCAACAACTATATTTGGGAGCATGGACGGATCCACATCAAAAGTTTATGTAGACAAGTGCCTGCACTAAAATTCTTAAATTGTAATACTACCCCTATTCAACATGGAATCCCTGCAAAAGTTTAACATGGATGCTATTTAAATTAAGTACTATAACCTATGTTTAACTATATAACAACTCTAAATTATTATTATTATAATCTATAATTTATAAAGTATAAGCATCAATTAGTTTGTCCTTTATATGAATTATATATTTTTTTATTCATAGATGAAATACAAAGTTATATAATGAGTGTCGCTTTTGGTGTTTTCACACATATTAAGGAATGCAAAGATGGAGCATCAAAATAAAAAAGCTTAATTGCACGTTTAGTCCTCCCTATTTTACACAGATGAAATGACAAAGTTAATACAAAGTCATACACACAAAATGGAGGGAATGGAGATTGAACTCCGTCATGGACGTCTGACGTAGTAATTTCGGTTTGTTATGGCGGTTGAGCTAAGACTTTTGGACTGTATAAATTATATCTTCTAAACCAAAAGAAAGCATCAACATTATATCTTCTATTAGTTCCACCTCTCTTTGCACCTAGCATATATATGATCACGGATGTGGATTTTCCATAGTTACATCAGCGTTTTGTAATGGGATGTGGACCGTCTAATTTTTTATTGACAGTTGAGATTGTTTGTCTTATAAAATTGTATTTAAAATTTGAACCGTCCGATTTTAAATCAATAGTCGAGATTCATTAATGTGTGAGCTACATTTTAATTTTATTGTAAACAAATGAAATAA
The DNA here is from genome assembly GCA_951804385.1 of Trifolium dubium. NCBI lineage: Eukaryota > Viridiplantae > Streptophyta > Magnoliopsida > Fabales > Fabaceae > Trifolium > Trifolium dubium. Next base: position 52,163,894 of record OX638064.1, read on the forward strand.
ATAAATGAAATAAAAGGGTCCGGTCTGACTCTGACCCGTTTTACCAAAATAAATTAGGGTTTGCATGGCTATAAAAAACAACACGGTTTCCAGACTTTAAAACCAATTATCCATCCTTTCATTCATTCATTCATTCATTCATCATTCAGTTTCAGAATGAGCGAAGCAGTGTACGATGGGTTCCCGAGTATTGAAAAACTCATAGATATTGACATTGAAAATGTTAATAGTGGATGCTACATGGAGGATCTCATAAGTTTGGAAAAAATATTTGCAGAGTCGTCGAAGTGCACCGGAGAAGAGATTGAATGGTTAATCGAGAAGAAGCAGCAGCTAGCAGATGAGAACAACAAGCTTTCTGATGAGCAGCTTTTAGAGATTATCCAAGCCAAGCCAAGAAAAATGTAGTAGTAACTTAGTGTTTTATTTTACTACTTTATTTTCCTTTCCTTAAGTTTTAGTGCATGTATGTTTGGTATCACGGTCAGGGTATCAGAATCACGGTGATCTGCTGTGATTTTACAGATACTACATTTGTAAAATCTCAGTTGATTGTCGTGATTTTCGACATCCACGGCTTAGTGCCTTACCAATTGCAAATTTCAATGTGTTATCTTTTATTATTGTATGTAATTTGATTTACCCTGATTTTGTTTTTTAAATGAAGTTATAAGCTTTTACAAATCTAGACTTTTACCTGCTTTATTACAAAAATTTAAATATAAAAATTCAATACTGTAGAAGTATTAGCTCGATTGACAGATAAATATCAAAATTGTTAGATCAAGCGTCGTTGACTCAACTCCAACCTATTTATTTTATGTGTGTGAATTTTCAATTATTTGTCATTTTATCTACGTACAAAAAATAACATCCAAAAATCACATTCATAATAATACTCAACTTCACTTCACATTTGTCATATGCAACTAAGAGTCTAAGACCATTCTAAAATGATTATATAATGTGAACAAAGAAATTTCTTTAAAACAAAATCTTTTTCATTTGATCTGATATCATTAGTTGATCACATTTAATTTGTTAAATGATATGGATAACTTATCTAACAAGACAACGATTTGCTCGAAAACGTTACAAAGAAGAACACCCTGAACTCTTCCCCAAAGTAGAACCCACAAACCAGAGAAGTATTTAAATTTCCAATTTTCAAATTTTTGTGGGATTTTCTATTTCTATATGTTACTCATGGTTTCTAATTGTATGGTTTTCCATTTGTTGCTTATTTGTTTCTAAATGTGTAGTCTTGATTTTAAGCAGGTTTCTAATTGTTTGCCTTACACTTTATTAAATAGACTTTGAAGACAAACAATGGAAAAAGTAAAAAAAAAAGCATTGGAGCACTATTAATCAAGAAAGTGTGTGCCATGGTTTTGTTATGTAAGAAGTTGCCTAATTTTGTTGTTCCCATTTTAAGAAAGATTCATTTTCAAAAACATATAAAGTTGATTAAGTTTGTTGAATATAAGTATCCTAATATATAGTAAATTTTCATTTGCATTCTTATCTTCATATCAATATTCTGCTCTGATTAGTTTTGCTTCAAGGCTTACTCTAATCTATATTTATCAGGCTGGTATGTAATTTTGGGTGTATACCTTTCTTTGATATTTATTTGCTGATTTAATGTTCATTCTCTCTTTTGTAGTTAGCAAAATGCAGAATAGATTAGTGAAAGAGGAGACCAATCGTTTAAATGTTGGATTAGAGATAGGAATTAAAGTCAAGAAAATGTAAAAGAAATCAAAGCATTTAAGGTCTCAATGAAGGAGGCTTCAATATTTATTCAATATCAGGTGGAAAGAATATGTCAAAGGAAAAAATGTGAGATTTTCCAAGTTTTACATGAGATAGTTGAGTTTAAGCCTTAGTTATCAAGGTTTGGTGAGGTTGCTTCTCCTATAGTTTGATATATCATAATATCTTAATCAAATTATCTCGGTTGGAAACTTAAGAAAAAAAATAGCTTATTTGCAATTTTCAAGTTGAATATTTCTTGTGACAATTGATGATTTCTATTTTTCTTTTTTTTAATGCAACTGAATTTGCCTTTTGATGAGAAAGGCTTCTTTTTAGATCATAATTTGCAGTTAAGCTTTTCAGATTGCAGTTAGTTAAGCTCTTTGTCATGTCTTCAAATTAATGAGTAATCATTTTTTGTAAATATGTGTTCTTAAAGTCTTTGCCATGTAAATTCAACGGGTGTGGTTTTGCCGTTCAACAGTTTAACTCATATTTTCTTAATCAAGTGTATGTAAACTCAACGGTGTGGTTGAGCAGTTGAACTCATAATCTCTTAATCAAGTTGAAATCATATAATAAGGTTCTGATCAGAAATGATGGTGATGGAGGTTGTTTGTGTGACAGAAGTGTTATTTCTTTGTATTGCGGTTTCAAGAAATCCCAGGTCTTTCTCAGTTATCAAGTTATTACGACAATGAGTTTGACATGAAGGTTGTTGATGAACTTGGTCGCGAACAAAGATACTTGGGTTTACAATTTTCAGAGAATCAACATGTTCTTAGAAATGTTCAATCTAACCATGTTTTTCAGCCTACTTTTGTCAATACAGTCGAGTCTTTTCCAATGGATGATCCAATGTTGCATGATCATGGTGATATGATTGAATATAATAATCTTGAAGATGTTCATTTTTATAATGAACAACTTGCTATACCAGATGAGCGAGATTATTTTACTTGGGAGTTTAATGTTACAAGATCCATGATCAAAGCCAAAAATGTTTTGGTGAGTTACTTCATGCCTTCAGTGGTGTTATATATTGAACTTATTTATTTTTAATATGTGTTTTGTTCATTGTTTCTTTTATTTATTTGTTTTACCATGTGTACTATTTTTATTATGTTTGTGCTGTTATTTGAAGAATTTCCTTTTGTGTTGCTGTAACTTAACAAAAAGATTATTTTGTTTTGAAGCGGCGCAGCTTGTTGCCCGTTTACCTTCGACACATATGTAATTATCTTTTATATATATATGATTTAATTTAATATAGCCATGCATTCAAACTTAAAAAAATAAAAAAATAAAAAATTATGAGTTAGGACAAGAAAATACTAGTCTTGAAGAAGGCTTCAGAATTTAGATTATCAGCAGCATATGATGCACTTAGGCCTCAACATGCAATATCTAACAATAATATAGAATATAATCAAAAAATATCAGCAAAATATGCTTTACTTATGTAAAGTATCATATACTACAGAATCACTCCATAAGCTTACAAATGACAATTCAGTTTATTCCATTTACTGTCAAATTGATGATATAGCATAATGCTAAGAAAATTTCTATAAATAGATGTATCTTGTAGTATTATAATTAACTTGAAGCTAGAAAACTATATCCTTAGAAGATTATAGTGTGTAAAATGGCTTCACTCAAAGCAGAGAAACCTATTGAGAAATCTGTTAGCTCTCAATCTTCAGGGCAGGTTAAAAAAGAACCAGCTGCAAAAACTAGTGGAACCACTCCTAAAACTAAAGTCTCCAAAGTAGCACCAAAGAAAACTGAGCAAAAACCTCAGCCTAAGAAGAAGGTTGTGACATTGAATGTTTAATATGTTATGAAGCACAGACACTCATCGGATCAGGCGTGTCCCAGTGTCTACATGCATCGTGTCCGACACAGACACTTACAATTACATTGAATTATATCATTTTTTTAAAATTTATATGTGCCAACGTGTTAGTGTCTGTGTCAGTGCCTCCTTATATATCAGAGTACTATGTTTAATTTGTGACATTGATTAAATAATGTTTTGATTATTTTTCAGGCTAGTAGCAGTAAGCAGAAGATACCAAGTGAAATTTAGATGACTTGAAAAAATAGTTGTTGGAAGTATATTTATTAATTTGAAGAATCAATAAGGATACTGTTCTATCATCTATGGTGCATGTTTCATGAATTTTATTTGTATTTTATTACTATTACTATAATATAGTATGTACTATATAGTATAGTATGTACTATACTATACCACTTGCTTCTGTTGTATCATTAGTATATGTAACTTCTTGCCAGCTTGGCCTTTATAAGATATATGGTTATGATGAGATTGATTGTTCAAAAAATTCAAATTAGTATATGATTAATTGAAGTGAAAATTCAATTTCAATGAGGTAATGACAGAATTTGTTATGTAATTGGCAGTCTGAAAATAATTATACAACATTATTTTGTGAATTATTAAGGGTGCACTTGTCTTATAGTAATATGTAGAACCTCCATGACTTACATACTACCTGTTACTATATATAGTAATAGTATGTAATTATAAGATAAGATTTTCATGATGAATTCAAAGAAATTAAGAAAATTAGTTATTTTAAAAAGTCAAACAAAATATTTTTAAGAAAATTCATTTTAAGCACAAGATGTGTCAAGAATAAAACAAATATAATCTAACTCAATCAAACATCCAAATGATTCAAACAATTAAGCGGATGTGGCCACCATTGATTTTAATCAACTTCAACTAGAAGGTGATTTACCAAATAAATAAAAAGTAAAAAACCAATATCAAATTGATATAGTTAATTAATTCATTGGTGTTTATAGTAATACCGAATTATGAACAATGAATAATTGAATATGACATGCAGTCTGCAGATTGGTATCTAGCTTGTAAGAATATGGTAGCACTTTAAACTTCCAATTGAGCTACGTACCACGCCTCCAATTCGAATCCCAACTGATACAACTTTGGGGGAAAAAAATTAAAGACTAGTGCAGTCAACCATTAACAGCTACTACACTAACAATCAAATAAAAGCAATAGAGATGGACACATACTCTAAAGTTTAGCAAAAAAAATCAAGGTATTATATGCTTACAATTTTCTGAATTTTTTGTCAAAAAAAATTCTGAATTCATTTCGCACATATTAATAAAATATAATTTTAAAAAATAGTGATTTTACAAAAAAAAAATCCATTATTATTAATGCAGAGTGGAAAATAATACTGGAAATTGATACATACATTATAAAGTACAATTAAAAATAAAATGAAATAAAAGATATACAGATTCACACTTAAACCAACCAATAATGTAGTCTAAAACCAATACAGATTGGGCCGAGAAGAGGTATTTATATTTATGTCTCAAATGTGATTCCGACCAAAAACTAAAATCAAGCCGTTTTTTTTCATTATGTGACAGATACGAAATTTCCACCTCTATGTAGCGATAATTATTTTATGATGAAAAATCTCTTGAACACATAAAGTGAATTCTCTCATCTCAATAGATTTTTCTCCAATACACAAGATGCACACATCAAACTCCTTACCTTACCACTTGTTAAAAAGGCCCAAAATTAAACTCATATCAATTGGACTAATAACACAGTTAATCATTAACTGGCTAGTTAACTAATCCTGAAACATAGTACCAATTAATAGCTAGATGTTTCATTTAAAGATGATAATATTACTAAACTTTACTGATTACTATAAGTATCTGATTCAATATTGTTGCGTTGCATATATACTTGCATGATCTTCTTGTTACTTATTTATGCTATTCTTATCTACTCTCCACCATGCATTAATTCACCATCATCCAATACAAGTTGTGATTCGTGCCTAGTAGCTTTTAGACTCCTATAAAAGGCATAATGGTTGTGTTTCACAAAATGCATTACAAGAACAATATAGACTCATAGGATTAAAGATATTTTGTGCAAAATGGCATCCTTGAAGGCTGACAAACCTGTTGGAACCCAACTTTTTGGGCAGGCCAAGAAAGAAGCTAGTGATGGTGGTGCACTAAAGGGTCAAGCTTCTAAATCATCTTCAAAGAAACCTCAACAGAAGCCCCAAGAATCTAATAAGAGAAAGCTGGTATCTTCTTTTTCAAAACAGTGACACTTTTTTCATGTTGCTTGGTGACTCTAGCTAGCTCTTAACGTGAATTTGTTTAAATTGACTTATTTGAATTTATTTATTACTAACATAAGTATTTGCGAGACTAATTAAAAGAGTTTTCAGAAACAATTTATGACATATGCGCATGTCCATAAATTTTTAGGATTGAAAAGAACTTATAAGTTACTACCTCCGTCCCCCATTTTGACTACTGCATATTTGTCAATGTACAATTTTGATCAATAATATCTTTAATTGTGCATTAGTAAAAATTATAAAAATTTAATATCTTGAAAATATTCATCAAGACGAATCAAACAAGATCTTATATGTTAATATTTACATCTATAAATCATGAAAAAAATACGGTCAAAGCAAGATACATGAATAGTGTCATTTAGTCAAAATGAGTCTTATAAATTGAGACGGAGGTAGTATAACTTATATGAAAATAGATTAACTTTATTTTATCTTGTGTTACTGTTAGTATAGACATAATCACTTATAAGTATGCTTACATGTGATTAATTTAGTTGCTATCTAAACATGACTAGTACGGAGTATGTGCTTAATTAATTACCAAAATTAAGCTGTTTGATCTTTGGAATTGTTATAGGGAAAGGGAAGCAAACCAGCTGCTAAAAGCAACAACAAGTAGCTTTACTTTACTTGAAGAAAAGTGTGATTTGTGACTTTAAGAAAAAAAGCCTCACCAACATTGAATTGAATAGAATAATATTTGTAACTTATTTTCTTGTTGTAGCCAAGGGACCTTGGAATTCTGTTAAATGATTAATCGGTTTGATCTAGGTTTAATAATCTAATCAAAATATATATATTTTTCTGCATTTTAAAACAATTATTGTCTCTGTTAAACAATTATTTACATTTACAAAATAGAAAGGTCTCCGGACCAAAAAAAAAGAAAAAAGAAAGGTCTACAAGCATTTAATGCTGGTATACAAAGAAATACTATCTAGCATATTAAAGAAAACTCTAGGTTATATAGCTAGAATATTCTAGAGATATTTGTTTTAGTTTTTTTTTTCCAGTACATAAACGAAATTGTGAAGCCAGTATAAATTCATACATATAAAGTAGAGTGATCAGGAAACAAACTCCGGTCATAAAGATCAGATTTAACTATCTTGGCATTTTTAGTTAGTTGAATTAAAAATTTTGGACAAATATTTGTTTTAGTTATTAGTAATAATTCTAATCTTAAATATAAAAAAAAACTTGATAAAAAATTGATATATTTAGTTTAAATTTTAAACAAAATACATTCTTCTGTTGACCTAAAATTTTAATGAGAGTATGACTTTTTCTTTTTTTAGTATAAAGAGAGAGTATGAAAGTTTTATAATATTTCTCATAATTTAATTTTTTGAAAGTTCTTCAATATTTTCTATTATGTTTTATCATTAAGTATTATAGGATGTGAATCGGTTTAATGTTTCGTATTATAGAATATGAATGCGCGTATTTTTATATTATAGTATGCGAATGCATCAAATTTCGTATTATAGGATGCGAATGAAAATGTATTTTGCATTTTATGGTACGAAATTACGCATGTTTGCATTGTAGAATGTGAAACTTTTTGACATATATAAATGTCAACGTAGACAATTTTCAAATTTGAGACCATTTTAAGATTATTGGGAAGTTTAATTAGGAGCATGTTGAGGGCTAAAAAGCAAATTTCACTTGCTCGACCCAAGTCCTTTTTGTTCTGCTTTTTCAAAACCAGATGGGCTAGGCCCTTCTTTCTCAATATATATACCATTTCAACACGTATATTTCTTCCGAATTATATAAATTCTTAAACTTCAAATTAATACTAGTATATAATTGACTAAGTTTAAAAAATAAAATAAAATATTGAGAATGAGATCGTTTCTCAAACATGCATGTAGACTTAAACTTATTTTATTATGAAAATATGAAAAATATAAAAACTATCGAAGGCTCATTGAATTTTTTTTTTTAATTACGTAAAGTTAAGAATTGAAAATTTAAAGATAGAAGTGAATACTTGGTGTCTCATTATCAGCTCTGAAACGGTGAGTGACACCTCAAAATCAAAACATCTCATTATTATAATACTTGTCCAATTGGATAAGAATAAAAGAACAGAACATTTTTAATACACAAGTGTTCAACCAATAGATATCCTATTCTATAACAATGTCGACATGCCAAAACCATGACCACATTGATAAGAATATTATATACTACATTTAATGTGGATATGATAACATAAATATAATTCAAAGAAGTGTTGAAGAAAATTAAGTTTCACATATATGTAACAATCTTGGAATTCTGTCCTGTAAATATAGTTTACTTCTTATTAGTTACCAAAAATACTATTGATAAGGTTTAAATTTGAATTCTAAAATTTTCATTTCTAATACACACTTAATTAAAATGTATGATTCTAACAACTATATTATTATTAAAAGAAAAAATATTCTTAGAAGTCTAATTTATTTTGACTAAATTGTAAGTCTAAATATTGAATAACAGTTTTTGGAGTTTGATTAATGTGCATGTAAGTAAAAGTTTTAATTAGTAACATTTTGTAAATTGTAATGTTAAATTTTTCTTTTATATAGATGAAATGATAAAATCATAATAAATTCACACGTATAATGTGAAGTGATCGGATATAAAATACGGATCATAAACGTCTAACTTAATAATTTTGACATTTTTTATTAGTTGAATAATTAGAACTGTAACATTTCATCTTTATTATTTACTTTTAATGACTTAATTAAAAATAATATGTGGCACCAACATTTTATTCAATTATTTAATTTTTTTTTCAATTTTTTGTTATAAAGTTCTCAAAGTATTGTCTATATCAATGCATCAGTGTTAATATTAATGTCTTTATCTGTATTAGAGTTTCATTTCATACACAATGTTCAATTTTCAATTTTGTCATCAGAATTTACATGGATCCAAAGTACTACTTAAGTAGTAACTAAGCATTGGTTGATTATTATTTGTTTTGTTTGAAATGGATAATAAGGCACCGTTATAATAAATCATTGAGATTTGAGATTCAAATATAAATATTAAAAAAAGAAGAATACAAATAGAGAATAGATTTGTGAAGAACACTGTGACAGAAAATGACAAGTGTCCTACCACCTGGACATGAAACCACACATGCTAGACTTGTTGAATGACACGTGTCTTCAAACCACCTTTTGGTTTCTCTATTTATAGCTTCACAATTCCACACTCTTTAGCTCACAAAACAAAAGCCTGTAAAGTTGAATTAATCGGTGCAAAAGTAAGCAATTCTCTCTGCATTTCGGTGTATTTGTCAAGACTACAAATTCTACAAGCTTCTGAAGTATGGCCATGGTGGGAAGAAGTGTTCTAGCTCCATTGCTGTTTTTGAACTTGCTTATGTATTTTATTGTTCTTGGTTTTGCTAGTTGGTGTCTCAATAGGTTCATCAATGGCCAAACTTATCACCCAAGTAAGTACATTTACTGATTTTGAGTCATCACATTATTAATGTAACAAAAAAATGACCCATTTTGTTCATGTGTCCTAAAATTGGCTTGATTTGAATTTGTGAAGAAAAAAAATACTTTTATGTAAAAAAATTATAATTTGGGGGAAAATGGAATGACCCTTTTTGTGTATTATGTGTGTTTGATTCAGGTTTTGGAGGAAATGGTGCTACCATGTTCTTCTTGCTCTTTGCCATTTTAGCTTCTGTTCTTGGTATAGTATCCAAATTTTTAGGTGGAAATCACATAAGAGCTTGGAGGAGTGATAGTTTAGCATCTGCAGGAGCCACTTCAATTGTTGCTTGGGCTGTTACTGCTCTAGCCATGGGGTATATCAATAAACCTCTCCCTCATTCCCTGCTTTGAAACTCCGACACAAACACAAGACAAGACGTACTATATTTTGAAACATCGGACACGGACACAAGACACAAACATCGGACAAAAGATGGAGTATTTTGAAACACTATTTTGAAACAGACACAGACACCAGACATAACATTCACTAGTCACTACTCTTAACAAGACATGCTAATTTGTAATGTGACAACTAACTATTAATATGTGCTATGTATTTTGAATAGGTTGGCTTGCAAGCAGATACACATAGGAGGACACAGAGGATGGAGGTTGAGGATAGTGGAAGCTTTCATAATCATACTCACATTCACACAATTGTTGTACTTGATGTTGATCCATGCAGGGCTGTACAACAACAGATATGGACCAGGTTATCGTGACACTGACTATGGTGTTGGAGGAGGAGCTACTGGTGATCCTATGCACAAGGGTGGTCCTGTTGGTGGAACTCGTGTTTAATCATCATTATCCTTAATCCTTACATATAGCAGCACTTTGTTTTCTTGTTTTTAATAATATAATGCTGTAGTTTACTAGTTGGTTGGGACTATGTTCCTGTCTTATCTTATTTTATCTCTTTTTTTTTTTTTTTGGTTTATTTTGGATGGAGTTGTTTGTTGTATGAAGATCAGTGTCAGTTTGTAGCACTCCATTGTGTATATCAATGGCTGCAATTGATTATATGTATTTGCAATTCACTATATGTGTTCCTCTCTTTCTGTGTTCTTCTATGGAATGATTAAAAAGTACTAATATACTAAATTATTCAATCATATATATTATATGCTTTAGTTTTCACCTAAACAATCATAAATGTTTGTTTTCCACTCTTTATTTAGGATCTTTTTATGTGTTTTTCTTTCTTCGCATTTTTTTTTTCCTTCTAACCAAACAGAACTTTAAAGAGACCTACAAGTTTAGACTTAAAGATAAAAGATTTTTATTTTAAATATAATTTTAATCCCTCTGTTTTTATTTTTAGTCCTTCTAAAAATGTCTTTCAAATTTTGGTCCTTTTTAATTTTAGTCTTTACTTTTTTTCAAAAATTCATTTATCATATTATAAATGACATTTTTTGAAATATCATTATTTATTTATAATAAAACATATCATTATTTAACTATTTAATATCATTAGTTTAATTTTTAACTATTTAATATTTAACTTGACAATTTAATTTTAAAATTGAATGAAATCATAGATAAATTAATAAAAGTTATGCTACTTGATTTTGATGAATGTACCCCAATAATCATCCTTTCGAGCAACCAGGCTTAAATAAGCCAGAGCATAAAAAAGAGATGATTGATGGTTTCCACAAAGCACATTGTGTTTAGGTCATTTCGAGATGAGCAAGGATTTTGAGATTCACGATTCTTGGGTCATTTCAAAATGTGCAAGATTCTTGGGTTATTTTGAGATGAGCAAGGTTTTTGAGATCCAAAATTCTTGGCTCATTTTAAAATGAGCAAGGATTTTTGGATCATTTCGAGATGAGCAACGTTTTTGGGTCATTTCGAGATGAGTAAGGTTTGAGCAACGTTTTTGGGTCATTTCGAGATGAGTAAGGCTTTTGAGATCCGCCATTCTTAGGTCATTTTGAGATGCGCAAGGATTTTGAGATCCACCATCAGCAAAAAGCTAAAAGCTATGGCTGTTTTGAAGATGAAATTTGAATCAAATTGTCTAAATGTTGTTTGGCTAATTGTGGGGCAAATAGGGAGTAACAAATATGTTGGTAGCATAATAGATGAGATTAAGAATAATTGTGTTTATTTTGATAGTGTTAGGTTTAATTATGTTGGGAGAGAAGAGAAGGTAATGGAGAAGCCCATCTCTTGGCCCAATTCTCTCTTAATGATCCTGACTAGAAGAAACTCTTATTATTAGAGTTAGATAAATACTTATTTTTATTTTTGTAGCAGCATTGTTTGAACAAGTATTCTATTTTTGTATTTTTATACTAAAAGAAATGAAAAGAAAACAATATATATATATATATATATATATATATATATATATATATATATATATATCCCTCCGATTCTTAATATAAAAAAAATTATTTTTTTAGGTTTATTAGATTTTAACTATATTAGTCCATATTATATGTTAGATATATTAAAAACTTAATGAATTTAAAAAGCAAATTTTTTTATATTAAGAACATGAGGTAGTATATAAAGAACACCAATGAAATAATTACTATTTATGATATTTTCAAAAGAATAACTTGAAATTTTTTTATATTAAGAACATGAGGTAGTATATAAAGAACACCAATGAAATAATTACTATTTATGATATTTTCAAAAGAATAACTTGAAGTTTATATTCAATTATTAAAAAAAGAAACAATTTTTGGATATAATAGATACAAATGACTTTTTTCACCCTTTATTTAAAAACTTCTAGCAAAAATTCCTAATAGAAAAATTATTTGAGGGATAAACTTGTCTCGAAGCATTCTATTTTTGTATTTTTATACATGTGCAAAGAGATAAAAGAAATGAAAAGAGAAAAATACAATATATAAAGAACACCAATGAAATAATTACTCTATTTATAATATTTTCAAAAGAATAACTTGAAATTTATATTCAATTATTTAAAAAATAAATAATTTTATGATATAATAGATACAAATTACTTTTTTCACCCTTTATTTAAAACTTCTAGCCAAAAATTACTAATATTAGAAAAACTATTTGAGTGATAAATTTCTCTCGAATGTGTGTTTGTGTTACATATTTAGTATAATTATTAATTTCATAAGTAATTTAATATAAAAAAACAAAAAGTTCACAAGTAATTTCATAAGATGAGAGATGAGAGGTGGGAGAGAGTATTTTCATCTTTCAATGGTAAATGAAATGTTGGTACTTTTGTAAAGAAATCATCAATGCATTATGCATATAAAATTTTATAAAAGATCTTATGTAAGGAGAAAAAAAGTTTAGGGATAGATGGAGTATATAAATATAATAGAGGGTCAGAGTTTACAATTATTTTCCTTTTTTGGTATAAAAGAGGATTGAGGCCTTGAAAACTTAAAATATATAATATTTACTATTCCATAATATGTATTATTCAAAGAGTCGTTTGTTACATGAAGAATTAAGTTAAGGAAGGTGAATTCTTAAAACAAAATATATTCATATGGTGTTATGCTTATGCATGTAGATGTTATAGGTGATTGTTATGCGTGATTTTAAGAGTCACATTAAATACATGATAATGAATAAAATTTAATTGTGTATGATTTTTTTTTTTTGACAAAAATTGTGTATGATTTGTTAACATTCAAAATTAAATTTTCTTAATTTAAGCCTATCAAAAAAAAAATTCTTAATTTAAATTTCATATTATATTAGTGGTGTCATGTATATAGTATAGTTGGTTGATGGTGTTATTGATAATCGATGTGTATGACTTTATGAGAATGAGAAGAAAAAAATTAAGTGTACGTGTACTAATTATCTACTATTTTCGTCCCTTTTTATAAGATCTCGTTTGTACAATTCATTTATAATGTTTTGACCGTATTTTTTTAATAACACATAGATGTAAATATTAACAAATAAGATCTTGTTTTATTTGTTTTGATGAGTACTTTCAAAATATCAAATTTTTATAACTTTTACTACTAGATAATTGAAGATATTAACGATCAAAATTGTGCATTGACGTACGTGCAGTGGTCAAACTGGGTCTTATAATTAGGAACGGAGATAGTAATATTTAATATTTTCCTAACCAATTCTTTTTTTTAATATTTTTTTAATTTAATTATAATTTTGGTCTCCTATTTCCATTCACTCATAAAATTATAATGTTTTCATCATGTTAAATTTGCTCTATTTTAGTTTTTTTCAACAACTCTTAATTGAATCTTTTAACTATCTTGTCGTAGTTTTTTGTTATTTCTATATTAACCATTACAAAATACAATTAGTATTTTATCTCTACACAATAGCGTTAAGTGTGAAGGGTTACTCTCATCTGTTTAGAATGGATTGAATATTCAACTCATTTTAAATTAAATGTATTTAAATAGAAATAATTTTTCTTCAATTCAATTTTAATATGGCGTCTAAAAAATTAAATTTTAATATTCACTTCGGTTCTAATTATAAGAAAAAAAAAATTAACTTAGAATATAGTCCACATTCATTACTTTTTTAATAAATATAAAAAATAAATTTTTTCTTATATATAATTAATACTAGAGGGAAAAAGAATCAATTTTACATAATTCATTCATTCAAAATCAATTTTTTCACCACAAAATCAAACATATACAATGGGATAGAATATATCCTCAATTCTTTAAAGCTTTAAGTGAAAACTAGCAAAATATATAATGTATTTTAGTTCGTGTTTTTATTAGAAAAAATTTGGCCTGTAAATAATAATAATAATTTTTAAATTTTTTCAAAGAAAATTTATTCTGCGTTTAATAATTATTTATTTATTTTTATCAAGAATAATTTATTTTGTAAATAATAATTTTTTGTAATCAAATACCTTATATTGGGCTTTAGCCCTCTTTTATTATAAATTTTTTATTAGTGACAACTTATCTCGTGTATAATAATTATTTTAAAATTATTACCAATAACGATTTATCTCGTATATAATAATTATTTTAAAATTGTTATCAATAAAATTTTAAAACTACCAATTATTATACATCATTGGTAAAAAAAATGTATCCAAATAAATTAAAAAAAAAAAATCTATCATTGATAATTTTCTTTCTTTCTTTTTTTCATTCAAATAAATCATGAAAAAATGGGGTTATATTTTTTTTTTAGCAAAAAAGGTAGTTATATTCTTCTTCTTTTTTGACGAAAGGTAGTTATATTCTATCATTGATAATTTTCAACCATTTTCTTAGACATGTGGCAAGCTTTAAGGACAATAGAGCGTATTTTAAACTACATATTATTTTCTTATATTATATAGATTTAATGTCAAATTTTCTTAATAATTTTGAATTTTGATCATTAGTTTGTGCTCTCCAACCAGCAATTAGATCACTTTAATTGAACTTAACAACAAAAGTTCACATGTAAATGTTGAATTAAAAGCCCATAATTAGATTCTTAGACCACTTTAATTCTTAGATTCTTAGATCACTTTAATTGAACTTAACACTTAACATCAACACTTTTATCTTATTAATCATGCAATATTCCCTTACTCCTACCTTGGTCTATGCTTGTCTATCATGATTTTCATTTCTCCTACATCCAAAAGCTAAAAACTCCTCAAATAGATCATATAAATGATGCATCTTTAGTTAGTTTTTTTAGCCACAAAGAAGAGTACTATTCATCCATTCCCACAGTCTAGCCACGTGCAACAAGTCTTTACTTCAACACACTACTCACGTGTCACCCTTCCATAACCAAATGCTGTAAATCATTCACCTACTACTATACTATTACTACCTTTTTACCATACAAGAAAAACAAAACTCATTCTCAAAAATTTCACTCCCACAAAACAAAACAAATCTCACTCACTCTTCACCTCTCAAAACAACTTCAACTTTCAACAATCACAATATCACCACTCAAAATCCAAAACCATAAAATTATTATCACACTCTCACACACCAACCCAAAATCAAAATCAAACTCATTCATCTTTCATTCAATCACTCAAAAAACAAACAGTTCGGCCCGGTTTTGATTACCTTAACAGATCACAAAATCTCATGCCAAATCAAAACAATGTCTGATCCTTCAACTTCCACCACCCCATTACCTCATCCATCAATCCTACCTAACCAACACAATCTACCCATCATCCACCACAACATCACCACCACCCCACAACCACCACCACCACCACCCTCCACTAGAGAATACCGTAAAGGTAACTGGACAATCCAAGAAACACTAATCCTAATCACAGCCAAAAAACTAGACGATGAACGCAGACTAAAAAACACATCAACTTCAACTTCAACACCATCATCATCATCACAAGACCAAAACAAAACAACTTCTGCATGTGTAACCACCATTGCAAGTCCTAGTAGCAGCAGAATCAGTGGTGAGTTAAGATGGAAATGGGTTGAAAACTATTGTTGGAGTCACGGTTGTTTAAGAAGCCAAAATCAATGTAATGATAAATGGGATAATTTACTTCGTGATTATAAAAAAGTTCGTGATTATGAATCTAAATCAGAATCATCACCCAATAAAGATCATCATCATCAACAACAACAACATTTTCCTTCTTATTGGATTCTTAACAAACAACAAAGAAAAGAACAGAATCTTCCTTCTAATATGGTTTTTGAAATTTATCAAGCTATAAGTGAAGTTCTTCAAAGAAAACAAACACAAAGAATAATCACAACACCACAACAACAACATCTACAACAACAACAAGGTTTGGTTACATTGGTGTCGGTGTCTTCACCATTACCAGCACTACCACTTCAACCACAGCTTCTTCCTCCACCACCACCGCCACCACTTCCTCCTCCACTTCCACTACAACAACCTCCTCCACCACCGCATGCTCCGGCTAGCTCAACTACTCCGGCGGTTTCAGGTAATGTAATGCAGAGTAATCATCAATGTGATACTGCCACATAGTTCAAACCACTTTCTTTTTTTTTCTTTTTTTTTTAATTATTTTTTTGTTTTTAACAATTTTTTGGATGCTGTGTTGTGTGTGGGTTATTATCGGTCAAACTTGCAGGTTCTGTAAACTCTGCCACACTTAATGGGACCCACTTTTCATCTTTTTTTATTTTATTTCTTTGTACTTTTTATTCCAAAATATAAGAAAAAATAGGTCGACAAATATTGATGTATTTGATCTAAATTTTATATTAAATATATTGATTTTTGTCGACAATTTTTTTTTTAAAATATTTTTTGGGTCAGATGAAGTAATATAGTACAGTCAGCTCCATGCTGTTAAAGAATTCTGACCATTGGATGAAACAGTGATTATTTGAATCAGACGGTTCATAAGAAGATTGTGTGATATTTGGTGGTATATTGACCCACGTTGCTTCACTGCACAAAGATTCTGGTTCCCATTAAACAAACTAGAAAATTTTGTTACTTTTTTTTTTGTTAAAAATAAATAGTACTTTTGAGAAAAAATAAAATTTAATAAATGGGTATACATACAGTACAATCATGTAGACCAGCGTGTGAAAGGGTACCACCTCATGATTGTCATGGATTTTGTGGGCTATCCAAGAATATAGATTTTCACTTGCTTAATCCTTCTGGGTCTAATCATTAACATAATCCTTAATCCTAACAAAATCTCAAATCTTCTTAGTCTAATGTTTTTTTTATTTAAAAAATGTTTGTCAGTTATTCACGTAGCTAATGCATTGACTAATGATGAGTCATAACCAAACTCATGCAAATTAAATACTCTCTTAATTCCATTTTGACATTTTGTTAGGATCTTTCTATTTTATGAATGTGACATTTTTTTATTTCATGCTTACTTCTTAATACATGATCATTGGTATATTACATATCCTTTTTTCTTATTTATCATTTCATGCAATGTAGTAGTAAATTTAACTCTTATAATATATATGAAACTTGTAATTAATGATAAGATGAAATTTTATGATTGTATTGTGGATTTTATTTTTGTTTGATTGTAGAGAGAACAGAATCAACAGATTCAGAGAAGAGTGAGGATGATGAAGATGATGGTGGCTCAGAATCAAAACGTAGGAAAGTTAAGAACCTTGGTTCAAGCATAATGAGAAGTGCATCAGTGTTGGCAAGAGCTCTAAGAAGATGTGAAGAGAAGAAGGAGAAGCGGCACCGTGAATTGATCGAGATTGAACAAAGGCGGATTCAAATGGAGGAATCGCGGAACGAGGTTCACCGGCAAGGTATTGCGACGCTTGTTGCCGCTGTCAGTAATCTTTCTGGTGCCATTCACTCATTCATTAATTCTGAACACCATGGCCAAAGATAATCAATTAATATGGTAGCATGTCACTTTCAAAAAATCTATATTTATTGGTCATGCATTCTTTAACTCTTTTAAAAATTCAATTGGAGTCTAGTAATATTTTTAAGTCACTTTCACCAATTGATTTCATGTGATATAATTTGTGATGCATGGTATATATATGTTCCATTCTTTGATGGACAAAAAACCAATCCTAGTGGCCTTGTATTATTAATTGTTTATTAAGGCAGACTCAATATTGTTCCGTTGATTATTGTGTATATAATTTAATTTATTTTAACTATTGTCTCACATTTTTCCCTCTAAATATAGATGAATGAATCTTCATGTGATATGCACTAGTTTTAGACATCAAGTTGTTTTATAATGTTGTGTTAAATCAAATTCAAATCTCACATGTTAGAAGACTGTATAGATATTTTACATTTAATCTGGTAGTAGTGTAATTCTTCTATCTTCATGTATTTAGTGTGTGAAAGTTTAATGTTACACTATTTAAGATGAATATTAGCTAATAATGAGTTTTTTTTTGAATTCATTTGGTTAATGGCAGATTTTGAGAGAATTTAATTTCAATTTTTTGATGAAACAATTTCTTTGTTAAACTTTATTTATTTTACAACCGAACTTTGAACTAGTATGATCTCTCTATTCTAAGAATGAGAGAGTTAATACAAATAGATAAATAGATGTACTAAAATTTAAACTTTAATTTGTGTAATATACAATATCTGAACCAATTAATGTTACTCTATCTCTATTATTATAGCTGTTTGTAAAACTAATGAATAATAGTAATAGTAATATAAGTACATGAGCATGTATAGGGTATGTGATGGGGATTGTTGAGGCATAATTGTGGGCAAAGAGAGATGAAAGGGGCATTAGATGCATGGGCAATTTGGGAATGATATATTGGGAGTACCACGGAGTGAAGGGAGAAAGGTGTTGCTGACAAGTGAGACAGAGGGCAGAGAGTGCTCCTCTTCACTAAGGGACAGTCAAAGGGTGTGTGAGTGTGTCTGAGTCAATATTTCTTTTGACCACATAGGACATTGACCCTACCACTTTTTCACTCTTCACTTCTTATAACTATACGACAAAACAATGATAGAGTCTCTTCAATGATACATTGCACTTCCCAAAATGTCCCTAGCTAGCTTGTTCTAGCTTGTTCATCGTCCCATCTCTCTCCATCTCTTGCTGCATGCCTAGTAGTACAGTCTTCAGTCTGCCTTTCCAGGCATTCTTTAACTCCACCAATCCTCCCTTCCTCCATAGCTACCTACTTTATCACCGACGCTATGCCAATATTCATCCCCTTCCCAATCCCATTGTGTTGCTTTTACTAGTTAGATTTGTTGAGGTTGTAGTGCATGATTGATATCACGATAGATCTATCTGAATTATGGTGATCTATTGTATTGTAATTCTAACACATTACCGTAATACTAAATATGTATATAGTCATTCTTTATTAATCAGCTAAAACAAAGATCATTACTAATAGATCGGGCACAATGTATTTACTATTTGGAGCGATTTTAATCTACACTTGAAAACCAATACAATTATAGGCAAACAAATTTAGTTTTGAACAAATTTAGTTTTGAACAAAGGTACATTTTGAGAAGTCAAACTAAAAGAGTTAATACTAATATAACTATAAAAACATAGATCTAAGCTAATGAGTAGTGATCCTTTAGCCCATATTTAGCATGATTCTTTTTATTATTTACTAAAAGTTAACATGTGCTTCATATATATATATATGTACATGTTAAGAAATTTCAAATAAAAATTTTTGTTCTAAAAGATATCTATTATTATTACTACCTCCGTACCAAAATATATGTCGTTTTGACCATATCACACAAATTAAGAAATGTAATCATTGTTGTATAGAAAAGATAAATTATGAGTTAGTTTACAAAAGTATCCCTCATTAATGGTATATGAAAGATAAATTATAGAATTGAAAGAAGAAAGAGAAATAACTAATTAAGGGTATAAGAGGAAAAAGAGCATTAAATGCTTCATTGGTAATATAAAACGACATATATTGTGGTACAAATTTTTTTCTTAAAACGACATATATTTTGGTACGGAGGGAGTATTATTTAAAAATTAAAATATTATTATTTTTAATATGAAATTTATACTTTAGAATTTTAACTTGTGCAAGGGATATGTTACCATGACAAAAAAATTGTACTAATTAAACCTTGTCATAATAGAGCTGTAAAAACGGGCTACTCGACTCTAAATGGGTCGGCCTGATCAGACTTTACATTTTATTAAATTGGGTTAAAAGGCCCATTTTAAAATACGGGGTCTAAATTACCTGAGTTCGGTCTTACACATGCTGCCCATATTATTTTTAATTTATAATGTAAAATAGTTTATTATAATAAAATTTAAAATTAGTTTATAAGACTATGAAAGAAGAAACGCATGAGAAAGATTGATTATAAAAGAAATTTTGAAGAATTCAAATTTATGATATGATGTGCAACTTAAGAATAAAAGTTTGAATGTGAAATAAAATAAATCGTAAAGTTCTACGAAAAATTATGAAACAATTACACGTTATATTTTAATAATCAAATATAGTCATATATAATTTAGTGTATGGATTAAGGTGTTAACCAACAAAACTATTATACTAAGTCATTGTAAATACTTATGATTTTAATTTTATGGGGTTAACTTTGTTTTATACGGGTAGCGGACTACCCACGGTCCATCATGGCTAGCCCATATTTTATGCGAATTTTTTCAGGTTGGGATAATAAAAGCTCTAAGAAAATTTGGGCTAGTATCTTAGAACCTAAACTTTACATTTAATAAAAAAAAAAAAAACCCTATTTCAAACTAGTGCATTCAATTATCAAAAAAAAAAAAAAAAACCTTACATTTAATCGGATTTGACGAACCGACCTTTTCAAACTAGTGTATTTTGACGGCCCTACATATCATTCATTATCCAAAATATCATATAATACCTATTTTTGTTAGGTGACATCTTGTCTACTCATTCAAGATTTGAGAGTATCTACTCCAATCACTCAACCGTGTTTTAATCGATATAAATTTTTATAAAATATATCGTTGGATTCAAAGTTTATATCATATAGATCACTTGTATAAAATTTCAAACAAATCCAAAATCATTTTATATGTTATTGAGATTTGAGACACATTAAAATTAACGGTTTCTGTGATTTTTTAAACACCGTTCATCTTTAAGTGTCTCAATAACATATCAAATGATCTTGAATTTGTCAAAAATTTTACACAAATGATTTTTTTTTTTTGAAAAAGCCAAAAAATCAATAGAATTAATAGGCATAAGATATGCCAAAGTAGTTACACAACACGATCAGTACAAATACAGAGTACACCACCCAATACACAAATGAACTATACGATATAAACTTTCAATTCAACGTTGTATTTTATAAAAATTTATATCGGTTAAAACATTATTGAATGATTGAAGATAGGTACCCCTAAATTTTGAGGGGCAGAGAAGAAAAAAGTCATAACTTTTTATTAAAAATATTTTTTAAAACTATTAGTATTTGTGTAGCAGTTTGTTTCAAATTTAAGAACAAATAGATATCACATTTTCTATGAAAAGTAAAATTATCTTTAAAATAATAACTTATATAAGTTTATACATTTTGTTTGAACTCAAGAAAACGGAGTTTGAAAAAAAATTACATCGATTAGGTTAAGCTAAGACTATAGAACTTCCACTACTCTTTACCTACTTCAGTTTTTATATAATTTATTTTTGTTTTTTTTTTTTAATTTACTCCTTCAAAATTTAGATGTATTTATCCCCTCAACTACTCAATAACTTCAATAATATTTTAACGATATATTTTTAAAAAGTATACTGTAAGGTTGAATGTTTATATTATATAGATAATTTATGTAAAATTCCAGACAAATCCAAAATTATGTGACATGTTATTGAGAAAAATCAAAATTATCAGTTAGTGTAATTTTTGTAAACACCGTTAATTTTTATGTGTCTGAATGATATATTAAATAATTTTATATTTGTGTGAAGCTTTACACAAATGATCCACATGATATAAATTTTCAATCTAAAGATATATTCTATAAAATTTATATCGATTAAAATATTATTGAGTGGTTTAAAGGTAAATACCCCTAAATCTTGAAGGAGTACGCAAGTTGTATGTACGGATTCTTTTGTTTGGTTGCATGGACTTATTATTTTTATATACTACTTACTTTCTTGTTTTTTAAATAAATTCACTTAAGAAGAGTCCACAAATTCTAACTCAACTGATATAATATGTAAAAATCGTTAAGTGAAACGTCTATAACCGAAAATTTGGACCATAGTCCCTCTAATAACTTGCTATTTTGTCTACCTATAAATAAAATTGGTTAAAAAGAAAAATAATTTTCATGCACACCATATCTATATACTTTCTCTGTCTTAAAATAATTGTCATAGTTGACCATTGTACACTATTCATATAATCTACTGTAACCATATTTTTTTTATTAATATGTAAATGTAAATGTAAATATTAACATATAAAATGTTGTTTGATTGTCTGGACGAGTATTTTTAAGATATATAATTTTTGAAATAAATAATTAAAGATATTAACGGTCAAAATTTGTAAATTAACAAACGTGAACTGTATATCAATTATTTTAGAACAGAGGGAATAATATATAATAAATTATATACTACGTGATTTTTAATTTTTAAATTTTTAATAAGTTGACAGTTAATGCTATTTATATTTTTGGCCAAATGCGTCTTTTAAGTTTTTGGTTTGTACCACATAGATTTTTTAGGTTATTTTTGTATCACATAGATCTTTTAAGTTTTCAGTTTGTACTAAATAGATCCCTTAATTTTTTTTAACACATAGATCCTTTTAAGTTATATATCATGTCAATTTTTTAAATTTAAGTGAATTTATAGGTCAGTTTGATTTGCATAATGAAAGTACTGTATAACACAGTTGTAGTACCCGGCGCAAAAAAATATACAGATATGCAATGGTGAAATACAATGCACAAATGTAAACAATGAAGCCGCCACCATATTTTATTTATCCCATGAGGGGAAAGGAAAATAATGATAAAACCTTAAAGATCGGGTTCGGGAGTTGGTTACATGAGGGGAAGACGTTAACACCCCCTCATATCCGTTGTACTCAACGGGAACCATTTGAGGAATTTTGGTTTGCTTAAAAAGAACTAGCCGCATGAAAAGAATTAAACTACCGCATATTGAACAGAAAAGGAAAAAAGAGTTTTTTATTATTTGGCTTGACGAGAGAGGCTCTCGCTCCTACGTATCCCCCAAGTACAATGAGGAAGTCAAAGCTCACGTAGTTCTTCCTGAAAAGAAAGATTTTTGTTTGTTGGTTGTTTTTAGTGAACGATGCTTAGGTCGCATTCCACTGATACAACAGTACGCTTGTATGCTCGCTTCGGAGGCTTAAGCGTTTGTCTGTAGTAGGGGAATGGATAAAGCGCCATCCATTTAGAAAAAAGAAGTTGAAAAAAGATTTGACTGCACAAGAGCAGTTGAAAAAGAGCTGACTGCGCAAGGGCAGGAAAACAGTTGAATGGGTTGAGTGTCTTTTATGATTTTAGGAAATTGTTCTGAGAATGAGAATGATCCTAAATCACGAGTCGTAAGTCAGGGACCGGATCATCCGAGCAGAAACGAGTCGTACGACAGGCTCCCTCTTTTCATTCAGTTTATTAAATGAACATTCTTAATTAAAGTGAAACGAGCCGAATGCGAGTCGTAAGTCAGGCTCCTTCCCATTTCATTTAATTAAAGGGTGTTCCGTTTTAAATGGCATGCGAATAATTCGAAGCCAGAGTCGTACGACAGAGACTGATTTATTCACATCCCATATTCAAAGATAAGTTAACAACAGATTTTCAGATCAGAAAAGAAAAGAAAAAGGGTAGAAGATGCAAGAAATGCAAATGCATGATGTATGGTGATGACAGTGTAATAATGCGACAATTAAATAATACTCGAAATAAATATGCAGACACATAAATAAATGAGTAATTAAATAATCAGGCATAAAATGACAATGGCAAATAGAGAGGTAGATTAACAGATATTTTACCAAGCAAGCGTAAGATAAGCTCAAGACGAGTCGTACGTCAGGCTCTCGCTTATCTTACGTTCAGAACATCAAATCACATTTTGAATGAAATAAGAAATAAATTCAAAGCGCGAGTCGTAAGACAAGGCCCAATTTATCTTTATTTCACTCAGAATTAAATCTAACAAACAACTGAAGTATTATTAAATTATTACATTATAAGTCGAACATTAAAAAAAGCGATTACTATTTATAAAATATTTAGTGATCGGTCAACGTAACAGAGAAAATATCGTTTAAACGATATGAATTAAAAATAGAGTAAACTAAGACAAGTCGTAAGTCAGGCCCAATTTGCTCTATATTAATTAGATCGTTTAAAAGTATTCGAGATAAAAAATAAATCAAGGACACGAGACGTACGTCAGAGTCCGATTAATTTTTTTATCTCAAAATACAAATTTTTATTAGTTGAGAAAAAAAAAGTGAAAATAAATTAAATACTTATCAAATTAAATTGTCACAAAAAGAAAAAAAATTAATTAATTCAGCCAAGGGGTGTATAAGTAGATCAGGGTGTGCAAACAGTAATAACAAAAAAACAGAAAGAAAAAAAAACATAAAACTGGGCCCAAAAAGGGATAGGCCCAGATTCCATCAACCAGACCGGGCCGGGTCTGGGTTAAAACCGGGTCGGATAGACCCGTCCGCCCAACTGGGGGGCGCGAGGAGTAAATGGGGGGCGCGCGTGAGAAGCTTTTCAGCCTCTCACGCAGCGACACGTGGCACAGCCACTTCCCCTTCTTCTTCAGCCTTTCAAACGCGTACCAGTGACCGGAAAGGAAGGAAACGGCGCCGGCAAACCACCATTAGAGCCTCAGTTCAACAAAACCAACAAACAAATACACAGATTCGTTCGTTTTTTCATATAGATTGTGAATCTAAAATTCAAATTAACAAATGATGCATATATGAACGGAAATGAACAAAAATAGATCGGATCTAACCCAAACTCCGATCGTTCCAAACGGCGCAAAAACGTGAAATTATGAAAAGGAAAGCGTTCATAATAGCTCCAGGAACATGGATTACAAACAATCAACCTTGTTTTGTGTATGAGACGGCCGAATCGAAGTCCTTTGTTTTGGCCGTGATTTTGCTTTCGTTTTTGGAGCTTTTCCGTTCATTTTATCGCGAAACAGAGACCGGAAATGAGTTTAGGACAGTGATTAGCTTTAGGAAAGTGTATTTGATTGTTGATTTTGTCAAGTTTTGAGCTCGCCGGAATTTTGAGTGGTGGTGGCCGGCGGCGGGAATGTTGGTGGAAGTGGGAGGAATGATTTTTAGGGTTTTCTTGGGAAATGTGATCCAATCATTGGGTCTGATTATTTTAATATATATAGGGAAAGATTAGGGCAAATGACAATTTTGTGATATTGGTGTAATTTTGAGGTTAAGGGATAATTAATGGTAAAATGATAATGAAAAAAGATTATGAAGTGTAAGAGGATGATGTGTCGCAATGTGATTGGTTGAAAAACAAAGAATTTTTTATAAAATGGTAAAAAAGGATAAAAATCAATAAGAAAAATGAATAAAAATGTAGAAAAATATAAAAATAAAATATAAACTTAAACAAAGAGATAAAAACTATTTTTGATTATTTTTGCAATTCTTCGTACAAAAAGATAAATTGCGACAAATTAAAAGAAATAAAGAAAAAGAATAAATTGTAAACCAAAATTATCGAAAAAACTATTTTTTTGGTATCTCTCATAAAAATAAGAAATAATTTTTAAATAAAATATTTATTTTAAAAAACGCAAAATTAGGGTGTTACAGCTGCCCCTATTTAATTGTCTTATACTCGAATGCGTAAATGACTTGCGCTTTTATGCGTTCGAAGTAAAAGATAATTAAATACAAATGCCCTAATTTTGTGGTGTGAAAGTGATGTAATGATAATGAATGCATATGGAAGATGAAGGTGGAAACATACCTGAAATGATTAGTAACTGGATACCTGAGAATAAAATGATCATTACTCGCCCTATGAGTGTATAGACCATAAAAACTGAGTCGCCTCTCCTCAGGGTGCGTTATCTCCAAAACTGATCATTACTCGCCCTATGAGTGTATAGACCATAAAAAACTGAGTTGTCACCCCTCCTATAGGTGCATTACTCAAAAACTGATCATTACTCGCCCTATGAGTGTATAGACCATAAAAAGCTAAGTCGTAGCCCTCCCTATGAGCGTATTACTCAAAAACTGATCATTACTCGCCCTATGAGTGTATAGATCATAAAAAACTGAGTCGTAGCCCTCCCTATGAGCGTATTACTCAAAAACTGATCATTACTCGCCCTATGAGTGGATAGATCATAAAAAACTGAGTCGTTGCCCCCCCTATGGGCGTATTACTCAAAAACTGAATCTGAAAGTACTCCACTAGTGCTTTGACATACCCTTGGGTAAAGAAACTTGCGAGGAGTGTGAGCTGAATATTCTGTCAGTATCTTTGACAAAATTCACAAGACGACTGCTTGACAACTGTTTTGCTGAAGAACTTATTGGAAACACAATGTGTTAACTTCATTAAGGATGCGGTTCAAAAACCAACTTGCTGGGGAAACTGTTTAACAAACAATCTACTGGAATACAGCATTTCAACTATCTTACTGGAGATAACCATCTCAACTGAATCACTGGAGAAAGGATCTGTTTTAACTCTTCTGACCGAGAAAGTTGTATGTAGATCAATCTGCTGTATATAACCATTACGGAATTATTCACTGGGAAAAGATCATCAACCTTTTCTGGTAGGTGTAGAGTGAAGATTCGTCTGATAAGAATGAAACTCTGTTGACCAACTTGCTTTATATCAGTGATCAGTACCAAATAAGTTCACTGGGAAGATTCAAGATTCACCAATCTTCCTTGTCAAGAAATTACAATTCATCAACCATTTTTTCTGAAAATGCGGCGTTCCAACCGACTTACTGGGGATGAACAAATGTCAACTGCCTCACTGGGGAAAGAAACGACCCCTCAACCTTTCTCATTGAGAATATGATGCACTGACTGATCTGCTTGGGGATGACATTTTGTTGACCAATTCATTGGGGAAAAGATTCATCAACCCTTATTGTTGAGAAGTTACGATTCAAAAACCGTCTTATTGGAGAATTAGGTCCGCAGACCTTTGTTACTGAACAAGAGATCCAAGTCTGCAACCTGTTAAGACAACATCCTAAACATGTACTTCATGAATGCATGATTGTGCACCTCTGATGCCTAAATGCAGAACTAATGTAGATGAAATATCTGATTATGTGCAAGATTTTGTGTGATTCTTTTTTATGCATGAGCCTATATGCGTGAATGCATGAATTTGTATGCATGAGTGCATGAATTTCTGAGTTTGTTTTGGGGAGAGTTTGAATTTCCCGGCACCGAGGATTTGAGTAACTCCATTGAGGTGAAATCCTGAGATGTTGACTGTTGTTGCGGGACGAACGTTCAATCAAGCTTCCAAAAAGGATAGCAACTTTCTTCATGAGATGGAATCGATAGATTGCCATGATTTTCTGTAATGGATTGGGACAGTTTACTGTATGCCACTGGTTTCCCTTCAGATGTTTTAAAAATCAAAACAGTTTGTAATCTTTTCAAATGCTTTTATTTTTCACAATGCTTAAATGCTTTATTTATTAACAGAATGAATAGCACAAACATATGCAATCAGAACATAAAAGCAAGCAGACACAATATGATTGAAAGTGAGAATTTTATTCATTACGCGAAAATGCGGAAAGTTTTTACAACTGGATGCTAATCCCTTGATGAGGTGATTGCAAATTGAAACTAAGATAATGGCAATAAATGAATTCTACTGAATCATAACGATACCATTCTTCTTCACGATCTCGAGTTTACAAGGCCTTGCTTTGGTGAAAGGAGACTGAGTCAATCCTTTCTGTCTGAAAGTTTCATCTTCATGTAGAGTCAGACATCACAGCAGCGTGCATTGAGAGTGAAAACTCTTCACCATACATGATGTTAACAACCAGAGTTCTGCCATATATCACCACATATGACTTTTCAGGAGAATATAATCTTGACACAGTATGCCCAAAGCACTGGAATCTATGACGGATATGCCCCTGACCTACTGATATTTGCGGTGTATCTAATTCTTGAACCAATTCACTCTTGATAAGTAGGGTATTCAACTTGTTTGCCCCTGTTTGGCATAATCTATAGATGGCTTGCCCCTAGCTAGGAGCGTTTCAAATCAGCTTTGCCCCATGATCAGACCACAACTCAGATCTCTTTGATGTCAAGTATTGATTTGCAGGTAAATTCATTTCTTTTGAAAAAGGTATTTTGCACATGCAAGTTTTTTGAAACACATATAATGTGTAGAAAAGATAGATAATTATTAGTTACTCAACAAACTGGAGGAGTCAGCTTAACAATACATTTGCCGAATGCTTTCAAAGTGAACCTAGCTTCATTTAGGTCTTTTGAGTATTATAACATGCAACTAAAATTCATGTAAATCAAGCCAAAAGAAGATATAAATTGTGTTATCAAATTCCCCATACTTGAACATTTGCTTGTCAGTAAGCACATAAATAGTAACTCTTTTTTAGCACTTGTTTGAAAAAGACATGACAACTCTAATCTTACGTGGTTGCCGGCTAGTAAAGAAAATCAAGTAATAAACATTAATACCAAGGGTACTGTAATAACACAAAACCACACATTGCAGTCAAAGACTCTCATCATATGAAGACAAATCTGAAGCATTTTATTGTGACTCTAACTTTTGCTTAAATTTTATTCACCCTTTTCATTCAGGTGCAATCACATTAAGCCTGTTATCTTGTACACACTCATGGTAGAAAAATCTGTTAGTGATTATGATCATAAATCGAGGGGAGCTGGTAAAATCAGTTTGGTAAACCCCTCTTTCTCTTCCAAATGCAGTTGCGGGGGATCGGATAGCAACCCGCCCTACCAAGTTCAGGATCAGTCTCCTCTGAACCAACTACTAAATGGGTACATTTACTATGGTTTTTCAACAACTGCTGGGTTAAACAACCGAGTGAGGGTTATCTAACTCAATAAGTTCATTGACCAAAGTATGCAAAATTTCATTTCTGGATCATTCATTTATGTTCATCGATTTCCTACTTAGTTTGTGTACAAGATGGTGCCGACTGCTAAGATAAACTACTAAGAGTTACTTAAAAACTTATGTTCAGGTCTTCGTCAAAATCAGTACTCAAATTGATCTTACATACTTCTAAGAGTCTAAGATGTTAAGACAGTACCGATTTTATTGAATCATTTCTGAACTTTCATAATAGCCTAAAGTGCAAAACAACCTATATACTCTTAAAGTGTCAGGTCAAGTATCAAACCAACATTGCTTATTTTCTTAAAAAAAATATATCTCAAGAAACTGGGAGAATTAGATAACAACAAAACATATGCATGAATGACTCAATTCAATCACAATTTTTTTTATTTTTATGAAACAATGCCTTTCATCATCAGCTAGGTTTTTTTCACAATTGAAAGCATATATCAGCAAAAATCAGTTATTCATTTTCATCATCCTCGCTCCAAGTTTGCGAGTAATAAGAAAAAGAAGTGAATACAGATGGATTGATTCTGAAACATGCATGTGCAATACATAATCTTAAATGCAAACAAATACTTGACAAGAGATAAAATGTCTGATCAACTTGCTCTTTCATATCCTATTATGGGGAGACACCCAATTTAACCTTTTTCTTCGTCAGTTCCCGGATCGATCACCGATGAAGTTCAATCATTTTATGCTTTTGATCCAACAATCATATTAACTCTTCAACGAAGTTTGCAACCCGAAACCATGAAGAATTACGGCACAATTATGATTCAATAGATTCACTTCTGAATGATGATTCCTTTTTTTGAATTTGATTGAATGCAAAAGTGTTTTATGAATGCAAGAAATTATTGCCATTTTTCATTATCTTTTTGAATCTGTAAAAGAACAATAAATAAGACAGAAATTGCACAAGAAGTACTTTTTCATTAATTGCAAATTAAACATTAAAACAAAGTGGCCCTACAAGCACAACCATTTATTCAGGGCTGAACAAAGGTGTTTTGAAAAGATAACAAATTGCTTTGAAATAAAAACAACTTCTGAGATTCCAACAGCCTTCCAATTTGTAAGCACAGTCTTTGGAGAACACTAGCGCACCTAATCCTGATTCTTTCCATCAGCATCCTTGTCATCAATCATAGCAATGTAACCATCAACACGGTAGCCAGCACTGCTAAAAACATCCTCAATCTTTGGAATTTTGTCTTGAACTTTCTTTGGAGTTGCTATCCCTTTGGATGACTGGTAACCCAAACCGAAGCGATCCTTTTTCTCAGGCAAGATCAACATCTGTCCCAAACCAGTAGACAACCCTTCCTCTATGGCTACTTTCAAGCTTTTCAAAGATGTAACGGATCCCTTTTCTTTCCGACCGTCACTTTCAAGCTTTGCACGTTCATTCTGATCAACAGTGGCAACCAAAGTTTCCCTTTTGGCATATCCCACTTGCACTAAACCTTGATCCATCAGTTGTTGCAAACATTCTTTCAGCTTTGAACAGTGGTTTGGATCCTTTTGACAATCATCACAATCAGAGTGTAATTTCTCAAACTCTTCATAACTCAGCAGCATCTCTCGGACAGATGACAAAGGTGTTTTGATTAGAGAAACATCCCTTATCAAATTTCCACCAATTTCAACACAGCTCACATTGCCTGTTGGGTGTTTAGGCAGGGGATCAGTGGTCACATTGGGTCCGCTTTCTTTGAAAGTCAAATCGTTCTCATCAATGAGGTCTTGTACTTTGTGCTTAAAAGCTTTGCAATTATCAGTAGAGTGACCCACAATACCAGCATGGTAATCGCATTTAGCGTTAGCGTCATACCAATCAGGGAATGGTGGAAGCAAAAGTCTTATTTGCTTAGGCGTCACCTTACCACTATGAATCAAGTAAGGGAGCAACTGACTGTACGACATAGGTATAGGATCAAAAACCCTACAAGCTTGTGGAGGATTCCGTTTTGGTGGTACCTGTTGCTGGTGTTGAGGCACTGGATTTTGAAACTGATAATTTGGAAACTGTTGGTGCTGAGCAGCAGCCAAGTATGGAAAAGGAAAGTAGGGAAACTGAACAGGTGCTATTGACTGCGCCTGATTGCCCCTTGAGGATATAGCATTAGTCTCACCTTCCTTCTTTCTGTTAAAGCCACCACCAGGCTTCCTTGTGTTATTGCTTTGTGAACTAGAAGCAGCTGAAATCTTCCCATTCTTGATCCCCATTTCGACTCTTTCACCAACTCGGCGAAATCAGAGGAAGTAGTACTAACCAACCTCTTAAAGTAAGTCCCTTGCAGAGTATTGGTAAACATGTCCACAAGTTCCGTCTCCAAGAGCGGAGGACGTACTTGAGAAGCTAAGGATCTCCATCTTTGAGCATAAACCTTGAAAGATTCACCCTCCTTCATAGTGGTATTTTGGAGCTGAGTACGACTTGGAGCCATATCCATATTATATTGGTATTGCTTGAGGAAAGCATTGGCCAAATCCCTCCACGACAGGATGTTACCTTTTTCAAGTTGCATGTACCAGTTTAGAGGAACACCAGCTAGACTGTCTTGGAAACAGTGTATCATCAGTTTGTCATCATGAGAATAAGAGGCCATTTTTCTGACATACATAACCAGATGATTCTTCGGGCAGCTCAAACCCTTATATTTCTCGAAATCAGGCATTTTGAACTTTGGTGGAAGCACAAAATTAGAAACCAAGTACATCTTCGAGAAATCCAACGGATCATTACCCGTTTCTACCAGATTTAACCTCTCCTCTAGAGCCTGATATTTCTGCTTTGTTTCTACCAGCTGAGGAGCAAAATCAAACTTCGGTTCACTAACCGGAAGCACGGGTCCTTGGTAAGCAAACCTAGGCCCACGCAATTCGGGACCCTGGTACACATCTCTAGGATCCTCAAATGCGTCTTGATCCAAATCCATTACTTGTTGCATAGATGTAACCCTAGCAGGGGCTTCCACAATTGAAGCAGAAGTTGCTGGCACATATCCTGGAGGAACATAACCCTTAGGCAGACCAAAAGTAGGCCAATCATAGCCAGTAGAGGCATTTTCTTGAGCAACCATAACTGCAGGTGCAGGAGCCTCAACCACCTTTGGTTGCACATTCTTATTAGCCAACATCTCAAGAATCTGATCTAGCTTCCCACCCAACAAGGTCATTCTTCCATCCAACTAGGTTACCTGTCCACCCAACTGAGTTACTTGTCCACCCATCTGGGTTACCTCAGCCTTGAGCGCATCGTGCTTCTCTTGCCAATTGTCCATAATGTGATGAGCAACTCTTCTTGTCCTATAACGGTGCCGGGAAGGTAGCTTTTGGAATGAATGAATGGAAATGAGATTTTTAATCGATAAAAATGCATGATTTTTTTTATGAATGAAAATGCATATTTTTTCAAAGACTTTTTCCCACATTTTTTTTTTAAATGTATGAAAGATGAATATGCATGATTATTTATATGGATGCATGGATGTATGAATGCAATGCATGTATATGATCACAGTAACATTGTATCATCTGGCGAACTTGACCTCAAAGTCACAAATCTTCCATTTTCATAACAACTGGGTTCTTTTCAAAATGGAATCTCTGAGGCCAAAAGTTCAAGGTTACATGTAACCCACCCTCTCACATGTTGTTCTAGGTTGATAAGATTACCCAAAATCTTGATTACTTTTCCCAAAAGCAACCTCATCTGGGCGAGATCATAACACCAACTAGATGAGTCGACATTATAACCTCGACACATGTTCTAAACGGTGGTCCCTAGACAAAAGTTTCGGACATCTAATAAAGGCCACCAGAGTTTCGGACCCAACAAGGAAACATGAAGCCCGCAAGACGTAAGCCAAGGAGTCCAATTATTCCAAGTGAATCTATTCTGGTCGAGATCATCACATCCAAGCCCAGAGACGTTCGTCAGGGAGCCCAACATGACAATCCCTCAACTAATCCTGAGTATCACTCTAGCTCGGGTACGGAGCATAATCACACTGTAACCAAGAACCCAGCCATAAAGGCAAAAAGAAAAAAAGGAGTAGAAGAGAAGACAAAGGCAGCAAATCCAGACAGTTCAATATTTGGCGGTAAAATAAAAGATAGGACAGAT
Organism: Trifolium dubium; assembly: GCA_951804385.1. NCBI lineage: Eukaryota > Viridiplantae > Streptophyta > Magnoliopsida > Fabales > Fabaceae > Trifolium > Trifolium dubium. The sequence goes on from OX638064.1 coordinate 52,197,104, forward strand.
ACGGCTAACCTGGAATAAGCAAACCAAAAGCCCCAAATTAGGCTTAACTCACTAACAAGTTTCCCCAGTGAAGTCGCCAGCTGTAGTACCCGGCGCAAAAAAATATACAGATATGCAATGGTGAAATGCAATGCACAAATGTAAACAATGAAGCCGCCACCATATTTTATTTATCCCATGAGGGGAAAGGAAAATAATGATAAAACCTTAAAGATCGGGTTCGGGAGTTGGTTACATGAGGGGAAGACGTTAACACCCCCTCATATCCGTTGTACTCAACGGGAACCATTTGAGGAATTTTGGTTTGCTTAAAAAGAACTAGCCGCATGAAAAGAATTAAACTACCGCATATTGAACAGAAAAGGAAAAAAGAGTTTTTTATTATTTGGCTTAACGAGAGAGGCTCTCGCTCCTACGTATCCCCCAAGTACAATGAGGAAGTCAAAGCTCACGTAGTTCTTCCTGAAAAGAAAGATTTTTGTTTGTTGGTTGTTTTTAGTGAACGATGCTTAGGTCGCATTCCACTGATACAACAGTACGCTTGTATGCTCGCTTCGGAGGCTTAAGCGTTTGTCTGTAGCAGGGGAATGGATAAAGCGCCATCCATTTAGAAAAAAGAAGTTGAAAAAAGATTTGACTGCACAAGAGCAGTTGAAAAAGAGCTGACTGCGCAAGGGCAGGAAAACAGTTGAATGGGTTGAGTGTCTTTTATGATTTTAGGAAATTGTTCTGAGAATGAGAATGATCCTAAATCACGAGTCGTAAGTCAGGGACCGGATCATCCGAGCAGAAACGAGTCGTACGACAGGCTCCCTCTTTTCATTCAGTTTATTAAATGAACATTCTTAATTAAAGTGAAACGAGCCGAATGCGAGTCGTAAGTCAGGCTCCTTCCCATTTCATTTAATTAAAGGGTGTTCCGTTTTAAATGGCATGCGAATAATTCGAAGCCAGAGTCGTACGACAGAGACTGATTTATTCACATCCCATATTCAAAGATAAGTTAACAACAGATTTTCAGATCAGAAAAGAAAAGAAAAAGGGTAGAAGATGCAAGAAATGCAAATGCATGATGTATGGTGATGACAGTGTAATAATGCGACAATTAAATAATACTCGAAATAAATATGCAGACACATAAATAAATGAGTAATTAAATAATCAGGCATAAAATGACAATGGCAAATAGAGAGGTAGATTAACAGATATTTTACCAAGCAAGCGTAAGATAAGCTCAAGACGAGTCGTACGTCAGGCTCTCGCTTATCTTACGTTCAGAACATCAAATCACATTTTGAATGAAATAAGAAATAAATTCAAAGCGCGAGTCGTAAGACAAGACCCAATTTATCTTTATTTCACTCAGAATTAAATCTAACAAACAACTGAAGTATTATTAAATTATTACATTATAAGTCGAACATTAAAAAAAGCGATTACTATTTATAAAATATTTAGTGATCGGTCAACGTAACAGAGAAAATATCGTTTAAACGATATGAATTAAAAATAGAGTAAACTAAGACAAGTCGTAAGTCAGGCCCAATTTGCTCTATATTAATTAGATCGTTTAAAAGTATTCGAGATAAAAAATAAATCAAGGACACGAGACGTACGTCAGAGTCCGATTAATTTTTTTATCTCAAAATACAAATTTTTATTAGTTGAGAAAAAAAAAAGTGAAAATAAATTAAATACTTATCAAATTAAATTGTCACAAAAAGAAAAAAAAATTAATTAATTCAGCCAAGGGGTGTATAAGTAGATCAGGGTGTGCAAACAGTAATAACAAAAAAACAGAAAAAAAAAACATAAAACTGGGCCCAAAAAGGGATAGGCCCAGATTCCATCAACCGGGCCGGGTCTGGGTTAAAACCGGGTCGGATAGACCCGTCCGCCCAACTGGGGGGCGCGAGGAGTAAATGGGGGGCGCGCGTGAGAAGCTTTTCAGCCTCTCACGCAGCGACACGTGGCACAACCACTTCCCCTTCTTCTTCAGCCTTTCAAACGCGTACCAGTGACCGGAAAGGAAGGAAACGGCGCCGGCAAACCACCATTAGAGCCTCAGTTCAACAAAACCAACAAACAAATACACAGATTCGTTCGTTTTTTCATATAGATTGTGAATCTAGAATTCAAATTAACAAATGATGCATATATGAACGGAAATGAACGAAAATAAATCGGATCTAACCCAAACTCCGATCGTTCCAAACGGCGCAAAAACGTGAAATTATGAAAAGGAAAGCGTTCATAATAGCTCTAGGAACATGGATTACAAACAATCAACCTTGTTTAGTGTATGAGACGGCCGGATCGAAGTCCTTTGTTTTGGCCGTGATTTTGCTTTCGTTTTTGGAGCTTTTTCGTTCGTTTTATCGCGAAACAGAGACCGGAAATGAGTTTAGGACAGTGATTAGCTTTAGGAAAGTGTATTTGATTGTTGATTTTGTCAAGTTTTGAGCTCGCCGGAATTTTGAGTGGTGGTGGCCGGCGGCGGGAATGTTGGTGGAAGTGGGAGGAATGATTTTTAGGGTTTTCTTGGGAAATGTGATCCAATCATTGGGTCTGATTATTTTAATATATATAGGGAAAGATTAGGGCAAATGGCAATTTTGTGATATTGGTGTAATTTTGAGGTTAAGGGATAATTAATGGTAAAATGATAATGAAAAAAGATTATGAAGTGTAAGAGGATGATGTGTCGCAATGTGATTGGTTGAAAAACAAAGAATTTTTTATAAAATGGTAAAAAAGGATAAAAATCAATAAGAAAAATGAATAAAAATGTAGAAAAATATAAAATTGAAATATAAACTTAAACAAAGAGATAAAAACTATTTTTGATTATTTTTGCAATTCTTCGTACAAAAAGATAAATTGCGACAAATTAAAAGAAATAAAGAAAAAGAATAAATTGTAAAACAAAATTATCGAAAAAACTATTTTTTTGGTATCTCTCATAAAAATAAGAAATAATTTTTAAATAAAATATTTATTTTAAAAAACGCAAAATTAGGGTGTTACAACAGTACACAAGACAAAACAACACACGACAAATATTTACGGTATTGAACAAATTTTGTCTTGTATAATACTTGATGGAGAAAATGTTATTTTTTTTATTTAGACAAATTGTGCTGAAGACAAAAAGTTGTCTCATGGTTCTGTGGGGACAAAAATATCTAATTTTGTCCGGTTCCTTGACCCCCAATTTATCCAGTCCCAGTAGCAATTTTAAAATCAAACACAATATAACGAAAGTTGTCCTATTCAATCCCTTATTTTTTAACAGATCAAACGCAATAATGTATTTATTGAGTGAAATACCAAATTCCCTCTTGAAATTTTAAAATTTGACAAATACCCTCTTGAAATTTGAAAAGTGGCAAATAAACCCCTAAAATTGTAAAATGTCAATCAAATTGCCCCCTGCTTCATTTACTCTATCTATTTCGATGACATGGACGTTAACTGCATACATGACACCTGCCAGCGTGGCACCACGTGACATGAGGGATTAGTAATTAATCTGGATACACGTTACATAAGGGTAATTGACCGAAATTTGCAAAATCAAGGGGTTAAATTTAATGGTATTCTGGTCAATTAGTCCATTGATTTTACAAATTTTAATCAATTACCCTCCTCTCATGTGACGTGGTGCCACAGTGGCAGATGTCACATATGCTGTTAATGCCCATGTCATCAAAATAGATAGAGTAAATAAAACAGGGGGCAATTTGATTGACATTTTATAATTTCAAAGATGTATTTACTATTTTTTAAATTTTAAGAGAATATTTGCCAAATTTTAAAATTTCAAAGAAGAATTTGGTATTTCACTCTGTATTTATTAATTCATTAATAAATAGATTTCAAAGGGAGTATGTTATTTTTAAAAACAAAATTTTAAAACAAAAAAATGGTGAAGTCTAAGGTGAAGGAGCTATTAAGTCCCTCACCGGTGGACCATTTCAGTTTCACCGTTAGATATGATTGATGGCTTAGATCTGTTAAAATCAAAAGAGAGAACATGTATATTTATTCACACACAAGCATGCCATACATCTCCATCACCGTGATGAGAACTATTCCACCAACGCAAATTCCGGCAAACACAAACACCCATACAACCGATTTCAACTTCCGATACCCCTGTGGCTGTCACATACCACCGCACAGAATATGTACGATTGTCCACACACAATCCTGCCATATTTCTTCATCATCGCTCAAACTACTACACCGTTGCAAACCCCAACAAACACCCACATCACTGACGGCAACAACCACCACTGGTGTGAATCTTTCTTTCAAATGGATGAATGAATAAAATAAAGAGAAATTAAAGCAATTACAATTTCTAGAAACCCAAATGCTTGCAGCAGCATTGATAGATATGAAAAATCAATTGGTGTCTCAAACCTCCTTCAAAACCTCCATTACAATTTACAATTAGATCTCACTTTTCACACTTCTCATCTTTCAATTTTGAAAAACACTGCCACCGGTTTTGGCTTTTAGGAAAAATCGATCAATAGCTTTTTATTGTTTTATTATTTAGCATAATCATGTATTACTTCGACATACAATTAATACCAGTGGTGGTGGTCATCGTCGGTGCGGTGGTATGTGACAGCCACAGGGGTATCGGAAGTTGAAATCGGTTGTATGGGTGTTTGTGTTTGCCGGAATTTGCGTTGGTGGAATAGTTCTCATCATGGTGATGGAGATGTATGGCATGCTTGTGTGTGAATAAATATACATGTTCTCTCTTTTGATTTTAACAGATCTAAACCATCAATCATATCTAACGGTGAAACTGAAATGGTCCACCGGTGAGGGACTTAATAGCTCCCTCACCTTAGACTTCACCCAAAAAAATGCATAAGAAAATGTTAAAACGTCACGACAATGTTGGAAAACTAGTCCCTCGTATTCAATTGAATATTGTGCACGAATTTTCTCCATTTCATTTCATCATCATCGTCGAAACAAAACCGCAAACGCGCCTCGATTTTCCATTTCTATAAACCCAACTTCGTTTCTCTCTATACTTCTCCGCGTTACGAATTACGATCCATCTACTTCACTTCACCCACTGGAAACTTCTCTCAGGTTCCATCTCTTCCTCACTTTCTCTCTCTGTTTTTGAATTTTTTTACCCTAAACGAAGAAATTAACCAAAACCTCTTTTTCCATTTTTAGATTCTAACAATTAATGTAACTGTTACCAATTTGTTGGATCTTAACTTGTTTTAGATCATAATACTCTAGATTGATTTATAGAAACTTGATTAAGATTCGGATTATATCGGTATTCAATAGATTAACTGTTTTTCTTGTTATCATAATTAGTTTATTTTGATTTAGTAGAAAATTTGGTTTCTAAACTTTTGATTTTGTTTTGTTAATTATTTAATTAACTAACTGGAAATTTATTTATGTTAACTTTTAGGTTAAATGGCTAGGATTAAACCTCAGGCTTTGTTACAACAAAGCAAAAGGAAGAAAGGACCTTCTCGTATAAGCGCCGCGACTATTATATTCTACTCTTTGATTCTTGTTTTGGTTGGTTTTTTCCTTTTGGCTACATACAGACATTGGTCCAACAGGTTAGTGCCAGATTTTTTTTTTCTTCTAGATGCGAATGCGATGTATTTATTTTAGACAGAAGAATAATGAAAGATATCTTAATAAGTAATGCTAAATTGAGCTCTAGATTTATCGACACTTATTGCTATCGAATGGTTGATATTATTTCGGACGCTATTGCTATAGGATAGATAGAGGAATGAGTGACTGAAAATTGTACTAGTATTTTGTTTCTAGAGGTTTTATTTTACCGCTATCTTGATTCAATTCTCCCTGTCTCTTGTGGTGATTGAACCTTTAGACTCATTTTGAATTCACTTTGGTTTATGCTCCACCTCTGATAGATTTGTTTTTGTTTAGTATGTACAGAAATATTTTTTCATTGAGCTTTTGCGGCTATTTTTGTTAAAGTTGAGTTTAATGGAACATTCATTAGTTATTTAGGGCTTGTTTGAAACAATTTTGGTTTTTAGTTTTTAAAATGTGTTTTATAAATGTGTTTTAGAAAACTGTTTTTGAGAAGTCATTCAAACAGGCCCTTAGTTATTTTGTTTTTTTGGTCTCATCTCTATTTCATTTGCTCTGATAGTTAAAGTCAATATTTATTTTTAACAGGATTTCTTCCATTTTCATCTATAGAATATGAATCTGAGAAGAGCTATCTTTTACATAACAATTCATTTCTTACCTGTTTTCAGGTCAAGATTGCTGTCAGAAAGTCACGTAACAGTATCTGATGAGGTACATCTTTAAATGCATTATAAAGGGTTATTCATGAACCCTCAGCCTTTTATTTTTTATTTTCTTGTTATCTGACATCCCTGCCTATTGTATACTCTCTTTTATTTAAAATCGAAAGGTCTCCATGATGTGTGTGTTTGAGTTTTCCGATTGCCACAGGGCTTCCTACATTTCATTTGTCAATAGAGTTATTATCTCAGTCAATCTACTTTTTGTAGGGTGAAAATAGTTTGGTGGACTCGAAGAAATCTGAGCTACCTGGATTTGCTGTAAGTTTCATTTTCCGCACCACTGTAATTCATTTTGTTTTTATCATTCTTTAGTGAAATTAGTCTGAAATGAATTTTGAAATTATTATATGAAATTTTTTCTAATTATCTGATTTATTTGTTCTTCATTATTTTAGGTTTTAAATACCTCTAAAGGGTCTATAATAGTGGAACTGTACAAGGATAGTGCACCTGAAGCTGTTGATGAATTTATTGACTTATGGTGAGTACTTGGTTTTCCTACAAACTTTTTAATATGGAAGCTGATGAAGGGTCTGGGTTTGGTTAGATTTGATAATTGATGTTATAGAGTGGAAGAATTTGTCAACTTCGGAGTTCGGATATTGCTGTTATGTGATAGACAATTGGTAGAAATTTAATCTTTGTCGGGTGATTAGAAATTAGAATATCCCTTTTTTTTCTTCTCTATAATTGTGGCTAAAATATATTGTGGTCCTTGCAATTTGAAATTGAAAGTCTTCTCCTAATTCCAAATAATGCACTATTTTTCAACATTAGTTTCTACTTTCTATGTAAATAACGTTGATGATCAATGAAAGTATACGTGTAGAACAGGACCCAACAGTATTAACTTGATGCTTTAGTTTCTCTTGAATAATGCATGGTTAACTGGACATAATATATGTGCACTGCACACATTCACAAATGATAACTTCAATAAAACATGTCAAGTCTTTGAAAATTATTGCAATAGGTTGCAGAGAAACAGCAATTTTCCTTTGACATATAAGGTATGGGTTAGAGTATTAGGATTATTAGTGTGAACTTGTACAGTTGTACTGCATTTGCACTTGATTGGGATTATTAGTATAAATAAGAGTACTAGGTGAGTCTTATATGGCACAAATTCACAACAACACAATTATTCAGAAATGAACATGACCTATAGTGGCTGAGAGCATGGCTGTTTGTGGGGCTAACAATCGCATGATATGAACAACAACTTTTCTGTTGGATACAGCTCTTTGGGTGATCTGATATTCCTATAACTCTTTCATGTATCAATTTATTTAGTAGTCTGTTCATAATAAGTGGGTTGGTGCATGAAGTTTGTTTAATCTCGTTGCTTATGCTTCCAACTTAAACTATGATTTATCTGCAGTCAAAAAGGGCACTTCAAGGGGATGCTTTTTCAGCGCGTAATTAAGCACTACGTGATTCAGGCAGGGGATGGCCAAGGAACAGGAGCAGCTGATTGGAACTTAAGAGGAAAGCAACCTGCAAGGTTTTCTTATTCTTTTGGTTTTTGCAGTTTATAAATTATATATATAGATATAGACAATCCCGGTGATGATCAACCAGTGAGTTGCATAATTTTCTAATTAATATATATTGTTATGATTCACCAGTATGAAACACGAAGCGTTCATGCTTGGAACATCCAAGGGCAAACACACCAACAAAAGATTTGATCTTTTCATCACAACTGCACCGATACCAGATCTTAATGAGAAACTTATTGTGTTTGGGCAAGTCGTCAAGGGAGAAGATGTTGTTCAGGTGATTAACTTTATTTATTCTCATTGTCATGTTTGCGATTGTGTGGAAATTTGTTTCCCCTTTCCTTTTGTTACTTATTTTATCCTTTTCGTTTTAGTCTTGAAAGCATTCACCATCTTTTAATGTTTTAGCTGTTAATGTTCGTCATATTTTTTATTACTTTCGATCAATAAACATGTTGATATATGAACTTTACATGAAGTTATGATTGATTTTGAAACTTATGTAATGAAGATAATAATGGTTCTAGAAGGCAGATGATAATGCTACACAATACGTATTTTGAAATCTGTATAAATGGAGTTAAATTATGTGATTGGCCGATGTGTTTGTGTAGAAAATGCACCAAACTATTTGAATTTCTGTTATAACGGTCCGTCTAATATCCACCTTCTAGAAGAGACTTAACTGTTAAGCACTCCGTTTACCTACTACAGTAGATTAATATGATATTATTAAAAATATTCTCTCTCCAATTTTGTATAAAAACACACAAGTCTTGTGATCATAGGGCTTTCTTTTTCACATTTGCTCTGTCGTCTCTACCATTGTCATTTTCACTTGAGATGACTTTGGCTATGTCGCTTGTATCAACTCCCGATGTTGGAGCGGCCAGATTTGTGTGATGTTCAGTTACCATTATTGGCATCTCAGTCATACGTATTTACCTCTCATCACAAATACAAAATCTCGCATACCAGAAGCAGTGTTACTTCTATGGCCAACTCATCTAAAGCCATCCAACATCAAAATCGGAGTATTTATAAAAAAAATTGAAATCAAAGTCGTCATGGTCAAGAACCCGCTAACATTCATTCCCACATTTCTTAATAAAATATCACTCAAGTAAATACCTTTTTTAATATGTATCCAAAGCTATTGTCATCATTATCCAAATCGGCATTTTTTTTCTTCACTAAGGCTACAAATATTTTATTCAGAGGCACCTCGATCAAATCTAACTGTGCAAGATGGATTGAGTTAATGTCGGTGTTCTTCGACAAAAGATTGTATTGTGCCCGATCAATAGCAAAGAAAAAAAATACTTACATACTGCAGCTGGTTTAGGTATAGGGTCCACCTTTGGACCATGTAGATATTAAGCGGAACCCTGTTATAATACTTATCTTTGTTGCTTCTGAGAAATAATGGTTTTAATAATTACAAACTGTTTTGAATCAATCTGAGTTTCATGATTAAGATTGACATTGAATATTACTTAACCCTTTGCCAGGAAATTGAAGAAGTGGATACTGATGAACATTACACTCCTAAAATAACTATTGGGATACTTGATGTGACTCTCAAACAGAAGATCTGAAGGCTCTCTACTTCTACTATATCAAGAGCACAATGCACGCTCACAGTTTGCTTATAACCCGTTTCGGTGCTGCGGTCAAATATTTTGTACATGGATCGATCAACCTTGAGAAGTTCACCTGAGGTGCAGTGCATCTATCATGTTTTTGAGCCTTGATGTTGTTTTTATATTGCTTTTTTAGTTATGAACAATGACACAGGGATTATGCAATCTCCTATTCTTGCCTCATTCCATTACTTTTTTTTTTCTTTTCTTTTTCTATTTGATTCTTGAGAAGGAATGGGGGCAGGATTTGTGTATGCTTGTATGATTTGATATCACAATTTTTTAATTTTAATTTTGGCATTATTATTACTCTTAATTTGTAGCCTCAAATGAGTTAACAAGATCATTTCACTATGAATTTCATTTATCTTTTGTACTTTTACTGTGGCCAATATGGCAGTGAGCAAGAATCCCCAGTTCTGTAACATTCTCTATAACTATAATGATGCTCCAGTTACATTTCCACTTGGATATACTAGCCATAACCATAAACTACATTATGAAGAACTTATTTATACATATGATATTTACTTTTGCAAATATTTAGGAGTTTATAAAAATAACTTATAATACAAGTATGTGTGCAGGTAGCATGATATACCATGAGATGCACTTTGTATGAGTGTTTCGGTACAATTTTACAAGCATAACCACTCAGAAAATGTTCCATTTTGAATTTCTGAAAATTTTCTCTCTAGAGAATTGGAAACTCTTTGAGTGATTTTGTTTGAAAAAATGAATGATATATATATGAGTAAAATGACCAGTTTACTGAAAATGTAGTAGTGAAAGTATAATTATATGGGTGAAAGGGTAAACATTTCAAGTAGATACCAGATTCCGAATTCAAACAGTATTAGAGACCTTAGTTTTGGGCTTGCTAACTTTTGAAAAATAAAAAATACATTTTGACTTTTTCGCATGAGAAAAAAAAGAATTTCAAGGGGATAAAAGAATGTAGGGGGTGGGAATAGAATTTTTCCTAACTTCTCTTATTATTGGGTTTAAAATACTTTTAGAGAGAGGATTAAAAAGTACTCCGTATTTTTAAAAATATTGAGCTCTCTATTTAAACAAGAGGGTTCTATTAAAATAAAATTAAAAAAAGATAGATACAAAAGAGAAATTGATGTTCAATTTATTGATTGCAATTTAAAATATTTTTAAAATTAACATTTGTGTTTATCCCTCTTTTACATGAAGTCGTCCATTTCTCTTGGTGATCATTTCAACTTGAAATTGTAGCTATCAATATAGTCTTAGTAGTCTCAAAGTCGATTTTTAACATCATTATTTTAGGTCATACATTAACTGTCTTGAAAACCACTACAATTTTCTAATATTTTAGTTGTCATATATAAGAAAATTATTTTAAATGAGGTACTATTTTTTTTTTTATCATAATTTAAATACGAAGTTTCTAATGCGTTACCGATGACGAATCTCGAGAAACTTGTGAAGCACAAGCAGATAAGGTAATTCTCCATTCTCAATCAAATTCATTTCATACGATATGTATGAGTTATGAATTAAACCCGTAACCACATATTTAAGGGAAGAATGAGTCTTTGCATATCAGTATCACATAAGAAAATAAATAAATAAAATTATTTTTTTAAAAATAATCACATTATTTGTGTTTATGTGTCAGGATTGTGATTAAGTAAGTGCTGCTCAAAACTGTGATTAAGTTAAAGAATTTTGGTGTTTGAAAACTCCTCTCACTAGTATATATTTCTCTCGTATAAAAAGGTTACCTTTCTAGATGCAAACGCGTGTCTGCAAAAATGGTCCTGATTCATAATTTTCTCTTGAAAGGCAAATAGAAATTAGAAACGCTACACCTGTACAGTGTAAAATACTATGTAGAATTTCCACAGTAAGAAATTGGATACATGCACTAAAGAGCAGCTACACATAAGTGGAACTTGTTGCTCTTAAGTCTTATCTAATGCAACTACTTCTATAAGACAAATTAATTAATTAACTCCTTGATTAGAAAGGAAAATTAATTAATTAACCACTTGATGAAAAGGCAAATTAATTAATTAAAAAGTTAAAATGTAACTTAAGGGCACATGTTAGTGATTCAAATAAAAAAGATTATACTTCTTCTGTCTCTATTTATAAGATCAGTTTGACAAAACACATCTATTAAAAAAGTTGATTTTAATATTAAATTGGTTAACTAATCATATTGATTTTACATGTTTACCTTTAATAATGAGGGAAAAGAGAGTAAGTGGAAAGAGAATAAACGAAATGGTAGAGTAGTATTCTAAAAAATTATTTAATGATATTCAAAAAATATGTAAAGTAAATAAGAGTAATTCTGAAAAAAAAATAATTAATGTTATTAAGAATTGTAAATGAGTCTTATATAAATAAACAAATATTTTGCAAACTGGTTTTATAAATAGGGACGGGGGAGTATTAATCAATGCATCTAATTCAATTTTTTTAATTTTTCTCAAGTCAATTACACAAACTTTGAAGAAATATATATTTCTACTTTTTATTTTTACCATGTACCCTTGTGACACATATTAATAAGACCTATTAATTGATTAACCCCTTGATTAGAAAAAGAATTCATCAAGAATCCAAAAAAGAGCAGTTGTATTTGGGAAAATTACTTGCAATTGAAACTTGAGTAGTAATTTTCTAAGGTTGACTTCTATTGGCAGTCCAAACATAAGTTGACTTTCTAACACTGTACAAAAAAACATTACATGCAAATCTTCCTCTCAAGAAAACATCAACATCATGAGTGTTAAAATACATATAGAGCAGCCATTGGAAATTTATTTTCTCTATGAATAAAAGTAGCTAACATTTAATTTATTTTAATATTTTATAAGCTACCTCCACAAGCACCCAAATCCTAGTGGAATTGGACTTGGAAAAAAAAAGTACAAAGAATCTCACATAAAAGTAGAAAAAAAAACACATCACAATTGAAAAACCCTATTGTTGTGAGATAACTCCTTAATCACAAAGAGAAAAATTGAGTCAACATGCTTTTATATTTATATTAATAATGTAGACAAGCAACCACCACTAGACCACAAATTATTTTAATAATTTAACAATTCTTTTCGGTTTGGATTTTTCAATCTCTAAAAAGTCATACACATTTATTATTATTATTTTTGATCAATACATTTTTTTATAATTACACAAAAGACCCGCGTGCAATATCCACATCCAAATTTGTCACATCAAAATGTATTTTTAGTTGAAAAGTAGAAGACTCGTGCTTTGTAATCACAGGTGTAAAGGAAATATTGTAATTGAAATTAATTTGTTAAAAAGAAGATTAAAAGCATGTTAATGTAGGACAAGGATGATGTCGCTATTATCTAATTTGGTTTTAGCCACTCATATCAAAGGATTTTGTCTTCATTAACCTAATTTGTTCTTTCTTTATATTTTAATTTATTTTTATAAATTATGTAATTTTTAAATAATCTATGTGTCTAATAATCTGAGTGCTTTGGCTTAATACTATTGGATGTTAGCGAGAATTATTACACCCCCCGGTGTTCATGGAATCATAAACCCATGAACGAAGGTATGCATCACAAAAATGTGGAGCAAATATGGGTACATATTAATTTTGTGCTGATTTGTGTTGGAAAATTTTAGATATGGAACAAAGTATCAAACAATCTTTAAAATATGGTTTCAAACTATGGTAGAAGCTTTGAAGATCATCGAAGTCATGATCTTTTTGGACTTCCCTTAGTCACGTATACATATACTTAACGATGGAGACTAAAAATATCGACGAAAAATAATATGAAGAGAACTATAAAAGTCAATTTTTTTTTTTATAAAAAACGATAAAATTTATAAATTGATATGAACGAAAAATATATTAACCCTCTAGATTTTAGTATTTAAAGAACAACTCTTTTAACACTAATTTTTCATAAGATTGTTCAACATTACCTATAGGTTTAGCACAAAAACACACAAATTAAAACTTACTATTTTTTCAACAATGGAGAGAATACAAAATTGTAATACAAGGGGCACTCCAATTATAATATATAGATAAAGCTATCACATGACAAGAAACAATAAATTGTAGTTCCTATTTTAAGAGTCCATTAGATTATAACACCACTCATAATAAAGACAATAAAGACAATGTTAATGTAATTTACCTCTATATAAGGACCACTTCCAAGACTACACCTTTAATATATATGATTTTTTATATTCATCATATACATCGTATTCTCTTGACAATGGTAGTAAGATGATGTGTTTTACCGAATGTTTTTTTGTTGAGACCGGAGTATCTACTGCCGAATGCAGTGACTAATTCCTCGCTAGATTTTACCGAATATTATGACACAGTAATATAAATATGTAGATAAAAAAATAAATGATGTAATCGTATAAGTTTATGGTGCAACTTTATCATTTTTTCTATATACAAAAAAAAATATGTGATGTCAAATACTTATATGGTTACTTTTAGTCCAATTTAATGATTCTATTCTATGGACTCCCCGTAACCCAGTGGAAATTACAACCATTTCTAAATTCTTAAATATAGACCATATAACAACATGTCAAATTTAAGGGGTGTAGTTAAGCGGTTGGGGTTCATCTTCCCGAGTCGAGGATTCGATCCTCACTTTGAGTATAGAGCAGTTTTAAATTTTTGGGTCAGTTATCCCATCCTTCGAAGTGCCTCCAATCTAGCGAGTGATTAATCACTGTATTCGACGGTAGATATCCCGGTCTCGACTAAAAAAAATATAACATGTCAAAATAATGTCAAGCAAATTAAGACAATGTAATTAGTAACTTTCTTCCCTTTGTCACAAGCAAATTAATCTTCATTTCCATCTAAAAAAGTGTTACACGTTTAAGTCCTAGAGTTTTTTTTTAAGGATATCATAGAGCTAAACAATTCAATTATCTCTCTATCATGGTCAATTAATTATCAATAGCTTTCTAATTGAACTGTACCAACAAAAATGACATGAATGTTAAATAAAAGCCACCCAACCTTTCAATTTAGTGTATATGGTCTCCTATCCAACTTTTATATATCTTTCAAATGAAAGATGCTAATATTAAATTATTTGCTATTTGGTTATTATGGGATACTTTTGACATTAATTAATTAATTTAATTGTATATAAAGTGAAATGGATTATGTGGCTCAGGAACATCTGTTTGTAGTGGCGTGGAGAACATAAAGTTTGCTTTTCTGGTCGATCGATAGGGCCAATGATCTCTGAGTCATATATAAGAAGAAATTAAAATATTTTAATTTAGTTTAATTTTTAAAAGAGGATATAAAAATAAATTAACTAGCAATTCAATCACGGTTCCCTTATTTCTTAACGTACTTACATATATATATGGATGTGGGGTGGTAGGTTAGCACAATTTTTTATTTTTCATGTATTATATGTTTTGCATATGTATTGTTTAATTTATATGTAGCACAGGCATACACTTTTTACCTATATCTAGCATTATGATCAATTATATATATGTGTCGATGGTGTAGCTAGAAAATTGTTCTATATAATTTTGGGGTCATTAGGAGTTAGGACCACTTAAAGCCTTAAAATTTTCCTTTGGTATTTTTTAGGAATAAATGTAACATTTGATCCATTAAAATATTTTTATACAATTATGTAAATATAACCGTTAATTCATATGATACCTCAAAATTTTACCTTTTTTTAGTCATATAGTCAGTGTTTAGAATTTAACTTTTTTGTGTCAAAAAAAAAAAGAATTTAACTTTTTAAAGGTGGATATATAAATGAGCGTCTCATGAATTTAACTCAATTGGTTGGACATATTGCACGAAAGTGCAAGGATCCGGGTTCGAACCCAGGTACACCCACTTATTCACTTTAAAGGGTAAATTTATAGGCACTAAACTACTTGACAAATTTTTTTTCTAAATGAGCGTAGCAGAGTTCGAATCAAAAAGTTAAAAATATCAATTCAAAAATAAAAGTTTGGCTCTGTTGGGCCTATTTTGTAAAAAAAAAAGAGTCTTGTCTCTGTTGGGCCTATATATATGGTGGCTATGTTGGGCCGAATTGCCTACCTTATATTACCTCTTCAAAATTTAAATTAAGTCCAAAAAAAGACACAACATACTTTAGTGTGGGGGATTTAGACATTTAGTGCTAATGGGATCGTAAATGGTAATGCAGTCAAGTCTACATGAGTACCAACAACATAGTCCCAGATGAGTAAGTATATTTTCTTTTGAAGGCAACTAACTAAAAGCATTAACTTGAGAAATAGAAAATATAATCAAACATGTTCATATGGTTGGACTTATATTTAGCTAAAAAGTCGAAGTTGTGAGTATAAACTTTTAAATGTCTCCTAATAATTGGTTGACATGTTGCAGCTCATTTAATGGACAGGGATATCAATTAATGGATATTGCAGTTTGCGGCCTGTAACATGCTTGTAAAAAATGTATTGATCATCGGTCTGATTTCTCATTCCATTCTTTAAATCGGATATCTTCTGCATATAACTACAGAGGTTAATTTTTTGAGTCATATGAGACTTAAATAGGCGGCAAACTCTTTCAAAGAGTGTTTTAAGCTGCTGCATGTCTAATTAAGTTTGGGATCGAACTCAAAAACTTGATTAAGTTAGAAGAGACTCGTGTCATCTCATCTAAGCGTTCATTAAGTTAAAATGTGATATTTCATTAGAACCAAACTTCTTATTTCAATTGTTAAAAAAAAACTTTTCAATGTTTTTTATTTCTTTTTTTTTGTTTGCCAAGTTTTTGTATATAATGTTGTGTACTTCTTAATTTTTCTTGATACGTAGATAAAATGGTAAGTCATTGAAAATTCACACAGACAAAATGGAAGAACCAGGGTTCGAACTCATGTCATGGATATCCGTTCTAACAATTTCAATATTTTCTATCAATTGAGCTAGAACTACTAGACCGTGTACGTCTTATTTTATCCTAAACTAAAAGTAAATGAAGAAAAAGTATATGAGGATGTATACATAGTACAATTTTATTTGTCTAAAAAGTAGTGAAAAATTAACTTGCTAGTTAGTATAAAATAAAACTAGCAGCCCTAAACACCATTAGCAAACTTAATCCAAACCCTTGATGGCCCATCACCTTATATAATAATTGCCCACGAACGTTAGTGGAAAAACTCAGGTTGCATATTTTATTGTCTCCTCTATAATTGATATAACCTACAAATACTTATACGTCACTTAAATTTGAGCAATCCTCTCCATAAATTCCCACCCCCACAAGGCCACAACATCAATTAAATTAAAGAAACAAAATTCAGTGAGATTATACATACATATATACACCCCTACCTAGATCCATATTTCACCAATTAAAGGAAACACAAATAGCAATAAGACATAAAGATGAGTGAAGAATGTGGTGGAAACACTATTGCTACATCTACTACACCATTAAATTGGTGGTATCTTCAAGCTTCAAATTCTCTTTCTTCCAATTGGAATGATGTTAATAAACATGCATGGAATAACCAAATGAATAATCCAAACTCTTCCTCTTCTTGTGAGGATCAAGATTTATCTGTTTCTTCTACTTCTTTTACTAATGCCTCCAACCATTCAAGTCTCACCGTTGAATCAACTCGAAGAGTATTCGTTGAGCCGCATGCGCCTCCTTCCTCCAATGACTTCATGGCCGAACATGCTTCGGATAGCCAACTTTGGAATCATGTTCTATCGTAAGTTAATTTGTATACGTTAGTTATTATAATTGTGTTATATGTTTTGATAAAAACGAGCTTCGAATTTAATGAATTCATGGGTATCCGTTTCTTAGAACAAATGAGAAAATTTTCAATCAACTTTTCATGGAAAACCTTCTGTTGCCGTTCCAAAAAAAAAACCTTTCACAGAAAACATAGATCTATCTAATGATATTATTTCATGACACTTCTTAATGAAACCCTTTCATGACATCAAATAATTTTCTTATTATTTTTATTTTGAAGTTTTTATTGTTATATAGTACTATTGACAATTAAAGATAAGAAGATAATAATAAGAAACTAAGCTTTTAGGTCAGAAATTAGTGAAGTTTAAGGGTGTTTTAAGTTAGGTATACATAGGAGCTAATAATAGGGTTAAGGTATACTATGTTACCATAGTTTTTTTCTTTGTGCTCAAATAATATTCTTCTAGGGATTTTGCTTTCCACTATCTAACAGCTGTTAAATTATTTGCACTATAAGTTTTTTCACACTATAAAACAATGATCCACACACCAATATAAAAAAACTTGGATTTCTAATATATGAAGTGTTTTATTGTTTTTTATTTTATATAATTCGTATTTTGTTTATTATGATTGATTTGCTAATATTTTTCATTTTGTTGATTAATAACAACTAATTACTTTCTTCAATGAAATAATTTATAGAGGTGTTGGACCAAATGGAGAGTTACACAACAATCAAGAAATTGGAGAAAATTTCTTGGATGGACTTACATCAAAAACCATTACAAACACTATGTTTGACCAACCAGCTTGTGACTATTTGAAGAAACTTGATACAACAAGTTGGGAATATACTAATGGTTCAACTTCTTCATTCAACACTAATTTTGAGAAGCACTTAAATGGGTATAGTGAAGCTCTTATTGAGAATAATGAAAGGTTGACAAAATTATCCAATCTTGTTAGCACTTGGTCTATTGCCCCACCTGACCCTGAAGTTAGTAGCCACTTTGATCCACAAACAAACAATAACTTATCAAATAATTTGAATAATTCTTCATCCAATATAGATAATCACTTCTCACATGAATCTGACCCTAATTGTCATTTCAAACAATTACCTTTTGGTGATTCCACATCATGTACTATTGGAGGAGTAGGTAATAAAATGTTCCCTAATTTTCATGATCAAGACATGAATAAGGTTAAGCAAGAATATCATCATCAACATCATGCAAGTGAAGTGATGCAACAAGGACATGTATTTGGAAAATCATTTAATCCAAATGGTTACTTTGATGGATTCAATAATAGACTTAATTCAATGGGAGATAACAATGGTAAACTTTATCAAGGGTTGCCAAATATTTCACCATGCACAAAAAATTTCTCAGATGTTATTTCCTTTAATAGTAGGCTTGGAAGGCCAATTCTTGGAATCCATGCACAAAGACCTAGCATGAAATACTCAAACTTATCTGAGTCAAAGAAGCATGGCCTTCAAACACCATCACATGTAAGTTTTTATATATTTATTTATCTATAAGCAAATATTATTGGTTATAATTTGTTACATGAATAGTTTATGATAATTAGAAATTCAATCCAAAATCTCCTTCTTAATACTCTATGACATGTGAGTTTATAATCCAAATTATTGGTTGTCTAGAAAAATATGAATTAGCGACGAAAATTAAAGAATTGAAAAAATAAATAAATTGTGTTTTTAATTTATTCGTCACTAAATTAGTTAGTGATAGAATTAGAGACACATTTTATATAATTTTTTCTTAAAAAAATTCGTTGTCAATCCAAAATTTTCTATTATTATGACTTATTTTTCTTCAAATTTTTAATTATGTCGTTTAGCGTTAAAGATGTCAAATTTAGTGATCAATATTAATTTTTTGTCGTCTCTAATTTTTGTCGTTAAAGTCATGATTTGACATGATTTTGTCAATAAAAATATATTCTGTCAAATTACTGATTATTCCAAAAGTTTAAGCTGTTAGGAAAAATCACATCAATAATTTTATATTATTTCTAACACGCTCTCTCACACTATAGTCCAAGATTCTGATACTATGTCAAATGACTGATTATCCCAATAATTTAAACTGTTAGAAAAAATCACATCAATGATTTATATTATTTCTAACGTATTCGATTAATATATGTAGATGAGAACTAGTAATGGAAGAGGAGAGGGGACAACACGTGAAATAAAGAAGAAAAGATGTGAAGAATCATCAGAAGCAAGTTTGAAGAAACCTAAACAAGATACATCAACTACAAATTCATCTTCAAAGGTACATAAAAATATGTAATATTAATAATAAAGTATCAACATGAACTTATGAATGTAAATATAAAATCATAAAGTGAATAAAACCTTTTTTTTGTGTGTATTAATGTAAATTAAGAAACTTCTATTGATTGTTTAAAAGGTACAGGCACCTAAAGTCAAGATTGGAGAAAAGATCACATCCCTACAACAAATTGTGTCTCCATTTGGAAAGGTTAGATTGCACTCATCCCCATATCCTTTTCCCTTTTTCATTTTTTTTCTTTTATATAAATAATTCACAATGCTTTTACCTTTTTTCATTACCTACTTCATAATTATATATAATAAATTAATAATCAAAAAAATTATTTTATTTTTGAATTTCAGACAGATACAGCATCTGTGTTGTTTGAAGCAATAGGGTACATAAAGTATCTTGAAGAACAAGTCCAGGTGTGTATATCATTATGGAAAAGTTTCCATTCATTATGCATTATATGTAACTATATATAATATACACAATTATTGTTGCTTTTCTCCTCCTTTTCATTTTTAATGCCATGAAAACCTCACTTCTAGGATTAGTTCCTTTGAAAATGAATAAGTTAACAACAATGTTGTGTTAAGCTATTGCACATTTTCCATGAATATCTCATGAGCTTAACGAACTAT
The DNA here is from genome assembly GCA_951804385.1 of Trifolium dubium. Lineage (NCBI taxonomy): Eukaryota > Viridiplantae > Streptophyta > Magnoliopsida > Fabales > Fabaceae > Trifolium > Trifolium dubium. The sequence continues at coordinate 52,217,305 of OX638064.1, forward strand.
ATATAGTAATATAATGATATTTTAAATAATTAAAGATAAAATATTTATGCTTGCAAAAGATGCATGCCCTGCCCTCTCTGTTAGTATAACACACATACACACATGTATGGTTTAATATGTTTTTATCATTCATTGTAATTATTTGAAAATTTATTTTTAGTCTCTCTATCGATTTTTTAGTCACTAGAAATTACAATATTTCTAATATTTTTTAGGGGCTAAAAGCCGAAAATTTACTAATTATAGAGACTGATGAAAATGTGGTTTTAGCACTTTTAACTTATAAGAGATTATTTCGTCAAAAAAAAAAAAAAAACTTATAAGAGATTATTGAATGGAGGGCTTGGTAATTCTTACTGGTAAAGTTTGACGAATAATTATTTCGATCAAGACTCGAATTTGAATTCTTCCAAACAATTCATATTAAAGATACAATTTCAAACACCAAAACATTTAAACTATATATAGCTAATAGAATTTTTTTTCCTTCACCATATGCAATGAAGAGTTTAATGTATCATCTCGTTTAACTCTTTTTACATTCTTGAATATTTTGCAGTTACTAACCAACCCTTACTTGAAGGCAAATTCACACAAGGTAATTAAGAAATAACACTATTACTATTAAGTACTTTTTCATTTTTTTTTTCAAAAACAAAATCTCAAGTTAATTTTCACTCTTAAGATGATTAACATATATATTAACATATATTAATTAATTCAGGATCCAAGAGGCTATTTTGATAGAAATGATAAAGAAGATGCAAAGATGGACCTTCGAAGTAGAGGTCTTTGTTTAGTTCCAACTTCATGTACACCTTTAGTTTATAGAGAAAATACTGGACCAGATTATTGGACACCAGCATATAGAGGATGTTTGTATAGGTAAAAATATTTGCATGTCTTATGCTATAAATAGTATGTGGCTGTATGTATTTTAATTTGCTAGATCTTGGAAAATTGTATGGTTTAGTGAATAAAACATCATATATATCATCATGTAACTATATATATTGTCTTGATGTAATGTATGGTTACATTAGTAAACTGAAACTCTGTAGGATAAAATGATTGAGATCTTCATGTGTTATTTTCTTGAAAAGTTAAATGTTTTGCTTAAATAAATTTTTTTTTTAATATTCTTTGGTAATAATATTATATAGGTATTGTATTATCTACTTCATTCACTATATTTTCATACCTAGTCAACTGAGAGTCAGCTAATCGTGTGCATCACATCAAAAACTTTTGTAATAGTTCACACTTTTTAGGGTCACTACTATAGAATTTATGAAATTGTAGATAGATAATATATATACAGGATCTTCAATATTCGTTCAATAAAAGGATATATTCTATCTCTTTTTTTGTCAGATAGTCTTCGCTAGAATTTTATTCGTTAAAAGTAAATAAAATTGACATACCAAAATTCGAACTCCAGTTATAATATCCCCCAATTTAACTAAACTCAGTATAACCATACTCCATTGTCCTTGAAACTAGTATCGTTTTAATTTTTTGATATGATTAGTTAATTATAATGTGAATTGACTATGAAAAAACAAAACCATATATGGTGGAATGGAACAACATGAATGTTTTTGAACATGACCACTCACACATTGAACGATTTAGGATAATTGAAACAAGTAAAAGTTGGCATTGATTCTAGAAGTAGAGAAAGTGACGTTAGGGATGTCAAAAATAAAGTGCCAATGAGAAATATTGGTCAAACGGGAGATGAGCAATTACAAGGTTGGTGGTGCACTCAAACATATATAGATCAGTCCTGTTTCTTATGATCACAACAAGGACAAACACACCAAATGTTATGTAAAAATAAATAAAAAAATATCAGAAAAATATCCATAATAAGTGGGTTTTAATTAACAAATTTATTTTAATACTTAAATTAATACAACTAATCATTTTCTTAAATAATTGAAAAATCCAAAAAAAATATATATAAGCATCTATTATGAGACATGAGATAAAGGAAATACTACAGTGTGACCTGGTTGATATCTTCTTTTTTTTTCTTGGGCTATAAAAAATAGTTCATTTCTTGGGCCATAAAAATGGTCCAGTAAAGAAAAAAAAGTGTACTTCAAAAAATGAAAACAAAATAGAAAAATGGTTGTTCTTCGCCCCTTTACATTACTCACACTGAAAAAATATTATCAAAATATATTTTTGATAAAATTTGCACTTAGAAATTATCTCCTTGTAGGTATTGAGAAAAAGAGAGAGATTTTGATCAATTTAGAGAGGGTAAAGAACAAATGTCAAAAAGAAAAAGGTGTCAGCAAACTAAAAATGAATTTTTTCACGCATATCGCAAAAAATTATAAGGCAAATGGAAATAGTTTGTGGGTTAATATATTACAAATAAAAAAAAGAGCCACGAAGATTATAAAACAAATGAAAATAATTCTTATGGTGCATTAACATATAACATATAAAAGATTACATTAAAAAAATGAAAAATGAGTCAATTAATAAAGATTATATTTTTGTCATGAGGCCTCAAACATCTTGGTGAAAAATATCAATCGTGTTTTTATCAAGATAGTCATTTATGCGTTTGCAGAATAGAAGCTTTTACAAAAAATACCTATGGTTGAAGCTATAGAAAAAGATTCACCTAAATTTTAATTCTAATTTTGATCTCTTAAAGTTTTTTTCTTTGTTTCATTGTGGACCTTTAAATTATGAAAATTTGACACTTTGATCTTTTAAATTATAAAATTTAGTCAATTTAGTCTTTCCATTAGAGATTAATATATCTTAAAATTTATAATTTAAGGGATCAAAATGCTCAATATTCAAAATTTATGGAACCAAAATGAAGCGAAAAAAAACATAAAAGACCAAATTATCTAACATATGTAATATAAGAGAGCAAAATGATACAATAAAATTTAGAAGATTAAAATAAAACTTAAAATTAATTTAAGGGACTAAAAGTGTAATTTGGCAAAAATATTGTCATTGGATACTAAGAAATCTAGACAATATGTGCCAAGCTTGCTGTGGGCTTTATCATTGTAAATCTATTTTCTCTCCTAAGAGAGGGGCCTCACCTGGGACTGGCCCCATACTTGTAGTGTTTCAATTTTGAGCTTCTCTCCAAAAGTTACACAGACACATGATACATGGTCCATAGGTGGCCCAATTCCATGTGTCTCTCCATTGTCATGTTAGTTCCACAATCCACATCTATTCTAAATTCATGTTGGAGGAAACATATGTATATATTTTTTATTTGACTAAAATGTAGACCATATCTAATCTAATATAATCTAATCTCCCACATAATCATAATTTAAATTTTTCATTAGAATTACAATATGTTAATGAAGTTAGTTTCTTTGTCTAGGCCCATTAGTTTTTTTTTTTTTGAGAATCATACCAATTTGATTAAGGAAACAAACCAATACAGAAAGATGGCCACTGCATGAGGTTTGAGGCATCCCCCACCCATGTATGTGAACCAATTGTTTTAGCTGCTTGAGCAAGTTTATGGGCAGCAATATTACATGAACGACTAGCAAAACAAACAGAACAAGTTAATTAGGTGTTAGTGTTACATCCATGTCTATATATATGTACACACAAATGTCATCTCAATTGATCCATGATAAATTGTGATGGTTCAAAATTCAAATTGACACAAGAATTTTAATCCTAGAAACTCTATTATTTTAACACTTAATTGTGAAGTGGATATTCAGTGTTAAAAATAAGATGCAATCAAACAATCTACTTTGTAGAGATGAAATATAATATCCACACTCTATTCATATATAGAAGGGACAATGATAAGACTTCAAAACCTTTTTCATGGCCTAGACCTTAATTTAAATCGACCACAATGTTGTATCTGGTATCTTGATAAGAAAGTTGAACTCATTTCTATAAGGTCCCTAATTGAGTGTCAAATCATGGTCAACTCCTATTTTTTTTCCCTTTATTTTGAACTCCAAAAATGAAGATCATCGATAAAATAGAGAGATTAATATTATTCATCATCACCAGAACTATCCTAAGTCCTAACACATGCAAAAATCACATATAATGACATACCACACATGAAACATCCAAGATTGGAAATGGGAAATGGATTCCCTTCATTTTTTTTATCATGTTTTTTAAATTTTCACATTTCAACTCTTAATCAAATTTTCTTTCTTTAATTTTATTCATATTCATACATTATTCTTTTTATATATTTCAATGAATTAGATCCCACATTATTTTTCAATTTTTTTTCATATGAAAGAATCCTAATCTACATTCACAAAATAAACTACCCTTCCACTAGGTCATAGAGAAAGTCTAAAAAATGTCTCAAGACGAACATCTTAATTAACTCTTAAATAAAAATTATTCTGAATCGAATAGATAGCTCATTACCCACCTTTCTCTCCTATAACTATAAGGGTGTATACTGGTTGTAAAAAAAAAAAAACTATAAGGGTGTATATGTAAAAAAAAAAACTATAAGGGTGTATATGATAATGATATGTCCCAATGATAATGATATGTCCCATTACGAGTGAAATACTAAACTCCCTCTTGAAATTTTAAAATTTGGCAAATATCTCCTTGAAATTTGAAAAGTGGCAAATACATCCCTGAAATTATAAAATGTCAATCAAATTGCCCCCTGCTTCATTTACTCTATCTATTTCGATGACATGGACGTTAACTGCATACGTGACACCTGCCAGCGTGACACCACGTGACATGAGAGATTAGTAATTGATCTGGATACACGTTATAGAAGGGTAATTGGCTAAAATTTGCAAAATCAAGGGGCTAAATTTAATGGTATTCTGGTCAATTAGTCCCCTGATTTTGCAAATTTTAATCAATTACCCTCCTCTCATGTGACGTGGTGCCATAGTGGCAGGTGTCACGTATGCAGTTAATGCCCATGTCATCAAAATAGATGGAGTAAATAAAACAGAGGCAATTTGATTGACATTTTACAATTTCAAGGGTATATTTGCCACTTTTTAAATTTTAAGGGGATATTTGCCAAATTTTAAAATTTCAAGGGGGAGTTTGATATTTCACTCGTCCCATTACCCATGTTTGAGTATATGCCTATATGGTAGTAAACCCAACAGTTTTTGTAGATATAATGACATACCACACATGAGTGCATTGTTAGAAATAATATTAAATCATTGATGTGACATTTCTAACAGTTTAAGTTTTTGGGATAATCGGTCATCTGATATGATATCAAAGCCTCTATGACTAAGTGGTCTAGAGTTCGATTCCCGCTCCCCTCACCTTCTAATTAAAAGTGGAATTTTAAGCTTTTAGAATAATCGATCATTTGACATGCATGACACATCCAAGATTGGAAATGGAAAATGGATTCCCTTCAAAAAAAATTATCATATTTTTTAAATTTTCACATTTCAACTCTTAATCAAATTTTCTTTCTTTTATTCATATTCATACATTATTCTTTTTATATATTTCAATGAGTTAGATCCCACATTATTTTTCAATTTCTTTTTCATATGAGAGAATCTTAATCTACATTCACAAAATAAACTACCCTTCCACTAGGTCATAGAGAAAAGTCTAAAAAATGTCTCAAGACGAACATCTTAACTCTTAAATAAAAAATATACTGAATCGAATAGATATCTCATTACCCACTTTTCTCTCCTATAAGGTGTATATGATAATGATATGTCCCATTACCCATTACCCACGTTTGTGTTATTTGTGTATATGCCTATATGGTAGTAAATCCAACAGTTTTTGTAGATATAATTAATTATCTAGTAAAAATGTTATCAATTGGTACAAAAATGTTAAATGATTGTCATAAAATTTTTCTCTAATAACAATAAATAATTAAATAAATAAAAAACAAGTGGGGGCTGAAAAATAGGAAAGAAGCCGTGAGTGATTATTGGTAATAAGAGAAGTAGTGATAAGGAAAGGGAAAGGGGTAAGGAAGGGCTAAGAGGGTTGGTGGCCCCAATCCATCATCTAAGCAGGACACAGTAGCCTGTGCAACAGCACCATATAACAGTGACATAAATTACTCTACCTCCAATTCACTATCAACCAAATTAATTACTTTTTATTTTACCTCCCTTATTAATTATCTATTACAAATTATATATATATATATATATATATATATATATAAACTTATTTTTTTTAAGTAAATAAGTGAGTTTAGTAATAAAAAAAAAAGTAAATAAGTCCCTGTACATAATTCAAACTCGACACATGCATATAAAATACAATATCTCTGTTAATTAAGTTAAACTCGTGTATACAAAGAGATATTGTTATTTTATATATAAATGTTTCGGTGAACTTAATTCAATTGGTAAAAATTGATATTATATTTTATTTATAGAAGATAATTACATATATGTCAAAGGTAAAAGGGCAACAAGTTGTGCCCCTACTCCTTTTTGAATTGCAAAATCAATTAACTTAAAGATCACATTTACAGATTTATGAGACACATCATTATTATGCATGACTTTTTAAAATCTATTGAGAAGTCGGGTAAAAATAAAATTATAATCACTAATTGATGGGTGAGAGAAGCATGCATGTAAAGTAATAATTTATATTTAGGTGACACCAAATGATTGAGGAATATAACAAGAGAGGGTAGCTAAATTTTATGCAGAAGAAAACAATAGCCAAAAGATAAAAAGCTAGGTATACAAAATGAGTGAGTGAATATTATTGTTTTCTTCTCCTCGTCTCCTCTTCATAATACTCTTGTCTCCTTAGATCCTTTCTTCTTCCTACCTTTTAGCTCTAATTAATCTGTAAGTCAATTTTTTTCTTATTCTTCTTCTTATGACAACAAAGCACAACACATAAAAATCAAACATATTTCAACTCTTTCCTAATCTCTTCAATTAACCATCTTTTTTAGTAACAAAAAAAACATTTTTTGTTATTCTTCCATGAGACAAGGAAACACGTTGAATTTTTTTTCTTCTTTTGGAAGAAGGATTCAAATATTTGATAATTATTATAACTTTTAGTTCAACATAAAATTTCAGATTGCAAAATAGTTATGGCGGCTACTTCTTCATCTACTTCATTCTTTGGAATCAGAGAAGAAAATCAAAGTCAAATAACACATCATCATCAATCTACAACTACTTCTTCAGCTCCTTCAACAACAATTCCTTCAAAGAAAAGAAGAAATCAACCTGGAACACCAAGCAAGTAGCTTAATTACTTTTATTTTCAGCTTAAGAACATTTAAACATCAACACACACATGCATATTACTCTTTCTTGCTTTTTTTTGTTATAATTAATCTTCTTAAAAATAAACATAATAATTGAAACCCTAAATCATGGATATCAATTAGGGCTCTCAATTTCTTTTATAAAAAAAAAAAAACTATTATTGGGGTGCATGCACTTTCCTTCAATTTTATTCTCAAAAGCATTATTAGACTTTGATTTTAATTTTTTAATGATTTTTTTTTCTAATTTCAACTTTCTTGCTACAATTAGAATGATACATATTCAATTTTTTTACTAGTATTAGAATGACCATGTGTGCCTTTTCATTAAAAGGAGAAATTAATTATAAGAACATTGTTCTTCAATTCATGGTGCATATTCAATTTCAGCAAGTAATTATTGAATCATCGAATATAAAAATATTTTGCTAATTAAAAAAATTATATAATATTTTATATTTTTTTTTTGGCATTTTTCATGGTAAAAAAGATCCAGATGCAGAAGTGATAGCACTATCTCCAAAGACACTAATGGCAACAAATAGATTCATATGTGAAGTTTGCAATAAAGGGTTTCAAAGGGAACAAAATCTTCAACTTCATAGAAGAGGACATAATCTTCCATGGAAGTTAAAGCAAAAATCTAACAAAGAGCAAAAGAGAAAGGTTTATTTATGTCCTGAGCCAACATGTGTTCATCATGATCCTTCAAGAGCTTTAGGAGACCTCACTGGGATTAAAAAGCACTTCTCTCGTAAGCACGGTGAGAAGAAGTGGAAATGTGAAAAATGCTCAAAGAAATATGCTGTTCAATCTGATTGGAAAGCACATTCTAAGACTTGTGGTACTAGAGAATATAGATGTGATTGTGGCACCCTCTTCTCTAGGTAAGTAACATCATCAACTTTATGTTTTTAACTTCATATAACAATGTTAATCTTAACTCATAAATATAATTCATCACTATATGCTAATCACTTTTGCCAAAAGTTAGGGTTATTTATATGGTTTGGTAGGTTTATTATTTTTTTATATATAGAAGTTAGTATTGATTATTTTACACTAACAAAAAAAAAATTCTAAGAATTTGAAGAGTAAACTAAATTCTTTTGTCATTTGTTTAACCATCTGGTTTTCGAGAAAAAATGTTCTAATAATTTGAAATTAGATCAGAAAACAAATAAAATCTGACTAAAAATTAGTATAATTAGTATATAATTAGAGTTTGAACTCGACCCGATTGGACTAAGTTTTTTTATATTTGTGTTCATTTTTCAGTTGTATCTAAATTGGAATACTCTTTATACTTCTTAACTATTGAAATTCTCTTGAGTTTCAAACAAAGTATGTAGTATAACATAAGTTGAATAGTTTCCATAATAAAATTCAAGTAAAAACATACAAAAGTTAAATGTGAACAAGAGTCTGTTTTCACTTCTTATCCCAAAAAAAAGTGAACAAGAGCTTTCATGCTTTATCTGTTAGTTAGTGTTTGGGTGTTAGTGAAGGTGAAATTTTGTATGGCAGGAGAAGACTGCATGCACGTGAGTACACCATTCAAATGTAGTACAAAAATTGAAATATTTTGAAGAAAAAAAATTCAACTTTGGTCTAGGGAACAGTGTCCATATAGATATCATATATACTATCCTTATTCACATTCACGTGTATAGTGAAGCAACATTATAAGATGTTGAGTTTTGTTCTCTTTCTTTGTAGTAGTTGGTTCAAAATTCAAATAAATTCTCTAAAGTTCTTTTCACTTGCTCCCTATTTGTTAAATTTAATTAGTACTAAATAATTATCTTCATTAATTGGGCAATCTATAGAGTTGTCACGTTTCTCATAGATTTGCTAGAAATTGTTTGATATAATGAATTCTCTTGGTGGAATATAGACAAGTATTGAGGTTGCTTGCATTTATTGAGCTGGCCCCAATTGTAGAGTTTTTGAGTATTGACTTTCATCAAAGTTGCAAATAATTCTCTCTTTTTATTGATCAAAGAAAGACCTCAAATTAGAAGTTTGATTTAGAAATTCTTGGTTTGTTTCATATTTTGGTATAGTCCCATGGGCCCTCTACTTCTATTGTAATTTTCTTAATTTCAACATACTAGTAGTTTCAATTATTTTGACACCAAAATTCACTTAAATCTACCTTCATTTTTCATTTTATTTTTTTTTACAAGTAGCTAACCTTTGTATTATTAGTGTGATATAATCAATTAGGTTTACTAACATTCAACACACAAAAATTATAAATTGCTTTCTTTGATCCATGTAACAATGTGTATTCCATTATGTTTTTTTACAAAAAATGTTAAGCTCATTTTTCAACGAACAAAGTTCAAATTCCACTTGAGACTGTTATTAAAGAATCATTCTAATTCGCGCACACCCTCTTTTATTAATAATATTTCTTTTTCTTCTCCAATTTTTTAAAAATAGATTAGTTTAAGCGATACTCCAACTTATCATTTACTCTTTAAATATACTATATATTATTACACATTATCTTATGAATATTAATTATGAAAAATAATATAGATTAAGCTAATCTTGCTCCTTGTAATTATTTTTGGTGCAGGCGTGACAGTTTCATTACTCATAGAGCATTTTGTGATGCACTTGCACAAGAGAGTTCAATAAGACACCATCCTACTAACCCTTTTGGGTTTGCCACAAACACAAACCATCACATGAGTTTAGGCCTAATTTCCCATCAGTTGCAAAATCATCAAAACCAAACAAACAACACCAACATTTTGCGCCTCGGATCATCATCAACGCCAAAATTTGAACAGCAATTAATCTCATCGTCACAACCTTTAAATCACTCTTCATTTGGTCCATCTTCATCTTCATTCTTCATGAATGATATTCCAAATCAATCATCATTTGAAGAACACCAATTCACAAACAAACAACTTCATGGTCTAATGCAACTTCCTAATCTTCAAGGTAATAACTCAAATAATAATGTTTTCAACCTTATGAATAATATCCATGATCATCAATTCAATAATCCTCTAATTAGTAGTGACCATCATCATCATCATCATGATCATCAATCACTCTTTGATCAAAACATGTCTAGTCCTCACATGTCAGCCACTTCATTGCTTCAAAAAGCTTCTCAAATTGGTTCAATTAATTCAACAAACAACATCAAAGGTAACACTAACACCTCTTTTGGAAATAGAGGTTCAAGTATGGAAAATGATCATGATAACAATGATGAACTTCATGGATTGATAAACTCTATTGCAAATGGAAACACATCATCCATATTTGGCAATGATGAAAACAACCTTAATATGAGGTTTGATGGATCTAATAAGTTAACTTTAGATTTTCTTGGTGTTGGTGGAATGGTTAGAAACATGAATAGTGGTATTGGATTCTCACAAATCAGTGAACAACAACATGCTATCAATAGTACAATGGCTTCTTTGAATCGTGACCTAAAATCAGCACAATCAAGTCAAAGTCAACATTTTGGCAGCTCAAGTTTCATGCAATGAGAAAAACTAAGGTTAGGGAGAAAAAATTAATTAGTATAAAGGAAATGCTTGATTTCTTGTTAATTATTCATTAAGTACTAAACTTTGTTTACAAATTTTATTTTTGTTTTCCTCAAAAAGAATGTAGTTAAATGGTGAATCAAGGTTCCAATTCTAGAAATTACTACAATCTTTGTATTATTTTTGTTGAACACATCATCACTTTCCCTTTCTCTTACTCTCTTTTTGACTTGATGTGAATCATGCATGTGAATGTGATATAGATGTATTAAGTTACCTGTTTCATTGAATTTCCACGTGTGGGCTTGAGATAATAAAGTTTATAAATTTGAGACAGTAAAAAACATATATACGACACGGTAAATGAAGCCAAGTGCTGTTAGTTGATCGAAGGATATTTAGTTGGTTATAATTGATTTCTTTGTTGATGTCGTGATGCATAGATGAAATAATAAATCAATAAAAATTGATACACTTAAATTAAAGGATCCGAGGTTAAACTTCGATCATAAACATTCGTCTTAATTATTTTACTATTTTCTAGTACTAGTTAAGTTAAGACTTCTGATCACAATCGACTCTAAAGAAAAGAATTATTTGAACATACACACATATGAAATTATACTTATTAAATGATTTTCAAAATATATATTTTTCAGTGTCTTTTATTTTATTTTATTTTTTACTTTTCAGACATATGTGCACAAATGTTGTACCAAATTAACGAGCTGGATGGGATGTTATTGTTGGGTCTCTGTGTGTTAAGAATCTTCACGTTTTGGCTACATTCCAATGGAAGCGACAATGCCTCATTTCCCTTCAATTCATCTTTGTTTTATGTACCATATGTACAATACAAACTAAAGATAGATAATACACTAACTTTAAAATAAAGCAACAAATTTGTAGTATTGCTTACCTAATATATACCTTACTTTAATTTAAAGAATACATTTTACACCACGAGCTTTATATAAATGTGTGACAGTTTACATGTCTGAAAAATATCGTCAATATTCTTTTACGTACAAAATATTAGTATTGTTCAAACATCAATTCTATATTTAAAGAAGGTCCTTTTTTTAACAACAAAAATTAAAGATAGCACGCAATAAAAAGAAAGTACAAATAGTATTCTATCAGTAAAATAGAAAAGTATAAGGGTATTCGACTCACCAAAACAAAATGAAATAACAAAGTAGAAAAACCAAAGCTGATAAAACCGAAATACATCAATCAACTTAGCTAATGATGCATGAAATTTGAGCTTGCATTTTAAAGTAGCGGATCACTTCTCAATATTATATAGATTAATCTCTGCAATTGTACGCAGATCTTGAATAACGCATCAACAACAAAATAGTATCCCACTTTTTTATCGTATACACTTTCATTGTACACCGAATTTTGATTGAAGTCTACAAGCACACAAATTTATAAGGTAGATAATCCAGACAAATATAATCCCCCTTCTTAAAATGGGGTGCACAATAAACAAGTAAGGTATAAATAAAATAATGGGTATTTTTATGTGGTTTCGAGAAAAGGTAAAATAGATTTATGGGTTTACATTACTTAAAGCCCAAATAATGTCACTTAGTCCGAGATCTATGGGCTTTATTCACATGGTTTTGAGTCGAAAAATTATCCTTCCACTTCTACAATTAACTCTTTATCCCTACAAACCACTTGATAATCATATTTTGCCCTTTTTATTATTAATTATTTTACATTTTTATTTTTATCTTTCATTTCACCCCTATAATTAACTGTTCCGGTATTTTTTTTATTTTTTTCTAATTTGATGTATTTACCAGGACAATTTTTCAATATGTTTCAGTGTAATAATTTTAATAGTTAATTCAAACATTCGTACCGAAACAGTTTAAAAATTCGTTCCAGTTTATTAAAATATGCAGATCATATGAATATATGTAACAGAACATTATTCAAAATTGTTCCAGTTTGTTACATTGCAAATGAAATTGTTACCGAAACACATGGAAAATTAGTAAAAATTGTTCCGGTTTGTTAAATTAGTTTTAAGTGTTAGCTACCTGCATTAGAACCGGAACATCCATAAGATCACTGTCTTCACAAATGGTTCTTAGGATAAAATCATAGTTGTGTGGGTAGACAATTGATGAGTAAAGAACACTATCTACCTAAGGTATTTATACAAAGACAGCAAATGTTTCATATTAAATCACAATCCATCGTTCAAATAAAAGGATGCTAAAGTTAATAATCTATCATTCTTCATCTCAAATGCAGCTATTCTTCATTCTTCATTATAAGGTATTTAACAAACTGGAACAATTTGTATTAATTTTTCATGTGTTCCGGTAACATTCTTTTACAAAGTTACAAACCGGAATAATTTTGAATAATATTCCGGTACATATATTCATACGATCTGCATATTTTAATAAACAGGAATGAATTTTTAAACTGTTCAGAATGTTTGAATTAACTGTTAAAATTATCACACCGGAACATATTGAAAAACTGTTCCAGTAAACACATCAAATCGGAAAAAAAAAAAAAATTACCGGAACAGTAGGGGTGAAATGAATAATAAAAATAATAGTATAAAAAATTTTAATAATAAAAAGGGCAAAATAGGATTATCAAGTAATTTGTAGGGGTGAAGGTTTAATTGTAGAGGTGGAAGGACAATTTTTCTTTTGAGTCATGGTAGTTTAGAGCTCTGTCTATTAAGTTGGACAAAAATATCACATCAAACATAAAGAACAACTATCATATAATTTTTAGTCCACTACTTGTAAAACTTGTGCATGTTAGACAATAGACATGATCTATAAACTGTTTTATAAATTTTTATGAATAAAATGAGTTAAGATTGTTTACGTAAAAGAAAAAAAATTATATATTTAAAAATATTAATAATGTAAGATATATTTATTAACTCGAGTGCGTTTGATTTGCAAAATAATAAATATCAGACAGAACAGTATAAGACAAAATAATACAGTACAGGACAAAAGAAGATAGTATAGTAAAAGATAGAGATAAAGAAATATTTTTTTTTTATATTTAAAAATAAAAAAGATATTTTCATATTTTTTTTATAGTTGTACTATGGACAAAAAGTTGTCCTATAGTTTAGTAAAAGACAAAAAATTTAATTTTTTCTTGTCATTTGCTACCTTATTTGTCGTGTCTCATAACTACTTTTTAAATTAAACAAAATACAACGAAAATTATCTTGTTCAATACTCTATTTTTTAGCATATCAAACACACTATACTATATGCATCATGAATAAATTATACAAGAATGACCAATCATTCATGATCTTAAAAGACTTTCTCTGCATTTAGTTGAGCTAGCAAGATAGATAGATCATAGATGTCAACTAATAAGTTGGTGAAATCGGCGAAAAAGATTCCCAATTTTAGTTTTTTATTTTCTTTATTAACTTTGATAAAAACAATACTACCAAGTTTACTTTAGAAATTGAACATGTTCCAAATTTTAGTTGAATTTCAATACCGTGTCTATATGTATGCAGTTTATGGTTTTAGAGTCTGTTAATTTTAAGGTTTTTAATTTTAATGTTTAGGTAAAATGGTAAATACTTTTTTTTTTATAATTAGATAAATATTTTTTTAATGACTCAAAATACATATTGTTTTATTTTTATTTATAAAACTGTTACATCGTTTTCCATCTCTTTTCTTTTTAATTTGAAATATTTGTACACAAAACATTTTTTATTCCCATATATCACAAAGAAGCAAAATCAAGATTGGCTTAGTCATCACCTACTCCAGTAAGTTATTATTTAAGAAAATTATTGATTATAGTGTGAAACTATATCTGCTTCACATGCAATGGACTGTGTTAGATGTCACACATATATTATATTAATTTAATAATTATTACTATATATTAAAGGTCAATTATCCGACATGACTCGAGTTTTATGCTTTTTTTTCCTTCTAAAAAATCAACCAACATGCTTTGCTTTTATTTCGCTAACTAAAATATAATTATACTCATTTTAATCAAGTTGTTAAGATCAAAACTTGAGTTCAAGTGGTACTTAAACTCAATAGTTATACACTCAAAGTCAAAGAACCGACATGCGTTTTGTTGAGTTCTGAAGTTTAAGTCAAGACCTATACGGTTTCAAGATATGCATATACTTTGTTTATTTTTTGACAGCTACATGTCATTTTAATACGAACCTTTAGCAAATAGTTTAAAGATGATTTCTTTTTTAATAATTTTTCTTTTTATGAGAATATATAAATAATCCAATTTTATTCTCATAAAATTGAAATTAAAGTGGACTTCTATTAGGTATAGATTTGTTTTGATATTCTTTTATTATTGTTCTGTTTATATATAACATATTTGTCTTATAATTCATTTTTACTGATCTATATTCGTCTTGTGCGGTCGCAAACATATAATTATTATTATTATTAATAATACATTTGTAATTAAAAAATATATTAATGAGTTGCATATCTTATTAATACCATTATACTTATCCACGTACATAGACTTTTTGGTTTTTGGCCAATTAACCCGTACATACTAATCACATTTAAGGTTGGATTCAAAAAAAAAAAGTTAATCACATTTAAGGTTAACCATTTTCTTTTTGTCGAGACCGAGGTATCACCGTCAAACGCAATGACTAATTCTCGCTGGATTTAAGGTTAACCATTTAATTTGATGTCAAAAATGTATATCAAAATAGACTTTTTTTTGTCTACTCTCTCAAGATTTGGGGGTATATACCCCCAATCACTTAAAAAATTTAACCGATATAAAATTTTATAAAATATACCGTTAGATTAAAAGTTTATATCTGTTGTGGCAAGTGTGAGTAAGTCCCACATTGCTTAGAAAAGTGGAGGTTGAACACTTTATAAGTAGAAAGACCCATAAACCCAATGCCTTAAGGTTTTGAGTAAGAGTGTGGTGTCCAACACTTATATCGTTGTTCTAGACCCAATGTGGATGATCCCCCGGCTGCCCCCTTGTTGACCCAACAGTGGTATCAGAGCCGGTGGTTATAGATCGGGCTCCTTGTGTCGAAAGTCTTCCTGACAAAGGTAGTCAAGCAGCGGGTCCTGTGTGCAAGTGGCAACGGCGGTACAAGTGTTTACGGTTGGAAAAGCTTCCGCTTGAGGGGGAGCATAATGAATCGAAGACTCACACTTGAGGGGGAGAATGTTGTGGCAAGTGTGAGTAAGTCCCACATTGCTTAGAAAAGTGGAGGTTGAACACTTTATAAGTAGAAAGACCCATAAACCCAATGCCTTAAGATTTTGGGTAAGAGTGTGATGTCCAACACTTATATCGTTGTTCTAAACCCAATGTGGATGATCCCCCGGCTGTCCCCTCGTTGACCCAACAATATCATATAGATCATTTGTGTAAAATTTCAGACAAATTTAAAATCATTTGATATGTTATTGAGACACATCAAAATTAACAATTTATGTGATATCTTAAACACCGTTAATCTTTGTGTGTCTCAATAACATATCAAATGAATTTAGATTTGTCTCAAATTTTACACAAATGATCTATATGATATAAACTTTCAATCTAACAGTGTATTTTATAAAAAAAATTATATCGATTAAAACCTTTTATAGTGGTTGAGGGTATATACCGCAAAATCTTGTGGGGGTACACGAGTTGTCACCATCAAAATAATACAAGTTATCAAACATTAGTTGATTCAGTGATGATTGACGTTGAATTTGATAGAGAGTATCATTGGTTCGATCCGTGCAACTTCGTTTGGAATGAGCTTGAAATCACTAGCTTGATGATTTTTTTCTTGGCTTTCACACTTTAGTTCCTAGAAGAAATACTTTAGTAGTCCAGAGTTTCAGTGTTGTTCCGACATCAAGTGATTTTAGTGCCCGTTTGACCCGGCTTATTTTCTACTTTTTTATTTAGCTTAAACGAAATAGAGAAGTATAAAATTGAATTTAGCCATATTTCTCTTCAAAAGTATTAGAGAAATAAAGTAAAGAAGTAAAAAATAAAAAGAAATAGAGTCAAATACAAATTTTTCCTACTTTACTATTTTTAAGGAGAAGAAAAAAAGTAGAAAATAAGCTGGGCCAAACGGGCACTTAGTCCCCTTCCAAATGCAGTTGCGTGAACCGTGGTCCTTCCTACCAAGTTTAGCGTCAATCACCACTTAATCGACTAATATTTTATGATTTATTTTTTTTAAGTTTTGATCGCTTACATAAAGAGTTAAAAATCGTTAATTCACATATATCTCAATCAATTGTTGATCAGTTATTCTAGATTTATTGTCTATAGGAAGGGTCACTACCTTTTTATATATGGAACTTGTCTTGTAATATAGATCGTATCGTAATCGTCTACTCATTTTATAAAAAAAATATGACCAGTCTTCAAATAATATTATATATAAATGGATGTTAGTGTTATTTGTTTGTTCTTATTCGGGTAATTATTAACAACAAATACTATCTCTAGTCTCTAGTCTTTGATTAATGTACTTAAACAATAAGACTAAATTAGTAAATTAATTATTGTCTTTCAAAAAATTAATGTTTTTTTTTGTACATAAAAAGTTAATATTGTAAATAACTTAACAAGAAAATTTTATTTAAGTTTTTTTTTGACGAGAAATAAATATATTTTAAAGAAATTTATATGTAATACAACTGTAGTAATAATAAAAACAATTAGTTCTCTGAATTTAGCTCATTTGGTTAGATATATTGCACGAAAGTGTAGGAATTCGAGTTCGAACCCAGATACGCCCACTTATCTACCTTTGCGTTAAATTATTAGCCATTAAGCTACATGACCAAAATAATACAGTAATAATAATAATAATAATACTTATTATTATTATAATAATAATAAAAACAACTGAACATTCAATTAGTTTAATTCAGTTGATAAAATATTTATACATAATATAATATGTAAGAATTAAAATTTAAATCATAATACACTTACTTATTCACTTTATAAATTGCACCAAGTGGGTGTAATCACCGACAGTTGCTAGAGTTGAGTTAACCTTCATATTTTTGACACAGTTCTGTTTAATTCATTTTATAATGCATATGTGATGGAGCAGTTGTTTGTGATTTGTGAATATTGTACAGTAGTTCCTCACAACAATTAAATATTCAAATGAAAATTATGGAGATTAATTTTTTTTTAGAGTGTCCCTATAACCATAAATCACACTCAACTCTAAGGCGGCAATATATATTCAAGATTCGAAATCTAGTATGAAAATGATATATTTTAAAAAAATACTGCCTCAGTCCATATAAATATTACCTTAGCCCTCTTAGGCTTAGATGTTTATATATAGTTCATTAAAAATAATAAATAAATATATTAATTTTATAAAATATTATTATTTATTACATAAATTATTTTTATTAATTTCTCAGTTTGAATTATTGCCATCAATATATAATTGAGTATAGTAGACTTATGAATAGTACACAAAATATTAAATTGAGTGTAGAATTGGAGTAAAATAATAGCAGTTATTTTGATACATTTCTCTTTTGCAAATTAGAAACTTAATATAGGACGGAGGGAAGAAATAATGTTGAGAATGAATAAACTCTTTATTCAGTTGTCAAAGATTCTAAACTATATTTTTGCAAATAATAAATTGTTTTTAACAATGGAGGCTAAAGCAACAAAGTTCATATATATTTTAAAGACTACCTATGTTTCAAGAGGATTTTAACATTGTGCTTCAATTGTTAGCATGAATATTACTACTAAATTGTCATTTACTACTTATAAAATGTTCAATATTAATTTTCACTTTTCGATACAAACTAGTAAAATGAATGTGATAATATTTTGGTAAAATAATGTATAATTTGCAAACGTTTTTGTACTTAGATAGAATTTGTTTTCAAAGGAGATTTATATTTAGAAACAATACTTATTATTGTTGTCGTTGTTATTATTATTATTTTGAGCAAATAGTCTAGCGATTAGAATACTACTCTTAAATGTATCAAAAAAAACATAATATTGTCCTTAAAAATGAATAAGTGGATGTCTGGGATTTGAATTCACTCCTACATATAAAATATTGTCCCGTCAACTAAGCAAGTTTGTCGGGACATAATTTCTATATATTTAGAAATTAAATTGAGATATATTAATACTTTTAGAGGCTAAATTAAAAATGTATTCTTTTGAGAATAATTTCAGTGTTAGAAACTTAAGTCAATAGATATGTTCCTTACAGATCCGAAATAGTACAATAATTAAAGTGACAATCTTGTCTTTTCTTTGGGGAAATTAAAAATAAAGGTTGTGCCAACATTTCAACAGTTCTGTTCTCAGCCTGCACCTTGGATCCAATCCAAATTCAGGCTTCTAAAAGTTGAGTTAAAGCCGTTCCAAAATGCTTAGGGTCGCTGCTCCAAATGTCAATATGACTGAGTAATTCAAATAAAACAACTGCTTTTCTGCTTTTCGCCCTTCCGCATTGCTCATATTGAAGAAAAAACACACTATCAAAATATATCTTTCGGTAAAATTTATACTACTGAAAGATATCTCCTAATAGGTTGGAGGGACGAGAGAATTCAGATCAATTTAGGAGGACAAAGAGAAAGTGTCTTCAAATAATTAAGATAGCCAGCAAAGCTAGCCTTATATAATATAACAAATTAACAATATGTCATGTTCCTAGGAGATGGGTTTCAAGTTAAAATAAACTCATGAAGATGCTAAATTGGAGTTGCATTGCACAAACAAAAATCTTTCAGAGTGTTTTTCTCTTAATATTGTGCTATCTAATACTGTTTTTTTTAATAGTGTGCTATCTAAGATATACTCTATTTCACATATAATGTGTTCACATAGACAGTAACAGTGCATTGTCAAAAAACTGTAATACGTATAGCATGCTATCTTAGTCTACTAAAAATCGAATGGGTGCAAGTTTGTAACCTTTTACTAATTTACACTCGCTCAATTCCGATACTCAATTGCGATAGATCTAATCTAGTAAATTATAACTAAAATTTTGTCACTTGTACTCAAAATTATAACTTACTAACTTATACAAATAAAAAACTGAAGAGTGCAAATGTTGAAAACTAATATATAAAATGGGTTAAGATTTTCTCTATTTCTCGAAGAAACGCATAAAATATACTATAACTGGTAAGCCTAAGCTACCGACACGAGCTATACTATCTTTATCATGGCATCAGCTACTTAAAAACAACTGTCTAGAAATTTGAAGCAAGGCATTGAGGCTTGAGAAAAGAATCACAATACTACTTAGAATAATTGCATGATCTGCTTAAAAAATGTTGTTACAAAGCTAAAGTAAAGCAGAGCACACATGAAGAAAACAAGTGTAGAACAACCCCTAAATCAAGTCATTAGAGTAAGCTAATTTTACATTACTCTAAGTTTATAAAAGATGACTTTAAAAATGATTACTCAAAAATGCATTCTCCAATCCCCCTTTTCCCGGATCTAGATCAGGTACATGCAATTGTATTATTATTTTTATGTTTATAAAATCATTAGTCTATTGTGTCCAAAGACATATATATTTATAAAAAGAGTAGACAAAGGATATACCATTTTATGTAGGGTTATAATAACGTTTATCATATCCAATCATAGAGTTATATCTATTTAAAGTTTAACCATGCTCTTCTATAATAAAAAGTTGTCATGATATATAGGTTCCGGGATATATATTATTCAAGTATACTCACCAAGTAATGCACAACATATATTGATTACATATTCAAAGACCATCAAAGATATCATTCAATTTTAAAAAAATTCAAACATTTTAGGGGTCGTCTAATATAGATCACTCAAATAAATAAACAACTCTTTTTTTTCTTTTTCTGAACCGAATATCCTCTGCGCGCAACTACAGAGACTAATCCTTATAGCCGGGTAGGACCACAAAGAGTGGTAAAGCTTCAATTTTTCAATAAAAATTGTAAGGATTTGTTCTTATTTGTGCGGACTGTACCATGAAATTTAGACTACAAAAGATAAGAGAGACAGAGAGCCACCAACCTCAACAAAAAATTGCAATGGAACCGTATAACCTACCAATACGTAGGAATTGTGACTTGAATCCAATTGCAAACAAGAGGTCCAATCATCTATGTCAACTCTGTTGATATCACATAATATTAAATTGATATAAGAGTGATATATTAGAACATAATCTAGTGTCATATAAATTACACAACTTCAAAATCACGAAATTGGGTATGAAAACAAAATGATTAGAAAAATAAATGAATAAATCATTGAGATTCGGTATAAAAAAACATTTTGAAAATACAATGTTAGAAACTTAGAATCAATAGATATATTTCCTTATATATCAAAAATAATTAAGCTATATTATGGTCTACTCATTTTGGGCAAACTAAAACTAAAATCAAGGTGGCAACCATTCCCAAAATGATTAGAGTCGAATTGCCCTAAAAGTCAATAAGAATGGGTAGTAATTCAAATGTAGCCAGCCTTATAGACTATAGTATATAATTTAATATGAATGTATGCATGTTTCCTAGAAAGTGAGTCTCAAGGGACAAGTTAACTAATCAAGATGCTTTAAGAATTTAACTATAAAATGGGGATGCACCACCAGCATTCTTCCACACAACCAAAACCAACTTGTAAGAAAAAATGAGGTACCAAATGGCCTCTTCTCTCACTCTTGCACTGGCCATCCTCTTCATCAGTTTCCCATCTGAAATTTCAGCAAACCAGTACTCTTACTCCTCTCCTCCACCACCAGTGCACACTTACCCTCACCCAACTCCATCCCCAGTCTACCACTCTCCACCACCACCGGTTCACACCTACCCTCATCCACACCCAGTCTACCACTCCCCACCACCACCACACAAGCATTACAAGTACGCTTCCCCACCACCACCCCCAGTGCACACCTACCCTCACCCACACCCAGTCTACCATTCCCCACCACCACCCCACCACAAGAAGCCATACAAGTACGCATCACCACCACCACCAGTGCACACCTACCCTCACCCACACCCAGTCTACCATTCCCCACCACCACCACACCACAAGAAGCCATACAAGTACGCATCACCCCCACCACCACCAGTGCACACCTACCCTCACCCTCACCCAGTCTACCATTCCCCACCACCACCACACAAGAAGCCATACAAGTACGCATCACCCCCACCACCACCAGTGCACACCTACCCTCACCCTCACCCAGTTTACCATTCCCCACCACCACCACACAAGAAGCCATACAAGTACGCATCACCACCACCACCACCAGCTCACACCTACACTCCTCACCCTCACCCACACCCACACCCACACCCATATCCAACCCCATCCCCAGTCTATCACTCTCCACCACCACCAGTTCACACCTACCCCCCTCACATTCCCCACCCAGTTTACCATTCTCCTCCTCCTCCAGTCCATTCCCCACCTCCACCACACTACTACTACAAATCACCTCCTCCACCTTACCACAACTAGATAGCCTATAATTGGCATCGCACCACATGGTAACTTTTCATGCAAAATATATTATAATATATTAACAAGTGTTAAGTACAAAATAAGTACAACTTTTTCCCTTCCCTTAATCAACTCATATTCACTCTTTATTAACTAATTAACAGTATAATTGTCGAGTATATGCAATCCTAATTTAATACGAAACTTCATGTGCAATGAAACATTCTAGTACTGTATAATATTTTAGTATCCATTTCTTGTAAATTAATCTTTTTCTTACAGTATTTGGTTATTAATTAAGGAATTAGAGTATCAAACATAAACTGACAGATCAACATATATTCTAATTTTTGTAGGAACTAAACAAAGTGTGAAAGCAAAGAAAGTCATGCACAAAGAAGATCAAGGGGATTCTTCACGTATATTTCGTCAATGTTTGAATATTATTGTTTAGAGGGCTGCGTTTATTTATTTAATTTGTGTATTTTGTTGTATTAGCCACAGCTGTAAGGCACTGCCCCACCATGCATGTGTCTGTAGTTGTTTGCATGCATTGTATTTTTCAAAGTTCGGTTTTGCATCAAGCTGACTGACAAGCCAAATAAATATATATCCCCTATTATACAAATCTGTCCCTTGCATCTATACCTCCTTTCTATTTCTTGTGATAATAATAATCTATGTTCATTTGTTTGTACTAATTATTTTCGCTCTACCTTTCTCGGTACAAATTAATTATAAGTTTAAAGTGAAATTGGTGGCAATTTTAAGAGAATCGAAAAGAAATAAGAGAATATTGCTTCTCAAAAGAAAGAAAAAGGCTCATGTCTCAATGTGTGTTTTTTCTTTTAACGACAAAGATTTATAGTAATATATACAAGAGTACAATGAGTACTCCAACTCACTACAAAAAGAGGTGCAACACCTCAAACGAATAAATAGCCTACACCATAATTAATCCAGAAACATTACTAGCCAATAGAGAGAAACTACACCAGAACACACCCCAATAAGGAGAAGTCTCAATGTCTATGTTTTGATACTTTGTTCAGACTTTGTATTGCTATACTTAACACTTATAGTGTTTAGTTTATCCCCATCAATGCATTGATTCACTTTTCAAAAAAGGAAAAAATATACTCCCTTACGTACCCACTAAGAATCCAAAAACTAAAATAAACCTCTGCTATTGATATACAGACATCTCTCGTTCCAACTATGTATCAAATCGAAATTCAATACAAATAGCAGGAAAACATCTAAGTACAAATATCAATGTTTTAAGTTTTATCACATTATCAAAGCAAAATGTGGGAAGTTGTGAAAATATTATAGTTCATCCAATAAGTGCATTCTATCTCTTCCACCATCAACTAGATTGATTACTTCCAGTGAAAACTATTAATTATTTTATATTGGACTTAATTCATCCTTACAAAACTAGCTTATAAGGTGAGAGCGTGAGAATTTCTCTTTATAAACTCATTTCAATCCTAATCTCTTTTCTATGTGGGACTTAGATTTTTCCTAATAAAAACAATCAGGACATTTTTCAAAGCAGTCATTTTACAGAGCCAGCATACGTCAAGAAACTGTCAAACTCTTATTCTACATTCACCCAATCACCCATAATAGCATGTGCCTTTCACAGTCAGACAAACAATAGAATATTAACAGCTTAAACTTTTCGAGAATCTGAACATATTTTATAAAGATCATATGGATACATATTTACTCATGAATATTCTATATGATTAATCGTTTGGAAAACAAATGTTGCAATGTGTGGCCATAACCACAGCTATAATCAAACCAAATTTTACTTGGCATAATTTTTTTTATTAAAATTGCTGAAAACAGAGAACATGAAAGGAATTTCAATAGAGCTCATGAAAGGAAATGTAGGAGAATGAATACCTTTAAGATTTCGCTTCACAAAACTCTTTCACAACTCTGCTCGTGCAAACAAACTGGTGTTGATCCAAAGGATAAAAATAAGTGTAGTAAGTGAAGGTTTACAAATTACAATTACAAAGAAGAAATTGGGATGATTCCTAAAATCGAAAAAGGAAAAGGACTAACTAACATGAGTCTTCGATGAGTAATTTGCTGCTCTGTCAAGTTTCACCACTTCTACTTGACTCAATAAGAATTAGTTTAGTTTGAAATTCAATTTGAGTTCGATATAAACCTTCTTTTTAGCTCAAACTCAGCTCATTTAAGTCCGCAAACAACTCAGTTCATCTTGCTAGCTCAAATTACATAATTCAAAAGTCAATTGTAACCTTTTAGATTAATAACTTTTTAGTAATTACCAAACAAAAGCAATGTAATAGTAGTTTTCTAGATATATTTTTGTTAACAAAAAACTGAAAGTGCAAGGACATCATTATGCCTCAGTAACATCCTAACTAAATTGGTATAATAAAATAACTGTCTAATTGAAAAAAATATATAAATTAGACCTACGAAAAAATTCCTATTTTTTAAATGAATTTAGTTGTTATTAAGCGTTAAATAATTATTAAATTATATATCTTCCAAAATAAATAGTAGTATTAATAAGTGATATATTTGAACATAATATAATAATAAATGTAACTAAAATGAAGAAATATACTTTAGAAACTAAATTGAATAAGTAAAAAATATTGACGAGGTATTCCTTTGAGAATAGTTTTAGTTTTAGAAACTTAGAATCAATAGATATATTCCTTACAGATCCCAAATAGTAATAACTTAGTGACAGTCTTGTCTTTTCTTTAGAGAAATTAAAAATAAAGGTGATGCCAAAATTCAACAGTCTATTTTGATTAGTTTGTTCTCAGCCTGCACACCTTGGATCAAATCCAAATTCAAGCTCCAAAACGCTTTGGGTCACAGCCGTTCCAAAATGCTAAGGGACGCTGCTCCATATGTCAATAGGAATGGGTAATTCATATAGTTAACATAGCCCGTCAGCTTTATATAATATCAATATATGTCATGTTTCCTAGAAGATGGTTTTCAATTGAAAGTAAATTTATCAATATGCTAAATTGGAATTACATTGTACACAAAAAAAGATTTTTCAGTGTGTTTTTTGCTTTATATATATTTTGTTTTCTTAATAATGTGCAATCTATTAGTGTTTTCTTAATAATGTGCTATCTAATATGTAACCTATTATAAAAGAAGGCATTAAAAATGATTACTTCAAAATGCAAGTATTCTCCCACCCCTCTTTCCCGGACCTAGATCAGATAGATGCAATTGTATTATTGTCTTACATGTAGTGTAGTAGAGGATCCAGATCCTCAAGGGAAGTGGATCACCTACTGCAGTGCAAAAGTGGGATATGGATCATTTACTGTACTATTTCTCTATTGTCTTTTATGTATCTATCTCTCTCATCATTTTTCTCTCTCATCTTTATTGTTTTATTTTTTATTTTAAGTTTCTCTCTTCACTCACATAAACACTAGGCAGCACTCTGCAGTAGGTGATCCACTTCCACATGAGTGTTGCCTAGTATTATGTGAGAAGAGAGAAACTTAAAATAAAAAATAAAACAATAAAGATGAGAGAGAGAGAGAGAGAGAGAGAGAGAGAGAAATGATGAGAGAGATAAATACATAAAAGGCAGGAGGAAGGCAGTAGAGGATCCAGATCCAGAAGTGGATCTCCTACTGCAGTGCATGAGTGCTGCCTAGTGTTTACGTGAGGGAAGAGAGAAACTTAAAATAAAAAATAAAACAGTAAAGATGAGAGAGAGAGAGAGAGAGAGAGAGAGGGAGAGAGAAAAGTGATGAGAGAGATAGATACATAAAAGGCAGTAGAGAAATAGTGCAGTAGAGGTTCCAGATTTGTGTGTGTCCTTCGACATGGATCTGGATGCTCTACTACACTACTTCTATATTGCCTTCCTCCTGCCTTTTATGTATCTATCTCTCTCATCATTTTTCTCTCTCTCGTCTTTATGTTTTATTTTGATAGGATCCAATTTCAATAGAACAGTAGAAAAGCAATAAAACAGTATAGAAATGATGAAATGGAAGTATATTATAGATGATAACTGATATAGAGATCAAACAGGATCTAAATCAAGGATGAATTACAGAATAAAAGAACTTAAACTGAAATAAGTTGAAACAGAAAAAATGATTATGCAGAATAAAATGGCTCTTCGAGAGGCCAAGTCTCTCCCAATTGCTAGAACTAGCTTAACTTCTACATGATAACACTCACACCATCAATGTGACTTATATAGGCTCACTAATCCACTCACAAGAGGACACATGTCCCATGTGTATCCCCTCCTCCAAGTTTATTAGAGCTGGTGACAGCTTATGAGAACTGGGGACAGCTCATGATGAGGAGTGGGACCCTTTTTCTTATTCTTTCTCTTGTATACCAACTTATGCCTATCATATTTTTTATTTTAAGTTTCTCTCTCCACTCACATAAACACTAGGCAGCACTCCTGCACTGCAGTAGGTGATCGGCCACTTCCGACACACACATAAAGGACATACCATTTTATGTGGGGTGATAATGATTCATCATATATAAATCATAAAGAGTTATACCTATTTCAACCATACTAATCCATAAAAAGTTGCCATGATATATAGGTCCTAAGGTATATTATTCAAGTATACTTACCAAAGTACTGCTCAATATCAATTGATTACAAGATACCAAGACCATTAAAGATATCATTCAATTAAAGTTTTATAAATTAATATAGAAGATTAGGGGTTATAGGGATGCCTTGGTGGCTAGGATGTGAGAGTTAAGGAGCAGAGTGATAAGGAGATTGAGAGTTTGATTCCCACTCCCAACATAATACAAATAATTTCTTACAATACTGATATTTGCTGTTTCAAAACAAAAAATTAGAAGACTAGTGTTTGCTGTTATGGACTACCCAAAAATGGTCTAAGGGTGGACCCATATCATTTTTAGTAAAAAATTAATTTTATAATAAGAAAAAATGTACAACAAATGTAATATTTTATTAAAATTTACTAAAAATAGTAAGGTCCACCTTTGGACCAGGTCCATATTAGACGGCCCCGAAAACTCATTTATAAAAAAGTTATGACATTTTATTCTTATTTGTATAGATCGGTAAATTACATTATCATAATAATATATTTAAACTGCAAGACTACTTAATAAATCTCAGTAGTCAGTACCATGAAATTTAGATATTTGGGTCTTGCTAATGAGTGCCCCCGAGGCACTCTTTAAGCATTTTATTTAAAGAAATTTTTTATTCATAAAATTAAACAACACAATTTCCAATGCATTGACTTCACAAATTTCTATAAAAACTTTCTATTTAGAGTGCTTAAAGAGTGCCCGGGGGCACTATTTAGCATTTGCCAATTTAGATTAGGAGATAGGTTAGGAAAAATCACCAACCTCAACAAAGAATTACAATTGAATTGTATGACCTACTCTGCTACTCATGCTGACATTCTGTCTTGAACCCAAATGCATCAAAAGATCTAACCATCTATGTCAACTTTGTTGATAATCACAAACAAAATTTAACTGATATAAGAGAGAGAGATATTAGAACATAATTTAGAGTCATATAAATTACACAACTTCAAAATCACAAAATTGGATATGAAAATGAAATTGTTAGAAAAATAAATGAATAAACCATTTTGAGAATTGTTCAAAAAAATCATTTTGTGATTTGTTCAAAAAAAATTGGATATGAATACAATGTTAGAAATTTAGAATCAATAGATATATTTCCTTACAGATTAAAAATAATTTAGCTATATTCTTCTTGTCTTTTCATTTTGAGCAAACTGAAACTAAAATCAGTATGGTCTGAAAACTTCTTAGTCCTAGCTGTTTGATTCTCTTCTCAACTTACCAATGTCTGCCAAAACCAAATTCATTCTCAAAAGTAAAAAAACTTGGGTAACCATTCCAAAATACTTAGGGTCGCATTGCTCTAAAAGTCAATAAGAATGAGTAGTAATTCAAAACTAGCCAGCCTTATAGTATAATTTAATAAGAAACTGTCATGTTTCATAGAAGGTGAGTCTCAAGGGACAAGTTAACTAATCAAGATGCTATGTTGGAGTTCAATATTAAAGAATCCAACTATAAATAGGGGTAGCACCAGCATTCTTCTACAGAAACAGAACCGCACCCCATTTGTAAGAAAAATGAGGTCCCTAATGGCTTATGCTTCTCTCACTCTTGCATTGGCTATGCTCTTTTTCAGTTTCCCATCTGAAATTTCAGCAAAACAATACTCTTATTCCTCTCCACCACCACCTGTCTACTCACCATCACCATCACCATCACCAACACCACATTACTCATCTCCTCCACCACCACCAGTTCACACCTACCCTCATCCAACCCCATCCCCAGTTTACCACTCCCCACCACCACCGGTTCACACCTACCCTCATCCACACCCAGTTTACCACTCTCCTCCACCACCATCACCACACAAGAAGCCTTACAAGTACCCATCTCCCCCACCACCACCTGTGCACACCTACCCTCATCCAACCCCATCCCCAGTTTACCACTCCCCACCACCACCAACACCACACAAGAAGCCATACAAGTACACATCACCACCACCACCAGTGCACACATACCCTCACCCAGTTTACCACTCTCCACCACCAGCACCACATAAGAAAAAGCCCTACAAGCACCAATCACCACCACCACCAGTTCACGCCTACGCCCCTCACCCAGTTTACCACTCTCCACCACCACCACCACATAAGAAAAAGCCCTACAAGCACCAATCACCACCACCACCAGTTCACGCCTACGCCCCTCACCCAGTTTACCACTCTCCACCACCACCAGCTCACACCTACCCTCCTCAGGCTCCCCACCCAGTTTACCATTCTCCACCACCACACAAGAAACCTTATAAGTATCACTCTCCTCCTCCTCCAGTCCATTCCCCACCTCCACCACACTATTACTACAAATCACCTCCTCCACCTCACCACTACTAGATAGCCTATAATTGGCATCAGATCATATGGTAACTTTTCATGCAACATATTATAATATTATAAGTATAAATTTTCCCTTCACTAATGACTAATCAACTCCCATTCTCTCTTTATTAAGAGCATAAACTGTATATAATCCTAATTTAGTTTGAAACTTCATGTGCATTGAAACATTCTTTTACTTTATTACTATTTTAGTCTCCATATCCTGTAAACTAATCTTTTTTCTTATAGTGTTTGGTGATTAAAGGATTAATTAGAGTATCAGACTTAAACTGACAGACCAATATATATTCGTATTTGTGTAGGATCTAAACAGAAAGTGTGAAAGAAAAGAAAGCCATGCACAATGAAGATCGAGGGGATTCTTCACATATATTCCGTCAGTGTTTGATTAATATTGTTTAAAGAGCTGTGTTTATTTATTTATTTTTCATTTTCTATTGTATTAGCCACAGCTATAAGGCGCTGCCCCACCATGCATGTGTCTTAAGTTGTTTGCATGAGTTGTAATTTTCAAAGCTCGGATTTGTAACAAGCTGACTGAGAAGCTAAATAAATATATATATCCCCCATTATAGCAATCTTTCATTTCACTCTACGGCTCCTTTTATATTATTCTTGCAACAACAATAATTTATGTTTTGATGCACCAAAAAGTATCACACACCAGAAACACAACTACAAAGGCTATACAGCAAGAGAAAAAGGAAATAGATAAAAGAACCCCCCACCCCCACCACCCCAACTCAATGTGTATGTTTTGATACATGGTTTAGACAAAGTATACAAAAAATAAAACTCTGCTACTGATATATAGAGACCACACATCCCAACCGTCTATTCATCGAAATTCGATACAAATAGCAGCAAAACATCGAAGTACAAAAACTAATTGTTAAAGTTGCATCAAAGAATCAGACCAAAATGTATGATGTTGTCAAAATGTCATATTTCCTCCAATTAGCGCATTATATCCTTTCCACCGCAACTAGATTGATTACCTCCATTGAAAACAATCAGGACATTTTTCACAGCAATCCTTTTACAGAGCAAGCTTACGTTCAAGAAACTGTCAAATCCTTTAACATAGAATAATAAGGTCGGGGCTTTCGTATGAAATGTTGTTATTTGGTGTATTTGGAAACTAACCGAAGGAAGCGTCTTCTTTGTTTGCTAAATGGTGTTAACATCCCAAGATATGGTTAGTCTCTACTCTCTAAGTTGGTGTAAGTGTGTGGTTTGATTTGTTTTATGCCTATCTTTTCTTGAGAAAGGCTTATAGCATGTTTAGAATTTAGATCCGCTTCGCTTCACCGCCAATACACCTTTTGTATGCTTCTTACTGTGAAAACCAAGAAGCTACAAAGTGGATCTCCAAACTAGACGCGTGTCTGGTGATAAACGCACGTCTACAAGGTTTTCCCAAACATACGCTTAGGGCATACACTATCCAAAAATAAATAAAAATCTACGTTCTAAATTTTATTAAGAACAATGTTCTTAAGTAAAAACATGGCAACTGATAAATAAAGAAGCTAACTGATCAAACATAAATGCATAGTACAGCATAGTGATATACCTTATAAATGGTTGTGCTTTTGTAATCTAGTAAACTTCATGGATTAAATTGATTTCCAGCGCTGGACCAACATCAACTCTGCGATGTACATGCACACACTACCATACAGCAAGCATGTCTGCAGAAATTCATCATCATGTAGCGATTACAGTCATCAATTTTAAAATATTAATGAGAAATTATTTCAAAATGCAATTCTCTTCATACATTGATTGAATTGTAATTATGTGTATATGCAGATAATAATAAGGAATAAAATTCACTTTTTTTTTTGGCTTTCGCCATCTGGTTCCTAGGGGAAAGGGCCCTAGTAGTCCAGAGTTCAGGGCAAATTCTGGCATCAAATGGTTTCAGCCCCCTCCCAAAAGCTGTGGGGGATCGAACTGCGGTCCTCCCTGCCGAGTCCAGCGTCAATCAATTTGAGGTGTAACGCACATTCTGTTTCAGTTTCAATCATGAATATATATTCATTCTATATGATTGATTAATTAATGAATAGATGAAAAATGGTCCATTGTGTAGGCATATCCAAAATAATAACAAAACCTAATTTGAAAACAGATTAATATGGCATTTTGTTATACGTAGATGAATTCAAATAGAAATGTGAAATTCTACGAATCTTACCACGTTCCGTGAAAAGAAGTGTAGAAAGAACAATGCTTTACGATTTTGCTTGGCTCCAAATTTGAAAGTTGAAAGTGGTGTTGTTGTTGTTCCGAGAGATAAAAATGGATATATATGAGGAATTAAGCTGCGAGCGAGGGTTAGAGGAATCGTGACGACGCATAAATAAAATCGAAACTTCACATTATGAGTCGTTTTTTATGAGCAAGTTGCGTTGCGCGAATGCGCGCTGTCAGGTTTCCCCCTTCAACTTCAGTTCAAGTCTTATTTTCAAAATAAATAAAAGCTTTTGTCAACAAAAAAAAAAGCACAATTTATTTAAAAAGAAAAAAATTATTAAGTAATTTTATCAAAATGAAGATGGGTATCTATTCTCAATTGATTAAGTTAGTTGAATTAAGAGTCAAGAAATTAAAGGTTCATAGTTCAAGTCTTTGCAAAAAAGAAAACTAACATTATATTGATATATTAGTATTTACGATAATTTTAGTTCAATTCTTAGAAAATAGAATTACTCCCTCCGTCCCAAAATGTAAGTAAATTTGACTTTTTAGGTACATTTGACTATTGACGTATCTAGCTCATATTATGAACCAAATACATAAATAGTCAAATGTACCTAAAAAGTCAAATTTGCTTACATTTTGAGACGGAGGGAGTAGATGATTAACACCGCTATTTTTTTAGTAGTGAAAATGGATTGAATATACACTTTAATTTTAAAGTGCATGGCTCGATTTCCATGAAAGACAAAATATTCATTAATGATGAGAAGAAGAAGTTCGTGAGGTGGAAGACAAGTTATTGACTATATAAGAGTGAGTCTAGACTATTACGTAAGACACAAGTTATGGTGCATAAGTCATGTTTAGGCACCGTGCATAAATACCTTATATTGCTTAGTGCACCCCCCATATTTCTAGTACACCCCAACTATATTGCCTAGTGTATCCCCCAAATTTTCAATACACCCCCCAAATTGGGCGTGCGCTAGAAATTTGGGGTGCACTAAGCAATTTGGTTGGAGGTGCACTAGAAATTTGGAAGGTGCATTAAACAATTTTCATTGTTTATGCACAGTGCATAAGGAAAAACTTATGCACCATAACCATTCTCATTACGTAATACATTAGTTATTTAATGTACTTAAAAAATTGTTTTTACTTATAATTAAAGTACTTATTCTTTAATTCTTTAATAATAAGAATTCCCCATTATAAATGGTCACCATAACGAGATTGGTGTAGATGTTGATGCCCATAATAATTTAAAAAGTAAATATATTTAGATGTAAATGTATGTTAGTTGAAATTAAAAGGTGTATTTTTTATTGTTGATTAACGTTAGATTTAATAGAGAAAACTACAATTTAATTCTTATAACTGCATTTGAACGAGACTGAAATTATTTAATGTCAGAAGTGTTGTTGTTAGAAGCCCTAGAGGTCAATACTTTTAAGTACTTGTATCGAATTATTTATTAATAATATAATGTTTTATTTATAAATAATATGAGGCACTTCTTTATTATGTTTGTAAGAGTCCAAAATAATAAAGTCTCTAGAATAAATAGTTCGTTTAATATTAAGTGTGACTTAATAATGAGATTAAATTAAACATAATGACATTATTCTTAAAGTATCCGTAGTCGAGCTTTAAGGTGAGGTGGGATAACCTTAAAGCATATAAACTATTATGAAGATAGACTAATGATCGCATCTCATGGAACATAGGATAAGGGGTTATCAAGTCTTGACATAGATATAAATATTAGGAGTAATATTTATATTGGATTGACCCGCTATGAGAGTACTACATGCAAAGTTATGCAAAGTGTCATAAGTTACTCTCATGGTGATAATGGTGTAAACCGCCCTTAGACCTGAAACCACTTTGTACCCTAGATGTGGAGTTAAGTACTTTGTTGCTGATCTAACGTTGTCCGTAACTGGATAATTATAAAGGCAGTTAATGGGTACTTCACAAAGCATGTTGAGGGGCAGTAGTGTCCTAGATGGAATTTGCCAATCCTGCATAACAGGATAAATGTCTCGATGCAAATATTGAACTGGACAAGGATGACACAATGTATGCCTTGTATCCAATATAGACATAGGGGCAAAGGGGTAATTATACACGCATATATTATCACTAAGGTTATGTTCAGATCACATGTAATTTCTTGTAACTTGGGTAGCATTGATGTTTTGCTAGATACCGCTCAATGTTTATTATATTAAATAGAAGATTTAATATAATTGTCAACGTTACGGAAACCTACAGGGTCACACACATAAGGACAGTCTAATATGAGATTGAGATAATTAAGGAATACTATAAGGTACGGTACATATACCGAAGAGGAATATGGAATGTGATAATGGTATCACGGTAATTAAACAAGCAAGAACACCGTAAGGTATGGTGGGCGTGCGCGCACATGAGCATGCACTCATGTGGGGCGCGCGCGCCCTAGGGTTTGTTTAATGGGCTTTTGTTTTTCTTATTGCCCAAGATAAGTGTTTGTCTTGGTGCACAAGATCAAGGGTTTTATAAATAGAACCCTTGTACTAGAGTTTCACATAGACAATATGAGAAAAACACAAAAGACAAGAGTTTTCACAAGAAAGAATCTGTTGAGAATTTTAGAGTTGCAAGAGTTGCAAAACCCTAAAATTTTATTCCTCCCTTTCTATTCATATAAGCCTTCATAAAAAGGAGCTAGCACTCTCATGAAGGTAGTTGTTCGTGTGGACTGAGTAGAGGCGTTGTTCTTCGTCATCAACGCTCGTGATCATCCCCCGTTCGTGAATCAAAGGTTTCTTCTCTACAAGAGGTAAACCTTAAACACATGATCATGCTCATTCGTAAGGATCTCTTAAGGAAAATTTTGAATTCCGCTGTTATTACTATGTCAATTTTCCTTCAGTGGTATCAGAGCCACTTACGAAACCATGATTATGATGTTTGTTATATCTTGTTCTTTATGTTTTAATTCGATTAAAAATACCTAACAAGATAAAATTGAGGAATTAAATTTTAATTGATCAAGACTTGTATATGATACAAGGGAACATGATGCAAATAGGGTATATTTGATATACTAACTTTCATTCATTGAATTCATGAACCGATGATCGTTCATGATGATTCTTGATGGTATGAAGTTGTTGCATTAGGGTTCAACACATTACAAGGATTGTTTTATGATGAAAAACTGCTCCAGAATTCGCGAAAATCGTGACACGATGAGAGTCATCGTGGCACGATGGGACTGGACAGAATGTCCCAAAAACAGCACCATCGTGACACGATGATAGTCATCGTGGCACGATGGCCCATCGTGGCACGAAGGCCTGGACAGCAAGTAGCAAAAACTGCACCATCGTGGCACGATGAGGGTCATCGTGGCACGATGGCCCTGTATTAGGCAGATTGTGGTTTTTGCTGAATTGTGACATTTTTCATGAAATCGTGATGTGATTTAAGCTGATGTGATCGGCATGATCAATTGCATAAATTTAATTTTAATTAACAAGATTCAAACCAATGATAATAACAAAAGCATGTTTGTTATAATTTTATGATGATTGGTTATGGCCTTAGCATTAGGAGGCCATAACTATATCATTTTGTTTATTGTTATTGAATGTATGTTGATGCATGTGAGAGTGTTATGTATGTTAAACAAGCCGGGGAGATCAAACTAAATTAAAAACCCCTCAAGAGACACATAAGAGAATAATAAAGAAGATGTAGGTTTCGCCCACGTGAGGTGCATTTTCTTTACTAAGTAAAATATGTGAATATTAAGCTTATTGATGTAGTATCAAAAGTAAGTATTTTTGTATTATCGTATCCACAGGGACTAGTGCGATATCAAATGCCGTTCAACAATCAAACTGCGTTAAGTTGATAAATTTTGATTTTTGATTAGGTAACTGATGCAATCAAACATGTAATGAGTGCGAATAATTAAAACGGATTGAAATTCAGAGAGATATGATTTGCTGGGATTAAACTTCATCAATTCATTCACATGTATTTGCTAAATCAATTATAAAAACTTTAACTATTAACCAATATTATCACGTATTGCTAATCGTACGTTTCCGTTCCCAGACAACGACGAGAGGTCTATTATACCTATTAATCCCCGATTCCTCAAGCAATTAATAGATACAATAGCATTAAGATTCAATACTAAAAGTGAATATTAAACCCCAAATCCATTCCTAGAGTTTAGAATTTAATAGAGGATTATCTTAGCTCTTAGATTCAAAGGTATATTCCTATAACAATTTAAATCATAGATTGAACATTGAAAACAAAGATAATCTCAATATTGATTAACAACAAAAGCATTTATAACATGATGAAACAACTACATGATAGTAATTTTGATTACATTTAATCCCAACAAAAGAGAATTTAGTTACCCATAGACATAGTAACCTTACAAAGATGAAGAGAAGAAGGAAGGAATAACATCAAAGATCAATTCCTTGACTCTTAGACAAATCCACCTTCAATACTCTTATGAACTCAAGTCTCTACATTTTTCTCTCTGTTTTAGATCTAAAAACCAGTGAATAGAATAATGAAATCTGTTTTCAAAAAGCTATTTATATAAGTTGCTCTGTTTTTCTCGCTGGGCGAGCTAAGCTTTCTTCACCAATGGGTTTGCTGACACGTGGATTAGTACTGCTGACTCATGCCTTCCTCGCTGAAGCTCGCTGGGCGAGAAGCTGGCGACCAAAACAGGAGCAGCTCGTTGGCTAGCGAGCATTGGCGAGCGCTGGCGACCATAACAGGGGCAGCTCGCTGGATGGCGAGAACTGGCGAGGGATGGCGAGCTCCTGACACTCCAAAAATGCTCCACTTTGCCAACAATTCATTCTAAGCACAAAAACCTGTCAAAATAAGCTTAAATTTAGATAACATAAGACAAAAGATCATTAAATAAATATATACAAGATCTTGGGGACTTTATGTACAAAAACTAACAAAACAAGTTAACAAATGCCCTATTTAAATGTGAAATATAACTACTTTTTGGCACTTATCAACTCTCCCCAACTTTAGGACTTTGTTTGTCCTCAAACAAAAGTAAGATCAAAATATTAACAAGCTAATAATTCACATCATAAAGAGTAGGTTTGTAATCAATCAATATTTGCAACTTTTCTTTTCTAGTAGCATGAACACAGCACTGTCAACTAAAACTAACCTTCAAAATATACAAAGATACAAAGCATGGTTAAGCAAAGATTGCTATGCCTAAGCAAAGATTTTCAACATTTTTATCAAACAAACAAAATTCAAGTGTTATCACAAATCCTCACAATTATATCACTCAAGGGTAAGTGTTTAACTCAATCCAAGCAATATGCATGTAACAATTCGATTCAAACATTCATCCACACAATTTCACACAACATGCCATCAGTCATGGATCACTAAGGACTTTTTCAAGCTTGTAATGGGGCTGGGCTGCAAACAATCATTGTTTTTCTTTGGATTCAAAAAGCCTTAAGGACAAGAGAGCAAATTCTTGATTATTCAAATTCAAATTCATTCACTTTCTTTCCTTTTCCCCTTCTTCAATTCAAGGTGATTTTCTTTCTCTATTCACAATTGGTTCATCAACACTCTTAGTTTATATTCTTTTCTTTTGATTTTCAAAGAGTATTGATTAAAACTTTTTCTTTCTTTCTTCTTTTTTTTTTTTTTATATACAATATTCAATCACCTTTCAACTACTTTACTAAACCACATTTTTCTTTCAACCTACTTCTCCCCAACTTTGAATCTTTCACACAACCCTTATTGAAATACAATTGCTCTCTTATCCTAAGACAAGGGTAGAGTAGTTGTTTTTCTTTTCTTTTGGTTTCAGGGTTAAAACAAACAAATATTTACAATTTACGGCTCAAAAGGGGACACAACGGATCACACATTCTCACAAGGTAGGCTCTTTGGCACAAGTAGTTATCACTCAAAAAAAAGAAACAAGGCCTTGATCCTTTCCATGACATCAAACACATCGGTGACAGCAAGATTAAGCTAAAATCAAATGCACATACACAATTGTCGGCTCTCAAGTATTTATGTAAACAATGGAAGGTTCACACAACCTCACCCGGCTAGGTTAGATAACACAAAAAATTTCATGCTTGACAAAAATAATGAGAATCCTCTTAGGACAAGCAACACAATTCAAAAGCATGTTGAGTTCCTAAGCATATTCCAAAGTTCAATCAAAAGTTGACATACGGCTCACAAAAAGAAATTTTATCATGCTATGAAACTTGATTTATCACAAACCTGTCTTTGCACCTCTGAATCATGCAAGCTTGTCATCAAAAACTTATACTAA
The DNA here is from genome assembly GCA_951804385.1 of Trifolium dubium. NCBI lineage: Eukaryota > Viridiplantae > Streptophyta > Magnoliopsida > Fabales > Fabaceae > Trifolium > Trifolium dubium. Next base: position 52,255,207 of record OX638064.1, read on the forward strand.
CTAATACTAATAATATAAATTACTAAGTACCATAAGAAAAACACAAACATAAACATGTTCAAAATACATCCCCACATGTTCAAACACAGTTAAAACAGGAAACATGCTTCCAAATTGTTCAACCAAACTGAAAAGATAAAGACTGAAATTTTAAAGAAATAAATGACTGAAAGCTTTAAACATTTCACTCAGTAATGGTGAGCTTTTCAGTCATCTGCACATCTGCTCAGTCAGATGCTTCATCATCATCATCTTCCTCTTCATCATCATCATCTTCCTCTTCATCTTCATCCTCCATCTCCTCATCCTCATTATCATCTTCTCTGAAAGCTGCTGCAGCAGCCTCAAGTTCAGCATCAAGTTCTTCATCATCCTCATCATCAGCATCGGCATCAGTACCAGCATCAGTAGCAGTAGCACTAGTGCTACCCCCTCCTAAGAAGTTTGGCCTGTCCGCAGGCCACTGAACATAAGCTTGGAATGCTTCCGGTGTCATCACGGGCTGCATGGTCTGGGTATTATAAATGGATTGATGCACTGCAGTCATCGCCCGAAAGTTTGCCTCATTCTGGTCACACATGTAATTGTAGAAAGTTTGGAAAGGGGGATCATTTGTGGAAGTGGTGGGGGGTTGTGTTGAGGTTTGTCCTTGGTCTTGCTCTCCTTCGTCGACAGTGCTCCACTTGCAGTGGCGGTTGGCATAACCATCATCGATTGTTCCTGTGTGGTGGTGAATATTTGGTGGAATGGGATGTCGAGTTTGCAAAATCAGTCCCATTATCAATCCAGCATAGCCAAGGATGCAGTTCGGCTTCAGGGATGATTTACGGATACCACTGATGACTATTTCCTTCATTTCCAAGGAAATCACACGGGCTACATCAATTTGCATACCTTTTTCCATGAAATAAATCAAGCCTAGTGAACGCATGATACAGTCAGAAGTGTGACTTCTTGGAATGATGTTGTGAAGCACAAGTAGAAGGAGGAGTTGACTGAATTTGTTCATGTCGTCCCTGAGGGCTCTCAAGGGACGACGGAGATTGTCTTTTATGACATGGCGTCCTTTTCTCAAACACGTCTTTTCAATGTCTGCAATATTCCAATCGTTGCTTTTCACCATCTTTGTGTAAGCACACAGTGTATTTGAAGAGAGTCGACTCGGGTTGCCGAGGTATGCATTGATGGCATCTCTATCAAATCGAATTTCCCTTCCTCGAACCATTGTCTTGAAAGACACCTCTTCATGATCCTCCATAGGAATTGCATTTGCATAAAACTCTCTTACTAAGTCATCATTAACTTTGTCAGGTGGAGTGATCAGCTTCCCCCACTTCCTTGCTTCAATTATTTCCACAAACTTGCCCCACTTGTCATCAGCATCAATACGGAAGAACTTTTCATGTCATATTGTCCTCTTTCCCAAGGATTGATACCTTTTGTACTGTTCAGGACCAAGGAAAATGTCTGGATTGAAACGGGCCCCGCTTGAGGAGGCACGTGAAGTGCCAGCACCAGTCTTTCTCTTTTTCTCAACTGTTTGTTTCTTAGGAGCCATACCTACAAGATCAGACAACACAAATATGCTCCAAACAAGTTAAACTGTGAAAATTTATCAAGATTATTATAGTGACACATCAACCCTCATGACCAAAACTATACATAAGTATAAACAAAGGATTTGCAGTGCAGTTATGGTCGCCCAGCCAGCTCCAGCGAGCTTGCTGGCGACTAAAACAGTGGTTGCTCGCTGGCTGGCGAGCCTTGGCGAGACCTGGCGAGCCAAACAGTGGTTGCTCGCTGGCCAGCGAGCCCTGGCGACCAACACGCGCCCAGTACACAATTTTTCCAAGTTTTAACAACCTTAAACTACTCAAACCTCAGATTAAGGCATAAAATTCATGTCCAATGCATTTTTCACTCTTGGAATCACACTACAACTTTGAAAAAGCATGATTGTTTGAATTGTTCTTCACAAAAACACCTAATTTATTTAATCACAAAACAAACTATGTACAAACTAATGTGTATCAAAAAGAAGAACACAAGATGAGTTGTTGTTGTGATTCCAAGATGAACTCAACAAAGATTCTTGAGAAAGTTCTTAACTTTGTTTCCAATTTTAACCCTTTTCCTTTGAAACTAGAGAAACCCATAAATCACATACCTTTTCAATTGAATGCACTAATGGAAATTAGAATGATGAAGATGAACTTGAGAGAGTACAAGAATGCAAGAGTATTGAATCTCTCCCCTTTTTTTTTTTTTGGTGGGGGACAACTGTGTCTGCCACGTGGCAGACAAATTTTCGCAAGCGTCGCTGGGCGACGGATAGCTCGCTGGGCGAGCAAAGCAGAATTTTCTGCTTTTCTGCAGAATTGCTTCTGCGCAACTGGTCCGAACCACTCTTTTCTTTTTAACTCTCTAAATGCATGACAAAAACATTAAATACTTACAAAATTGGGTTGCCTCCCAACAAGCGCTTGTTTAACGTCATTAGCTCGACGCCTGAAAATTTAATTATGAGGATCGGTGAGTGAAATTCTAGTGGTGACCCGATCAATATCACCACCAAAATATGGCTTCAATCTCTGACCATTTACAGTCCAAATTCGCTTTGATTCCAGATCCTCAATCTCAATTGCACCATAGGATTTCACCTCTTTGATTATAAACGGACCGGACCACTTGGATTTCAACTTCCCGGGAAATAGTTTCAACCTTGAGTTGAACAATAGAACTTGTTGTCCGGGTTTGAAATCTTTGTTCACAATCCGCTTGTCATGGTAGTCTTTCACCTTTTGCTTGTACAATTTGGAGGATTCATAAGCTTGAAACCTCATCTCTTCCAATTCATGGAGCTGCAACTTCCTTTTCTCTCCCGCTAGAGATGGATCAAAATTCAGAAACTTCAGAGCCCTATAGGCCTTATGTTCCAACTCTACCGGCAGATGACATGCCTTACCATAAACCATCTGAAATGGTGTGAGTCCTATCGGTGATTTGAAAGCTGTCCGATATGCCCACAATGATTCATCAAGCTTCAACGATCAATCTTTCCTTGAAGTGGACACTGTTTTCTCAAGAATTTTTTTAACCTCTCGATTTGAAACTTCAGCTTGTCCATTGGTCTGTGGATGGTATGGTGATGCTACTTTGTGCTTAACCCCGTAGTGCTCTAGAGCTTTTGCTAATTGTGAATTGCAAAAGTGTGACCCTCCATCACTGATAAGCACTCTTGGAGTTCCAAAGCGAGTGAAAATGTTTTTCTTCAAGAATTTGATCACCGTTTTGCTATCGGCTTTAGGTGATGCAATTGCTTCAACCCACTTTGACACATAATCAACTGCCACTAGAATATATTCATTTGAAAAAGACGAAGGAAATGGTCCGACAAAATCAATGCCCCAACAATCAAACACTTCCACTTCAAGAATACTTTGCAAAGGCATCTCATTACGCTTTGAAATTCCCCCGGTCTTTTGACAGTTGTCACATCTTTGAGCATGTTCATAGGTGTCTTTGAACATAGTCGGCCAGTAAAACCCCGACTGTAGAACTTTCGCAGCAGTTCTTTGTCCATTGTAATGACCACCATATGGCGAGTTATGACAATGCCACATTATGCTAGTGGCCTCTTCCTTTGTGACACATCTTCTCAACAAATTGTCTGCTCCAATTTTGAACAAATAAGGATCATCCCAAACAAATTGATTAGCATCTCGGAGAAACTTCTTCTTTTGGTGCCAATTGAAATCATCCGGTAATAGTCCAGATGCCTTGTAATTAGCCATGTCAGCAAACCACGGCCTTTCTTGCACCATGAATAACTTCTCATCAGGAAATTCTTCCAGCACCTCACGTTCCTGTTTAGTTACCTCATCGTTCACCAACCTAGACAAGTGGTCAGCTACCAAGTTCTCTGTTCCCTTCTTGTCCTTGATATCCAAATCAAACTCTTGTAACAACAGCATCCATCGGATCAATCTTTGTTTGGAATCAGGTTTGTTCACCAAGTACTTGATAGCTGCATGGTCAGTATAAACAACAATTTTCTGCCCTATGAGGTAAGATCGAAACTTTTCCAATGCATACACTATTGCGAGCAATTCTTTCTCTGTGGTTGCATAATTGATTTGTGCATCATTTAAGACTTTACTCGCATAGTGTATTGCATGAAAAGTTTTGTTCTTTCTTTGGCCAAGAACTGCACCAACAGCATAATCACTCGCATCACACATGAGTTCAAAATTAAGTGTCCAATCAGGTGCTGTAATTATGGGTGCAGTTGTCAATTTTTCTTTCAAAGTTTCAAAAGCAATCAAACATGAATTATCAAAAGAAAATGACTTATCTTTGTTAAGCAGATTGCTTAACGGTTTGGCGATCTTGGAAAAGTCTTTGATGAATCGCCTGTAGAACCCGGCATGATCAAGAAAGCTCCGGATTCCTTTGACATTAATTGGAGGTGGAAGCTTCTCAATAACTTCCACTTTTGCTTTGTCAACCTCAATGCCCTTGGAAGAGATCTTGTGACCTAGGACAATGCCTTCAGTCACCATAAAGTGACACTTCTCCCAATTCAGAACCAGATTTGTTTCAACACACCGCTTTAGTACGGTGTCCAAATTCATCAGACAAGAAGCAAAGGGGGGCCAAACACTGAGAAATCATCCATGAACACTTCAATACATTTCTCCATCAAATCAGAAAAAATAGCTTGCATACACCGTTGAAATGTTGCTGGAGCATTACATAACCCGAAAGGCATCCGTCGGTAGGCAAAGACACCAAAGGGGCATGTAAATGCTGTCTTTTCATGGTCTTCGGGATTGACTGTAATCTGATTGTAACCCGAATAACCATCAAGGAAACAATAAAACTCTTGACCTGACAATCTTTCAAGCATTTGGTCCATAAATGGCAATGGAAAATGGTCTTTTCTGGTGGCTTTGTTGAGTCGCCTATAGTCAATACACATTCTCCAGCCTGTGACTGTTCTTGACGGGATCAACTCAATCTTGTCATTCTTGATAACCGTCATCCCTCCTTTCTTTGGAACCACCTAGACTGGACTCACCCAAGCACTGTCTGAAATCGGGTAAATCATACCAGCTTCAAGTAACTTCACAACTTCTTTTCTCACGACCTCTTTCATTGTAGGATTCAAACGACGTTGAGGCTGTGCAACAGGCTTGTAATTCTCCTCCATCATGATATGGTGCATACAATAAGATGGACTGATACCTTTCAAATCAGATAACCTCCATCCTATCGCTTCTTTGTTCTCTTTCAACACTTGGATCAACTCTTTCTCTTCTTGATTGGATAGTGAACTGCTGATGATGACCGGTTTGTTGTCATTTTCTTCAAGAAAAACATATTTCAAATGTGCTGGTAACGTTTTCAATTCAAGCTTGTCATCAACCGGCTTTGGTTCATCTTTCAATTCTTCCACTTCATTTTCAAGAGGGGGAACTTCTTCAAATGTATCAAGTTCCTTCAAACACTCTTCAATTTCTTGCCCTTCCTTGGAATCAATGTTGTCAATTGCATTTGTCAAAGCTTGCTCAAGAGGTGAGGATTTGTGCACTTGGTCTTGCACATTAAGTATAGCATCATCGGTTACATCAAATTTGAAACACATTCCTTTGTCTTTGGGATGCTTCATTGCTTCCCATAAATTAAAACAAACTTCCTCATCTTGAACTCTAACTTTCATGATCCCATCATCACTGTCAATCATCATTCGCGCCGTCTTCATAAAGGATCTCCCTAAAATCAACGGAACATCATCATCCTCTTCAATGTCCATCACCACAAAGTCTATGGGAAACAAAAATTTGTCTACTTTCACCAAGACATCTTCAGCTACTCCCGATGGACGTACAATTGACTTATCAGCCAGCTGTAGTGTTGTTCTTGTCTTTTGCATATCCAGATCACCAATTCTCTCAACAACAGATAATGGAATAAGATTGATGCTTGACCCCAAATCAATGAGAGCTTTTCCAACATTAACATTCCCTATAGTGACTGGCAATGTAACTCTCCCAGGATCTTTCTCCTTTGTTGGCAGGGTTCTCTGAATGATTGCACTGCAACTAGAATCCAACTGAATAATTTCTTCATCATTGTACCTTCTCTTTTTTGTGAGGATCTCCTTCATGAATTTAGCATATGTGGGCATCTGCTCCAAGGCTTCTGAAAATGGAATATTGATCTGCAATCTCTTGAAAATGTCTAGAAACCTTGCATATTGCCTCTCTTTGTCTTTCTTTGTCGGAGCATGTGGATATGGCAAGTGTTGAGTGGGAGGACTCTTCTGCATACTCTTCTTTTCTTTATTTTTCTGAGTTTTATTCTCCCTCTTCTCACTACTTTCTCCCTCAAGCTCACTTTTCTCACTTTTTGCATTTTTTTCTCCTTCTTTATTTTTTTCTTCTATCTCCTTCTCACTTTCTTCAACTTCTCCCTCTTTATTTTTTTCTTCTATCTCCTTCTCACTTTCTTCATCTTCTCCCTCTTGTTTTTCTCTCCTTTCAACCACTGCTTCCTCCGTCTTCAAATTTTCACCGATGCCTTTACCAATTTCTTTACCGCTCCTTGTTGTAATGGACTTGCATTGCTCCTTCGGATTGGTTTCGGTATTGGCGGTGAAAGATCCTCCTTGATTGTTACAATTGTTCATTTGTTTAGCTATCTGACCAATCTGAGTTTCTAAATTCCGCAACACCGCATCATTGCCTCTTTGGTACACTTGGTTTTCTTGTTGAAATTGCTGCAATTGTTGCTGGTATTGTTGATTCTGCTTCATCTGCATCTCCATGAACTTGTTCATTGTTTCCTCCAAATTTGAATTTTGATTTTGCTGAGGAGGTGGCTGGTTGAAGCTCTCATATTGCCTTTGCCCTCGCCCAGCATCTTGTCTCCAACCTTGACCATAGTTTGAATTACTTCCTCTTTGATAGCCAGAATTGTTTTGATACTGACTTTGTCTTGGTTGGTTACTCATAAAGTTCACTTCTTCAGTTGGTGGGGGACAATGACCGGTTTGATGATCACCTGTACACAGCTCACAATATGCAACTTGCTTGGCTTTACTCGACCCTTCCTGTAGATTAATCAGCTTGGACATTTGTTTTGAAAGTTCTTCCACAGTGTTTGTAAGAAGCTTGTTTTGAGCCAACATTGCATCATTTGTACCAAGCTCCAACACTCCTGGTTTCTTTTGTGAAGGATTTCTACTGTACTCTCCTTGATGATCCGTGAGTGCCATTCTCTCAATTATCGCTATTGCGTCTTCAGCACTTTTTGATAACAATGAACCACCCGCTGTTGCATCTAACAAAAGCTTCAGTTGTTGTTGAAGTCCATTTCTGAAAATGTGTATCTGAGTGAGCTCATCAAACCCATGGTTAGGACATTTCCTCAACAAAGACTTATAACGGTCCCAAGCTTCGCACAATGTTTCATTTGTTCCTTGAGAGAACACAACAATTGTAGTTTTCGCATCCATGAACTTGGCATGTGGAAAGAAACGATCAAGAAACTTCTCTTCCAACAAATTCCAATTCATCAGAGTTTGATTTGGTTGATCCAAGTACCACTCCTTTGCTTTACCAATCAACGAATGCGGGAACAGTCTTTCATACATAGCTTCTTCTTCATTCTCAGGTGTGCCCGTTGTACTGGCCAGCTCATAGAATCTGGTGAGGTGGTTGTAAGGATCTTCATGACCCATACCAGAGAAAGGATTAGCATAAATGAGCTGAAGAAGTCCCGTCTTCATCTCTGCTTGTCTGGTATTGGCTAACGGCCTGGCAATGTGTGTCGTCCGTCTTGGACTATTTTGGCATGGTGCTTGACCATTGTTTGCCATTTCTACTTCTTCTTGTAGTGGAGGTGTTGAAGAAATAGAGCTAGAAGTATCCTCTTGCGGCCTTTGTTGCTTGGCTAATTGTTTTCTTTTCTTTGTTTTGCTATTGTTTCTCCGTGCAGTCTTTTCAATCTCCGGATCGAATAACAACTGATCTTCCGGTGTCTTACCTCGCATAAACAAAGACTAACAACAAACAAACAAGTGAGCCAGCTCAAGGATCAATAAACAAAAAATTTTAAAGTTCAAAATTGCTTAAAACAATGTAAATTGTTGCAATGCTTCTAATATCTAAACGCCAGTCCCCGGCAACGGCGCCATTTTGATGTAGTATCAAAAGTAAGTATTTTTGTATTATCGTATCTACAGGGACTAGTGCGATATCAAATGCCGTTCAACAATCAAACTGCGTTAAGTTGATAAATTTTGATTTTTGATTAGGTAACTGATGCAATCAAACATGTAATGAGTGCGAATAATTAAAACGGATTGAAATTCAGAGAGATATGATTTGCTGGGATTAAACTTCATCAATTCATTCACATGTATTTGCTAAATCAATTATAAAAACTTTAACTATTAACCAATATTATCACGTATTGCTAATCGTACGTTTCCGTTCCCAGACAACGACGAGAGGTCTATTATACCTATTAATCCCCGATTCCTCAAGCAATTAATAGATACAATAGCATTAAGATTCAATACTAAAAGTGAATATTAAACCCCAAATCCATTCCTAGAGTTTAGAATTTAATAGAGGATTATCTTAGCTCTTAGATTCAAAGGTATATTCCTATAACAATTTAAATCATAGATTGAACATTGAAAACAAAGATAATCTCAATATTGATTAACAACAAAAGCATTTATAACATGATGAAACAACTACATGATAGTAATTTTGATTACATTTAATCCCAACAAAAGAGAATTTAGTTACCCATAGACATAGTAACCTTACAAAGATGAAGAGAAGAAGGAAGGAATAACATCAAAGATCAATTCCTTGACTCTTAGACAAATCCACCTTCAATACTCTTATGAACTCAAGTCTCTACCTTTTTCTCTCTGTTTTAGATCTAAAAACCAGTTAATAGAATAATGAAATCTGTTTTCAAAAAGCTATTTATATAAGTTGCTCTGTTTTTCTCGCTGGGCGAGCTAAGCTTTCTTCACCAATGGGTTTGCTGACACGTGGATTAGTACTGCTGACTCATGCCTTCCTCGCTGAAGCTCGCTGGGCGAGAAGCTGGCGACCAAAACAGGAGCAGCTCGCTGGCTAGCGAGCACTGGCGAGCGCTGGCGACCATAACAGGGGCAGCTCGCTGGATGGCGAGAACTGGCGAGGGATGGCGAGCTCCTGACACTCCAAAAATGCTCCACTTTGCCAACAATTCATTCTAAGCACAAAAACCTGTCAAAATAAGCTTAAATTTAGATAACATAAGACAAAAGATCATTAAATAAATATATACAAGATCTTGGGGACTTTATGTACAAATAACTAACAAAACAAGTTAACAAATGCCCTATTTAAATGTGAAATATAACTACTTTTTGGCACTTATCACTTATGCTTTCCAAATTTTAGAACTCATCAAGACTGGTATCGATGAATGTGGGTTCGCCTACCGCGAAGTACATTTTCTATATAGGTATGATGCGATGGGATAATTGTAATATCCAACTTCTAAAATTGGGTCAAACTTAACTAAACGAATATAATAAAGATTATATGAGTTTAGAAGCAAGAGTTGGGAATGGTTCATATGATGAATTAGAATAAGGAGTTATTCACCCAACTAAAGTATCCGAGAATTGTATGAGATGCAATTGGAAGGAGTTCCTACCTAAATAACTAAGTTTTGTGTAATCCGCCCACCGCGGATTTAGAACAAAGTGAAATATGGATCTCGATCCACTAGAAAATCTTCCAACGGGATTTTCCGAATCAAATGATGAGGGTCCTTTGTTTTGAGTAAAATAGTGGAAACCTTTTAATAAAAGTCCTTATTAGAAGAATTAATCATAATACTACTATCTTACATATCTTTGAAATTAAATACAATACAAATTAGGTTGTCCTTATGAAGGACAAGGATTTCAGAAAACTGTTTCTGAATTGGTACACAAATGAGAATTGTTCTCAAATGCAAGAAGAACTATAAGATCTTGAACTATATACTCGAAATAACCTACTATAACTAGTTTGAAAAAGGTACTTGGCAGAAGTATCAAGTTGATATCTAGATATAGTATACATCATACTTTTAAAAAGAATAAATGATGTGATCAATTTAATCTTAAGCAAGATCTTTTTGAAAGAACTTCAAAGTATGATAGTTTTCTCAAATTAACCAAAGAGTTGGTCATAGGTTCAGTCTAACAAATTATAATGGATAAATATAGTCATATTTATGTAATATGAATTTCTATATCTACCGGAAATTGTTAAGTTGAATGAGAAATAGTTTGCATTATCAAAGATTTGAGATATAATATAAATAAGATTTATATTCCTCTCATAATTGAATAGAGCAATAACGGTTGCCAAAGGAGAACAGCTATTTTAATGGTTAGACCATTGATTAATATGCCGTAAATAATTCTTGGAAGAGTCAAACTAAAAGAATGAAGTAAGACTTCAAAATTGTACATATTGTTATAGAAAGTCAAAGTTTCTATTTCTACATCAAAGGTATTAGATACAAAGATGATTGAATCTCAATTTTTCGAAAATAGAGATGCTTAAAGAATTAGAACATTGACTATAATTTTAAGTCAACTTATGTTTAGAATGAAAAATTGTTTCATTGACAATGAGAGCTTATGTCTAGAATGAAAAATGTTTCATTGACAATAAGAGCTTATGCCATGACTTAAAATCAAGTTTAAGATGAAACACAATAATTGTTATTGAAATTCATCTAGTAATAGAAATATTATTTACATCTTGTATTGACAAGATATGAATTGTAGCTTTAAATAATAAGACAAGCAATTGTCCTATCATTTAAGAAGAGTTTTTTATACTATTGTTCCAAGTCAAGTAATGGACTAGTGTTCCATGATCTTAATGGGATCATCTATAACAATTATGATAAGAACTAAATAAAGATTTGGAACTTGAATATATATCAAGAACGTTGTTTAGTACAAATATTTGATGTGTCAATTATTAACTAAAAGTGTTAATAACACATGACCTATTTGAACAATATACATGAGATGTATGTCGACCACTAAACATATTTGATATATTGAGTTTATTTTACTTCATTTACATTAATGATTTAAATCATTAAATGAGGATATGTGTGTGACACAAATTAGAAAATCTTTGAGTTTGTCAAATAGTTGAAACAATGAAGTAAATAGAACTCGACAAAAGTATTTAAGTCATATGAATAAGTCATATCAGTAAATACTTAATTAAAGGAGTATAATGACTATTTTATCACATCATGTTTGACATGATTTAAGATAGTTTAATTATATACATCATTGACTCTTAAAATCTATTTGCTTATAGTTAATCTTCAACCACAATTAATTCCCTTTTAAGATGATCATAAAGACACCATATGCGATATGGAGGTAAGAGCACCAAGTTTATCTTTATGCGAATTTTGGATTAAAAATTTATTAGATAAATTAAATCCAAGGTTGAATGAATAAATATGTGGAAGTATTCTAAAGGATACTAGTCTTATATCACTCTTAAAAACATAAGTTGTTTTGATGCTAGTTTTGAAACATTCCTCTAGTGGGAGTGTGTCTCTAAAAGTGACAGTGGGAGTGATATAGAAACTTGAAAAATTATTCAATTACTACAAGACATATTTATTAGAAAGGGAACATAAACCGATTTCTCAAGGTTGTTGAAAAGACCATCGGTTTAAGTTGCACAAATCCAAGATAAGTCTAACATATCACTTATGGCCAAAAGTATGATTTTATCATGACTCAGCAAGGTGATATGGTTTTCTTGATAGATGAAACTCTGACTTTCTAAAAGGTCGTTAGACGGTCTAAATTATGAGAAGTGGCTAACTGCCATGAAATCTTAAATAGAATCCATATACACTAACCTTATGTAGATAATGGTTATGTCATCAAGATGAGTAAGACTCATACGATGAGAGTGAGTATTCTTATTGAACATTGATATGGATGGTATTATGAATACCTTTTAAGATTTGATTGATCATTAAAAGTTTCACGCAAAATCATAATGCAAATTATGATGAAACTCTAAGTGTGATTATAAAGCTTAAAATCTGGTTGATTTCTTTACTTAATGTTGTACTACATGTTTTGGTAGATGGATAACAAAGTTGCATTCTTTAAACTGGAATGACCTTATATATGTACTAGACATATAGGTAGAGTTTTGTTGATCCAAAGGATGCTTGAGAGGTATACAACTTGTATCTATCTAATATTGATTAGATAGAGTTGTCAGAAGTTTAATTATTCTTTGTTCCTGTTATGAAGTTTTGAGAAAACAAATTAATAAGGACAAACATATCTAATTTTGATTAGATTGAATAAGTTTAAAATATTTGTTCCTTTTGAAATTTTTATGGAAAACAAATTGATAAAGGACAAAAATATAAATATATCTTGTGCACACAAGGATTTAGTGGGACACTTAACGTGTAAAATTATTGCGTGTTATATAATTGATTTTGTCAAAAGGACAATATCATATCTCATTGGATGAGAAAGAGACATGTGAAAATAATCCATATGCTTTGGAAGATAGGATTAATCATGCACATCTTAATATGTACGAAATCAGATACACCATGTGATTGTAACACATTCAATAAGTACCAAAATTGAAATTAGTGTTTGACACTAAATTACCTTCAAGAATATCCCTAAGGACCTTAAAAGAACTAAGGACTATCTCTTGAAATAGGTAGGAGTGGAAATGATCATTATAAGGAAGTTATAAAGATGGCTAGTTTCCATACTAGTGTATTGTATATCATGCTTGAATATAAACATTGGAAGCTATAAAATAAGCTAAAACTATGTTTCCGGTGTTGCAAGTCACATTAATCACATTAGTGATGGTAACAGTTTAATCTTGCAAGAGCACTTGAGAATAGATCTCACCGACGATTCATATATACTTAGATGCTTCTACATTTCGATAGAGATCGAAATAGAGCGTTGGAAGATACGTAAGATACCAACATAGGAAATGGTTCCTTATCCACTAATTAAGCCTCTTGCGCAGTTGAAGCGTAATGGGCATACTAGGTCTATGGGTGTTAGAGAATACCTAATTGGCCTTAGTGCTAGTGGGAGTGTTGTTGTTAGAAGCCCTAGAGGCCAATACTTTTAAGTACTTGTATCGAATTATTTATTAATAATATAATGTTTTATTTATTAATAATATGAGGCACTTCTTTATTATGTTTGTAAAAGTGCAAAATAATAAAGTCCCTAGAATAAATAGTCCGTTTAATATTAAGTGTGACTTAATCATGAGATTAAATTAAACATAATGACATTATTTTTAAAGTATCCGTAGTCGAGCTTTAAGGTGAGGTGGGATAACTTTAAAGCATATAGACTATTATAAAGATAGACTGATGATCGCATCTCATGGATCATAGGATAAGGAGTTATCAAGTCTTGACATAGATATAAATATTAGGAGTAATATTTATATTGGATTGACCCGCTATGAGAGTACTACATGCAAAGTTATGCAAAGTGTCATAAGTTACTCTCATGGTGATAATGGTGTAAACCGCCCTTAGACCTGAAACCACTTTGTACCCTAGATGTGGAGTTAAGTACTTTGTTGCTGATCTAACGTTGTCCGTAACTGGATAATTATAAAGACAGTTAATGGGTACTTCACAAAGCATGCTGAGGGGCAATAATGTCCTAGATGAAATTTGTCAATCCTGCATAACAGGATAAATGTTTCGGTACCAATATTGAACTGGACAAGGATGACACAATGTATGCCTTGTATCCAATATAGACATAGGGGCAAAGGGGTAATTATACACGCATATATTATCACTAAGGTTATGTTCAGATCACATGTAATTTCTTGTAACTTGGGTAGCATTGATGTTTTGCTAGATACCGCTCAATGTTTATTATATTAAATAGAAGATTTAATATAATTGTCAACGTTACGGAAACCTACAGGGTCACACACATAAGGACAGTCTAATATGAGATTGAGATAATTAAGGAATACCGTAAGGTACGGTATACCGAAGAGGAATATGGAATGTGATAAGGGTATCACGGTAATTAAACAAGCAAGAACACTGTATGGTATGGTGGGCGTGCGCGCACATGAGCATGCACTCATGTGGGGCGCGCGCGCCCTAGGGTTTGTTTAATGTGTTTTTGTTTTTCTTATTGCCCAAGACAAGTGTTTGTCTTGGTGCACAAGATAAAGGGTTTTATAAATAGAACCCTTGTACTAGAGTTTCACATAGACAATATGAGAAAAACACAAAAGACAAGAGTTTTCACAAGAAAGAATCTGTTGAGAATTTTAGAGTTGCAAGAGTTGCAAAACCCTAAAATTTTATTCCTCTTTTCTATTCATATAAGCCTTCATAAAAAGGAGCTAGCACTCTCATGAAGGTAGCTGTTCGTGTGGACTGAGTAGAGGCGTTGTTCTTCGTCATCAACGCTCGTGATCATCCTCGTTCGTGAATCAAAGGTTTCTTCTCTACAAGAGGTAAACCTTAAACACATGATCATGCTCATTCGTAAGGATCTCTTAAGGAAAATTTTGAATTTCGCTGATATTACTATGTCGATTTTCCTTTAAGAAGTCACTATGAATTTTAGACTAATAGAATCTTCTTTTCCTAAAAATTAGAGAATGAAATCAAAAAATAAACAAAATTTAGATCTTTTAATTTGAAAACAAGTCTCACATAACATAATGAAATATACACATTATAAGTTTCATTTCATCTAAGACTATTTATAATGGCATGAATTTTAAGACAAATGAAATATTAATTAACAATTTATTATTTTATATAATGTGTGGTACTCCTTCCGTCCTAAAATGTAAGATAAAAAATAAAAATCACATTTATTAAGAAAAAGTAAAATATAATGATTGAATGTAAGTTTTTTTAGTAAAAAGGTTAGTTGAAAAAATACATAAACAATTTTAATTAGTATTAATTATGAAAAAAGTAAGAGAGAGTGAACTTTTTTTAGAAATGTAAAAATTTATGTTTTTTCTCTTATATTTTGAAAAAAAAAATTAATTTTTTTCTCAAACATTTTTAGACATATATGGAATATTTGAGAGAAGTTGTACTTAGAGTTAGTGGTTTAGTTTAGTGAGCAATCGATTTTTTTAACATGAACAATAAACACACTCACACCATCACATGTTAGAAAAAGAAAGTTGCTAACGATCCTCTGATATCTCAACCTTGTTTGACTCCACGTGTTAAGCTGCATGCTGAGCTTCACCATTGCATGCTGCCACCTTTCCCTTCCCATCCCAATTTCCAATTATACCCCTCATCTCACTCACCGCCACAATCACCTACATAAACACTCTACATCTCAAACCAGGCCAAAATAGCCATTACCCATCCAAGTTCCGTGGAAGAAAACAAGTTCCACGAGAGCAAACAGAGCAAAACAGAGCTAGGTAGTAGCACAAAAATGGTAGCAAAACCAACCATGTCCCTCACGTGTTACGCACGTGTTACAATCTTCCTCTGTGCTCTAACCCTATCAACTGCGTTTCACCAAAGCTTCATCAACCATGAAAACTTGATTATTCAAGACGTTGCTAAAAAGCTCGAACTCAAAGACAACGAGCTTCTGAAAACAGAGAAGAAGTTCAAACTTTTCATGAAAGATTACTCCAAAAGGTACTCTACAAGAGAAGAGTATCTACTACGCCTTGGAATTTTCGCCAAAAACATGGTGAAAGCGGCGGAGCACCAAGTGCTTGATCCCACCGCCGTTCACGGTGTTACGCAGTTTTCTGATCTTTCTGAGGAGGAGTTTGAGCGTTTCTATACTGGTGTTAGGGGTGGGTTTCCGTCGAGTAATGGTGTTGGAGGGGTTGCGCCGCCGTTGGATGTGGATGGATTGCCGGAGAATTTTGATTGGAGGGAGAAGGGGGCTGTTACTCCGGTCAAGATGCAGGTAGGTGAATGTGTTTATGTTAAATTTGATTTAACTACACATGCATGTTAATTTTGAATTTCTAGTTTTTCTAGTTATGTTTGTAGAATTTTGGGTTTTCTATGATTGTTTAGTTGAGTTAATATTCAATTTTTTATAAGTTTTGTATAGGAGAGAGAAACTTCTATATATTTTTTACAAAGTAGCTTAGTGGATAGAATTTCACTATACCTGAGTGCTACTTAAGTACACTGGGGTTCAATTTTGAATACCAGTTCTGCATATTACATGCAAATATGTTGTTCCTACGACTAAACTATGTTCACGGAGAAATAAACATTAATACTTCATTTCATTGTTATATGCTTATAATGTGTGACAATTGTTTTTATCTCATAATTTGGGAAGGAGGGAGTAATAATATTCATATAGTATTTTCTATTTTTATTTATCTGTTTTGGTTTTTTTGTGCTTAATTTGAATACAGGGTACATGTGGATCTTGCTGGGCTTTCAGCACTACAGGATCTGTAGAAGGAGCCAATTTTCTTGCCACTGGCAAGCTCATCAGTCTTAGTGAACAACAGCTTGTGGATTGTGACAACAAGGTATCTCTATGTTTAAGACTTCTTGTTTAAAGGCACTTACATTAACCAATTAACTATATGTTCTATACTTCTAAATATGATAGAATAAGTAAATTTCTTCAATTCTATTTCTTTTGAACAAGTTTTTAATGAATTCCTTGTTGTACTATTGCATTTCCCTAGTGTGACATAACAGATAAAACATCATGTGACAATGGCTGCAATGGCGGTCTTATGACAAATGCCTATAATTATTTGATTGAGGCTGGTGGATTGGAAGAGGAATCTTCGTACCCTTACACCGGTGGTCAAGGGGAATGCAAGTTTGATCCAAGCAAAGTAGCCGTTAAAGTCGCCAATTTCACCAATATCCCTGTGGACGAGAACCAAATTGCTGCTTATTTAGTTAATCATGGTCCACTTGCAAGTAAGTCCTCTTAATTTCCCAAGCCCTATATGTGTCTGATACGCCGATATACATACACATCAGTAATAATTTGAAAAAAAAAAAGAAAAAAAAACGAAAGTGATTGAATGTAACAACACGTGACATTAATTAATGATCGTGAACTTGATTACTTGCAGTGGGGGTAAATGCAGTTTTCATGCAAACTTACAGAGGTGGTGTGTCATGTCCTCTCATATGTAGCAAGAGAATGTTGAACCATGGTGTATTGCTTGTGGGATATAATGCACATGGCTTCTCAATTCTGAGGCTTCGGAACAAACCATATTGGATCATCAAGAATTCATGGGGGGAACAATGGGGAGAAAAAGGGTATTACAAGCTTTGTAGAGGGCATGGTATGTGTGGAATGAACACAATGGTTTCTGCTGCAATGGTGGCTAAAACACATCAAGCAACAAACAAATCCTATGCTTCCTATTAGCTACTTAGTTCTGTTCTTGCCTTGTTATGGAGGCAGAAAAAGTGTGGACTATTTGCAATAAGTTCTTATTATATCAAAATAGTCCTTATTAGGTGATGTTATGTAAAAGACTTTACCAAATTGTAATAAGTTTGCATCTCCTAGTTTAGTTTAAGTTCTCACTTTAGAAAGAACACTAATATGTATTGTGGTGTGTGGGTGTAATGTAATGTATGTTATATCTGTTATATTATATGTATGATATGATTTGGAATATACGTGTAAGGTGATTAAACAATATCTTTCCATATTGAAAATGGTGCATTGAGATTTCAAAAAAAATAAAAAAAAATGGTACATTGAGAATAACCAACTCAAGTCTCACATCTAAGAATATAATGTCAAAGATAGATGGCAGAAAAACCTCAAATAAACCTCAAATTCAGACAATTAATTTTTTTATCAAGGAGTTGCATAGTGATTAGAAATGTTACCTTTAAGATGGATCATTGGATGACGGAGTTCGAAATGGTTTTAAATTGCAGTAACGGATGCCTTGCGTTTGGGATTTTAATATTCACAAATTAAGCAAACAAGCTAAGCTAGTATACAAATAAAACCTCAATAATAACTTCAACTCTTGGTTTTGTAATAACTTTACCTATAAAAAAGAAAACCTTCATCAAGGAGAGGATGAGGCTATCAAATCTTTGCAACTAGCTCACAATTTAGGCCTGGCATAGTGGCATTCTATCTGTGTTTAACAGAAATTATACCACGACTGTTAAGAAGACTCTAATGTAAAAACGAGTTAAATAATAACAGGAATTGGTCGTGCATTATATAATTAATATTTAT
The DNA here is from genome assembly GCA_951804385.1 of Trifolium dubium. Taxonomy (NCBI): domain Eukaryota; kingdom Viridiplantae; phylum Streptophyta; class Magnoliopsida; order Fabales; family Fabaceae; genus Trifolium; species Trifolium dubium. The sequence continues at coordinate 52,273,559 of OX638064.1, forward strand.
ATACAGTTATGTTGAAAGTAGAAACAGGCTTCCGTTGTAGTCTAGTTGGTCAGGATATTCGGCTCTCACCCGAAAGACCCGGGTTCAAGTCCCGGCAACGGAACTTCCAACTTTTTATCACTTCTACATTTTTTATGTTTTCCTTCATGCCTCATTTCTAAATCATCTAGACTCATTATATTTTTTGGTTACAATTTACACATGCATCAAAAAAAAAATTCTAGTAAATTATTTTATGACGCCAGTTTTTTTATATTATTTTCTAAAAGATCCATACAATATGATTTCATTGAATGTACATTTTAAAAAAAATATATTTTGGTTATATTTAAAAATATTACTATCATAAAAAGAAATTACAAAAATTTTAATTTCATCATATTCCAATTATGGAAATTCTTTTATATGACCATATCTAAATATCTAGTTTGATAAAAAAAAAATCTAAATATCTAGTCATTTATCTTGAATTGATTTTCTTTTAGGAGAATTGTTATATTTGATATATAAATATAAATTGATATTAAAATAAGCATGATTTGATCCACTTTAAAATTAAACAAATCCATGCCATAACAAGAAGAAAACGATTAAGTGAATCTATTTAAAAAAAATGAATATATACATTAATACATGTATTCTGCCATGTTATTCCAATTCACTTTTTCTTTTTTTTATCAAGATTCATTTTATTTTTATAATATGACAAATTTTAAATTTCTTCATTAAATGTCAATATATTCTACTTACCAAAAAAAAATGTCAATATATTCTTGAAACTTATTTTTCTTGTTGACTAGTAATTTACAATCATCCATTCATTACACATGTTTTTGATATAATTTTTTTTTTATATAAAATTATATTCTAAATTATCTTGATTGGAAATTACAAATTTCCTTACTGGACCACGTAATCAACTCCCAAATTCCCTCCTTGATGCAAACCTCAAACCAAAACATTTCAATCATGTGGTTCTAATTTCACAACACAAAATGACATAAAACCCCTCAAAAATCTTTTTTATCCTTATCCATTTTACTATTACAAATAAGGGTCGGTTATGGGTAAAGTTGACATTTTACCATTTTCACTCGTTTCTACCAAGTTACAACAACTAACTACTACCGTCCAACAACTACAAATTACAATTATCCAAACACAAAATCGAATATTCAAAATAAGCACTTTTTTTTACAGACAAAGTTGTGAACTTTGCCCACAGACACAAAATCCAACAAATATAAAAACACACACACAAGTGAAGAAAAAAAAAACATAAAAAACAAGAACAAGAAAAAGAAAAAGATTGCACCTTTAACTAATTCCTACGGTTGAATGCTTGTTCTGAAGCAAACCCATTTGTCAAAATCGTATCTTGCATCTGTTTCTGCTTCAATTCATCTCTTTGGTTATCCATCACGGTAAGGGTATTGTATTGTTCTTTCTTTTTGTGTGTGATGAAGACATAATTGAAAATTCTTAAATTTTGTTTGTTGTTGTTGTTGTGGTTTTGACTTTTGATCATGTTTTGTTTATTGGTTTCTTGATTTTGATTTAGATCTCAATTGGGTTTTTGTTTTTGTGATTGTTTTGTTGAATGCATTACTCACTGTAGTAAAAAGATTATGCCTTTTCTTTTGACTATATTTTGACTAAATTTTGATTCTTGTTTCTTTGTTATTTGATTCGATTCGTTATTGATGATTTCTTGTGTGCATGTTAGTATTCATTGCTTTCTAAATGGATATATTTAATAATTTTGATTATATACATTTGTAACCGACACAATGCTTGAACTTTATTATTCATTAATCCCAAATGCGGGTCCTTGATTGGTCTATAAATTTATTTTGCACTTTTGTTTGTATTAATGCAATTTTTTTATTATTTCAAGTTAGGTAGGATTTAGATACATTTGTGTTCTACTATTGTGTTTTATTTTATGGCAGATCTGGAAAGAAAGTTAGTTGGTTTTAGTCAAATATGAAATTCTTGTATTTGATGCAAATAGTACTTTATAAGGTTTTAGATAATTAGATAAATAGGTTAATCAAGACATTAGACTCGGGTGGTTAATGAGCTTTACCAATGTATAAATTTCGGGAGAATCTAGATTTGATTCTTGAGTGGAACAATTTCTCGTATTGTAATTTGTATGTGTAGCTTTTCCTGTTGAAGCTATCTTCTCATTGTGCAGTTGCAGCGATTGACGGGCAATAGATCTTTTCAATTGGCAATACCTGTTAGGAAGCTTGGAGAGGTACTTCTTACCTTTAGAAGGAAATAATTATTAGTATTGATTGTAGAATTATTGTTGGATGCAATGGAGATCCGTAAAGAAAGTGCGCATTCCAATGAGAAACAAACTTTGAAGCAATCTAAATCTGCAGATGAAGTTAAAAGATCAAGTGAAAACACCAATAGATGTTTTCATTCCAATGGGAAGCAAAATTTGAAGCAAACTTCTACTTTTGTCAATCATGGTCAGTCTCAATTTTTGTCTGTTGTTCAATTTTAAAATTTTTATTCTGTTGTTTAAAAACTAAAGTCGGTGAATATATTATGCAGCTGCAAATGCATGGCATGAGAATAGAAAAAAGTGGGTTGGCGATAAGTCTCAACAACCACCAAGAACACCTAAGGATCAAATTATTAGGTACACCTCAATCCAGATCCTTTTGTTTTCACTTACAGCAGTTTCAATAATTGTTAACAGTCATGATGAAAGGTGTAGAGGGGTTTATATCATTTTTTTTGGTACCCTCCGGCTCCTGGGGGAAAGGGTCTCTGGTAACTCGAAGTTCGGCCATGTAGTAACTAAAGTTTTGCAGTTTCTTATAGATATTTACACTTTTACAGCATATAAATAAAGTTTATGCATTCATGTCTAACAGTCTAAGGTTACTTATGTTGACTACTGGCATCAACATAACTCATTAGTCACTACTCGTCTAAACATATTCCCTTTATTCGGTCTTTCTAAAATACTACACACTTTAATCAGACATACTTATGTTTAGGGTAAATTAGTGTTTACCCTCCTCTAGTTTCACTCTTTCTCAATTTACCCCCTCAATGTGTCCCTTAATCCCTCTTTACTTTGGACCGAACTGAAACCCCGTTTCCGATTTTTTTCTTTTCTTGGTCCATTCTGATCAATCTTATGATCAATAGTTTTATGCATTAACTGGCATAGCTTCTTAAGACAACTCTTAACATTTTTTATTTTATTTATTATTTCAGCTGGTCGACATCATATGAAGATCTGCTTTCTACTCATGAACCTTTTGCTGAGCGAATTCCGTTGCCTGTAAGATTCGAATACCCTTACTTAAAAGAATATATGTAAATGTAATGCATTAAAATGTATATAGTTCACTTGGATGGTAAAATGTAAACATGTATTGACAGACTTTGGTTAAGAGTAGATGTTTGTATAGTCACTTTTAAAGACATGTTTAGATTGACTTATTTGAGCTAATCTACTGATATAAGAACTTGCAAAACTATTTAGGAGAACTTATGAAAACAAATTATGACAAGTCCATAAGCTGTTTTTAGCTTATTTTCATAAGCTTTTCAGGATAGATTTTGAAAACAACTTACAGCTCATATGAAAACATATTTCATTTATTTTACTTGTCACATAAGTAACTGATACATGAATACTTATAAGATAAACAGGTAGTTAAGCTGTTTATCCAAACAGAGTTTAAGTCATTGAATATGATGTTGTAGCTGTACCAGCAATCTTTCTATATATTTCTTCCATGAATAATTCAATTTTTTTATGAATTTGTGATTCATTTATGTAGGAGATGGTAGATTTCTTAGTTGATATTTGGCTTGAAGAGGAAGGCACCTTTGAATAATTTGTTGAAGCTTCAAGTATAACAGTAACTGAAACAAGAACTATGTAAAGCCTTTAACCTGCAATTACCTCAACAATTAACCTCTTAGCACAGCATGATTGGATGGAATAATATTCTTCAGGGTTAATATATTTTTTTTGTATTCCTGATTTTCTTTCTGTACCTCTCTTAGGAGACTCTGCTTGAATCTGGTTCCCTATAGAGGCTCTTAGTTTGTTTCTTTGACCCAAATGAGTCATTATTTTTCCACCATTTATATAGTATATTAGTAAGTTAAGGAAATATTTGTATCTATTTAGTTCATTGGTATCTGCTTATTGATCACCAAAAGAATTTTTACATGAAAAATAATTATTTATGTAAGTGGCATAAATAATCATTTTGTATTTATCTTTGAGGGATTTGAACTATGTTTTTTTTTTTAAATGTTATAATCAGTTGATATTTCATGGACAAGTGACACCAAAATTAAGTGTATATTTCAATAAATTATTGTATTTTACTTTTGTTAATGTGTACACAATCTTTCTGTTCACTCTGAAAAAACTCTCTTCATTAAAAATTAAGTGTGATAATGTAGATCTAATCATAGCTCGTTTTGTGTTTTTAGCAGGGACAAAATCAATATCAAAACTGTCCACAAATCTTAATTCAATAGTTAAAAATATGAAAATTGCGAGATTGAACGGTGTAACTGAAATTCAAATTTAGACATTTTCACTCATGCATGTGTGAGTGATATCTCAAATTCATAGTAAGAAAATGAATAACAAAATTTAGAAATAGGAACCATTTTTCTCTCTTTAAGAAGTTTATCTATTTCTCTTTGAGAGTGTTACCTTGTTGTTTCAATTTCCTTCAATTATTCCTTAGTCATCAACTTTATAAAATTAAAAAGAGTGATTTATTCATGAAAACACAAGTGTGTAAGAGTGTTAAGCATATGGATTAATTAAAGTGAAAATACCATTGTTCAACATAGAAAATTAATTACTAAACGTGTTAGTTGCTTAGTGATGCTTGACTTATTTGATCTAGTAGAGAAGACTACAATTTGATTTGCACAATTATATTCGTAAGAGTTGAAATTATTTGATGTAAAAATTGATCACCGAACAAAATTAAATTGATGGTGAAAATTAAAAAAATACAATAAAAAATCTTTTTTTTGTTCCACTTTTTTAGTTTGTAGGAAAAGGGTCATAATTCAAAGTTGAGACGAGTTCTGAAAACAAATTATTCGAAGCTCCTTCAAAACGCAATTGGGAGATCGAAGTTAGAAAATTAATTTTAATCCCCCAGTCAGGGTCACACAGAGATCACCTGTGAGTCTTGAGTCAGAACTGACAGTCCATGATTTAGGTAAAAAGGTCAGGCTGCAGGCCAAAAAAAAAGTCTTTTAGGCCTATTAGGCCGACCTTTTTAAATAAATATCAATAATATTTTATTAATAATTAAAAAAATGAAAATAAGAATAAATATTAATACTGATTTTTATTTTTAACTTTATTTTTACCATTGATCAATCAGAGATCACGTGCGAGTCTTGATTAATCGGACACGTGTTTGACACTAGTGAAATCTGAACCCGAAATTGTCACCGAATCCGAACTCGAACACCAAATGACTATATCACCTGAACTGAACTGAACTGACAGTCCATGATTCTCCTTGTTAGTGCCACGTGTCATTCAAAACTTGGATATTAAGCAAACAACAACACTAACGTAACGTAACTACCATTCCCCACTCTCTTTCATTTGCACGCAAAGCAACGCAACACATCAAAACTGAATAACTAACATAACTCTCTCACAAAAATAATGAAAACGGAGCAGCATTTCACTATGACGACGTCGTTTTGCTGCTATCTTCTCCTTCTCCTTCTGTGGTCCCCACCACCGTCCTCCGCCACTACATTCAACAATGAAATGGCGAAGAATCTTATTAAGAGTCTTAACCTTTTCCCTCCTCACGATATTAACATCATCGCTGATGATTCCAATGTGGGACCCACTGATAACAATAACAAGATCATCGTCGAGAAGCCGTTGAGATTCCCAAACTTCTCCGGCGAAGGAGAAGAAATTTCCATCGATGATTTGGCTCATCGTGCTGGATATTACCCGATTCAACACTCTCATGCTGCAAAGTCAGTAATTTAATTTAATTCCATTTTCAACTGTTTTTTTTGTTTTTGTTTTTTTTATTGTTTATTTCCATAAAATGTTACTAATATTTTGTTTTCACTTTGTATATTTGCGGAATTTGAATTGTTATGCGATGAACTATTTAGTGTGTATGTGGCGCTATAAGCATAACAGAATTTTAATAAATGTTATTTCCGCGATTGACTACGTTGATTTTTGTTGAATGGTATAGGATGTTCTACCTTTTCTTTGAATCCCGGAAGAACAAGAAGGATCCTGTTGTGATTTGGTTAACAGGGGGACCTGGCTGTAGCAGTGAATTGGCTGTGTTTTATGAAAATGGTCCTTTCAAAATTGCTAACAATTTATCCCTTGTATGGAATGAGTATGGTTGGGACAAGGTATATTAATAATATATAATATATTATATCCTCATGTCATTTGTTTGTTGTCTTGTATTTCAATTCAAATGTTTTTCTGATTCTCTTGTTTTCTTGTGATCAATATTTTTGGACATAACAAATTGATTGGTAACCTTGTAGGTGTCTAACCTCTTGTATGTTGACCAACCAACTGGAACCGGCTTTAGTTACTCCACTGATAGTCGTGATGTTCGTCATGATGAAGATGGCGTGAGCAATGACCTGTATGACTTTTTACAGGTACTTCTGTTTTGTCTATATGTTAATTGTTTGTTATACAACATCAGTGCAGTGTTTCTTAAGGCCTTTTTTGATAAACAACGTAATTTATCACTTATAGCATAAGCACTTATATATAAGATTGTTATAACAAAAGATAAAATAAAGTCAAGCTATTTTATTATAAGCTATAAATTGTTTTCACAATCTATCTTATAAAACTCATGGAACTAAGTTTAAATCAACTTATGAACATGTCATATGTTGTTTTTATAAGTTTGAAACCCAAACAATCTCTGAGGTGCTTATTATAGTAGATAAGGTCAAATATAAGTCAGTCCAAACAGACCCTTAATAAGATAAACTTGACTTAGATTTATTGTTTCTAAAACAGGAGTTGTATTTGCAAACTAGTTTTCCTTTCCTAATATTTCTTAGTCGCTGTTTTTTGAAAAACAAAAGAAAATGTTTCTCATGCTTTCTCTTTCCCCTACAGGCTTTCTTTGCTGCACATCCTGAGTATGCTAAAAATGACTTTTTTATTACGGGAGAATCATATGCCGGGCATTATATTCCGGCTTTTGCTGCTCGTGTCCATAAGGGAAACAAAGCTAAAGAAGGAATTCATATAAACTTGAAGGTCTGTTACTTTGTGAACCATTCTATTTGCGATATATTGAAGGGTATGAAGACTTTCTTAGCTAATTTAAAATGGTTGAACAGGGATTTGCCATTGGCAATGGGCTCACTGATCCTGCAATTCAGTATAAGGCTTACGCAGATTATGCACTTGACATGGGCGTAATTAAACAGGCTGACTATAACCACATCAACAAAGTGATGGTTCCAGCCTGCGAATTGGCAATCAAACTATGTGGTAATATACTCATGATGTTGTTTCATTTATCCTTTCAATGAATGTGACATTTTTTCTTATGTTTGTTTGTTTGAAGCTAAGGTTGTCATTGAATTGAACAAAGTCAAGCATCATACTATTTATTTATTGCTTTCTTTTAAAAGAATGTTGAGCTCCACATCCCGCATGGTTCCAAATATCCAATTTTAAATTTGAATCTGACCTCTTGTTCCTTAAATGGATCAATCATCGGGTTCAATTCATGCTCGGGCTTGCTTTTTTTTTTTGAAGCAATGTGAAACTTATTAGTTATTTAAACTGCATATATTATCTATATATTATTTACTGATTTACTGATGTATAATCTTATCATATAAATACATATTTATGTTAATATTAAATGCATATTATAGTTTGGTGGACGTTTTCTATTTTCAGTCATCATCTCACCTAACAGTAATTTCTACAATTATTCATGCAAATGCAAGATCTAAGGACCAAAAGTCTCTGCCTCACTTTCATAGTAAACTAACTAGCTTTTGTTATATTTCTGCTTAATACTTGTTTTAATCCTTTCAGGCACAGATGGAAAAATTGCATGCACAGCTTCGTATTTTGTCTGTAATACTATATTCAATTCCATCATATCACATGCTGGTGATATCAATGTGAGTAACTCAGTTGCCTCATCTTTTGTGTGGTTGATATGTTGTTGTACTTCATGTTGTTAAGTTTACAATGTGCCTATGAACCTCAAAGCTTAAGTTGAAAGGTGCAAGTCATCAATAGCTAATAATTAATTGTGACACAAGCTGATGCATGGTCTAATTACAGACTTATTTGCAGACTGGATCGAAATTCTGGTACTATGTTAAAGAGTCACTCTTCCTAAAAAGCTTGTTAAGTGAGAAGTGAAGAAGGGATTTTAATTGTCCTGAACAAATTGTTGTTATTTGTGCAACTTTTTGCTTTGCTTCCCAGAATAATTTCTTTTGGAAAAAATAATCACCGACAGACCATATTAGGTCGCAGTAACCAGTTTATCAGGTTATGTTTAACATATGAAACATTGTCCTGCAATATGACTAACCATTTGCTATTTGCCTAACCAACATTGTCCCTTTGACACTTTCTTGGTGGGGGATATTTTAAATGATAAATTTTTATAGCAAATGTCAAGAAAGCTTTTTATGTTCCTTCTTAATGTAGTATTTTAATTTGCCACTTGCCTCGACATTTATGGAGATTGTAAAGTCTTGAAAGAACTTGCTATGATCATATTTAAAATTTTGACCAGCAATTGTTAACTTGTGCTGCAGTACTACGACATCCGGAAAAAGTGTGAAGGGAGTCTTTGCTATGATTTTTCAAACATGGAGAAGTTCCTGAACCAAAAATCTGTTAGGAATGCACTAGGGGTTGGGGATATTGATTTTGTGTCGTGTAGTTCTACAGTTTATCAGGCTATGCTGGTGGATTGGATGAGGAATCTTGAAGTTGGTATTCCTGCCCTCCTTGAGGATGGAATCAGTTTGCTTGTTTATGCTGGAGAGTATGATCTCATCTGCAACTGGCTTGGTATGTATTTATGCCTGGCCATATTTAATCCGTTTTGAAGTATTTTAACATGTTTTACTTAGGACCTTAAAGGTATATTGATGAATTTTTCCCGGATATTTGAATTTGATGAATAGGTAATTCAAGATGGGTTCATGCCATGAAATGGTCTGGCCAGAATGAATTTGTTGCCTCACCTGAAGTTCCTTTCGTAGTTAATGACTCAGAAGCTGGACTATTGAAGAACTATGGACCTTTAAGTTTCCTAAAGGTATGCTTCTCTTGCTCTCCCATTCTACTCATCCTATACTATGAATTATGAAAACAATACATAACTCTAATCTCGAATGAAAATAGAAATCTGTTGTTGCTGTGTAAGCTATCCGTCATTATTATCAAGAAATATATATAGAGTCAGTTTGGATAAACTTTTCATCAAGTACTTGTGAAGAAATATATATCAAAAGAATATTGTAATTCAAATAATGGCATCTAGAATATAAGTTAAATGTAGTTTCTGCATATTAATTTTTTCAGAAACTCTTTTGTTTAAATATCAAGAATGATGTGAACTTATTTTGATCAAAAAGTTATTGTCGTTTAGATGTAATTCAGACTGTGTCTATAACTCATTTACTACATAATTTCCGCATAGCTTGGTAAATCTTGACTCAGTTTGGTATTGTATAACAAAAAACAGGTTCATGATGCGGGTCACATGGTTCCGATGGACCAGCCAAAAGCTTCGCTAGAAATGCTGAAGAAATGGACTCGAGGAACCCTTTCCATATCTGGAGCTGATGAGGAAATATTGATTGCAGAGTTGTAATCTCTTCTTGCAATTAGTCTCCAACAACTTGATGTGTGATGTTTTGTTCTACCAAACAAAATTCATACTATCTGAAATTATAGAATCAAGGTTATGCAAGAAAAGAACGATTCATATATAATTTTATGTCTGTATATATACCGGTTTGGTAAAATCTGAGATGTAAGATGCTTAAAACATCAATCTACTGTTTAAATATGATGCAAGCAATATAAGGAGTTGGTGGTTTTTTCTTGATACATCAGAAAAATAAGGTGGATTTCTTTTAACAAACAATATAATGTTTAAATATTTTTCACAACTAATAGTCTTTATAAAATCCTTTTACTTGAGTCTAGTGAAATCGATTAAACTTAAACAAGAGAACGGATGGAAAAAAGTTGTAATTAAACGATTGGTACCAAATGCTTATATAATTTTCGGTACAGACAAATTTTTGTAACAAAAAAGAACATTACAGAAGTAGACTAATAATTTATTCAAAATTTTACCACATTTTAATAACTTAAAAGTTAAAAGATTTTTAAAAAGCCAAAACAAAAATAAAATAACTTCAAAGGTTTGTATGTGCAATAAGTTTAAAACTTTATGCTGTTTCAAAAAAAAGTTTAAAACTTTATTACACATTCAGTCCCATATTATTATATAGATATTTTAGAAACAAAGAAAAGAAATTGGATGTGTATACCAATTAATTAATCTCTAACTTTTTTTTTTTGACTAATTAATCTCTAACTTGTGATTATAAAAAAAAAAAATCTAATTTGTAAGATAAATTTAATTTATGTGCATGGTCAGGTAAATAGTTTACACATATATTAATCACAATTTACTATTTAGATATTTTTGTAGGACTGAAATAATAATATTTATACTCCACCATGTGGCACACTTTTTCTTTTTTGTTTAGATAATATTGCACAGACTAAACATTGTTATTTTTTTTTGGTACAAACTAAACATTGTTATTTGCCTTAAAAAAATGTTAAACATTGTTATTAAATCATAATAAGTGGATATATGGATAGATATAGAACACAGTATGTATTTATGAGTGTAGAAGAAAAAGGATAAAAATATTGAGGAAAGTTGCAGAAACAAAATGATGTCCTTTGCAGTTGGATTCTCTATGAATTGCAATACCTGCTTCAGAATGATTCCTCCTTCATCATCATGTTATGTACTTTCCCATGTTTCACTGTCTTCTTCTTCATCATCTCCCTCTTTTTCCTCCTTCAACTCAAATAAGCTCAACTGGGTTCAAAGAGCATCTTCTGAAGGTTACTTATTATATTTTAAGCTTCTTAAATACAAGAATTGGACTCACTTCTTATATTTAAAAGGATAATATTTCATTACCATTTTCTTCTATTAAAAAAAGGGTAATTATTTCAAAATTATCCTTTTTTAAAAAATTGGTGCTTTAGTGTTGTTTACTTTCATTCCTTGATAGTTTTTGTTCTTGCACAAATTTTATTTAAATTTTTTTTAATGATGCAGGAGTTCCTAATGAGTTAGTTGAAGACTCAAAATTTGTTCCTATAAATGCTGAGGATCCTAGATATGGTCCACCTGTAAGTCATGGTTAGTTTTGATTCACTCAGTTGAAATTAGATTTTTTTTCTGCAAAATGTGTACAATATTTCCTACAAATCTCAAATTGTTTTATGAGGGATATTTTTAAATTTGTCATTAATTTATATATTTAGCTTTAAATGTCCAATTTGAGTGACTTTTTTTTGTGAATGAATTTTTGTACTGTTTGTAAAACTGATTTCATATGTACCTTTTGCAGGCCTTATTATTATTGGGATTTGAAGCAGATGAACATTTGAAGGTGATATTACTATGATCAATGCAATATGACATGCTAATCTTTATATAAAAATGTTGTGCTAGATTCATATGTCTTGTCAGTTTTGAAAGATTTTACCTTAATAGTAGCATTTAGAAAGAGCCTTCTGTTATGTCTTCTACTCGATCTCTCTTTTTTCTCTCATTGTATTACGAGGTCCCTTAGCGTACTTACATGAATTTCTAAGCCAATGTTTGCTCTAATTATTGTTTATGCATTCAAGATGCTGACCCAAACGATTGATAGAGCAGCTCTTCTTGATATTTTTACTATTACTTTTTTTTCTGAATGTAAAGTGTTAAAATTGCAGCTTAAAATTTTGATCTAGTGATATTTTGCCTTAGATATATTACCATTCAATTATCTTGCTCCTGTATTATTTTACATCTTTCCAAATGTGCAGATTCAACAGTTTTTGAAAGAGTTAGAGGGTGAATTCCTGAAGGTAACATCTTATTTATTTTCCTTCATGTTCATATTTTTATTGCCAAACCAAGATCGATGAATATAATCCTAGTAATAGGCTAGAAAGAGAGGAGTTAATTTTTTGATTATTATCTCCAACAGTCTAAATAACCAAATTTTGTTTTAAGAGAATAACCAAAGATTGTTGCAATGCAAAAAGCTATGATGACTTCTTTGACTTGGATAAATGCAATAAGCGACTCTTAGTTCTCAACAGAGAATCGCTTTGAAATTATACGTTTCTTAAATAAATTATCGACAATTCTGATAGACTAAATCTTGTATAGCATTTGTGACTGAAATTCGAAGGTATCATAATTTTCTTAGATATCAAATATCAATTGATGGAAAAAAGGAAAATGTAACATATTGCATTGCAGGTCATTTATTGTACCAAAGACATGATTACACGTTCACTTTGGGACGCAATGCATACTACACAACAGAGTTTGGAAGAGGTCAAGGTAGAATTTTTGGAACAGCTTGTGATATACTATTTTCATCTAATTTCTGCACCCTCTCCAGCTGTTCATGAACCTGTACTAAGTTACTAAGAATAAGCTTCTCCATTGTTATTTTTGACAAATGGTTTGTTATAATTTTCTCTATCTTTGCATGAATTGTTAAGTAAATGACACCATTATTATAAGTTGTTTTTGGTGGAAATTATTATAAGTTTTCTAATATCAAAGTTATGGAGAATTATCACTTGTCTAAAGAGTTGATTATTAATTAATTCTAGTTTTTAAGCATGAGAATCTAGAACTCTGTTGCAATGATGTAGTAAGATGTTATTCTTGTATGCATGTTCAAATTTCATTCAATATGACATCTCTTGCAATCTAAATTATATTCAAACATCTGCACGTGTTCATTATTTTGTGCATTGCAGATAGACAGTTCTCTTCCTCGAATATGTTTCTTATCTGGTTTAAGCGGAGAGGAGATGATGATGTTCGTCGATGCTTTCCCCGAAACCGGTATCAATTATCCCCTTAAACCTGTTGACAATGAAATCTTAACGCCATGTGCGTGGATAATATACCGACTGGTTTATTTTTCACATGTATTATTTACTACAGTTCGGAATTTATTATATGCAGGACTAAAATCAGCTGCATTTGCAGCTCTTGTTCCTAACAGTGCTAATAAACCACTATATGAGTTGATAGAAGAAATCACAGGAGACCATGAGATGTTGGTAGGTTTTTATTTCTAGAATCAATGTTTATCACTCTCTTTGAGCTTATCGTTACTTGAGCATGAGACTGTTTTTATTCCGTGCAGACTGGAGAACAGTTGTGATAAACTCTCACTTAATCCCAGGGGCACACTTGCAGAAGCATGACTGGAAAATCAATCAGATTTCATTAAGACAGTCTACTATTTTCCTATACCAAGTAAAGAAATATGCATTATCAATATTGATGTACTTAGATAAGGCTTGAAGCATATAAAAAGCTTAGCAATTGATTATTTGCTTGGAACTTGATTTATGAGAATATGCCTACTGGAACTGGAGGAAAGTAAGGTTGAGTTCAACATATTCACTGTTCGTATCAAGTTTTGGCTGTCATTATTTTTATTTTTTTGTATGTAGTTCGTACTGAAGGTAACAATGAGCATTTCTTAGTTGCTCCATCTCCATGCCCTTCTATACATTTCGTTTAAAGTTCTTTTACATCAACTTGAAAATATCATTAAATAATTTTAAAAATAAATATACCCTTATTTGATCCACTCATAAATTACCCTTTTTCCATTAAAACAGAACACAAATTACCAATCAATCACTTGAATGCCCAATTCAACAATCAACTTACGCATCATATTATTACTTCAGAGTATAAGTGATACTAGTTGTCACACATTTATTTATAATACGAGTTAATGTAAGTTGTACTCTGAGGTCACTCATTTATTTATATCGAGTTAAGTTCATTCCGCTGAAATTACGTTCATAACAATTTATTGCAATGCAACTAATTTTGTCAAAAGAAATTGATGTATCTATAGTGTATACTTGTATAGTACAAACTACTCATTTCGTTCAAACACCAGCAAGGTGCACATCCACAAAAAAAAAAGAAGCTAATTCTCGCCGTGGGATAATATTTCTTAAAGTATCACAATGCTGAAGGTAAAAATAATCTGCTGAAATGAAACGATTGAAATCCAATAATGGAAGGACATTAAACACCATGTCCTACAATCATTTGCATAATTAAAAATGAAATTTCAATGTCAAAATTTTCTGAATAAAGCTAAATATACTACAACCCAAGCAAACCACTAACAGCATTGATATGGTTGTGATTGGATTGAATGGAGGGATCTACATATTCGTGTCACAACACCAACACCACTACAATATACAAAGGCCGTGTGGACAGAGGATGAGATTAATAGTTGCGAGGTCAAATACTGGACTACCTGCAACCAATCCGCTAATTCTCCGCCACAACAGAATCTCCGTAGTTTTAAGGATAAAGGCTCTATTGACTATACTATACATTCAATCTATATCCACCCGCATTGTAAATATTGATTACATGCCACAGCATGAATGGCATATATGTTCTCAAAATCTAGGAAAGGTAAGGAAATTGAATCCTTTTTACCTTAATTTAACCCTACAGAGGTTCAAGGGATCCACTCTTCAGTCTTTCCATCCGTGCTTGAAGGCCTGACAAAGCTTTCTCATCCATAGGATGTACGCCACCTTGCAAAGTATTCTCAGCTCCAACATGTTCTGATGGAAGAGGAATCTGACTATGAGGAAGCCCATGGTTCAAGTTGTCGTTAACACTTGTCAATGGCCTAGCACCAGAATCTATTCCCCCAGCAGAAGCTGTTAATTGCATGCTCTTCATTCTCTCTCTGAGTGCATCCAATGTCCCACTTGTCATACCTCCGGCGTAGTCAGAACTTAACACTCTCGATGCATAGGCATTCACAGCCCTATTCTCCTCATTATATGATGATGGCGGTAGATTGAAATTGGTTGGTTCGGTTTTCACATTTAGTCTCGCTTCATTCAATGCATTTGCATTTACAGGAGAGAGGGGTGCAAAATCTGGGGAAGATATATTCAAAGATGCTGGTGGAGGAGTAGGCATTGGCATACTTGACGGAGTTCTCCCAGCTGCAGCATTCTTCGCCATCTGCCAAATTGTTAAAAATCAATTGTCAAATACTCAACTGTACTCACAATCATGAATGTAGAAAAATATAACACGGGTTCAGTTAAGCAAATAAGTATTTAAATGAACCTGGGCAAGACCATCTCTGATGTAAGTGCGAAATGCCTCACTAGCATTTTGAAGCTGATCAAATATGTCAACCTAAGATAAATAAAGAATCTTAATCAAAAAACCAAAACAAAAGGATAAAGACAGGTTTATAAACAAGTGATAAATAACATGAAACTTCAATACATAAAAGGTTTATTGATAATTCTAGCTTAACTGGAAAATAACAAGAAACTTGAATATAAACATAATTCAATACCTCTGGGTACAATTGAGTAATCCGATAAAGTTCATATAGACCAATTGTGCAAGTTTGCTTCTCCCCAATCTTCTTAAATATTGCAGCCAACTCTTGCTGCAATTTATTTATATTCCAGGATTAAACAATGAATGTAGTATAGCATTGAAATAGGGACACTATATGTAATACACGGAAGAAAAACACAGTAAAACTTAAATTAAATTGAGATATGGCCTATTTACCCAGAAAGCACAACATGCCGTGCCAATTAACACAAAACTGAGTCATTGTAGACCTAATATACTTTTATTTACTAAATTTCAAACTTTAATAGTATAAAAGTATGAAAAAAATAATTGTAAAAGCTAAAGATTAAATACAGATATGTGTGCCTTTGTCAAAAAAAAATACAGATAGGTGAGCCCGATGTCTGACAGTGTTTTGACATGAATAACATAGGCGACACATTGATCACTATATATTACTATCCCGGGTCCTTCTATAAAAAATAAAAGACAAAATCTTTAAGACACAAGAAGTTTTTTATGAGCTTATCTGCTGCATAAAATAGATTAATTTTATAGACTGAAATGTGAAGGTTTTTATGAGCTTATATACATTAAAACCCAATCAAACTTAATCACACCTTAAGGCATCATAAAATTATCCATGATATTCATGTAGAAGATAAGATTATACATTTGAAAATTTTGTGATGTCTATGTTATAAATATAAAATGTCATGCCAAATGTGGCAATCATGCCATCCGAGCACTAATTGTAATACAAAAAACACCAAGAGATAATGCTTAATGATACCTTCAACTGGGCATCAGCAGAATGTGTTCCAGCTGCGGAATTATTGGTTGCTGAATCATTCCAATGGTTTGGTCCCCCAGTTCCAGATGCAGTCAACATTCTTGCAGCAGCCAGAGTCTGAAGTTCAAGCGTTAGAATATATATAAAAGTATATACAAATTACCCCAAAACTATTAATGCCTACCTCAAGATTAAGTTCAATGTAAGCAAGGATGATGGGTTGAGGTTTTGTATCAATAGGAACCATTGAAAGATGACCCTTTATTGCTGCACCACGAAGCTTAACAAGTTCATGCAGAACAGTTTTCACCATTCGCAAAGGTTTGTCATCCGCGCCAGCCCTATTAAATTAGGGTATTTTACAAAAAAAAAATTAGTCTAGTGATAGAATCCAACAATGGATTACAAAAGGATGGATATGCAAAATAATATTCTAAGCAATTTGAGCTGCCTAGGGTCTCCCATCGATTGAGGCTAACAGAATTCATGCATGCACACTAACGATTATTCTCTCATCATAAAGGGGACTCGACACTTCCTTCTCTCTCTGTCACCTGTCCCCTCACGCCTTTCCTCACTAGTGGTAATTCTTTTCTTACTATGCTTCCTTGAGTAAACTAGTGGATACTTATCATCTAGTCAAATTGAAAAACAAATCATCCTTAACCCAGTCCACAATAGTTATGTACCTTCTCCTAATTTCCTCCATTCCCAAGTCTTGCAAGTATAGATGGATGCTTTGAAGCATGCGATCGAGATCAACATCGTAGATGGTGCTCTGAAGAACCTGAATCGCATCAAAATGTATGTGAAATAATGTAACAAAAATTTAAAGAACAAGTCTATGCGGATGTGATTTTACAAATTTCAGCACATTTTTGACAATGAAAATATAACTCACGGGAATATATTACAAAAAAATAAAAGGTCAAAACTAAAAAATTCGTTAGCATTTTGTGGTTGGAAACAAATAAGATGAAATAAAAAGGAATACAACATGGGAATACCTCACTGAGGCTAAATAAAATTAGATTGAGAAAAAACAGAATATCGATGTAACTACATCAAAGAAAACAATTTGCTGCAAAAATTGTAAACGGATATTTAATCATTTAAATGCCGAGTATGTATCATAGAAAAATAATCAAAAGCTACCCACAAAAAAGACAATTAGATGGTGAAAATTCAATGGAACAACTGTGATCCAATGTCTTCAGCTATTTAATCAAGTCTTATAATATTTAATAAAAGAGATTATTTGTTCCTAAAGATTATGCTCTTTAATATTTGTGCTACTCAATTTTGGTGGGCTAGTCCATACAGAGCAAGTGGGCGGTGGGATTGGTCCCCTCAGATTAGTCGGTCCTTAGGGCGGATGCCGAGTTTTCAAAAAAATAATAAAAATAGATTGATACTGAGGGGCAAGTTACCTTTGTAAGCTTGATAAGGCATTTCACAACCAGATCAGAAAATTTCTGATTTCTGGAAGCAAGTGACTCATTTGGCGCTGGTGAAGGCCACCTCGATGGATCTAGTGGACGTAAGAGATTAATCAGGACAACAAATGATGATGTTCGATCTGCATTATCCTGTATTGATAATAACTAGTCAGTAAAATAACTTGTATTTGTGATTTACAGCATAAAAACACATTATCATTACAAACAGCATATGAAGTATTGAAGTTTCATTTCAAACAGAAAAGGGGAGAAAAATAAAAGGATAACAAAAAAAACAAGTCCCTTACAAGAATCTTAAGCATCAATACATTCAATGCTTTCAACAACTGGCTACCATCATCCATACGAGGAACGTTATCATCCAAGAGCCACAGAAGAAGCTCGGTAATGAGACTGTCAAGAGTGCTCTCTTTTACAGCATGTGCTAATCTTTTATTTTGAAAAGTCTGTAAAGGGAAAAGATTATAATTGGAAATAATTATTGAAAAACACAATAATATCAATATATCCTAAATAGAAAACATATTTACCTGCATGAGAGTATTGAGCACATATTTACAGGACCGCGATGAAGCTCCAGTCAAACTGAAGTCAAAAGTTTTTGCAACCTATTTTCAATAATGAAAGAAATGTTAATACTCGAGGATTTCTCCCCAAAAAAGGGAATTTGTTTATAAAACAAACTTGCCTTATTTGCAAGGCATGAAACTAGCCTATCTGCATCTTTCTCGAGTTCATCCATAGCATTGCCTTCTGGATCACTAGTTGCCTGAGCCAACTCATGGCAAACAACTTTCATTCCTTCAACAGACTGCATCACAAAATTATTTTGAAAAGAAATATAAGAGCTCCGTTTTCCAAAACGGGTAAGAGAATAGGTAAAAACTCCAATGATGTATCTATATTTGTGACCAAAATTGTCATTTTAGAATGTGGATGACTAAATACTAATGCAAGAATAACTGTCCCACAAATAATGATGATGAAGATATTCATAATAATAACAAGAACCCGTGCTATGTTATCCACCTGCTCAGGGGAACCAAAAGAAATAATCTCTAATGCTTCATTCCAATCAGTGGGGCCACTTGAAACAGCCACGGGACGAGGCATGAATTGTCTCTCAATGTTACTGTCAGGTTGAGCATAATTTCTCCTGACATTAATAAACAAGATGATCAAGAACCATAGAAGCAATGCAATAGTTTTGGTGGAGGTGTTATTTGGAGGCAATGGAAATATTGAGACATATTCACACCTCAATAATGGACCAGCAAGAGATCTAGCCATTTCTCCACTTTGCTCTGCAACATCAGACCTGGTAATTGAAGCAAAAACATCTTGAATATTAATTTTAAATGTTGAACAAAGAAACAGATTAACTCATTTATCATCTAATCTTCAGAATTTTTAAACTTCTTAGGTTGATGATAATATAAACAAAATACTATCATCCTAACAAAAAATCAAAGTTCAAAACAGTCCAGTTATATTTTCAATGTACCAAAAAAAAATCCAGGTATATTTCTGTTTTCATTTTACATTTGGTGATCACGATCAGGATTTCAAAACATAGAAGATATTAAATGCATCAACTATTAACTATAAAACATAAAATAGAAAGACTTGCCCATTTTCCCTGACAGACCGACGTAGAATAGCCCTTGCCTCCCCTGGCTTTCCTTCCTTTTTCTTTTCCATCTCCCGGACCTGTCATTTTACACCCATTTCATCAGTAACCTTGCATATCAAAAAGAGGGAGGGAATTAGAATGTTATGAACTTACCTTCCACTTAAATCTATCATCTAACATGCTTTTTTGAGCATCTGTTAGTTTCCCAACAAATCTCCATATGTCCTCACCTGTATAGCAAGGTCATGGAAAGAAAACAAATCAGCAAGGCCAAAAGGTAGATCAAAATTAAACCAAACTTTTGCATCTAAAATCTTCAGGTGAAAAATAATCACTTGATCCATAGAAAAGGATATAAATGAATGTGTTGTGTAGTTTAAATATTTAAAGAGGAAAGACAGAAGCCAAAGTTTTTTTATAAGTGCAATGAAGATGGATTTCAGCACGGTATACCATACCTAGAATCTTATACCCAGTGGCAAGTGCATTTAATGCAGCTTTCCTAATATCCCCATCACGTTCAGCTGTTAAACTTGCAACAATTTGCAATGATTTCAGTTGCCCACTAATCTGTCACACAATGACAGATATAAGTATCAAAGGAAAATACTAGAAAGAATAACTCACTAAAAGCATTAGCAACAATACCTCAGATCCATGATGATCAAGAATAAATCCTACAAGATCAGCACATTCAATTCGAGTTCGGTTGTTCTTAGAGCGCAACCCTTCCAATATATAAGGGAAACATTTGGAAGCGGAATATACCACAACAAATTGTTTAGTAAGCTCCCGCATTTTTTCACGTACTTTCTCAATGTTATGCCCTAACTGAAACATTTACAAAATATCAAATGAACTTTTACTTCCATCTGTGAATTAAATTAGTCATTTTTAGTAGTGTACCCAAGCAAGAACACTGCTAACACACTCACTATATACATAAACTGAAAAAATTACTAAACTCTGACAAAAACACATATTTGCTACCAAAATTATTAATACAAACCTTATCTACAAGGCAAGGAAGAAAGATTGCCACTTCAGACTCTGTTAAAGAGTACCCATCATCTTTCAAAGTGTCAAGCAGTTCAGGAAGAAATTCTAGCACCTGAGCAATTAAATTGCATAAGCTCTCCATATTAGATTATAAAAACAAGTTTTCAGCTTTATTACATAAGCTCTCCATAATAGCTTATAAAAACAACTTATAGTTTATACATAAGCACTTAAATGATAAACCCTTATGCTGTAAAGGCTTAATTAAGTTATTTAACCAAACAGGACCATAATACACTTCATAGACATAGATGATATGAAAAGAAGAAAATTGAAAGCAACAGTGAAAACAAAAGGGAAAGCTTAATTGCACCTTTAATAGACATGTTGTGTTTGATTTGCAGAACTGCGACACAAACCACCTCAAAAGAATGTCCAAAACTTCTATAACTTCCTTAACAATGGATGGAAGTGCCTGTGAGGTGCCATAGAAGATTGTATATAAAATAAAGTTATCAGTTCATTCAACGCATGAAAAGCACACATCTTAAAGAATGTGAAAAGAACAGCACCTTCTGCAGAATTTCAAGTCCGTCAACTTGCTTTTTAAAATCTTGACTTAAGAGTCTCCTATGTAAATCCTCTCTGAAATACCTCATCATATCACTCTGCAAATTACAGACATTTATTAAAATTCAATAATTATAGAAAACTTGAGTGATGCATGATAATTCCCAACTCCTAAAAGAGCATGTCAACCTCAAGATCTTGAATTTGCTCAATTCGTGGATCTTCAAACTTAAACCTTCGAACAACCAATCTCTCTCTATCTTCCTGCATGCAAGACAATTGACAGTTAAACCATACGACTATATAAGATTTTAAGTAATGTTTGGTAAATACTTCAGCCAACAATACCTTATTTGAATCCTTGATATTTAGTAAGGCCTGAGTTTGGACTGCTATATCTTGAACAGATATTGGTTCAGACTTGGTGCCCTTTATTGCCCCAGTTCTCTTCATGGTTACACATACAGTTAAAAATCCAATCTTAGAAAAAAAGAGTAATCAACAAAAGAAAACTCAACATACCGAAGTTACAGTTCTATTTCCAGGTTTTGAAACACCATTTGCAGTTGATTTCCCAACTTTTGTAGCAGCTTTCGATGTTACACTCACTGAAGCTGTTCTGGCAGACTCGAATGACTCTAAGAACACCCATTGGGAGCAGGGGGTAAGAAAGAGACGAGTATAAGAGACAAAACGGTTGCCATGATAAGCATCAACAATGCGTAACAAAAATAAGCTTTGTTACCAAAGAGCGCACCTTGAAAAGCTCCATATGGTTTTAGCTTCTCAAGAACAAGTGCCAGTGCTGGTTCATGAATTTCTTTAACCATCTTTTCAATCTAAATAAACAAGCAATGTAATTATGCCAGGTATGAGATGAATGTTGAGGAAACAAGGAATGCGAAACCGGCATTTTTATCACACATACCATTTCATGCCCACTGACTCTCAATATCTCATTAATACAAGTCTCTGCCGCCTTGCGAACATCAGAGGATTTATCCTACAAAGCAGTCATCAGAAATTTAAATCCAAGTAATCTATGCATTAAAACTGATTAGATAATCACAGAAAAGTGAGAACAAGACTGAGTAGCCAGAACATACTGCCATTGCAGAAGAGGCCGGCTTCAGCAGTTGTGCAGCTTCAGCAAAACTACTTAAGCCAGAAAGTTGCCTAGATAACCAATCAAAAAGATCTTTACGCCCTTCCGCACCAAGTTTAGAATCCACCAAAGCAATTGCAACATAAGGAACCTACAGTAACATCATGTTCAGGACAAAGACACAAATACAAAAGAATAACAGAATACAAAATCAGGACAGACCATTTTATCAAGATGAACAGCAGCAAGCCATGAGTCAAGAGTATTCAGTACACATTCTCTCATGTGCTTTTTATTGTCCCCAAGACATTTCAATATATCCGCCAGAATTCCCTGCAATAAACCATTTCAAGAAAGTTAAAGTTTTACAACATTAACAAATGGAAAGAAAATACAAAAACAGAACAGAATTTACTAACTTTGCTCGACTTCTCAACAGCTTGACCCATTGCCGATGCAACATTACCAATTGTTGTCAAGGTTGCCATGACTATGTTTTTGTTGCTATCAGAGAGCCGTCCCCTAAGAGCACCAAATAAATCACCTAGTAATACAAGTCATCACTCAGCAACAACTCAAAAGGTCGACAAATATTATAATGAACAGGATAAAACTTGAAGAATTAATAAAAAAAACGAAGCATGCAAGTCCATGAAGCAGAATTGATAGGATGGGTAGAGAATCAAAAGTTTAAGACTTTAAAAGTACAAAATACTAATGTTTATGAGGTACCAGTTCCAGTTGGCTGAATGCGTTTGTTAGCTTCTTCCAGTATTTTGTTTACAGCATCAACAGACTCCATACGAATCTACATTATGGGGGAAAACAAAAAGAGCACAATATGTGATACAGCTGAAAACAAGCTAAAAAAACAATACAAAAGGAGATTTAATATAACAAACGAACCTTCCAATCAGGGCTTTCAAAACTCTTCAAGAGAGTTGGGGTAATCTTTCCACTAACATCTTCACGAGGCAAGCTATCCAGCCCACCAGCCACCACGGCTGAAGATGAATCTAATGCCCTGACAGTTTTTTTGGGAACTGCAGATGCTCCCTGAATTGAAACAAATAAATAAATAAACAAATTGATGGCATTAGGAATCAAGATACTACATAGAAATTACATCACCAAACACAGCATACCTCAAATGGGTTCTTCTCATATTCAGTGTCAAGAGCACTCAGCAGTGCAGGCTTAACGTCAGTAAGAAACCCTTTTATGTCTACAATGAAATGAAAAAAAAGCATTAGATCTAACCATAAGTAATAGGGAGAGATGGAAATATGAAAGTTAATGCAAAGTCACCTGGACCAACAAATCTATGCAGAACACCCAAGAGTTTAATTGAAGCATTTCTAGTAGCAGCTGCACTAGACTGCAGCCCAGTTTCTTTTAGAAAATCAATTAAATCCTGCAAAAGAAGACTTGCATTAATATTTAGAAGATGTTACATATCAAAAAAAATAAAATCAAAGCATTTAAAATACATGCAATCACAAACAAAAAACTTAATTATTACCAATAAAACAGATAACAAACCTTAAGCTTTAAATGTGATACACCAAAATCCTCAACAGCAGAAACCATCCACAAAATTCCCTCACTAAGAACCTTAGGATTCTTATGCTCCTTCATGATCTTGTAGACCTACAATAAAAATAAATGTTTTAAAAAAACTATGAGTTTAGACATAAATATAAGTAAATGCAAGATGATAGACTGTCAGAAAGATGCTGTATGGCCATCTTATTTGTTACTCCAATAAATTCATTCATATTTCAACAACAAAAAATAAACAATTTATACTACTTAAAAATAATACGAAAATATGCACTTCATAAATCTGAAACTAATGAAAAATCCATGCCTTTCAAACCATGATCATAAAATTTACGTATAGATAAGCCTGGATCACAGATTGCCCAATAAGTAGAAGATATTTTCCCTAAAGAACAACCATACTTACTCTTTCAAAAATGAATCCTGGACCAACTGCTTCACAAAAAGTAGTGAGGCATTTCATAGCATGTGCTCGGGTCTTAATATCTGCTACACGCTCACTTAGTCCTACAGAAATGGAAACAGAAATGTGATACCAAAACAGAAATGGAAACAGAAATGATTATTGGTAAAAGCAAAATCAAATGACAATACATACCCGAAAGACAAAGCACTACACACTTCTTCGGGAATTTAGTTACAGATGAAGCTATATGAGTGATAATTTCAATAACCTGCTGTTGAACCTGCACAAGAATGACAATCGCTTAGGGACTTCTTGTCCAATCCATGCTGTTTTGAACTAGAACTACAAAAATAAAACATTCAATCAAAATCCACAAGGAAATAGTTCTGAACCTGAACATTTTTCTCGCCCCATCCAGGCAAGGCGCACAGTAATCTAATCAATATTTCTACGGATTGGTCAAGGTTCTGTAAGCCTTCCACTTGCTGCTTCACCGAAGAAATGGCTGCAAAAATTAAACTTCAGCAACTTTACTCATCAAGCATGTATAAAGGACATCGGAGGAAAAATCAGAAGATAAAGTTCCAAGAGTGTATGAGACACAGACCAAACTTCATGGTACTCAAAAGACAACAAAAACAATTTATTTATCGATACCGTAGGCGGCTAGACCTAAAATGCATGTCAACAATGAATAAAATGAAGTAAATACAACAGATGCAAAGGCAACCTACTGAATTCCAACATGAAAAACAACTTTAAGGCCTAGAAAACATGGGCTAAGAAATGCCAAAATCTCATCCGACATGATTCCTCTTCCAATTTGATATTAAACAAAGTCATAAAACTGAATACACGATTACCAACCTTCAAGACGCTCCTTCCACACAGCACTTTTTAATTGAGCGATGGTATCTGGCTGTATAAGAGAACCTATTCGACTTTCAATCTCTTCAAGGCCCATCTCAGTGGGCTGCATGTATTCAGATACATAAATGTTAAATAAACTGTCATTAGATAATCACATGACAAACAGTGGTGGCAGATTCAAATCAGATTGATAGCAGACAAACAAATATTATATTACCTCAACATCTTCGGGTGCTTCAATCATTTTTGAAGCCTTTTGTGAAACTCCATCTACTTTTTTGTTTGTACTAGACTTTACAGCCCCACCTTTCTTGGCAACAGGCTGGAACGTGTAAAATATTCAAAAGACTAGCTAATCAAATGTATCAAAAATGATATCATAGTTTAATTACAAGCAAGAAGATGTTACTTACGGCTGCTTGAACAGGTCTCTTTCCACTAAGCATACTTGCAGCTGACCTTTTACCAGGTGCACCTTCAGAAGTCTACAAAAATTATGGAGTTATGATTGTTTGTCACCAAAGAAACCTTTCAAACTTGTAAACTTGAACAATTAAAAAAAATGATTCTTTGCTATCTTTAAAATGTTTCACAAATTCCTGTACCACCGACGAACATTTGTTTTCCCAAGCACTGTTAACAGCAAAGTCTCGTAATACATTTTAATTAAGGTTACCATGTTTTGAGAGGGGGGTAATTAAAGAAAGGGTGTTTGGCAGCAGAGTACTTTAAAACATCATATTGAAAAACCAACATCTTGCATGTTATATAGGGCAACAGTATCCGTTCAATCACAAAATAATAATAAGTTAAAAATAACCACCAGATACAAGCATTAAAGAAATGAAATGAAACTAAAATCAATATTAATCAAACTAAAATATACACCCACCTCTGCAGAAGATGCACTTGCACGTGTATTTTGCACAGAAACTGAAAGATCGTTATCAAATGTTAGCAAAAAACTGATACAAGTACTTCAAATTTGGAGGCAAATAATCAACTTACAAATAAAAATCAAAGAAATTAGACAATCGATTGAATCAGAAAGCTTAAAACAAAATTCAGTCACACGAGATTCAGTGAAACTCATTTTCCTATGTCGCTGAGAATTTGACAAGAATTCCCCTATGCATTTACGAGTAACTAATGACAGATTGAGGCATACTTTGAAATGTGATGAACAGAATAATTTTAAGAATCAAATTCTTGTTAATAACATCACTCCATATGGATTAACGGGCACAATAATAATCAGGAATTGTTGCCTACTTCTTTGTCTTATAAAGGTCTATGTGTTCCAATTTGGGAGGGTGATCCTGGGAAAAGGCACACAAACACTAGGTTGTTAAGTAGGTGATATGCAATATGAATGAATCTCATCCCCCCAAATTTTGACAGAGAACTCAGATACATCAAGTGGTGAATCATAGAACATCTTGCAGGGGATGTAGGACAATATACAGCTTCAAAATTCTATTGAAGAGTTTCCAGAAGATACTTCATTTGCGGGCAATAACGTGGGTGTTTAAGTTGGGCCTTGTGGTGGTATCATATTCTGCCTTGTGGTGGTGTCATATTTACCTAATACAGGTCTAAGAGCAATCCTAACCTTTTAAAATTCTGGTATAGCATAAAAGTCTTTTAAAAGTCTCTCTTGTTGGCACTAAGGTCTTCAAATATGTCATAAATTTTCGGTTCAATAAACTTATAGCCTCAAATCTTCTATGCAGTCCAACATGCCTAAATAATTAAAAAATATAAACTTTCTATTATTTAGATTTACTTAAGAAGATCAGCCTGTAAGGACAACTTCTTAGATGGCCACCTGGCTTTTTTACCTATAAATAGCCTTGGCCTGGTTTATGTAATAAATAAGAATGGCCAAGATCTAATGTGGATTAGGGCTGCATAGACCCCTATTGTTAACATCATATGGTCCTCTTTTGCCTTTAGAAAGAGTTACAAACCTGTGGAAGAACCACCAGGCAAGGCATCTTCAGAACCTGAAATCATTTCTGAAAGCTTTTTCCTTCTAACATCATCAAGTTTCTCAATTGACCTCTCAAGAGGACGCATGCCAACCGACTGCAAGAGGATGAAAAGTACAATACTCAACTTCAACAGCAAGAGCATTGATTAACATGCAAGCAGATTACATTGTCAAATTTTTACCTTTGCTATTGCAGCCAATGCGGAAAAGGCAGCATCCCTAACTTCAGGAGTGCCATCATTTAGACACTGCAAGATTCAGATCATTAGTTTTTGCAAAGTAACAAACAGAAGTACCAGACAAACAAAACTAACCTCCATGCAGATTGGCACATAATCCTTATGCACCTTCGTAATAATACCCTTGTTACTTGTTTCAATGCAAAACGTGACCCAGTTCATTGTTAATGATCGCACGAGAGGAACTTTGTTTTTTGTGGCTGTCCTAACATCTGTAACAGATTAAACATAATATACTCAACAAGATGCAAAAGTACAACATTACCCAATAGCAATGACACAATAAACTAAAGCACAACCAGCATAATACAAACAAATGAACAATATTCACTCCTCAACATCCAAGAGAGATTAATATGGGTAACTAAAGTAGCAATATAAATTTAAGGCCAGAATACATACAGAAAGGAATTTACAAACACATACTCAAGGGAACATATACAGCAAATAGAATCATCAATCCTGTTTTATGGGGTTAATTGTAGGATTATTATTATTAAATAATAATAATAATAATAATAATAATAATAATAATAATAATAATAATAATAATAATAATGATGATGATGATGATGTAGGCTCCGTTTGTTTTGAAGGAAAGAAAGTAGGAAAGAAAGAAAATACGGAATTCGATGGATGTATTTAGATTATAAAATAGTCCAAATACATGTATTGGTTTCCGTGTTTTCCTTCCTTCTTACTTTCTTTCCTTCAAACCAAACAAAGCCGTAATCTTCAGTTTGAGAACTAATTTTCACCAGAAAAAATGGTTTGTGAAGAAAAAGGAAAGCAGCAGGTACTGAGTTTCTGTAAATTCAATAATCATATCATTTAACCAGTAAAAATTGAAATTTGAATTCCATGCCATATGTAACGTTTGGATATAATCCTGATGGGAGAACCTGCCTTCAACAATATCAACAAGGCTAATGCATCCAGCTTTGTGCATCGCTTGAAGAGTCTGAGACAATGCCTCGGTCATGGTAGGTTTTTTCTCTTTCAATTTTTCCTATTCAAGAAAGAAACACATTAAGCGAGCAATATTTGAAAGTGAGAAAATTAACAATTCATTCCGTGTAAACAACAAGTTACTATTTACATTAACAAGAAATGCACAAAGTGGGGAGAAGGGATGTAAGCTGGTGAGCAATTCAATTCAAAATGAAAAACATCATACTCTCTAATCATGTTACCCAATTGTTTGAAAATAGAAAACAACTTGATAACATTCAAATGTAGGCAAGACACGTCAACAATATGGGTAAACAACAGAAACCAACGAAGACAAGTTAAGTTTCTAAAACTTGTTGAAAAATGTAATCAATTCTTATGGTCATAACAAAATAAAAAATGGCTGTCGAATAGTACTTACAAGTAAAACAGGCAATATAAAACGAGAACTTGCAGAAAAGTGGGTTCTTAATCCACGAGCAAGATTGCCAATAGCCTGGATAGCTTCAACAGCAACAGCAATATTCACATCTGTAATAAGCTGCAAGCAAAAACAAATGGTTTAGCTATAGAAACATGCATTGATGATGAGAACATGCAAGCACAAACACAACGACTATGATCTTCAAATGTGCTGCTACCAATATGAGAGAAAGAGCTCAAACAAGTTTAAATCTTCCATTAACACAAGCAACTACCATCTTTCAGAGAGAAAGGGCTCTCATAAGGAAACCGCACAATAATAATAAGAAATAATGGAAATGGAAATAAATAAGATACATAATGTCAGAGTAGTCATTACTAGCTAAACCTAAATAAAATTAAATCAACGGAAAAATGATGCAGTAACTAGACATAAATGGAAATATTTTATGTCTAAATCTATTAACGTACTCATTTCAGTGGCTAATTTCACTTGAGCTTCAACACAACATATATCATAATTATATTCTAAAACTCAGTAGGAATCAGACGCAATATTTGAGTGGACATATAGATCTTCATACAATGTAAAACCACAAACTTAACTAGAAAAATGCCATGTCTTTCATTATCATAAGACATATGAAATACCTTCTTTAAGGTCCGACAAACTTCAGAAAAATCACCAGGGGAAATTCTTTTGGTTGATGCAAGCTTCGTTAGCTCACCAACAGCCTCCTTCCTTTCAAGCCATTTAGTAGCTTTCTAAAGATTGATAAGATTATAAGTTAGAATGGGGGGATAAAGAACTGAGAAACATTCAATGTGACAAAAAGTAAAGATATTAGTTGCAAGAGAGAGATGTGGCTGAAAATAACTGACCACTCCATCCCAAAATCCTGATTTCTCCAGGGGAGTCAAAATATCAACAGGATCAACAAGTTCATATTCATCTATTTCTTGAGGAGCTGACAATAAAAGGGTTGCAAACAGATAGGTATGTTAGTGCCAAAGAGGAAAAACAAACCATATCTGATAAAAGAAAGCATGCTCAATCTCCAACATCAATTACATACCATCAGACCCGGATTCTTCAGCAGGGCCAGGACCCACAACCTCAGATATAGTTTCCTGTTCAGGTTCCTTGTCTTGCTCAGATCTAAAAATGGAGGAATATATATTAACTATTAAGATGGCATCACCCACATACACTGATTTATAAGTATACACCAATGTAACGCAAAGAATCATAAAATATACAAATACCTCATCTTAATAAAAAATGCGTTTAAAATAGATATAAGAAGAAAAAAGAGAATAATGCACATGAATGGCAACACGTTACACCATTTCCAGTGAGCATAAACGGGTTCTTCTTATTGCACTGAAAACTCATATATCTACCTTATTTTACGGCTTGGCTTTGCTGTTCCAGTAACATTTACAACTTCCGCTTCCAATTCTTTTTTCTGTAGAAAATAAGAGGGAATTGGATGGTTTACAATTTACATAGGGAGGGTTACATAATAAATCAAATAACTAAGAGGAACGGGTAAGCTTACCATTGTGTCTCTCATTTTCTCAAACAAGATAGATTTTACATTATCTTTACCGATCCAGCGACAAAGTTCAAGTGTCAGCCCTTTAGAGGATGCACGAACATTTTGATCTTGGTGATCAAAGAGTTCCGGAAGCATCTTCAAAATTCTTTTTGGGGGAACAATTTTAGATCCGAATTCACTAGCAGCATCAAGACATATAATTATCATTATATGAGAGCAACAAAACAGAAACACCTAGTACAAATTTTGCAACAAGATTCCAAACCTTAAAGCTTGAAACATAACATCTATTGCAGGCACCACCGCTTTAGCAACTTTGTTCTTTATCGCTTTCTCCATTGCATCCTAAAATTACCAAAAGCTTTGATAAGGAAATGGTGAAAAGCATGACAACTAGATGCGAAGTTATTGATGTGTAAACTAACCCTGCCAAAGAATCTTCATAACCCATTAACCCCAAACACAGAATAAACTAAAAATAGTGAAAGTGGAAAAAGACTATATCAGTTCAACGGTATGGGGGGAACAAAACTTTGAAAAGATTTTCCTATTTTCATTGACAAACAATTGAATAAACCCTTAAGAATATTAATTTTTTGTAGAAACTTATTAGTTATTATGGTCTCAATTTAAATTAAACTTATTCACTTTTGAATCATAAAAAACACAAAAAGCCTTAAGAAAAGTTGAAAAATAGATGTATGATAAGTAGGTACAAGATCACTTCTGACTAAGTCCTAGAGATAACTCACCATATAAAAAATACTATGAACCAAAACAAGGAAAATAGAAAACACTAAACCAGGGATATATGAAAGCAAAAGTTTTAAAACCTTGGAAATACACAACAGAAATGGAGCCACAAAATATATAGTTTTATCGAAACTAATTTTTATTTCGCATATAATGGAAAATAGGAATACTTGAATTCATTAATTTGATAACCTCGTAAATACACAACAGACAGGGAGCTCTTTTTTTCGTGTTCCAACAGAAATGAGGCTCTACGTCTACGATATAAACTTTCATCGAAAAAATTTCATATTATTAATTGAGGCTAACTTGCACAGGCCAAACCTTTTGGAAATTAAATATATGAAATTAAAATACTGTCGGGTAATCGTCCTCATAAAGAAGGGGAATTCAGGAGGATCAAAGCTTAACACTGTCATCCAATACTAATTTTCTAGAAAACTGCAAAATAAACTTTTTCCATTTCTAGGATCTATAATCTCAATTCCTAAACCTGAATCAGTTTACAAATTCTACAAATATATAAAATGCACCAGTAAATGCCTAAATATTTTTCACTAAGCGATATTAAATACATAGTGCAAATCTTGCAAAAACCAGCTACCAGAGACAAATCACTAAATTCAACCATAAGTGAAGCAAGAACTTAAGAATTTCATTTTAATATGAATATCAGAAACCATGATTGTTGAAGATAAATGAAGTCCTTATGTTTGATAATGTACAAATGCCATAAGCTGAGACAAAATTGGAAATAATTACACATGCTCAAGCAGAAAAAAGCTCTTACACCACCAAACAAACTAAGAGACAACATGCTAAATACCAACTATCAACTTTATCTCCCCCAATTTATACTGTAATCACGTATCAACAAGTTTCCCACAAAACATTTCAATTATTACTAACTAAATTTAATGAAAAAACAGTGCAACCCTCACTACTGAAACAATAACAAGTTATTCGCAACCTCTAGTCAGTAGTCACCTAGACACAAAATGCCGAACAACCCTCTAAAGTAAAACCTCAGCAGAAAGGGGAAAAACATATAGAATAGTACCAGAAACGCATCCACAGCCTCCAATTCTATCCAGAGCAAAAACACTGCCTGAGCTTTCTCAACCGTCTTTGGCCTTCCAGTCAAACATTTAGCCACAACTGCGTCACAAACCTCCTTCCCAAACCTGCCACGAAATTCAAATTCAAATTCAAACTCACACCGTAACAGTAACATCAACAAAAAATAAAAACAAAACAAAGCATGCAATTGAAAATGATGTACAAAATTATTACCTCGCGGCGTCAGCATCCGCAGCTCGTAAGTAAGCAATCAACGCATCAAGTGCCTTCTCTTGCACAGGAGCATTTGAATCCGCCACAGTCTTTTTAAAAAAGTGACCTATGCCAAATTCAAAATTCGAAAAACCGCACATCAAGATCCAATTCAAAATGCAAAACAACAACTACTCCACATAAAACCGCATCCAGATCCACCGTTCAGAGATCAGGAAGCACCGTTAAACACAAAAACCCTAACAAAAAACAGAAACACTAACCGAATTCACGGATGCGAGGATCCTTAGGATCGGTTATGGAGTCACAGAGAGAAGCCAAATCGATATTGGCTTCATTTCGAACCTTCCAGTTCTTATGAGCGAGACGATCCTCCCATGGAAGTTTCTTCGCTTCCTTTAACAACTTCTCTTCCTCCGACGACATTGTTGTTCAATCTTCTCCGCACTGAAACCCTAACGATCTCAGATAATGCGCACCGAATTCTAGAGAGAGAAACAATAGATATAGAGAGAGAAAGAGTGAGAGAGAGTTTGTAATTGTATATGCGGAAGGTTTCAGTGCCGGCGAGAGGGAAGAAGAAATATAAAAAATATAAAAAATGAAAAAAGAAAAGAGAAAGAGAGCGTGCAAATTCAATTGGGTTTTTTATCTTCGCTTTGAAAACACTACAACAGAGAAAGAAATGAAGAGAAGAGATAGATAGAGATGGAGAGAGAAACTTTTGTTTTTTATTTTTATTTTTTATTACTTTTCGTTAATATTTCTCATTTGGTTTGTTTGAGACGTTTTAATAGTCTCGAGTAGTGACGGATCAACCAAAACAACATACTGATTTTGAATTCAGGCTCGCATGCATCACGGATGCTGCAAAACTCAAACTCTAACGGACTAATTAATTAAAACTGGTACTTCAAAATTTTAGTCAAATTTTTTTTTTAAATAGTAGTAATAATTAATAAATTTAGGATCTTGTAACTAGTGGTTCGTTACTTAAAAAAAATATTATTTACATTGAAAATTGTGTTTTATTGTTTTGAAAAGTAAAATATACATTTCAAAAAAAATTATACCATTTTTTTATAACTATTGTTCTAAAGGTATTGTTTATTATTTTCCATAAATTTATAATAAGTCTCGTTGGATAGTTCAAGTGGTAAGAGTTGAAGTATATATGTGTTGGATATGGGGAGGTCCCATAATCAATTCATGTTGGGAGTAATTTATCCTTCCAATATAAAAAAAAAATTATAATAAATTTCTACAGTTTTTTCTAATATACCCCTTAAGATTTGGGGGTATCTACCCCCTCGACCACTCAATATAATGTTTTATAAAATTACACAATCCGTTAATTTTGATATGTTTTAATAACATATCAAATGATTTTTAAATTGTTTGAAATTTTACACAAATAATCTATATGATATAAATTTTTAACCCAACGATGTATTTTATAAAAGGTCAAATGTATTTTATCACATAGCTCCTTTAAGTTCCTTGTGTATAGATCCTTTAAGTTCTTTTTGTAACATATAGGTCATTTAAGTTTTAAAATCGTAACACATATATCCTTTCAAAAGTTATATTAATCATCTAAATCTTCAAACTTAACATTACTTAAATATGCCTCATCACTACCAAGTTTTTCAACAATTGGGACCTCATCACGTAAATATCATTTATCACTTAAATTTAAACGATGAATATAATTTGAAATGAGTTATGTGTTACAATTTTAAAACTTAAAGGACTTATTTGTTACATAAAAAACTTAGAGGACCTATGTGATACAAATCAAAAACTTAAAAGATCCATAGATTCATTTGGCCTTTATAAATTTATATCGATTAAAATATTATTGAGTGGTTGAGAGGCAAATACTCCCAAATCTTGAAGGGGTAGACCAAGTCTAACAAAATTTTTAAAAATATTATACTCGAATGGTTAACGAACTCTACAAAATAATGAATTTGAACCGAACATCAATTGGTACATTGGTGATTATTGCTGTCAGACTTACTAGAAAGGATCACGGTTCAATCTCTGTAAATGTGCTTAAGAGCAAGTTGGAACTAATTGATGCTAAAATTGACTTCAAACATGTAAAAAGTGTTTTATTTCAAAAGAAAATTGAAAGAATCTATATTCGATTTATGATTAATCCAATGTTTATTTGCATTTTCTTTAGTTACAGGAGAAAACATAGATTATAAACATGTCCTTATTATTATGTTTAATTAAAAAATAAAGAGAGAGAAAATGGTCTCTCCAAAAATTAGTACAAATGGCATTTTTTTTATTGGACATGTGTTTTTTTAAATAATAAAGAAAAGTTATTAAAATTAAGACAAATAATATTCCTTTAATGGTTATTTGGTGAAAATATATACTCCCTCCATCCCAATTTAAGTGTCACAATTGATCAAATCACACACTTTAAAAAAAGTGTGTTAATGAAAGAAAGAGAATACGATTTTTATTAAAATACATCTTTTTTTTATGGGTAGTAGACATAGGAATGCTAAAAAGTAGGAAAAACCAATATTATAAATAATAAATGATATTTATTTTGAGACAAACAATTTTAGCAAGTAAGATACTATCTCTGTTCCTTATTATAAGAGACAAGTCACTTTTTAGATTCATTGAATAATTAATGTATCTGGTCCATATTATAAACCAGATACATTAATTATTTAATGAATCTAAAAAATGGTTTGTCCCTTATAATAAGGAACGGAGGTAGTATTTATTTTGAGACGGAGGGAGTATAAAACTTCTCATCAATTATTGTATACTTGTATACATCTATGTAAGAAAATGCGAAGCAAGAGTCACTTTTAAAGATTGAAATAGTATTTACTAGGTGATTGTGATTCACATTTTGTGGCACAAATCAAATTATCATCATCATCATCATCATCATGTTTAACAAACATGAAATTTGTATGAATAATTGAGAGAAATGATAATTTGATAAGGAGACATAAATACATAATATGCTCGTGTCTTCAGTTTCCACCTGGATTATTTTGATTTTTTATTGTAGATTTCATATTTGAGAGCCTAAGTGTCCTTAGAATGAAGCTACTAAGTGTGTGTGTTCATCAATCAACTTCATAAGCTTCTCAGTTTATCTAATAGGGAGTAGTTAGGACTTAGGAAATAATGCACTTTATGCGCCCAAGAGAGGAGACAATGGTAGATGGATAAAAAAAAGGAAAAGATAATAATTTCTACTTGAGTTTAAATATTTTTCCCAATTTTTCCATTTCTTTTGGAATTTCCAGTTATAAAACCTTCATGGACGTAAGGTTATGACTTGGCATCCTTGGTTTGCTTCCTAAACTCCTTTCATAACTTAATATTTTTCAGCTTTCACATATAATTTGGCTTCATTCAATGCATTTGCATTCACAGGAGATAGGGGTGCAAAATTTGGGGAAGATATATTTAAATACTCCCTCCGTCCCAAAATATAAGTAAAAGTTGGTCAACAAAAGTGAATGTATATAATCCAAATTTTGAGCCAAATACATCAAGTTTCTTTGACTCACTTTTGCTTACATTTTGGGACCGAAGGAGTATGCTGGTGGAGGAGTAGGCAGGCATCGGCATACTTCATGGAGTTCTTCCAACTACAGCATTCTTCGCCATCTGCCAAAATGTCAAAATCAATTGTCAAATACTCAACTATACACAATCATGAATGTAGAAAAATATAACACAGGTTCAATTAAGCACATAAGTATTTTAATCAACTTGGGCAAGACCATCTCTGATGTAAGTGCGAATTGCCTCACTGACACATGGGGACAAGAATATCTGTTTTTGTCCTGTCCATTGTCTCCCAATTTGTCCAGTCTCAGTGACAGTTTTATGTTATGTCCAGTCCCTTATTTTTTAGCAGATCAAACACAAGGTTTATTATTAATCATTCTAACATAAATGAAAAATAACAGGAAACTTGAATATACACTTAATTCGATACCTCAGGGTACAATTCCATAATCCGATAAAGTTCATGTAGACCAAACCAATTGTGCAAGTTTGCTCCTCCCCAATCTTCTTAAATATTGCAGCCAACTCTTGCTGCAATTTATTTATATTCAAGGATTAAACAAAGAAAACAATGAATGTAGTGGAGCATTGAAATAGGGATAATATATGTAATAACTCATACAGACGAAAAACACAGTAAAACTGAAATTAATTTGAGATATGGCCTATTTACTCAGAAAGCATAAAATGATGTGCCAATTAACACAAATGCGTCATTGTAGATCAAATGTGACATTTACACCATCCGAGCACTAACTGTACTACCCAAAACAATAAGAGATAATGCTTAATGATACCTTCAAATGGGCATCAGCAGAATGTGTTCCAGCTGCTGAATTATTGGTTGCTGAATCACTTCAATGGTTTTGGTCCGCTGGGTCAAGATGCGGTCAACATTCTTGCAGCAGCCAGAGTCTGAAGTTCAAGTGTCAGAATATATATAATATATAAAGTATAAACAAATTACCCTAAAAAAATTAATGCCTACCTAAAGATAAAGTTCAATGTAACCAAGAATAATGGGTTGAGGTTTCGTATCAATAGGAACCATTGAAAGATGACCCTTTATTGCTGCACCACGAAGCTTAACAAGTTCATGCAGAACAGTTTTCATCATTCGCAAGGGTTTGTCATCCGCACCAGCCCTATTAAATTAGGATGTTTGAAAAAAAATTATTATAGTCAAATTGAAAAACAAATCATCCTTAACCCAGTCCAACAATAGTTATGTACCTTCTCCTAATTTCCTCCATTCCCAAGTCTTGCAAGTATAGATGGATGCTTTGAAGCATGCGATCGAGGTCAACATCATAGATGGTGCTCTGAAGAACCTGAATCACATCAAAATATAAGTGAAATAATGTAACAAAATTTAGAGAACAAGTCTATGCAGATGTGATTTTACAAATTTCAGCACTGATTTTTGACAATGAAAATATAATCATGTTTCTACAATTAATGAAACAAAATTTTCAAAATTCACCAAGATTTAGTCAATTATCAATAAAATCATGTATTACAACTTAGAAGTCTAAAGTCTAACAAAGCATTTAATAAATCAATCCCCTATATATGCTGGTTAGTTAAATAACATTTACCTACTATTATAACTTTTGATCCATTCAAAACAAACACACTATTGAAGAGGGAACAGATCTACAACTTTAAGAGTGGTGAAAGTGATACATAAGAAAGATTCCTGTTCATGAATACTTTAGTAGTTACTTAAGCCAAATTATGAATGGTATTTACAAGTATGCTAAACTAGGTTTTTAAGAATAGTGACTTATCGCAAATTATGAATATTCCACGAATTTTGAATAGTTTGTTTAAAATTTTAGCTTTTGTATTGACAATTATGGATGAATAAAAAATTACCAGCTTTAATCATAAGATGGTAAACTTTAGTGGTAAAATTTCTCATTGAAAACATGACACTTTTAGATCCCAAAGCAGAAAAATAATGGACCAGCAACAATAATTAACAATGTGGATTATACAAATAAAACAAGGGTCTACTAACTAGTGCTCTAACTAAAACAAAAAAATGTAACTTTTGTATTGAATATAACATTTTATATTTTTAAAAGATTGAATACACAAGTATCAAGACAACTTTACCATATTTGGTTCCTTAACTAGTTAGCATTTTCCATAAAATAAATGGTCAAAACTAAAAAAATTCGTTAACACTTTGAGGCTAAATAAACATAGATTGAGACAAATACTGCCAAACAAGTTAAATGTGCCATAATACCAAAAGGAATTAACAGAAGATGGAAGTAATAGGGAA
Source organism: Trifolium dubium (assembly GCA_951804385.1). NCBI lineage: Eukaryota > Viridiplantae > Streptophyta > Magnoliopsida > Fabales > Fabaceae > Trifolium > Trifolium dubium. The sequence continues at coordinate 52,311,775 of OX638064.1, forward strand.
AAAGAAAGAACAGAAGATGGATGTAACTACATCAAAGATAACACTAAAAGAGAACAATTTGCGGCAAAAATTATAAACGGATCATTCCATCCTTTAAATGCCGAGTATATATCATAGAAAAACAATCAAAAGCTACTCACAAAAAGACAATTAGATGGTAAAAAGTCAATGGAACTGGGATCCTATGTCGTCAGCTATTATTTAATCAAGTCCTATAATCTTTTTAAAAAATTCATACTGGGTGGCAAGTTACCTTTGTAAGCTTGATAAGGCATTTCACAACCAGATCAGAAAACTTCTGATTTCTGGAAGCAAGTGACTCATTTGGCGCTGGTGAAGGCCACCTCGATGGATCTAGTGGACGTAAGAGATTAATTAGGACAACAAATGACGATGTTCGATCTGCGTTATCCTGTATTGATGATAACTAGTCAGTAAAATAACTTGTGATTTACAGCATAAAAACACATAGTATCACTACAACCAGCATATGAAGTTTCATTTCAAACAAAAAATGGAAAATAAAAACAAATGGATAAAAAAAGCAAGTCCCTTACAAGAATCTTAAGCATCAATACATTTAATGCTTTCAACAACTGGCTACCATCATCCATACGAGGAACATTATCATCCACGAGCCACAGAAGAAGCTCGGTAATGAGACTGTCAAGAGTGCTCTCTTTTACAGCATGTGCTAATCTTTTATTTTGAAAAGTCTGTAAAGGGAAAAGATTATAATTGGAAATAATTACTGAAAAACACAATAATATTAGTATACCCTAAATGGATAATAAATTTACCTGCATGAGAGTGTTGAACACATACTTACAGGACCGCGATGAACCTCCAGTCAAACTGAAGTCAAAAGTTTTTGCAACCTGTTTTCAATAATGAAAGAAACGTTAATACTTAAAGATTTCTCTCCAAACAAGGAAACCTTGTTTAAAAAACTAACTTGCCTTATTTGCAAGGCACGAAACTAGCCGATCTGCATCTTTCTCGAGTTCATCCATAGCATTGCCTTCTGGATCACTAGTTGCCTGAGCCAACTCATGGCAAACAACTTTCATTCCTTCAACAGACTGCATCACAAAATTATTTTGAAAAGAAATGTAAGATATCCATTTTCCAAAACAGGTAAAAGAATAGGTAAAAACTCCAATGATGTATCTATATTTGTGACCAAAATTGTCATTTTAGAACGTGGAATACTAATGCAAGAATAATTGTCCCACAAATAATGATGATATTCATAATAATTAATAACAAGAGGCTGTGCTATGTCATCCACCTGCTCAGGAGAACCAAAAGAAATAATATCTAATGCTTCAATCCAATCAGTGGGGCCACTCGCAACAGTCACGGGACGAGGCAACAATTGTCTCTCAATGTTACTATCAGGTTGTGCATAACTTTTCCTGACATTAATAAACAAGATGATTAAGAATAAAAGCAATACAATTGTTTTGGTGGAAGGTTATTTGGGGGCAAAGGAAAAAATAAAATACATATTTCCACACCTCAATAATGGACCAGCAAGAGATCTAGCCATTTCTCCACTTTGCTCTGCAACATCAGACCTGGTATTTGAAGCAAGAACATCTTGAATATTAATTTTAAATGTTGAACATAGAAATAGAGATTAACTCATCTATCATCTAATCTCCAGCATTTTTAAACTTCTTAAGTTGATGATAATATAAACAAAATACTAACACCTTAACATAACAAAGATTCCAAGGGTACAATATCCAGCATTTTCTCAAGTTGATAATTTACACAAAAAATTAACATCTTTATAAATAAATTTAAAAAAAAAAAAGATTTTAACAGTACAATTTTCTGCCTTTTTCTCAGTCTCAATGTCACCATCAAAACTAGAGAAAAGTATTAGTGCTTTCCAAAAAATACTCACAACGGAAAATCAAGATTCTCGCACAAAGTGCAAAACAGTCCAGTTATATTCCAGTTTTCATTTTACATTTGGTGATTACAATCAGGATCCAAAAGCTTAGAAGATATAAAATGCATTAACTATACAACATAAAATAGAAAGACTTGCCTATTTTCCCTGACAGAACGACGTAAAATACCCCTTGCTTCCCCTGGCTTTCCTTCCTTTTTCTTTTCCATCTCCCGGACCTGTCATATGAGACCATTTCATCAGTAATATAGCATATCAAAAAGGAGGAAATTAGAAAGTTCAGAACTTACCTTCCACTTAAATCTATCATCTAACATGCTTTTTTGAGCATCTGTTAGTTTCCCAACAAATCTCCATATGTCCTCACCTGCATATCAAGGTCATGGAAAAAAAAAAACAACTCAGCAAGGCCAAGGTAGATCAAAATTAAACCAAACTTTTGCATCTAAAATCCTCAGGTGAAAAACAATCACTTCATCCATAGATAAGGATACAAATGAATGTGTCAAGTAGTTTATATTTTAAAGAGGAAAGACAGCAGCCCAAGTTTTTTATAAGTGCAATGAAGATGGATTTCTGCAGGTGCAGGGTATACCTAGGATCTTATAACCAGTGGCCAGTGCATTTAATGCAGCTTTCCTAATATCCCCATCACGTTCAGCTGTTAAACTTGCAACAATCTGCAATGATTTTAACTGTCCACTAATCTGTTCACATAATGAGAGAAATAAATACCAATGGAAAATACTAGAAAGAATAATTCATTAAAAGCATTAGCAACAATACCTCAGCCGCATGATGATCAAGAATAAATGTTACAAAATCAGCACATTCAATTCGAGTTCGGTTGTTCTTAGAGCGCAACCCTTCTAATATATAAGGGAAACATTTGGATGCGGAATATACCACAACAAATTGTTTAGTCAGCTCCCGCATTTTTTCACGTACTTTCTCGATGTTATGCCCTAACTGCAACATTAATAAAATACCAAATGAACTTTTACTTTCATCTTGAATTAAATTAGTCATTTTTTGTAGCACCCAAGCAAGTACACTGCTAAAACCTACTCACTATATACAGAAACCAAAAAAATTACTAAACCCTGACAAAAACACAGATTTGCTGAAAATAATTTGATGTCTACTGGTGGGTGATACCAACTATCAAATTTATTAATACAAACCTTCTCTACAAGGCAAGGAAGAAATATTGCCACTTCAGACTCTGTTAAAGAGTACCCATCGTCCTTCAAAGCGTCAAGCAGTTCAGGAAGAAATTCCAGAACCTGAGCAATTAAATTGCATAAATGTTAACTTAGGACCAATATAGGGTCTGTTGTCAGTTCTTTTACATAAGCTCTACATAAGAACTTATAGCTTATAGAAATAGCGTATGCATAAGCACTTAAATGATAAACCCTGTGCTATAAGGGCTTAGTTAAGTTGTTTAACCAAAAAGGGCAATAATACACTTCATAGACATATAAGATAGGAAAAGAAGAAAACTGGGAGCAACAGTGAAAACAAAAGGGAAAGGATAACTGCACCTTTAATAGACATGTTGTGTTTGATTTGCAGAACTGTGACACAAACCACCTCAAAAGAATGTCCAAAACTTCTATAACTTCCTTAACAATGGATGGAAGTGCCTGTGAGGTGCAACAGAAGATTGTATATAGAAAGTAGTTAATAGTACAATCAACACATGAAAAGCACACAACTTTAAGATTGTGAAAAGAACAGCACCTTCTGCAGAATTTCAAGTCCTTCAACTTGCTTCTTAAAATCTTGACTTAAGAGTCTCCTATGTAAATCCTCTCCGAAATATCTCATCATATCACTCTGCAAATGGCAAACGTTAATTAAAATTCAATAATGATTGGAAACTTGAGTTACGGATGATAATTCCCAACTCCTCAAAGAGCAGGTCAACCTCAAGATCTTGAATTTGCTCAATTCGTGGATCTTCAAACTTAAACCTTCGAACAACCAGTCTCTCTCTATCTTCCTGCATGCAAGACGATTAACAGTTAAATCATTAATGTTTTGAAGATTTTAAGTAATGTTTGATAAATACTTCAGCCAACAATACCTTATTTGAATCCTTGATATTTAGTAAGACCTGAGTTTGGACTGATATATTTGGAACACATATTGGTTCCGACTTGGTGCCCTTTATTGCCCCAGCTCTCTTCATGGAGACACATACAGTTAGAAATCCAAATAACAAAGAGTAATCAACAAAAGAAAACTCAACATACCAAAGATACAGATCTATTTCCAGGTTTTGAAACACTGTTTGCAGTTGATTTCCCAACTTTTGTAGCACCTTTAGATGTTACACTCACTGAAGCTGCTCTGGCTGACTCGAGTGACTCTAAGAACACACATTGCGAGCAGGGGGTAAGAGACAAAATAGTTACCATGATAAGCATCAACCATGTGTAGCAAAAATAAGCTTTGTTACCAAAGAGCGCACCTTGAAAAGCTCCATACGGTTTTATTTTCTCAAGAACAAGTGCCAGTGCTGGTCCATGAATGTCTTTAACAATCTTTTCAATCTACATAAACAAGCAATGTAATTATGGTTGGTATCAGATGAATGTTGAGGAAACAAGGAATGAGAAACCGACATTTTTATCACACATACAATTTCATGCCCACTAACTCTCAATATCTCATCAATACAAGTTTCTGCCGCCTTGCGAACATCAGAGGATTTATCCTACAAAGGATTCATCAGAAATTTAGATACAAGTAAACTATGCACTAGAACTGATTTGATAACTACAGACAAATGAGAACAGGATTAAGTAGCCAGAGCATACTGCCATTGCAGAAGAGGCCGGCTTCAGCAGTTGTGCAGCTTCAGCAAAACTACTTAGCCCAGAAAGTTGCTTAGATAACCAATCAAAAAGATCTTTACGCCCTTCCACACCAAGTTTAGAATCCACCAAAGCAATTGCAACACAAGTAACCTACAGTAACATCATGTTCAAGACAATGACAATAAGACAAAAGAATAACAGAATACAAAATCAGGACAGACCATTTTATCAAGATGAACAGCAGCGAGCCAAGAGTCAAGAGTATTCAGTACACATTCTCTCATGTGCTTTTTATTGTCTCCAAGACATTTCAATATATCCGACAGAATGCCCTGCAAAAACCCATTTCAACAAAGTTAAACTTTTACAAAAGGAAATGCAACATTAACAACTGGAAAGAAAATACAAAAGCAGAACAGATTTTACTAACTTTGCATGACTTCTCAACAGCTTGACCCATTGCAGATGCAACATTACCAATTGTTGTCAAGGTAGCCATGACTATGTTTTTGTTGCTATCGGAGAGACGTCCCCTAAGAGCACCAAATAAATCACCTGGTAATACATGTCATCACTCAGCAACAATTTAAAAAATCGACAATTATTATAACGAACAGGATAAAACCTGAAGAATTATTAGAAAAACAAAGCATGCAAGTTCATGAAGCAGAGGAAATTGATAGGATGGGTAGAGAGTCAAAAGTTTAAAACTTTAAAAAGCACAAAATACTAATGTTTATGAGGTACCACTGTACCAGTTCCAGTTGATTGAATGCGCTTATTAGCCTCTTCCAATATTTTGTTTACAGCATCAACAGACTCCATACGAACCTACAGTAAGGGGGACAAACAAAAAGAGCAAAAAATGTGATGCAACTGAAAACAAGCTAAAAATTCAAAACAAAAGGTGATCTGATATTACAACCAAACCTTCCAATCAGGGCTTTCAAAACTCTTCAAGAGACTCGGGGTTATCTTTCCACTGATATCTTCACGTGGTAAGCTATCTAGACCACCTGCCACCACAGATGCAGATGAATCTGATGCCCTGACAGTTTTTTTTGGAACTGCAGATGCTCCCTGAATTAAAACAAAAAAATAAATAAAATTATGGCATTAGGAATCAAGATACTACATAGAAGCTACATCACCAAAAACAACATACCTCAAACGGGTTCTTCTCATACTCTGTGTCAAGAGCACTCAGCAGTGCAGGCTTAACGTCGGTAAGAAACCCTTTTATGTCTACAAGGAAAAAAAAATTAGATCTAACCATAAGAAATAGTGAGAGATGGAAATTTGAGAGTCAACGCGTAGTCACCTGGACCAACAAATCTATGCAGAACACCCAAGAGTTTAATTGAAGCATTTCTAGTAGCAGCTGCACTAGACTGCAGCCCAATTTCTTTAAGAAAATCAATTAAATCCTGCAAAACAGGACTTGCATTAAAATTTAGAAGATTTTGCAAATAAAAAAATATATAAAATCAAAGTGTTTAAAATACAAGCAATCACAAAAAAACATAACTTAATTACGAAATAAACAGATAACAGACCTTAAGCTTTAAATGTGATACACCAAAATCCTCAACAGCAGAAACCATCCACAAAACTCCTTCACTAAGAACCTTAGGATTCTTATGCTCCTTCATGATCTTGTAGACCTACAATAAAAATAACAGTATTCAAAAAACTACTATTTGTTTCAACATAAAAATAAGTAATAGCAAGATGATAGACTGTCAGTAACATGCAGTACAGCCATCATATTTGTTACTCCAATAATGTCACAATTCAACTTTCAACAAAAAAAGAAACAATTTATACTACTTAAAAATAATAAGAAAGTATGCACTTCATAAATCTGAACTACACCAATGAAAAAAACATGTCTTTTAATCCGTGATCATAAAGTTTTCATATAGACAAGCCTGGATCACACTTTTGATGAATAATTAGAATATATTTCTCCTAAAGATCAATCATACTTACTCTTTCAAAAATGAATCCTGGACCAACTGCTTCACAAAAAGTAGTGAGGCATTTCATAGCATGTGCTCGTGTCTTAATATCTGCAACACGCTCGCTTAGTCCTACACAGATGGTAACAGAAATATTGTACCAAATTAGAATATGAGTCATTCAAAAACCAAAGACATGATTATTATTTATTGGTAAAAGCAAAATCAAATGACAATACCTACCCGAAAGACAAAGCACTACACACTTCTTTGGGAATTTAGTAGCAGTTGAAGCTATATGAGTGATAACTTCAATAACCTGCTGTTGAACCTGCACAAGAATGACAAGCGCTTAGGGACTTCTAGTACTACACATGCTCATTTGAACTAGAACTAATAAAATATAGCATTCAAAATCCAAAAGGAAATAGTTCTGAACCTGAACATTTTTCTCGCCCCAACCAGGCAAGGTGCACAGTAATCTAATCAATATTTCTACGGATTGGTCAAGGTTCTGTAAGCCTTCAACTTGCTGCTTCACTGAAGAAATGGCTGCAAAAATTTCACTTCAGCAACCTTACTTATCAAGCATGTAAAATACATCAGAGGAAAAATCAGAAGATAAAGTTCCGAGAGTGTATGAGACACAGACCCAATTTCATGGTACTCAAAAGACAACAAAAATAAATTATTTATAGATACCCCATCTAGACCAAAAATGCATGTCAAAAAAGAAAAAAATGAAGTAAGAACAATAAATGCAAAAGCAATCTATTGTTTTCCAACATAAAAAGCAACTTCAGGGCCTAGAAAACATGGGCTAATAAATGCCAAAATTTCTTCCAACGTGATTCCACCTCCAATTTTATATTAAACAAAGTCACAAAACTGAATGCACGATTACCAACCATCAAGACGCTCCTTCCACACAGCACTTTTTAATAGAGCGATGTTATCTGACTGTATAAGAGAACCTATTCTGCTTTCAATCTCTTCAAGACCCATCTCAGTGGGCTGCATGCATTCAGATACACAAATGTTGTATAAACTGCCATTAGATAATCACATAACAAACTGTGGCTGCAGATTCAAATCAGAGAGACGCCAGACAAACAAATATTATACTACCTCAACATCTTCGGGTGCTTCAATCGTTTTTGAAGCCTTTTGTGAAACTCCATCTACTTTTTTGTCTGTACTAGACTTTACAGCCCCACCTTTCTTGGCGACAGGCTGGAATATGTAAAATGTTCAAAAGACTAGCTCATCACATGCATAAAAAATGATATCATAGTTTAATTACAAGCAAGATGATGTTATTTACCGCTGCCAGAACAGGTCTCTTTCCACTAAGCATACTTGCAGCGGACCTTTTACCAGGTGCACCTTCAGAAGTCTGTACAAAAATTAAGGAATAATGATTGTTTGTCTCCAAAGAAACCTTTCAAACTTGTAAACTTGAACAATTACAAAATGTTTCTTTTCTATCTTTAAAATGTTTCGCAAATTCCTGTACCATTGAGTAGCATTTGTTTTCCCAAGCACTGTTAACAGCAAAGTCTCGTAGTACATTTTATTTATGGTTACCAAGTTTTGAGAAGAGGGGGGTAATTAAAGAAAGGATGTTTGGCAGAAGAGTAATTTAAAACATCGTATGAAAAACCAACATCTTGCAAGTTATATAGAGCAACAGTATCCATTCAATCACAAAATAATGAGTTAAAAAACAATCACCTGGTACAAGCATTAAAGAAATGAAACGAAACTAAAACCCAGATTGATCAAACTAAAATATACACCCACCTCTGCAGAAGATGCACTTGCACGTGTATTTTGCACAGCAACTGAAAAACCGTTATCAAATGTCAGCAAAAAACTGTAACATATACTTTAAATTTGTAGGCAAATAATCAAAGTACAAATAAAAATCAAACAAATTAGACAATCAATTGAATCAGGAAGCTTAAAACAATATTCAGTCACACGAGAGATTTAGTGAAACTCATTTTCCGATGTCGCTGACAATTTGACAAAATTTCCCCTATGCATTGAAATGTGAAGATCAGAAAAAAATTACAAACCTGTGGAAGAACCACCAGGCACAGCATCTTCAGAACCTGAAATCATTTCTGAAAGCTTTTTCCTTCTAACATCATCAAGTTTCTCCAATGACCTCTCAAGAGGTCGCATGCCAACCGACTGCAAGAGGATGAACAGTACAATACTCAACTTCAACAGTAAGAGCAATTAATTAACATGCAAGCAGATTAAATTGTCAAATTTTTACCTTTGCTATTGCTGCCAATGCGAAAACGGCAGCATCCCTAACTTCAGGAGTGCCATCGTTTAGACACTGCAAGATTCAGATAATTAGTGTTTCCAAACTAACAAACAGAAATAACAGACAAAAACACTTGCAATTTGTTGTGTTCCACAGAAACACAATAGAATATCCTTGAATAGAACAAATGACAGCCTAAAACTTAAAATAACAGCCACAAAACAAATGAAGAAAATTTTAATCACACAGTTTATTACATCAAGCTCTAAGCAGTCCTAATCACACAGTTTATTACATCAAACTCTAAGCAGTCCTACACTAAGAAAAGGAGGGGTGTCAAACTAGCATTTTAATCATACGGATTTAATATGCTAAATTTATTCAAGGAAAACATAACATGTCAACAAAAATACAGAACACGAGTATACAAAAAACAAAGCTAACCTCCATGCAGATTGGCACATAATCCTTATGCACCTTTGTAATAACACCCTTGTTACTTGTTTCAATGCAAAATGTGACCCAGTTCATTGTTAATGATCGCACAAGGGGAACTTTGTTTTTTGTGGCTTTCCTAACATCTGTAACAGATTAAACATAATATACTCAACAAGATGCAAAAGTACAACATTAACCAGTTCATTGTTAATGATCGCACAAGGGGAACTCTGTTTTATCGGGTTACTTGTAGGATTAATAATAATAATAATAATAATAATAATAATAATAATAATAATAATAATAATAATAATAATAATAATAATAATAATAATAATAATAATAATAATAATAATAATGTAGTCTTCAGTTTGAGAACTAATTTTCACCAGAAAAAAATGGTTTGCGAAGAAAAAAGAAAGCAATTGGTACTTAGTTTCAGTAATTTCAATAATCGGATCATTTAACCAGTAAAAGTGAATTCCATGCCACATATAAAGCTCGGAAATAATCCTGATGGGAGAACCTGCCTTCAACAATATCAACAAGGCTAATGCATCCAGCTTTGTGCATCGCTTCAAGAGTCTGAGACAATGCCTCGGTCATGGTAGGTTTTTTCTCTTTCAATTTTTCCTATTCGAGAAGAAACACATTAAGAGAGCAGTATTTGAAAGTGAGGAAATTTACAACTCATGCCATGTAAACGACAAGTTACTATTTACATTAACAAGAAATGCACAAAGTGGGGAGCGGGGATGTATGCTGGTGAGCAATTCAATTCAAAATAAAAAACATTATACTCTCTAATCATATTACCCAAATGTTTGAAAATAGAAAACAATGTAGGCAAGACTTGTCCATAATATGATTAAACAACAGAAATAAACAAAGACAAGTTAAGTTTCTAAAACATGTAGAAAAATGTACTCAGTGGTATGGTAACCTTTAATAACAAAATAACAATGGCTGTCGAATAGTACTTACGAGTAAAATGGGCAATAAAAAACGAGAACTCGCAGAAAAGTGGGTTCTTAATCCACGAGCAAGATTGCCAATAGCCTGAATAGCTTCAACAGCAACAGCAATATTCACATCTGTAATAAGCTGCAAGCAAAAACAAATGGTTTTACAAATGGTTTTGCTTTAGAAACATGCATTGATGATAAGAACATGCAAGTACAAACACAACGACAATGATCTTCAAATGTGCTGCTACCAATTCTATGGTGCAACTCAACAAACAACCTTTAATGCATTTAAGCCCGAACAAGTTTAAATCTTCCACTAACACAAGCAAATGCCAACTTTCAAAGAGAAAAGGAACAGCAATAATAAGAAATAAGGGAAATAAAAAAGATACATAATATCATAGTAGTCTACACTGTCACTAGCTAAACCTAAATAAAATTAAATCAAACGGAAATATGATGCAGTAACTAGACATATGGAAATATTGATTTCTAAATCTATTATGTACACATTTCAGTGTCCAATTTATTTCACTTGAGCTTCAACACAACATATATCATAAATATTGTCAAAGTCATTAGGAATCAGATACAATATTTGAGTGGAAATATAGATTTTCATACAACGTACAACTACAAGCTTAACGAGAAAAAGGCCAAGTTTTAACTGTCATAAAACATGTGAAATACCTTCTTTAAGGTCCGACAAACTTCAGAAAAATCACCAGGGGAAATTCTTTTAGTTGATGCAAGCTTCGTTAGCTCACCAACAGCCTCCTTCCGTTCAAGCCATTTGGTAGCTTTCTAAAGATTAATAAGATGAGAAGGGGGAGGAAAAAAACAGACAGATTCAACGTGATAAAAAGTAAAGGTATTAGTTCCTAGAGAAAGATGTGGCAGAAAAGAACTGACCACTCCTTTCCAAAATCCTGATTTCTCCAGAGGAGTCAATATATCAACGGGATCAACAAGCTCATATTCATCTATTTCTTGAGGAGCTGACAATAAAAGAGTTGCAAACAGGTAGGTGTGTTAGTGCCACAGAGGAAAAACAAACCATATCTGATAAATGAAAGCATGCTCCATCTCCAACATCAATTACATACCATCGGACCCAGATTCTTCAGCAGGGCCAGGACCCACAACCTCAGTTATAATTTCCTGTTCAGGCTCCTTGTCTTGCTCAGATCTAAAAATGGTGGAATATATATTTAGATGGCATCACCCTCATACACTGATTTATAAGTATACACCAATGTAATAAGCAAAAAATTCAAACTAGACAAATGTGTGCTTTCCATCCAGTGGCTCATGTGATCTTCTATGGTTGGATAAAAGGGGTTGCAATTGCAGGGAGTGAGTTAGAATTTGGATAATTGACTACCAGCAAAAAGTATGCCGGAAATTTGGCTCCAGCAAAATGTCACATTTAAAACAGAAAGAAAAGCTTTTCGAGTCTTGAAAATTACTTTTTGAAAAGTTTTGTTCATTGTCAGCAGGTTGTCTAACATTTAACTAAATTGCTTCTTTATAAAGTATAATTTAATATCTACCCTAGATAAGCTATACATTTTAAAGGAATAAAATTTTTCCCATTCTCCATCAAATTGACAAAAAAATATTGAGGACTGTAAGAATATTTTTATGTTCAGCTCTAGCATTAAAAATTGTTTGAATGGTTCAGAGTCCAGACAACATTATGACAACTGAATGCACATATCTGTGGCAAATATTCAAATAAAATAAAAATCATATACATATATCTCATCTTAATGAAAAATAGGGACTAAATAAAAAAGGCGTATAAAATAAATATATGAAGGAAAAAAAAAGAGAATAATGCACATGAATTGCAACACGTTACAGCATAGCCCAGTGAGCCTAAACATGTTCTTCTCAATGCACTGAACATGAAAACTCATATATCTACCTTATTTTACGGCTTGGCTTTGCTATTCCAGTAACATTTACAACTTCCGCTTCCAATTCTTTTTTCTGAAGAAAAAAAAAGAGGGAATTGGATGGTTTACAATTTACATAGGGAGGGGTGAATAATAAATCAAATAACTAAGAGGAGCTGGTAAGCTTACCATTGTGTCTCTCATTTTCTCAAACAAGATTGATTTTACATTATCTTTACCGATCCAGCGACAAAGTTCAAGTGTCAGCCCTTTAGAGGATGCACGAACATTTTGATCTTGGTGATCAAAGAGTTCCGGAAGCATCTTCAAAATTCTTTTTGGGGGAACAATTTTAGATCCGAATTCACTAGCAGCATCAAGACATATAATTATCATTATATGAGAGCAACAAAACAGAAACACCTAGTACAAATTTTGCAACGAGATTCCAAACCTTAAAGCTTGAAACATAACATCTATTGCAGGCACCACAGCTTTAGCAACTTTGTTCTTTATCGCTTTCTCCATTGCATCCTAAAATTACCAAAAGCTTTGATAAAGAAATGGTGAAAAGCATAACTACTAGAAGCAACCTCTGGTCACCTAGACACAATATGCCGAGCAACCAAATGAAATCAAAATTATCAAATACTAGTACACATATAGAAGAGTACCAAAAACACATCCACAGCCTCCAATTCCACCCAGAGCATAAACACTGCCTGAGCTTTCTCAACCGTCTTTGGCCTTCCTGTCAGACATTTAGCTGCAACTGCCTCGCAAACCTCCTTCCCGAACCTGCCACGAAATTCAAATTCAAATTCAAATTCAAATTCAAATTCAAACTCACACCAGAACCGACAGAACGGTAACTTCAACAGAAAATAAAAACAAACAAAGCATGCAATTGAATTTGTAATATGAAATATGAAAAGTAATACAAATTATCACCTCCCGGCGTCGGCATCTGCAGCTCGTAAGTAAGCAATCAACGCATCAAGTGCCTTTTCCTGCACAGGAGCATTCGAATCCGCCACAGTCTTTTTAAAAAAGTGACCTATGCCAAATTCAAAATTCGAACCGAAAAAATAAACCGCTTGTCAATATCCAATTCGAATTCAAAATGCAAACACAAAAACCCTAACCAGAAACAGAAACACTGACCGAATTCACGGATGCGTGGATCCTTAGGATCGGTTATGGAGTGAAAGAGAGAAGCCAAATCGATATTGGCCTCATTTCTGACCTTCCAGTTCTTGTGAGCGAGACGATTCTCCCATGGAAGTTTCTTCGCCTCCTTTAACAACTTCTCTTCCTCCGACGACATTGTTGTTCAATTAATCTTCTTCGCACTGAAACCCTAACGATCTCTGGGAATGCGCACTGAATCTAGAGAGAGAGAGAGAGAGAGAGAGAGAGAGAGAGAGTTTTGTTTTTGGTTTTCGAAACCGTTAATTCTTTTTCCTTTGGTTTGAGACGTTTTGAATTTGAGGCGCGAATCACGGATGGTGCGAAACCGGAAACTCTAACGGACTAGTTAATTTTATTTTATTTTTGACACAACATACTAATTGTAATTATAACGTAAACTATAAACTAATTCAAATAACAAAAAGGCCAAATAAGGGTGTTCAAATTCAAACTCATCTAAAATAAAACTGCAAATCGATTTAAGCATTCATATCTTATTTTGTGAAAACTGCTAGGATTAGATTTTGGATCGACTTTTTAAAATTGATCCAAACTGAACCGCTCTTAATTTTATTTTTGGATCAAATAAGTTTTTGCCTTAAAACTGAACCACTCTTAATTTTATTTTTTGATCAGATGAGTTTTTGCCTAAAAACCAATCCAAATCGCACGGTGAACATCACTACAAATACATATATGATCCTTATGTTGTGGGTTCGTACGTGTCCTTTAAGTTGTTTTTAAATAGATAGATCTTTTAAGGTTTTTTTTTAATAGATATATTATTTAAGTGTTTAACTGAAAGAGTAACGATATAACACTTAAAAAATTTATTTATTAGATAAAAATTTAAAGGACCTATTTGATAAAACTGCAAAACTTGAAGAACCCTATAAGCATTTAACCTAACAAAAATGATAGACTTTTTTTAATAGAGACAATTTTATAGATCCTACAATAAAAATTACTTTTTTTATGTTATATTAAAAATGTCGGATAAAGTAGGGTGATATGACAAAAAAACAACGTGTCAAAGTAAAATCATTGTACACTATTGCTGTATATTATTTTTCCTCAAAATGATAATGTAAAGTTACAATTTAAAAATAGTAATAAATTTGATAAAATTTGTTTTAGTCAATTGAGTTTATGTTCAAATATGATTGGTTCTATGGTTGATAAAACTAATTTTAATATAATTAATTTTGCTACATAATTAATTGGGTTAAAATTAATTTAAAGATAATTAGTTTATGTTTGACTGCAATAATGTTACAAAAACAAAGAAGATAAATTATACTATAAGTTTAAAGAGCGGGAGATCTGAGTCGAACACTACACGAGTTATATGATTGTCTCAATTTCTTAAAAGAAATTGAAAGCTCCAATTCAAAGAGATAGAGACTAAAAAAATAGAAAAAAGATCAATTTATTAAAAAATTAAAGTGTTATAAATAAATAAGATAATATCATGTTAAACACTCAACAAGTGTCCCGGAACACTTAGAACCAATTTGATAAAAATATAAAATAAATTACTAAATTATTACAAATGAATAAGATTTAGAATTACTAGTGTAATTTCGCCAAAAAAAATAAGTTAGTTTAGAATTACCAATTTATTACAAATTGATATCATATAAGTTAGTTTATAACGAATAATCTTATAGCTAATGTCTAATGAACTAACTAATTGAAATTTGTAGTTTTTGGTATATTTAGCTTATAGTTTTTTATTTTCAAATTAAAAACTACTAAAAATATTCAAGAGCATTTGAGTGAAATGGTAAAATATCTCTTCCAGTTTAACTAGAAGTCATGAAATCGAAATCAATTTGAAAATACAATAATATTAAATTCTCTTGAGAAATTTTTTTACCACCATTTATAATCTAACCTGACTCGAGAAATTAATTTCTACAGTTACGCGATTAGAATATATATCACGTAAAACAACAATAATTACCCAAATACAGTAGGTTTTTTTTAATTTTTATGACGATCTTATAAACGATAAACTATAATCTTAAATTTTGGTACCAAACATTGGACAACAAGACAAAACATGAGGTAGATGAAGTTAGTAATTTGGTGTGCGAGTGTGTCACTGTCGTGTGTGGTACCGCGCTCAGACAGAACCACAACAACCGAAGAGAAGCCTCCTGTCTCTGTATGATCTCATAATCATCATCATCATCATCTTATCTTCACTTCTGGGTAGGTAGGTTTTCTCTTTCTCTTCCTTCTTCAAATCACAAAACGCTTTCTCTCTTCTTTTTCCCTTATTATTAGCTCCACTTCATCGGTGAAATTACTGAACAGAACAAGGTATTCAAATCAATTTCTCATGTTATTTTTTTCCCCTTTACAATTAGGCGATTTACCAAGTGGATCAAATGTGGTTTAAATAAATAAGTTGTTTCTGAAAAGCGAAACTTAATTTTGACTTTCATACTGTCTCTACATTCTTTACAGTAGTCACCAAAAACTCTTTTTCTTAATCTATTTTACTTTTTTCAATTCCTTTTAATCACTTTTTGTGGTATTTTCATTTGTCTCTTATATATTATTTGGTGATTTCGTAATTTTTTACAAGTGTGTATTATCTGTTTCATTTTATATTTCAGTGTATCTGCTTGAAGCAAAATTATTTGCTCTTACAAACATGTATATGATTTTGTTTATGGCCTTTTTTGCAGGTTTTTTTCTAATTGGTTTTCTGAAGGTTTTTCCCTAATTGATGTGCTCAGAGGTTAGACAGATTTGTCCTCCTTTTAGTCTTTTGGCATTGGCCCATTGCTGTTTTCTTTGTGCCCGTTTGGCCGGACTTATTTTCTACTTTTTTTCTTCTCCTTAAAAATAGTAAAGTAGGAAAAAAATGTGTTTGATTCTACTTTTTTTTATTTTTTAATTCTTTAGTTTATTTCTCTAATACTTTTAAAGAGAAATATGGCTAAATTCAATTTTATACTTCTCTATTTCGTTTAAGCTAAATATAAAAGTAGAAAATAAGCCGGGCCAAACAGGCACTTAGTTTATGATTGTGATTCACTTTTGTGGCATAGTTCAGATTATCATTGTGAAAAATAGGATGAATAATTGTTCTGAATGTGCTTGAGTTTATTTTGCACTCAGCACCATGTTTTATTTATAAGGTTGGTAATTACAATAGCAATAAATGAGAATATGCAATTTACAAGAGAGTAAATAAGCTAACACAATTTCCTAAGATACATTGAACTTAATCTTCTAGTTGTTCAATGAACTTAATTTCCAACACTCCCCCTCAAGCTGGTGAATAGGTATTCTCCATTCCCAGCTTGGACACAATTCTTTCAAAATTTGAGCTACTCAATCCTTTAGTGAGAATATCCGCAAGTTGCCCATGTGAGGACACATATGGAGTGCAAATCAGCCCACTATCTAGCTTCTCCTTAATGAAGTGTCTGTCAACCTCGATATGTTTAGTTCGATCATGTTGAACAGGATTATGTGCTATACTGATAGCTGACTTGTTATCATAATAGAGCTTCATAGGTCCTTCCCATTTGATTTTCAGATCTTCTAATATAATTTTGAGCCAAAGTAATTCACAAATGCCTTGTGCCATGGATCTAAATTCAGCTTCAGCACTAGAACGTGCTACTACATTTTGCTTTTTACTCCTCCAAGTCACTAGATTTCCTCCAAGAAAGGTGCAGTACCCTGTAGTGGATCTCCTATCAGTAATTGACCCTGCATAGTCTGCATCAGTGTAGGCCTCAAGGGTTGTATTTCCATTTCTTTTGAACAAAATTCCTTTTCCTGGAGTTCCCTTGAGATAGTCAAAATTCTATGAGCTGCTTGTAAATGGATCTCTTTCGGACAATGCATGAATTGACTAACCATACTTACAGCATAGGCAATATCTGGTCTAGTGTGCGACAAGTAAATTAATTTCCCAACTAGACGCTGATACATTTCTTTATCCACCGCAACACCTTCTGTATTACCCAATTTAAGATTCGGATCCATAGGAATGCTCGCAGGTTTGCATGCAGTTTTCCCTGTCTCCTTGAGTAAATCTGTAATGTATTTTTGTTGAGATATAAAAATGCCTTTTCGTGAATGTGCCACCTCGATTCCCAAAAAGTACTTAAGCTTTCCAAGAGTTTTTATTTCAAACTCTTTAGCCAAACATTGACTCAAGATTTGTTGCTCCTTCCAATCATCTCCTGTCATTATGATGTCATCAACGTACACTAGCAAAATTGTTACTCCCCCTTGTGGCGAGTGTTTGATGAACAAGGTATGATCCCCTTGACTTTGCTTGTACCCCAAAGATGTCATAACCTTAGGCTTTGTTTGCGAGTTTGGAGGGGAGGGGAGGGAATGATTTTGAAAAAAAAGAAGAAACAAGTGGAAGGAATAGAGGAGTTTGGGAGGGGAGGAGCTTGGAGGATTATTTTTTCTTCATAACACAAAAACTCCCCAATTTGGTGGAACTCAAAAATTGTATTGGATGGGGGTTTGGAGGGTTTATATGAATTCTTCAAATTTAATTAATGTTGTTATAATATTCTTAAATTCATAATATATTAATTATAAGTATTTATTCGTCATTCTCTATAAAAAATACTTTCTCAAAAAATGTTAAAGATTTTTCTATTTTTCTCTCTATTTCCCTCCCTCCAAAGCCCTCCCCTCCCTTCCCCTCCAAACTCGCAAACAAAGCCTTAGTGAATCTTCCAAACCATGCCCGAGGAGATTGTTTGAGGCCGTATAACGCCTTTCTCAACTTGCAGACTGTATTGATGGGTACATTTTTATCATACCCCGGAGGAACTTGCATATAAATCTCTTCCTCAAGCTCCCCATGTAAGAATGCATTCTTCACATCAAATTGTTGTAAATCCCAACCATAATTAGCAGCTAAAGACAAGATTACCCTGACAGTATTCATCTTTGCAACCGGAGCAAATGTCTCTGAATAATCAATTCCATAGGTTTGTGTAAACCCTTTGGCAACCAGCCTGGCTTTATATCTTTCAATGGATCCATCAGCCCTATATTTTATTGTGTACACCCATTTGCACCCAACCGGCTTCTTCCCTTCTGGTAAAGTCACTAACTCCCAAGTTTTATTCTTCTTCAATGCGTCCATCTCGATATTCATGGCTTGCTTCCATTTTTCATCAGACAATGCCTCAGAAACATTAGAAGGTATGGGAGTAGTGTTTAGGTTTGTAAGGAAGGCTCTATGGCTAGGTGAGAATTTTTGAAAAGAAAGGTAGTTTGAAAGGGGATATAGGGGCTGTTTGGTGCATTTTCTAGTTCCTTTTCTAATGGCAATTGGAAGGTCTAGGTCATCATCTGTTTGTTGGGCTGTCATTTCATCCTGTAATTCAGAAGAATTAATTACCCCATTCAAAGGAATCGAGTCAGACACTTGAGCTTGTGTCGGTTCGGGAATGGGTTTTGACTTTCTCATGTAAACTAGATTTTTTCCATATCTTACATCCACTTCAGGTTCACTTTCAGCTGTAGGCGAATTTGATTGATTCGTCTCAGCTCCTAGTTCTTCAATCTCAGATGGATCTGATATAGGTGTGTTTGACTCAATACTAGAAAGATTTGGTCTATTTGACTCAAAACCTGATGTATTTGACTTAATACCAGAAAGATTGAGCGTATTTGACTCGAGACCAGAAAGATCAAATGGTTCAAGCTTATCTTCCATACAATTCTCCCCCTGAAGATAAGGTTGGGTGAAGTATGGTTCCCTCTCATGAAAGGTTACATCCCGTGACACAAAGAACTTTTTAGATGGAGGGTGGAAACACTTATATCCTTTTTGAGTTGGGGAATACCCGACAAAAACACATCTTAATGCTCTAGGATCAAGCTTTTTTCTATCTTGACTATGAACATGGACAAATGAGACACACCCAAAGATTCGAGGCTTAAGATTAATTCTTGCTGACAAATTTGGATAGAAGGAAGAAAGAACAACCATAGGACTCTTGAACCCTAATACTCTAGAGGGCAATCTATTAATAAGATATGTGCTAGTGAGAACAGCCTCCCCCTAAAAAAATTTGGGAACATTTTGATGAAACAACAATGCTCGGGTTTGGTCTAATAGATGCCTATTTTTCCTTTCTGCAGCATTTTGTTGTGGTGTTTTAACACAAGATGACTCATGGACAATTCCCTCCTTTTGGCAGAAAGATAAAAGAACATGATTGAAGTACTCCTTTCCATTATCGGACCTAAGCCTTTTGATGTTCACTCCAAATTGATTTTTAATCATGTAGAAAAAATTTGGGAAAACAGTACACACATCAGACTTGTTTTTGAGTAAAAACACCCAAGTAACCCGTGTACAATCATCTATGAAAGTCACAAACCACCTAGCACCAGTTACATTTGGAACAGTAGAGGGACCCCAAACATCTGAATGAATAAGATAGAAAGGGGATAGGCTTCTTTTGTTGTTTAATGGAAAAGGTAGACGCTTGTGCTTAGCAAACTCGCACACATCACAATGAAGACTTTCAACATCTACCCTAGTGAATAAAGACGGAAACAAAACTTTAATGACTCCGAAAGAAGGATGACCCAATCGACAATGAAAAAGAAATATTTTTTCCTTTTTAGTGAGTACCGACTCTGACATAAATGAGTTAGACAAGTGAATTTTTGTAGACTGACCTGGTTCTTCAAGATAGTAAAGGCCATTCCTTTCTCTAGCATGTCCAATAGTCTTTCCCGACTCCTTATCTTTAAATACACAACAATCATTCTGAAAAGTCACACTACAGGATAAATCACTCGTAAGTTTCTGTATGGAGACAAGGTTTACGGATAGTTTTGGAACATGGAGGACCCTTTTTAAGGTTATAAAATGATTTATCTGGATATCTCCTATGCCAGCTACAGTTACAAGAGTACCATCTGCAGTACCAATTTTCTTATTACTAGGGCAAGGGGAATATGTTGAGAACTGATTAGAAAAGGGTGTCATGTGGTCTGTGGCACCTGAATCTATTATCCAGGGTAGTTTAGAAGCTGTTTCTGAGACATTAAATCCATATGAAAGTGGAAGCTGACCTGAATATGCTGCCACACTACAATGACCTGATGATGTATCCATACAATTGGTCATGAAGGAACCAAAGAGAAGTACCAAAACACAAAAGGAAACAGAAGCAATCACCAACTATTTCTGTATTAGAGACCACAGAAATCAAGATTTGATCAAGAAATCAACCCCGAAATTGTAGGGACAGCTGCTGGTACAATACAGACAGCTGATAAAAAATTGTACAGACGACTGCAGAAAAATATGCAAAACTGCAGGAAGCTGTACAGACAAGTACATATACTGGTTAATCTTGATGAACTTGACAGCTTATAGTGCTTAGTCAAGATTTGAGGTTACTGACAGCAGAAAATGCCCAGTCAGATTTTCTGAAGAGTTATTTGCGGAAGTAGAGTCCCCTAGATCAGGAGCTCTGATGCCATGTGAAAAATAGGATGAATAATTGTTCTGAATGTGCTTGAGTTTATTTTGCACTCAGCACCATGTTTTATTTATAAGGTTGGTAATTACAATAGCAATAAATGAGAATATGCAATTTACAAGAGAGTAAATAAGCTAACACAATTTCCTAAGATACATTGAACTTAATCTTCTAGTTGTTCAATGAACTTTATTTCCAACAATTATCATTATATTTAACAAACTAATGGAAGAGAGAAACAATGAGGGATGGAGATAGAAATTAGGGCCCGTTTGGTGCGCAGGTTAGGGAAACAAGATATGTTAAAGTTTTCCAATCTTGTTTTAATCCGTTGTTTGGTGCACCAATAGAAAAGGATAAATTTAACTTACCATTAAGCTTATCCAATTACTCTTTGTTATTTTAATCCTTATTTTCGGCTGGGTTATCCAATTACTTTTTTTTTTTTCTTTTATCATGTGTACACCAAACACATGACATGATATGTACTAATCTTGTCACAATCATATCATATTATTATTCAGTTCTTATCATATCTTATCTCTATCTATCCGGCGCACCAAACGGACCCTTAGAGCCTATAATATGCCAAGGGAGTTTGCATGTGTCTCCAGTTTCCACCACGGTTATTTTGATTTCATAGAGCCACTAAGCTAGTGTGTGTGTGCCGCGTGTGTGTTTTCATCATAAGCTTCTAAGTTTATCTAATAGGGAGTAGTTAGGACTTAGGAAATAGTGCACTTCATTTGCCCGGGAGATGAGGGTAACTGGATAAAAAGGGAAAAGATAATCATTTCTACTTGAGTTTGAATATTTTTCTCAATTTATCCATTTCTCTTGGAATTTCCAGTTCTTATAAAACCTTCATGTGTGGGAAGTTTATGATTTGGCATCTTTGTTTGGCTTTCTAAACTCCTTTTGTAAAAGCAAATTCTCTTTGGTGATTGGTCAATAATTAGATAAGTACTTCTCTCTACGTGTAGTGAAACCTCTGTTTGTTCCATCGTATATATAAATGATGCATCAATTCTAGGTATATTTCAATTGGTGTTTTGAATTGTAAGAATTTTAATTTCAATTTTTCAGTTCAATATCACTAGAGAGAGATAAAGTTATTATGGAATTTGTTCGTGTATTTGAATTTATTCTCCAATCATTCCATTAAAGTGTTGAGCCCTATCAGTTTAAAGTGTAGAATGTACTTCTCGTTCTATATAATACGATCCATTTCATTGAATATGTTAATCTACTGCTATACTCGTTAGGATTTTGGATCAAGACTAAGAAAGAAATGCATCAATCTAACGGTTTGTCTAAATTAGCCTTTTGTATGAGCAGATGTTGATTAGGCTTTTTAGTCTCTTTTGTTTTACCTTAATTATTTAACTTTCTGTCTTTCGCTGATAATATCAATGACGAGTTATACTTTATCTTTAGGAAGATGCATGAGTTCTCTACCGTTGATGGTTTTGTGGAGATAAGTGAATGCATGGCAGATATGATCAAGTACGTGGCGAACGAACCATCTGTGGGGCTTTATTTTATCCAACAACATGCTCAAAATGCAGTGCCAAATGTCATCAAAGCTGACAAAAATATTGTCGAAAAGGTTCATGAAACAACTTTGCACACTGAAGACTTGGAGGATTCTATTACAGCGATTCGATCAATGAAAGAGTGTGGATTTTCCATAGTTGATGAAATGATAGGAGACATAAACAAATCTCTGGAAATCATGAAAACAAAAAGAGGGTCAATCCATTCATCAACATCAACACCAAGGTCTCAGTCAGAAAGAACTAATTTTTGGGGTAATCATGCATTTAATGCGCAGGAAGGCGGTGATAAAAAGAGTAACTATTTTTCAAATGTTTTGAAGTCGGCGAAACAGAAGGTTAGCAATCTCAAGTGGCAACAGCTTGACAGAAAAGAATCAATAGATTCCAAGGAAGAGAAATCACATTATGCTGATTTTCCTTTATCAATCACATCAGACGGCATAACTTCATCTTTACAAGTTACCGAACCCGATGAATTGCCTGTATCGAGTCAGGTTGAAGACGAGTCTCCACATGAACAGACCGATGATAGTGATATTAGCATTAAATTGTTGTCATTATCAGAAAGATTTGATGATTTCAAAGCTATTAAAGAAGCTAAACTAGAGGAGTGGCTTGAAGGAACTAGCAACCATGATGATTGCGATACGGATGATGAAAAAAGAGGTTAGTTTGGTTACACTTGATAAAAAAGTAAAAAAACTTCAGCCTATATATATACTATTGTGTAATATTTAACTATCTCGGAATAGATATTATTCACTAAATGATTTTCTATCCTATAATACATTCTCTGAACAAACAAGATACAGTATCAGATTATTCGATCAACATATCACACTGCGTTACTTTTTCCTGAAACGTCAATGTTGATTTTATTATGTCGACAGGTAAGAAGCTTCTCGAGAATGATGAGAATATAATACTTGGAATTGGAAACATTAGCCTCTAAGGTGAAGGTGCGAAGTACTATATTGCTCGCAGTTCAGCTATGAACCACCAAAGATAAGCCCGTGTATCATGTTACACAATTTCAAATGAATTAGATTTTACTATTTTAATAGTCCTTAGAGCTTCGAGAAGATTCATGTCTTGTAATTACAAAATGGACCCTGTTATATAGTATTTTAGTTGAAATGTTCAGGGGTCCTTCTTGTTTTAGTCACTGATAAACACCGCAATTGCAACAAAACTGATTTTTGTTCCCCTCTTATCATGTTTTGGTGGTCACATGAGACATTTATGGTGCACTAGTTTTAAAGTGGTGCATTCATATACATCCCAAATCTAAGATGTTACTGTATTACTTATTAGACTGTTGTTGATTAATTAATTTTTGACAGCAGACTATTATTAATGTACTATACTTTTATTTGTCTCTAGGCACACTTTATATCATCTTATTTTTAGTCTAACCCAACTATGTGCACAAATGATATTCACAGTGCATTAGTTTTTAAGTGTGTGCACAATATACAGTAGTATATGTTAATTCATTAATTTTTAGTTTTTGAAAAGTCAATTATTTTTTCTTATTTTTGGTTGTTGAGAATGTTGCTAGTTATGTGAAAGCAATGCATTACCTTCCCGTGTATGAAATAAATATCTGTTGGCATATACTATCACGGACAATGTACCTTTCAATTGAAGGGTCAGCTGGGTATCTACCATTTTTATTTTTGAGGCAAGAGATTCCCATTGTGTCAATTCAGTGATACACTCAAGATCACTAGGCCATAAGCTAACTACATAAAATGTCTAAAAACGATTGACCAACATTAATATGCTAGAGTTTGATCACACCAAGTATTAGTCGAGCTCTTCGCAACTAAGACAGGTCGACTTAATAGAAAAGGACCGACCAAGTCGCGGTCCTTCCTTTAATGGTCTAAGACCTGATTGATTGTGGGAGAGTATCAACACTAATGATGCATTTTTCATAAGAAGCGAGTCACTTTAAATTTAGGTTTGAGTCCAACGAGGGAGAGGGGTCCAAACTCCAAACCCTATATGTATATGATGTTATAAATGGATAAGATGATATACTTGACAAATTAATTGGAATGTTAGGTTATTTGTCCCAACAAGGGCAACCATTGACCTGAATTTATGTTTAGACAAAAATAATAAATAATAAATTAAGATTAAGAGAGAACAATTAGTTTTTGGAAAAGACATTGACCTGCATTGTAGGTTATGAAAAGACATTTGGAAAGAAAAATGGTTGGGAGTATCTCCTTTTCATGTTCTCTGCATTGTAAAAGTCTAAATCAACATGCTAATGTTTTTGATATGAGATATTGGGTTAATAATGTTTGGAGGTGGAAGTTCGAATGGAGTGAACTGCTAATAGATTATGATTTCATTCTTGTTGAGGAGTTGTTATTGGTGCTGGATTTTTTTCAGCCGTGTTTGGATGTTGTGGATAGGCGTAAATGGATACCTAATACAGCTGGTCTTTTCTCGGTACATTCGGTTTATGCTCTGAAATTCTTTTGGTTGAATAATGTTCCGTCCAAAGTTAGTATATTTGGGTAGAGGTTATTGCTCTCTAAACTCCCCACTCGGGAAGCGCGTAAAGGTATTCTACCTCCAAACCACAATAGGCGTTGTTTTTTCTATACCCAGGAGGAAGAAACTCTTCAGCATGTTTTGTAATGTCACCAATCAGGTTTGGATTTACATTTTTAGTTGGTTAGGCGTTCCCTCGTTACCTTTTGTGGCTGTTTTGCAACATTTTTTGTCTTTTGGTGATTTGGCTCAAGGTAAGCACAACAAGCAATATCAGCATATTATATGGTTGGCTACGACATGGAGCATTTGGAGGATGCGCAACAATCACATTTTTAGAGGAGATAATATTAGTGTTGCTATTTTAATGGATCATATTCGGAATATATCATGGTTTTGGTTTATTAGCCGGTTTGCGAGTAAAGCAAATATTTCTTTTTCTCATTGGTGTAATAGGCCTTTATTTTGCTTCACAGATTTGTAATTGAATGTTTTCGGAATTGTAAGGGTTGAATATCCATTCTTATAATTCCATTTTTGCTTATAAAAAAAAAGGGAGAACAATTAGTCTATTTAGTATTTACATGAGAATTTACATAAATCAACTATAGAGTTTTAGTTTTGAATCAAGTCACAACTGAGTGAACATAAGAATTAAGATTCAACCATTACTGTCTTGAATCTAAATTAGTTAAATTTACTTATATCTCACAATAGTCAAATGTTCTTATTTCAATCATCTTTGATTCAAACCTTAACAACAATTGAAATTGTTATTTTCTTAATCTCTTTGCTAATCAAAGTATATTTATTAAAAATTACTAATATCACAAAAAATCAGATGTCCTAATAATGTTAACTTTATAATTAGTTTCATAACATATCCAAAAATCTTAATGATACGGATATTTTGAGACGTTTATTAAAAATCAAATAACCTTGGTTGAACAAATAAATATTTTCTTATACTCCCCCTAGTCCTTATCAAAATAAAAGGATTGATTGATGTATTTTGCCTTAAGAGTTTGATGAATTTAGATAATCTAAAAGCTAGATACATCATTCATTCAACAATACATTCCTAAATTCAAATACATTTAATAGATAAAAATAATTGTAGTATTATTCAATAAATCTAAATAATATTTTTTCCAATAAATTTTCTATTACCAGAATTAGAAATGAGAACCAGCAAGGAAGTAAAATCAAATTACCATATAACCCCATACTAGTGAAAAAATGCACATGAGTCTTGACTTTCTCTCCTATATTTGAAACTAAAAAATGACATAAGACATTGACATTTGACCCTATTTTAAAGTAGAAACACAAAAAACAACTGCCCTTAAACTTAGTGACACGTGCCATAACTCTTTACCCTTTGACCCTACAACATAGTGCTATAAACACCCCACACGTCACACAAAACTCTCACACGACACGATGTTGAAGGTTGAACACAGTACCCTCTCTTTCTCTATCACACACACTCGTGAACGTGATTCCACCGCACCACAACACCATAACCATAATCATAAATAAAAAAATTTATTTTAGTTTATTATTAATTTATTAATATTAATAACCGTTTCGCCACCGCGCTTATTATCCCAATCGCACTTTTCGTTACTGTTTTCTTCTTACCGACATGACTAGAATCAGAAAACTCACCGTCGCGGTTGGTGCGGTGATCGCCACCACATACGGTGGTGCTTTGATTCTTCACAATCCATCAATCTCATCAAGCGACTACGGAGGCGTTGGTTCGCATCTCGAGACTCTTCGGAAGAAGCTACACGCTCCTGACGCTGTAGTTCCGTCGAGAGAAACGATTCAGTCGGCGTTGATCACTGCTAACAAAGCGAATCCTCTTGATGTTCTTGTTATTGGCGGTGGTGCTACTGGTGCCGGCGCTGCGCTTGATGCCGTGACTCGTGGACTCAAGGTTGGGCTTGTTGAACGGGAGGATTTTGCTTCTGGTACTTCGTCGCGATCCACGAAGCTTCTTCATGGAGGTACATTACTTGCAATGAAATAATGAATCAATCATGCATTTATTATTATTTTTGAACGGCAAATATATTATTATTAATAACCAGAGACCGGTACGAACTACATAGCAAAAGCGCAAATGAAATCATGCGTTTATTTATTCTTTATTTATTTATTTTGTCGTTTTTTATTTGATTTGTTGATGATCACATGAAAATTTTCAATTATATGAAATATAATTTGGGCTTAATAGATTATAAGATCAACATGTAACATTTATAAACGATTGTAAGTGTAACTGACTGGCAAGGAGCTTTTTTGCGAGGAAACTGTGTTTTATATAAAATCATTCATGAATTATAGACTTAATTAATACTACTAGTTTAAGTTTTTATGAAGGTTGATGATTATGTTTTTGATAATATCAGTGTTTTTGTGAACTATTAGGTGTTCGTTACTTGGAGAAAGCCGTATTTAATCTTGACTATGGACAATACAAGTTAGTACTTCATGCACTTGATGAGCGTAAACGGGTTATTGATAATGCACCACATCTATGCCATGCGTTGCCGTGCATGACACCGTGTTTTAGCTGGTTTGAAGTAGTGTACTACTGGGCGGGGTTGAAAATGTATGATTTGGTTGCAGGAAGACAACTGCTGCACTTATCAAGATATTATTCCACAAAAGAATCTGTTGAGCTTTTTCCCACTCTAGCTAGGGAGGGAAATGGTAGAAGCCTAAGTGGCACAGTTGTTTATTATGATGGGCAGATGAATGATTCACGGCTTAATGTTGGACTGGCCTGCACTGCTGCTTTAGCTGGTGCGGCTGTGCTGAACCATGCTGAAGTTGTATCCTTATTGAAGGATGATGCTGGACAACGGATAATTGGTGCACGAATTCGAAACAATTTAACAGGTAACTTTTCTTTTAATTTCTAACTGTAACCACACCCGCATTCCTATAAATGTGGAACTCTAGTGTTTGGCATAGTGGAAACTTAGAAATAGTTTTTCGTGTACATGGTTGTTAGTTTTATCGATAAGGTTGTTTCACTAACTAAGCAATTGATCCATTTCATCTAACAATAAATATACTAGTTAATATGCACCGAAAGACGACTAACTTGCCTGTGAGTGTGGGATGCGTGGTAAAATAAGTGCATCTTTTTCATGAATGTGTAGTATACAGTTGGGGGAGCATTTCTTAATCCGAGTTTTAAGAATATAGAATTATTATTTTTGCCTTGATAGATAATTACCTTTATTATGTTTTGTGATGCAATGCAGGTGAGGAATTTGATACATATGCAAAAGTGATTGTGAATGCGAGTGGGCCATTTTGTGACGCTTTAAGGAAAATGGCTGACAAAAATGCACAAGAAATGATTTCTCCTAGCAGTGGTGTACATATTATACTCCCTGATTACTATTCTCCTGAGGGAATGGGCTTAATTGTTCCTAAAACCAAGGATGGACGTGTTGTTTTCATGCTTCCATGGATGGGACGAACCATTGCTGGAACTACAGATTCTAGTACTAGCATTACTTATCTTCCGGAACCGCACGAAGATGAAATACAATTTATATTGGATGCAATATCTGATTACCTTAGTGTTAAGGTATGCTGTACTTGCCAGTATAGATGATTTTTTAGCTCAGTATTTTTTCTCTTATTTTTTGTAGAGTTGGTGCATAAAATGCAATGATGTTGTTTAATTCATGCAGCTAACTCCGCTTAGTAGGAAAGGTTGTAGTTTTTGTTATGTTTTTTGACTCTTATTTCTGCTGTTAGATTAAGAATTACAAGTTCTCTAAGATATTGCTTGTTTGGAAACATGTTCGATTGTTTTAGGAAAAGAAAAATGAAAGACTCTTGTTTAACTATGTATGCTTTTTTGATTCTTGATTAAATGCAAGCAAACGAATGCTGGTGAGCTGCCAATCAATCTTGATGTTTGCATTTTCTGTCTCACACTGTTTTCTAATTGGTAATAAATAACAGTGCGTTTTTTTAAGGTTCGCCGCGTTGATGTTCTTTCTGCTTGGAGTGGCATTCGCCCATTAGCAGTGGATCCAACAGCAAAAAATACTGAGAGTATCTCAAGGGATCATATTGTCTGTGAGGATTACCCTGGTTTGGTCACCATCACTGGTGGCAAGTGGACTACCTATCGTAGGTAATGATTTGATAAGTAGCTTGTTGAAGTTTGTTTAGATGTGGTTTCACTGACTAGGCTTGATATGTTATTGTATCTGGCAATCTAGTTACTCTCGTTTACCACACACAGTTTCTATGTACATGAATATTGTTATGATTTCTGTGTTTCAGCATGGCAGAAGATGCTGTTAACGCAGCTATAAAGTCTGGAAAGTTGACCCCTGCCTATGGTTGTGTGACCAACAAGCTCTGCATTGTTGGTGGTGAAGGATGGGATCCTTCTTCTTTTACAGTTCTTGCTCAACAGTATAAGCGCATGAAAAGTACACATGGCGGTAAAGTTGTTCCTGGGGTAATGGACACTGCTGCTGCAAGGCATTTGTCTCATGCATATGGAACGTTGGCTGAGCGTGTGGCTGCCATTGCTCAGGTTTGCTTGAATTGCTTTATATATATTTCATAATATTAATTTCATTAAGCAACAAAACATGTATAGATGCATCTTACATAAAAGGGACTGCTGGTGATTTTTGTAGCATCTTTGATTTGTAGTTATTTAACAAGTTTTCAGTTGCTACCGGGGTGCTTACATTTAAAGAAGAACACAGTCCCCTGCTTTATGTTTTTCTTTCCGTTTGTTTATATTTAACGATGTACCTTTATCGTTATGTCTGTATAATTTTGTTTTAAAAAAGTTCAATGGCTTTCTATTTTGGTTGAATTTGTTTGCATTATCTTAGAATTTTAAAGATCAACCCAGATTTGTTTAAATGGCACCATTTATACTTGTTATGGATATGAGACCACGGCCAAAATTGGAAACACTTTTGAATGTAATTTGGGTAGAAATGATGCTTAAGTGAAAGTTGGAGTAGTACCTATCATAAAAAAGATGATAGAGTTTTGTCTTGGATAATCTGGGCATGTGTGGAAAAGATCTATGAAGCCTCAGTGAGGAGATTACATCATATGAAGAGTAGTCTAATAATTTAAGGTTGAAGGAAACTAAAAATGATGTATGTCAAACCATTGAAAATGATTTAGATTTAAACAGATTATCATTAGACATGATTTTTTTAAAGGATAACCAACCCCAGCCAATTGGGGTAAAAAACCTCTGCGATTGCTGTAGTGTGTATAATTTTGCCTAGTCACACGACTTCATGTCACAGTCTGGTTACTAGTTGATGTGATTTTTTAGATGTAGTTTTGCCATTCGTTTCAATTCGCTTGCTTTTTAATGTTTTCTTTGGGAGTGATGATGTTGATTTGTTGATATTGCAACATCCTCTTTTGAGGGATCTTTGTGGTATGGTAATAATGTTTATCGAGCTTGTGTTATAGAAGTTTCAGTCAGCTTTATTGTTTCATAATTGATGAGATAAAAGTGGCTCTCTTATGTATTTCAGAATGAAAATTTGGGCAAGCGACTAGCCCATGGTTACCCATATCTGGAGGCAGAGGTAGCCTACTGTGCTCGTAATGAATATTGTGAATCTGCTATCGATTTCATTGCAAGGAGGACTCGTCTTGCTTTCCTTGAAACTGATGCAGCAAGAAGGGCTTTGCCTCGTGTGATCGAAATACTGGCAAAGGAGCACAAATGGAACGATTCAAGGCGGAAGGAAGAGTTGCAGAAGGCTACAGATTTTTTGAAGACTTTTAAATCCTCAAAAAATGCCCAGTTTCATGATGGGAAGCACACTTAGTAAGTGCAAAAACCATACACAATTTATAAATTATATACTGCAGTTGTTATATAGTAGCAAATAATTCCTGGTTTTTCAAAAAAGAATAAATGTTCACAGGCTCCGGAATTCCCCCAAAATATTTATTTCAACTTTCTTTGATGTCCAACATCTGACTCTAGGAAGAGTTCAGAACTATATATCAATAGCACCATAATAAAACCTAGTATATGTCATAATGTCAATGATGCTGGTAATCACATTAGTATATTATACCAATTTTTCTTTAACTTTTCTCAGGTTGAGGACTTGAAAGGGAAGAAAGTATTCACACGACAAACATTTTGGTGTTCATTACCGCAGATCAATTGGCGACTAAGCTCGTCATAGGGAGTGGCTACACACATATTTAAAATCAACTTTTACACAAATTTGTCTCACAATTGCCTGCAAAATTAACATTGGCATACATTTTTTTTTTTGCACAGTTACCTGCCAAAATAATTTTCTCGAGATTGATTAGACTCTCTACATCCACCAAAGTTGTCCATGAGATAAGGACTTGAGGATCATATTTGATATTTATCTTTCTTTTTTATAGATATTTGTCTATATCTTTAGTATTTACATAATGAGTCATCAAAAAAAAAAAATTACTCAAATGAAGGAGTGTTTGTGGTACTTTTGTTGTGGCTTGTGATAACTTGCTTATTATACTCTGCTATACAAATTAAACTTTGTTACATAGAGAAACATTTTGGTGTTCATTATCATATTATTATGTAAGAAAAAAATTACCATCATGCTTAGTTTGTTTAGCTGTAGTTTGTTATATATATTTTTTTTCTTTCAAACTACACAATAATATATACGAAAATAACATAATTAGATAAACCTTGAAATTTTAATATTTTATGATGTGTTCACTGTTAACTGTCAGTGACTAATTTTGCATATTATATAAAGAACTTGTGATATTTTTATGCAAGATATTTTAATTTGCAAGATTCAAAAAATTGTTGGTCTTATTTCATTTATTCTTCCTTTATACTCCATTTGCTGCTTGCTCGTTAAGTACCAGCCTTGGATAATCGCTTGAGGTACACTAAGTCTAGGGGAATTAATTTTACTATCTTATTATTTATTTTAACTTTTGTTAATTCTCTTTTACCAATGTTTTTTTCCTTTCTATTTTTATATTTTGTGCATGTCATTAATGCAAAAATTGTACTATCACCTCCAGAGGATTCATATTCAATA
This sequence comes from Trifolium dubium, assembly GCA_951804385.1. Lineage (NCBI taxonomy): Eukaryota > Viridiplantae > Streptophyta > Magnoliopsida > Fabales > Fabaceae > Trifolium > Trifolium dubium. The sequence continues at coordinate 52,343,945 of OX638064.1, forward strand.
CTGTTCTCTCATTTTTTTCTGTTCATATGATGAGATATCCATTTTTTTCTGTTCATATAATATGTAAGTGTAAAGGTTCATTTCCGTAGATGAAGATGAGATATCCATGTATTGAATAAGCTTTGACACCAGTATTTTCATAATTATCAATCCAAGCAAATTTTCAGTTAATGTGCTGTTTTAAGTAGTCCAAGTCTGCAACAGACGACCTTATAGAAGTATCCAGATGATCATAAGTAATATAGAGATGATTACCAGCAGATGATTGTTAAAGCTTTGTAGGGTTTGGATATGAATATTGATGGAGAATCATATGGAAGTCTCTAGATGAGAATATCAAAGAATATTAAGGAAGCTTCTAGGCACTCTACTAAAATAAAATTAAGCATTAGGAATATCACAACTTTCTAGGTCCTTCTAGTCATTGAAACTAAGTATCCATGACTCTAGATTTTTCTTTATAATCAAATGCTTCTAGATAATTCTACTATGTAATGTGAAGCCCTACAAGAGTAGTATAAATAGGGCTCATCACTAAGCCTTTGTAATCAATCAATGATGAAGCAATAAACAATCAACAATTTCTCTCTTGAGAAATTAGAGTGTTCTCTAATTTTTTCACCTTTCCCTGAGCCAGATTTGGCATCAGAGCAGGTTACGATACCTCGGAGTTGAGTTTGAGCGAAGAAATCAACGGAAAGGGAGTTAGAAGTGAGCAAGGAGTTGCTTTCTCAAAACTTCATTTTGCGGCTATTTGTTCGCGAAACTAACACCGCCATTAGGATCCAACTTTGGAATTGAGTTTGAGCGAGAGAATCAATGGAAAGTTTGAGTTGTCTTGAGGTGTTGTTAGTGCAAGAGAGTTGCCACCCTCAAACTCCACTTTACGGCCATTCTTCCGCAAAGCTTTCATCGTCATTAGGATCCAACTTCGGAATTGAGTTTGTGCGAAAAAATCAACGGAAAGTGAGTTACAAGTGAGCAAGGAGTTGCTTTCTCAAAACTTCACTTTACGGCTATTTGTTCGCGAAACTAACACCGCAACAGAACAACCACGCACCGCTACTATCTTCACCAAAAACATCTTCAACCACCATTAAAAAAATGCCTCGAAGACGCCAACAACATAACAAATTAGAATTGAAAAATTTGAGAATACAAATTCAACAGTTACAGGAAATAGTAACGATAATGCTTAAAAGGTCGAACTACCTGGAACATACGGTGTTTCTGCAACTTTTAATGTCACAGATCTTTCACCATACTTTGACGATGAAAAAGATTTTCGACTCGAGGACGAGTCTTCTCCAATCCAGGGAGAATGATGGAGAATCATATGGAAGTCTCTAGATGAGAATATCAAAGAATATTAAGGAAGCTTCTAGGCACTCTACTAAAATAAAATAAAATTAAGCATTAGGAATATCACAACTTTCTAGGTCCTTCTAGTCATTAAAACTAAGTATCCATGACTCTAGATTTTTCTTTATAATCAAATGCTTTTAGATAATTCTACTATGTAATGTGAAGCCCTACAAGAGTAGTATAAATAGGACTCATCACTAAGCCTTTGTAATCAATCAATGATGAAGCAATAAACAATCAACAATTTCTCTCTTGTGAAATTAGAGTGTTCTCTAATTTTTTCACCTTTCTCTGAGCCAAATATGCATGCGGTCACAATCAAATATATTCACGCACTAACATTAATAAGTGTTGAACAAGAGCAGATGTTTCAAATTTCACTTTTTTAAAATCTATAATATTGGAATTACATGTCAAAAAAAAAAGAAAAAAAATCTATAATATTGGACTTACATAAAATAATATTGGTACATCATCAAAAAGTTGATTATTTATCTGTCACATCAACAAAAAAATCAATAGATTAAAGTAAATTAAAATTCACCAACATTATAGGGGAATTAAAAAAAATTAAAGGGATAAAACAAATTTTGTCTACTTTGGAGGTAAAAACCCATTTACACTTTGAATATTGGTTCCTCTATAAGTTTTCGTTTACAAAATTGGTTCTTGATGTTAAATGAGACTAATGGGTCTGTTTGGCAAAAATAGCGGTTGGCTGATAAGCTAGCTGATAGCTGATGGCTGATAGCTGTTAGCGAATAGCTTTTAGCTGATAAGCTAATTGAAGTGTTTGGTAAAATTAGCGGTTCAGTTAATAATAAATGTAAAATGACATAAAAGGACATTCGAAATTAGTAATAATTTTTATTCAAGATATTTAAATTTTAATAATTATAAAATAAAATATAAACACAATAAAAATATTCTACCAAAATAAAGATAGTGAATAACTCATCACAATTTTTTTTTAAAATAACAGTATATAACACATATAAAAAAAATATAGTAAACAATAATCATTATTTTTTTTTTGGTACAAGTAAACAATAATCATTCAATTTAGCGAGAAAAAAAATATTGTATCAAAATAAAGAAACAATAAATAACCAAAAATTAAGTCAAATAAAAAAGTATATAACCAAAAATAAAATAAAGAAACAATGTGTAACCAACGAAATCAATACTACCTCCGTACCAAAATATATGTCGTTTTGACCAAATCACACAAATTAAGAAATGTAATCATTGTTGTATGGAAAAAGTAAATTATGGGTTAGTTTACAAGATTATCCCTCATTAATGGTATGTGAGAGATAAATTATAGAATTGAAAGAAGAAAGAGAAATAATTAATTAAGGGTATAAGAGGAAAAAAATCATTAAATATTTCATTGGTATTGTAAAATGACATATATTGTGGTACAAATTTTTTTCTCAAAACGACATATATTTTGGTACGGAGGGAGTAACATGCA